>BTPG01000007.1:13442270-13447270 GCA_036245525.1 Semisulcospira habei | reverse complement strand
TATCTCTGTACCAAGCTTGGGTTTGAAGGTGAAAATAGTATTTGAGAAATGACAATTTTCGTCAACATATGGCTGTTTGGGCCGATTTCTGGACCTCTTGTGAACCTTTACCTTTCATCCACATTAGTATGCATAGAAACATCTTGCCTTCAAGTACCTCCCTCTGTACCAAATCTGGCTTTGAAAATGAAACTAGTATCGAAAGGGGGGGGGGGGGGGAAGAAACAATCTTTGTGAAAATGTGTTGTTTGTTTTTTTAAATTTAAAACCGATTTATAAATCGACTTCTTTTGACTCTTTGACCTCTCCAAGGCTCATCCAAATTAGCATGCGTAGCGTATCTCTGTACCAAGTTTGCGTTTGAAATTAAAGTAGTATTTGAGAAAGAAAACGTGAAAATATTACATGGCTAAATTTGACCTATTTCCTAACCCATCTGACCTTGACCTTTAAGCGAGGTCTCTGAAATTGGCATGTTTACAAAGGTTTTGTCAAAAAGTATCCTTGGACCAAGTTTGAAGACTGCCGCTTGTATAGTCTCCTAGAAAAATTTCCAAGTTAAAGTTTAGTAATAACTTTACCTCGGACGATAGACGTACGTTGGACAGACGATATCGCACGTGAGCCAAAATTGATTGTTGATAGGTATGAAGTCACTAGGTAATGAAATATTTTGTCCCCCTCACCACTGTCTACCTGCACCCACCCCTCCCACCCCTCTTACCGTCGTTTGATTTTTCTCCACCCCCCCCCCTCCCCACCTCCCCTCCCCCCCCCCACCGGGTCCGTCCCCGCCCCCACTCCATCCCTAACTCCCTTATCAGTAGACGAGCATTACCTTTTGCCGCCGTTTTACGTATCAGCATCTGTAACAAAGAAGAAACATGTCAGGAAGAGAAAGAACAAGGTCAAAATATACTGACGAGCAAAAGAAATGAATTTGCTCGTCAGTATAGTACGCGTTTCGACGAAATCTGTGGATGAAAAGCCCGGGCCAACATGCGATGTATCAGTCGCATGTCACGTAGTTTGTCCGGTTTTTTCATCAGTTGTTTCTCATGTTTGTCCTGGCTTTTCATCCATTGTTTTCGCCTAAACACGTGCAGTTCTGGCCTACTTCTGATTCCCGGAAATATTCGTTAGGTCACTGAAACTCTAACCTCACCACTAGGCCGGCATGGATACCTTCATGCAAATGTAGTACAGTAACGCACTGAACTGTGTGAACCCACACGGGTGGTAGAAAATAGCACAGTGTGCTGTCTCAGTCCTATTTACCCTGTTATAGAAGGTGGTCGATTTCGCATCGAAACTCAGTCCCATACCCGTGACTGAAAAGTCGACGGATAGATAAGCGCTGGCAAGATTTACCCGTGAGATCCACTGTGATTCAAGCACCCCCGGCCGGCCACCGTCAAAGTTTACCGTGGACGACGGCAGACGCCGGACAGACCACGGACGGACGACCACTGGCCCAGAACATAGACTAGTTTTTGCTTCGCACATGGGATGATCATCGTTGCATAATTGATCACCTCCATAACACGGGTTTCCTACTACCCGTGTAATAGAGAAATAAGAAATTGTGTTGTAACTGTCTTTTTTTTAATCGTGTTTCTTTCTCCGTTGGGTTCTTCTCTGCATGTAATAGAGGTCAATGATTATGCAAGGATCATCCCATGCCTGTGCCCCGACCAATGGTTTTCATATACACCTTTCAAGTTCAAAACAATGAACATAATGTAGTCGCGGTGACGACAACACAACTGCGAGAACCTGGGGTCAGTTGCATGAGTGAGCTCAGTCCAGTCCTGCACCAGCCACTAAGCAAGGTGCGCGGAGTAGCTTGTTTAGTGGCTGGCGCAGGGCTAAGCTCACCGATGCAAATGGTCTAGGACGACAACCAAACCGGCGACGATCATAATGCGCATACCTGAAGTTGCAACTTGTTGGTGAAGAAGACCTCGCGCCAGCCTCTTTGGTCCACGACTGCAAGCAATTCAGGTGTGATGGGGGTCTTGTGGTACATCAACCACATCTTCTCCCACACAACGTTACTCCTGCACAGCTAGAAATGATAATGATGGTTAAGATGCAGACGACGAAGATAATAATAATAATAATAATAATAATAATAATAATAATAATAATAATAATAAAATAAAATAATAATAAAATAAAATAATAAATAATAATAATTAATAATAATGATAATAGTAATACAAAATATTATTGTTATTATTAATTATTATAAGAATAATGATAATAATAATAATACTTATTATCATAATTATTATTAATTATTATTATTAATCATTATTTTTATATTAATATTATTGCAACATTATTGTCGTTATTGTTGGCGCGGTCTTCAACATTATCAAAATAATAATAATAATAATAATAAAGAGCATTTATATCGCGTTGAATCCCCAGGAGCAGTGGGCTCTAAGCGCGTTACAAAAAATGTATATGCAGAATCTCACTACCTTTAAAACAGTCTAATCTATGCACTTCTAATCTACGCACGCACATACAACTAAAACACACATAACAAAACCATATGTATGCAGACCAAACCATCATCACACACACGCACACACAATGTGTGGATTAATGGTACGCAAGCTGAAAGAAGTAGGTTTTAAGTTGGGTCTTAAAGACGTCAATGTTTTCAGCATTCCGGAGGTGTAGGGGAAGTGAGTTCCAGACAACAGGGGCTTGATACTGGAATGTCCGGCAACCAAACCGCTTAGAGGAAAAGCTGGGGACACGGAAACGCTTCTCAGAGCAGGAACGAAGGGAACGGGAGGGCTGATAGATGTTGAGGAGGGATGAGAGGTATGGCGGTAGGGATCCATCAAAGCAGCGAAAAGCCAGGACCGCAATCTTGTCAGTACTCGACTCTAAACTGAATGGGTAGCCAGTGCAATTCCTGAAGTAGGGGGGTTACATGGTCCATTTTAGATTTGCCAAAAGCAAGTCTGGCAGCATTGTTGAGGACTGTCTGCAGACGAGAGAGTTCTTTCTGGGGGACACCTGCCAGGAGGGAGTTACAATAGTCTAAGCAGCTAAGGACAAGGGAGCAAATAAGTTGAACAGTAGCGGACCGGGTGATGAATGGTCTAATGGAGCTGATTCTTCGCAGCTGGAAGTTCGCCGTCCTGCACACATTAGTAATGTGATGGTGCATGGACATACTGCAGTCGAACTGAACTCCCAGATTACGTACAGACTGGCTAAAGGTTATTTCACTGTCGCCAACCACGAGGGAGGCCCCTGGTGGGACCTGACTAAGGGAGTGGCGTCAGAACCAGCGCAAAGTGATTCAGTCTTGCCGTCGTTCAGCTTCAGTTTGTTGCACAGCATCCATTTTATCACCATCATCGTCTTCATTATCAGCATTATATTCCAGAAGGTCATAATTGATGATGTAATTTGAGTGCAAGGATTTTGCCGATTACGTGTTTGTTTTGTTTAACTATAGTTGTTCCTGTTTGGTTAGTTTTTGTTTTCGCTCATTCGTTTGGCTATCGTTTTAAACTCATTCAGCCCGGCGCGCGTATTTCCAAAATTTTGGAGGCGTCATCTAACGACTATGCACCTGTTGCAGGAGATGGGTCGACCAAGATAATTCAAGGGTAGTGCCAGATTAGCTTGGCGCCGACAGGCGCCAAGCTAATCTGGGACTACCCTTGAATTATCATGGTCGATCCATCTCCTGCTGTAGTGCGTCCGGGCTGAATGAGTTAAGTCTCTTCTATTTACAGAAAAGACGTTTTAGGATTGGTCGCGGTGAGGCGAATTCAAAAGCATGCCCATGTTTACCCAGGAAGGCAGGTCTTAAAATCTGACAACTAAAGTAACCAGATCAAAATTACGTTGCCTAGTTACGCTAACCTCGCTGCTGAACGTACTTTTGGCGCGAAGCAACGCCGTGTGTGTGTGTCGGTGTGTGTGTGTGTGTGTGTGTGTGTGTGTGTGTGTGTGTGTGTGCGTGCGTGCGTGCGTGCGTGCGTGCGTGTGTGTGTGTGTGTGTGTGTGTGTGTGTGTGTGTGTGCGCGGGCGCGCTTGCGTATAAATATATACACACTAATCTCCGATGTTCGTGTAAGTACAAGCTTCAACAGGGGCGGATCTGGAGGGTGGGTGTGGGTGGGGGTGGGGGGTTGCAGGGGTGCAGGGATAGCCGCAACACCCCTCCCCCCCCCCCCCACACACACACTCCGCTTTTCAATTTTTCGGGCCCCCGGAAGCAAGGTCTAGCGTCGGGGAGGCCTTTTGTATCAGGTTGAAGGTCCCAGACAAAAAGGTGGACCCCCCCCCCCCCCACCTCGAGGTAATTTATCCGCCCCAGTTGAAACTTGGGGAAGTGCTTTGTTCAAGGGGTGCCTGGGACAGCCTCCGAGCATATTAACATTGGATGTCTAATTGAAGGGTTAAAAGATCGTTTATAGAAAGTGTTGTACCACATTAGAGTCCGCCATTTTTGTCATATTCACTTGAAATTTCGGATATAGCTAGATTGGATAAAGACACTGGATAAGTTCGTTAGCCAGCTTTGTATCTTTTGATCTCTTTCAGTAAAAATTAATTTTATACAGAAACAAGATGAGGATTTCTTCCCAATGTCTACCGTATTGTTTGGAAATCACATGCGTTTTTTCTTATGAGAACATTCAGAGTTGTTCATATTTTTAAGCTTATCCTTCTGATCCATTTCCCTCCTTTCAACCTCTGATCAAAACACACCGGCGCACACAAATAAAGACGAACACACGGCGCTTCCCGCCATTAATACGCTCTGTGACTGTGGGCTGGTGTAGCGACAGGAATTCTGAAGAAGAAGAATAGCACGAGCAGCAAAATGACGTCACTATAAGCTTCACGTCATGGCATCGCTAGTCCCACCAAAGACAATACATTATAAGACAGATCACTCCTTCATAAGGCTTACTGAAACAAGAAAGGCAAAGCCCTTATGGCTTACGTGTATGACC
>BTPG01000007.1:13432270-13439770 GCA_036245525.1 Semisulcospira habei | reverse complement strand
GAGAGAGAGAGAGAGAGAGAGAGAGAGAGAGAGAGAGAGAGAGAGAGAGAGAGAGAGAGAGAGAGAGAGAGAGAGAGAGAGAGAGAGAGAGAGAGAAAGAACGAACGAACGAACGAACGAAACTTTATTTTCGAAAGATTGAGATATTAGGCGCGCAGGCCTTTCTTACAATCTGTCCTTGCTAGGCTACTTAAAAAACCAAAACAACAACAACAACAACTAACTAATAATAAACGTCACACACACGCATACACACACATACACAGACACACAAATACATGTGCTCGTGCACATGCGCACTTTTGTATATACACATACACACGTACGTGCGCAGATAATTATCTAACATATAAGTAGGTATGATATTTTGTATACTATCAAAAACAAGTTAGAAAACGAAACAAACAATTTGGAGGCTAGATGGAGAAAAAAATAGCAAAAATTTAAAAAACATGAAGCGTATTATGTCGAGAAACAAAGAAGAAGAAGGGATCAGCATAACGTTGCCTTAGAAAGGTAATCATGTACTCTACTTTTAAACAGAGAGAGGAACGTGGTTTGTTGAATAGTGGGAGAAAGCGAATTCCATAAAAGAGCACCTGAATAAGACAGGCTAGATTTGAACAGGTCTATACGGGGCTTTTTATAGAGAGACTGTTCCTGGAGGTGCTGTGCTTTTTTTTCAGTTGGCGAAAAAAGCCTAGATAAGTAAGGTGGAGCTTTCCCGTTAAGAATTTTGTGCATCAGTACACATTTGTTTAGTGCGAGGTGCTTAACCAGAGGGAGAAGTCCGATGGCCTGCAGCTTGGCATCAGTGGATAGAGACGGATCAGGGAGGATAAGCTTAGCAGTGCGCTTGTATAATGAGTTTATCTTCTTGAAGTGATTTTCACTGCAGCCATCCCATATTGTTGAGGCATAATCAATGTGTCGTTTAATGTAGGCATTAAAAAATAGTTTGCGCGTCTTAAGGTCAATGATCGTTTTAAGTTTGGAAAGTAGAAATAACTTTTTGGACAAATGTTTTCTCATATAATGTGGTTATGCCAGCTTAGATCATCATCTATTATTACTCCAAGCAGGCGGTGTTGACTGACCTGCTCAACTGGTATGGAGTCCAAAGAAAGGTTGAGTGATGGAGGTTTGAGCTGATATTTCTGGCGGGTTGTGATAAGCTTGCTTTTTGTTTTTGTGGGATTTACAAGCATGCGATTTTCATTACACCACCGAGAGACTTCATGAAGACTCTCTTGAAGATTTTTTGCAATTTCAGGCACAGTTTTACCAGCGGAATATAATGTTGAGTCGTCGGCAATCATGTCACACTCAGCCTCAGTACACGTTAATGTAACGGTAGATCGTTAACGAAGATACAAAACAGTAGTGGGCCTAAAATAGACTCCTGGGGCACTCCATACTCCACAAATTGTTCAGAAGAACATTTTCCATTGACGTAGACTGTTTGTGTTCTTTTTGTAAGATAGGAGTTCAGAAACGAAAGAGCTGAGGGGCTCTTTTTGTTTAAGTAGGTGACAAGCTTTTTCAATAAGATGGTATGATCGATAAGATCAAACGCTTTTCTTAGATCCAAGAAGACAGCACCAGCCATTTTATTATCATTTATGCTGTTGACCCACGAATTCACTATTCGTGCGAGTGCAGTGTGGCATGAATGCTTGGGACGAAAACCTGACTGGTAATGATATAATAGGGACCTTTTTTTCAAGGAATTCCAGAAGATGTTTGTGAACTGATAGAAGGGAAATGGGGCGAAAGTTATTAATTTCAGAAGAATCGTTTGCGAGAGAGAGAGAGAGAGAGAGAGAGAGAGAGCGAGAGAGAGAGAGAGAGAGAGAGAGAGAGAGAGAGAGAGAGAGAGAGAGAGAGAGAGAGAGAGAGAGAGAGAGAGAGAGAGATGATGATGAAACTTTACTTTTCAACGGTAAAAAGTTTTGACAGAAAACAAATTGTCATTTTACAAACTTGCCGTTGCTAATATCTACAGGATAATAAAAAAAGGATTGATTGATTGTACATTGCTTAACGTCCCAACAGCAACAAGGCTTTCTCAGGACGTGCCTGCACTGCTTGTGAAAAAAAACAAAACAGAATATTGAATGTATGTCGCCAGCCGGTCCACTACGTAATATAAAAAAAAAAGACTATATATATAGATATATATATATATATATATATTATATATATATATATATATATATATATATATATATATATATATATATATATATATATATATATTATATATATATATATATATATATATATATATATACAAAACCCAATAGCATCATTATATGCAGAAAAAATAATAACACTCATCACACACACATGCACGCACGCACGCACGCAGAAAATATTACAGTACCCGAGAAAAGTACTAAGTTTGACTCATCAGGTAATCAAAAAGTTTTGTTTAAAACTTCCTGGTGAGGTAATAGTTTTCAAATGTGCAGGGATAGAATTCCAAGCAAACGGACCAGAGAATGACATACTAATTTAAAAAAGGTCGATTCTTGGCAGTGGTAGGGGTAAGGTATTGTTTCTTGAGGTCCGTTCACGTTCTTGGTGAGATATAAATTTAGTGATTAGATACCGGGGTGTCATATTATTCAGTATCTTATGCATAAAGACGCATTTGTTTAATGTAAGTTGCTGACGCAGACCGAGAATGTTTAAGTGTCTAAATTTGTCTGTGGTAGGGATGGGGCGTCTATCTATCATTTTTACAGCTCTTTTGTATATGGAGTTTAACCTCTTCATGTGGACATCACTGCAGCCGTCCCACACTGTGGAGACATAATCAACGTGGGACTTTATATGAGCATGAAAAAACAATTTACGGGTATTTGTATCCGTTACATGTCTAAGCTGGGACAATAAGAAAGTGTTTTTAGCAATGGTCTTACAAACAGCATTTATATGGGTCTCCCAGCACAGTTGTTCATCAACATGTATTCCTAAGAATTTACGCTCAGTGATTTGTTCCACAGGTTCAGCGTTTAATTGTAATTGTAATGGCTGTAGTCGGCGTCGATGTTTTTGCCGCGTGGCGATTAAGATACTCCTTGTTTTTGCTGGGTGAAGAACCATATGGTTCTGTCTACACCAGTCAGATATCTCATTGAGACTGCATTGTAAACTATGGCTAATGTCCGTCGTTTTTTTTTATTTTTTTTTACCAGAAACATGAAGACTCGTATCGTCAGCAAATAGATTACAATTAACGTCAGAATTAGTGATATGCAACGGTAGATCATTAATAAATAGTATGAATAGAGAGAGAGAGAGAGAGAGAGAGAGAGAGAGAGAGAGAGAGAGAGAGAGAGAGAGAGAGAGAGAGAGAGAGAGAGAGAGAGAGAGAGAGAGAGAGAGAGAGAGAGAGAGAGAGAGAGAGAGAGAAACCGTATGTTTGACGAGCAATTTACTTCTCAATAATACGACTAGGAACTGATTTGGGCTTTTAAAACAAAACAAATTTTTTACTGTTCATCCTTTTTTCGGTGTTAATGTCTTTATTTTTCTTTTTGTAATTGTCTTTCGCCTGCAGCTTATGTTCCTTCTGGCGGTACAGTCTGTTGCGCCCAGTTTTCAGATTCCTCTTGAAAGCCTGTTTTCTTGTAAATCCCTGGATTGACCACCTCTTGTGAGGGGCGGATCAATTACCTGGAGGGGTGGGGGGATGTTCCAACGTTTTGTTTGTGTCATTCGAACTGATGCAAAAAGACCTTACTGCCAGTGGCCGAAAAATCAGGCAACAGAGAGAGGAGTACGACTCTCACCTCTCGCCGAAATAACAAACAACAGGGACCAAGGTGACCCTGGGAAACAAAAGGAACTTTCTTATAGCATTGCCGGTAAAGAATTTCTCCCATCCGCCCCTGCTTGCTGCTGTTCCATCCACACCAGTGTTGGTTTATCCACTGGACTCCTCTGTACACATAAAAGCGACCATGCATTAAATCTTTTTTACATACTGATAAACCACCACACCTTTACTCAAATCAACAACTCAAACAATCAATTCCTATTTTATGTGACTGATCTACATACAAACGCGCGCGCGCGCGCACACACACACACACCGAGACAAAACAAACATAGGTCATCGAAAAACCATAAGAATGTAAAATCTGCATATCCGACTGAATTTAATGATAAACAGTTTTTATCCCTTTGCGTGTCGGTAGCAGTTTTAGTCGCAATGATTCCTACAGGAATACCCTGACATCCTACAGGAATCATCGCGGCTAAAACCTCTACCCACACGCAAAGGGTTAAGATTACAGTTCTGAAAACAACTCTCATCTCTTGTGCTGTTGTTGTTCTTTGTTTTTGTTTTTGTTTTGTTTTGTAGGGAGGTCAACTTACATATTTGAGAGTTTTACGTTTACGTATTATATTAACAATTTATTTATTTATGTAAATTACCTGGCTGAAGTGACACGTGTAGCAGCATCACACTTCCTGGGTGGCTGTCTCTTTGGCGTCACTTTTGGGGGTGGGTTGGGCACAGAAAACAAAGTTGGCACAGCATCCGTTCACATATTACTACCTTCGCCACATGCGAGACCCATGCTTGCGTATCGCTCGGCACTCCTATCTCAAAATCGATTTTTTTCCCCCCTCAGATAGACCACTCATCCTGTACGCCATTCAATTATTTTCTAATCGTAAGTGTATTGAAAAGTAAGAGCTAAAAGTGATTAGCTTACCTTTTTTCTTCATTGGGAAAGAGGAAGAATGATATGCGATACAACTTCGCTGGTTGTGTTTGAGAAAGAAATTGCTGTGCGAGTCTCCCCCACGCTTCGCTTTGCTCGGTCAGCCCGTCGCAGCACGTTCATAAGGGAAACATGATGGGATGAACCATAACCCACAAAGTCCCTTCTATATGAGAGCTGTTGAATTAACTCCTATTGAAAAAGTCTCGCAGATCTGCCAGGGGCGCAGGACATATGCGTCATTGATTTGTCAAACGTCATTTGTCATGACATAAGCCTTTTTTTTTTTAACGTAAATTTATATTTTACGTGTTATAAGTTTCACTTTCGCTTCATAGGCTTGAGAAAATGATGACGAAACTAGAACTTCACGGTACAATTTCAGTCTTGCTATATTTTGTGTGAAGCAGATTGACTTTACCTTACTACATGATATACTAAGTACACGGGTCACCTGCGTGCTCTTCTGAAAGCCGCGCGTCGATGTGTGTGTGCGTATTAGTGTGTGCGTGCGCGCGCGCTTCGAACATCTCCAAGAGGCATAGATCCTCATGCGCCTGGAGGGCACATGAGGATCTATTCCTCATGGAGATGCGAGCATGTGAGAGAGAGAGAGAGAGAGAGAGAGAGAGAGAGAGAGAGAGAGAGAGAGAGAGAGAGAGAGAGAGAGAGACGCGCGCGAGAGAGAATGACGTCATATTTAGAGTATTTTGTCACGTCAGATTCTGCGTGGTGACGGAGTTGCCTCTTTTACGTCACAGCCACTGTCTGACTTTCTCTAGAAGTAAAGTATTTTTTTAGTGTTTTAATTCTTTTCTGAAATTTTTTTTTACTAAAGAAGTTAAAAGGATACAAAGCTTGCTAACGAACTCATCCAATGTCTTTGTCAAAATTAACAATATGCAAAAGTTCAAGTAAATATGTCAAAAATTACGGACTCTAATCTGGGTCAAACGACTTCCTATAAACGGTTATGTCTTCATATACATACATACAGGAGTCCTCGGCAAGCATGGTGTTTGGAACTGCAATGACAATGGCCGCCTACTGTTGGAGTTCTGTGCAGAGCAGCAACTTGTCATCACCAACACTACTTTCCAGCAAAAGGACAGCCGAAAGACCACCTGGATGCATCCTCGCTCCAAGCACTGGCACCTTATCGACTATGTCCTAGTGTGTCAGAGGGATCGCAGAGATGTCCTCCTCACCAGAGTGATGCCCAGCGCAGAGTGCCACTTTATCGTCATGATGGATAAGGCCAGACAGTTCAGCTCTAAAATTTTGATCCTAGGAGATTTCAATATTAACATGTTTTTGAATAACCCTGCTTGGGAGTGCACATTGTCTATGTTTGGTTTACAGCAGCTAGTTAAAACAGCAACTCGTGTTAGTCCAACTTCCTCCACCCTTATAGACCACATATATACAACTACTCAATCAAGAGTGATGGCAGTAGAAGTGCCTCAGGTAGGGATTAGCGATCACTACCCGGTGTGCTGTTGCTGGGCATTGAAAGCAGATAATTCATTCCGAAAACATCAGCACACGACTATTAAATACAGATCACTTAAACACTTCAACAAGGAAGCATTTCTTTGTGATTTAAGTAGCGCACCCTTTGATACAGTGTACTAACATAATAACCCCAACGATGCTTTGTCTGAGAGGTACGGATTGTTCCTTGGTGTTCTCGATAAACACGCTCCATTCAGAGAGAAACGGGTGAAGAACCCCCAGCTTCCCGCCTGGTTAAGTAAGGAAATCAAGGATACCATGCAGCTCCGAGATGACTATAAAAGAAAGAAGGATTTTGTAGCTTATCGAAGGCAAAGAAACCATGTTTAACATTTAGTGAGGAAAGCTCAAAGGTCACTTTTTCACCGTCTTATGAACTGAAAGAAAGATGTCGTATCTGTGTGGCGAGCGATCAATGCTTTTACGAGGTCCAAAAAACCGCACAATGTACACAGTTATCAGCTGATACCTTGAATCAGCATTTCCTCTCGGCTGCCAGTGCGTTGCTAAAAAATATATATTCTGGTCAGTCTTCAGCTGTGTCAGAAAAGCTACAGACGTTTTGTGCAGAACGGCTGGACCCTGATACATCATTCAGCATTCCGCTGTTAACGATATACGACGTGGGTAAATCCATCTCGTACTTAAAGAACAGACGGCCATGATGGTATTAGTAACTCAGTTCTGAAAATGGCCCTGCCGTATATTGTAGATACCTAGACATATATATACAACCTTTGCATAAAGCAGGGGACATTTCCATATTCTCTAAAAACAGCCAAAGTGATCCCACTACCTAAAACGAAAGACCTTGCCGACCCTAACAAGTTGGAGCCCATTTCGCTACTGTCAACACTGTCGAAACCGATAGAAAGACACATTCACACACACTTACAACATTTTCTAGAAAAACACAAACTCATACATCCATTACAATCTGGCTTTCGGCGGAAACACTCCTGTCACACAGCATAGGTACACCTAGTTGACAGATTGCTTACTGCCATGAATAGCAGTCAAATGACTGGAGCAGTATTTTTGGACCTTTCAAAAGCATTTGACCTCGTCAATCATAAAACTTTAGTTAAAAAACTTAATGTCTATCAACTAAGCGCAGACACACTCGCCTTCCTTACGTCATATCTGAATGGGCGTACGCAGTATGTCTACGTGAATGGTAAAAACTCACCTGAGGGGGCGATAGAGCACAGAGTACCACAGGGATTGATTCTTGATCCATTAT
>BTPG01000007.1:13352270-13422270 GCA_036245525.1 Semisulcospira habei | reverse complement strand
TGTTCGCTGACAATGCGGCAGTTTCGACCCATACCGAGCAGGAACTGCAGTCACTGACGGACCGATTCTCTCAGGCTGGCAAGGAGTTCGGACTGATTATTAGACTAAAGAAGACGAACGTCCTGGGTCCGGACACAGAAACACCGCCATTCATCACCATTGACAACTACGAGCTCGACGTCGTCCACCAGTTCACGTACCTTGGGTCCACCCTCACCGGGAAGGCTGCTGCAACTCTTACACGCCTCACAACTCGAGCGCGGACAAATCCCAAGATGACTGTGAAAACAAAGATGGTTGTGCACAACGCCTGCGTCCTCAGCACACTGCTACACGGCAGTGAGACATGGACCACATATGCTAGACATTAGAGAAGACGCAACACCTTCTACCTGAGAAGCATCCGCCGTATCCTGGGCATATCTTGGCAAGATAGAGTGACCAACACCGAAGTCCTGTCACGCGCTGGCCTTTCCAGCATGAATAACCTACTCAGACAACGCAGACTGCGCTGGCTCGGACACGTTTACCGCATGGAAGATGGCCACATCCCAAAAGACACTCTCTACGGAGAACTGGCAGCTGGGAGAAGAAACACTGGTCGCCCCAAGCTACGATTTGTAGATGTCTGCAAGAGGGACATGAGAGCACTGGACATTGACACTGGGTCCTGGGAACGCCTTGCGGGTGACTGTGCAAAGTGGAGAAGTATCTTCCACCAACACCTCAAGTCAGGGGAAGAGAAGATGTCGAAAGCAGCAGCAGACAAGCGGGCACGCAGAAAGGAGTGCAACAACTCCATCGGACAAGCGACCACGAACATTTGCGATCTTTGCAGCAGGGACTGCCACTCCCGCATTGGCCTCTACAGTCACAAAAGATGCTGCTTCAAATCCAGTTGAGCGCGCAATCAGATCAGAACAACTAGGGTGCATTATCTATGGTCGATTCAGACCGACAGAGGCCCAATATTATTATTATTAGGTAAAGTCAACCTGCTTTACTTCCTAGCCTGGACTCACTGTACCAGCAGCGTTTCTTACGTAGAGCAAGTCTTATCTCCAGTGATTCCACCCATCCTGGCAATGAGCTTTTCCAACGTTTACCATCAGGGCGTAGGTACAGGTCCATCAGTACCAGGACCAGCAGATTCCGCAACAGTTTTTTCCCCTCTGGCTGTTCGCGCTCTCTATGATCAGCCGGACTGATTGGAGAGAGCGCGAGCGGCGAGTGAGAACTTGTCGGAATGTGTGCAGTCAGCTTATAACTGAATCAGTAAGGCGTGCCCGTTCGCCATGTTTAATACTAGTATTTGCTTAGTATTTAGCATGAAAATCATATTTTAGAGTTTATTCTCTCTCTCTCTCTCTCTCTCTCTCTCTCTCTCTCTCTCTCTCTCTCTCTGTCTCTCTCTCTGTCTCTGTCTCTGTGTGTGTGTGTGTGTGTGTGTGTGTGTGTGTGTGTGTGTGTGTGTGTGTGTGTGTGTGTGTGTGTGTGTGTGTGTCTGTGTGTGTTATTTTATTCTTAGTAACCGACATCAAGACATATTCCAATGTTTTTATTGTTTTTTTTTTTTAAAGGAAACAAATGGCAATAAACTATCATATCTTACCTTACCTTACCTTATCTTATCTTTCACACTAATTGTAGAAGACTGAAAATGTACCGTGAAGTTCTAGTTTTGTCATCATTTTCTCAAGCCTGTGAAGCGAAAGTGAAACTCATATCACGTAAATATAAAATTACGTAAAACCTAAAACGCGCAAATTCCCTCTCGCACGCCTCCGATGTTGGAGAAAAGAAGCGAATAAGCTGCATTAGGTGCGACCACAGACATTAATAACTATGTCTATTTATGAACCTGGGTGTGATACTTCCGATGTGTGTTTGTTTCTGCCCAAATGGTCACCCTGTTGTGTACCACGTATTGGACTGTCGACTGACTCTCGAGATTTTGTTTGACTGTGTAGGCATCAGTGCTTTTATAATCGTGCGTGTTGTTGAGTAAAGTCTACTATAGAACACGGATATTGACGGTAAATGCCAGCAGGTTTGTTTATTTAGTCCTTTTCTAAGGTTATCACTATCAGTAGCGGACATAAGTGTCATCGGTCTCCATAGTATGGCGATTCGATTCGTATGTTCGCTGCTGTCTATTCTCCGTTTATGTCTGTGTATGGGAACGTAATTTCGAGCGAACGTACACACTAAGAAGTATTGTATTACTAGTGAGCAGAAGGAGCTTGCTACTGTGACAGTATGTGCATATTTAGCCTTTTTGCATTGCGGACAGGCAAGCATCAAGATTGGGTCTTTCTGGTCTGCAAGGGATTATGGGAAGGAAAGTATATCGAGCAAGTTCATGAATATTAATTTGCTTGTTATACAATATATCAATACTTGTGTCAAAGAGGGGGACATTTTATGGAGTGGGTACAGACTCCCATCAAACAGTCAGCCCTGGAAGAGGCTATGTGGAAGAAAACAGTCAGCCCTGGAAGAGGCTGCGTTGCTTTTGGATGCGTGACGCCGTAAAACATCAAATTTGTCACTGTGTACACGGCGTGGTGAGACTAGCGATGCCATGACGTGAAGCTTATTGTGACGTCATTTTGCTGCTCGTGCTACTCTTCTCCTTCAGATTTCCTGTCGCTACACGAGCCCACGGCGCCGCGTGTCTGTCTTTATTTGTGTGCGCCGGGGTGTGTTGATCAGAGGTTGGCTTAGAGAGGCCCGGAGGGACATGGATCAGAAGGATAAGCTTAAAAACATGAACAACTCTGAATGTTCCTAAAGAAAAACTCATGTGAGCTCCAAACAATACGGTAGACTTTGGAATAAAATCATCATCTTGTTTAGAGCTCACATGCGTTTTTCTTTTAGGGACAGATTTGTTCATATTTTAAAGCTTATCCTTCTGATCTGTTTCCGTCCTCTCTAACTCAACCCCTGATAAAAACATAATCGGCGCACACAAATATTGACGGACACGCGGCGCTTCCCGCCATTAGTAGGCTCTGTGCCCTGGAGTAGCGACAGGAATTCTGAATAATAATAATAATAATAATAATAATAATTACGGTATTTGTAATGCGCTTATCTTATAATAATTATAACTCTAAGCGCGCACTCACAACTCGCGCACGCATGCGCACGCTTTAGACAATGACTCACGTACCACAAATAGTGAAATACATTACGACCGGTCAGCTTGCGGTGGGGAGTGTGGTGATATAGTGCTAAAACTGTTGAAAGAGGTGAGTTTTGAGGGCGGACTGGTAGGAGGAGAGAGAGAGAGTGTTTCTGACGGAGAGAGAGTGGGAGAGTGTTCCAGGTGGATGGACCGTAGACGGAGAAGGAGCGGGGGCCGAAAGTGTTGAGTTTGGTGCGAGGGATGTGGAGGCGGAGAGGGTCGGAGGCAGAGCAGAGGGAGCGGGAAGGTGTGTAGGGGTGAAGTAAGTTAAAGAGATAGCACGAGCAGCAAATGACGTCACTATAAGCTTCATGTCATGGCATCGCTAGTCCCACGACGCCGTGTACACAGTGACAAATTAGATGTTTCACGTCCCTCATCCGAACGGCACGCAGCCTTTTCCAGGACTCACTGTTTTCTTCCACACAGCCTCTTCCAGGGCTGACTGTTTGATGGGAGTATAACGTGGCTCCAAAACTTGCAAAAATGAATTAATTATTGTTTAAAACGTACTTTACTTACTTACGCCTGTCACCCCTACCCGGGTATAGGCCGTCGACGAGAGACCTCCAGCAACTCCTGTCCTGTGCTTCTCCTTCGATTCTACTCCAGGTGGTTCCCAGTCTCTTGATGTCTGCTTGGAGGTCTCGACGCCAGGAGTTTCTCGGCCTACCTCTTTTCCTCTTTCCCTGGGGGTTCCATGACAATGCCTGCCTAGTGATACTGGAAGCTGGCTTTCTCAGACTGTGACCGATCCATCCCCATCTTCTTCGCCCAATTTCATTCTCTGCTGTTATCTGCTCTGTTCTCTCCCAGAGTCTGACGTTGCTGATCTTCTCTGGCCAGTGGATTTTCAAAATTCTTCTAAGGCAACTGTTCATGAAGGTCTGTACTCTGTTGACTGTGGTTTTTGTCAATCTCCAAGTCTCTGCTCCATATAGGAGAACTGCTTTTACATTGGAGTTGAAAATCCTGACTTTGGTGTGTTGTGACAGCTCTCTGGAACTCCACACTTTTTTTTCAACTGGAGAAAGGCTGCTCTGGCTTTACCGATTCGTGCTCTGACATCTGCATCAGTGCCGCCTTTTTTGTCTATGATGCTCCCGAGATAGGTGAAGGACTCCACTTCCTCCAACGGGGTGCCAACAAGCAAGACTGGTTCTTCCCTGGTTGCGTTCAGCCTCATTGTCTTTGTTTTCTGTTTGTGAATGGTGAGGCTCACTTGGGACGAGATGTCAGCAAGCCTCGTGGTCTTGTCCTGCATTTGTTGATGAGTGTGCAAAATCGAGGTCGTCAAGCTGTGACCACAGTGTCCACTGTATTCCACTTCGTCTGTGCTCTGTGGTCATCTTCATGACCCAGTCTATGGCCAGTAGGAAGAGGAACGGAGACAGCAGACACCCCTGCCTGACACCAGTTCTGACCTGGAGCTCCCTGGTGAACTGCCCTTCGTGGATCACGCGACATGTCATGCCATCGTAGCTGCTCTTGATCAGGCGGATGAGCTTTGTGGGTACACCGTAGTGTTGTAGGAGTTTCCACAGAGTCTCTCGGTCCACACTGTCAAATGCTTTCTCATAATCCACAAAGTTGACGTACAGCGGGGTGCTCCACTCCAGAGACTGTTCCACGATAATGCGGAGAGTGGCGATCTGGTCTGTACATGATCGGTTCTTCCTGAATCCTGCTTGCTGGTCTCTCAGCTGGGGGTCAACGGAGCTCTTCATTCTCTCCAGGATGATCCTGTTGAAGACCTTTCCTGGTACTGACAGCAAGGTGATTCCTTTGTAGTTGGAACACTTGCTGAGGTCGCCTTTCTTGGGAAGCTTGATTAGGTACCCCTCCTTCCAGTCAGCCGGCATCACCTCCTCTTCCCAGATCTTTCCAAACAGTGGGTACAGCATCTCTACTGTTGTTTCTAGGTCTGCTTTCAGAGCCTCCGCTGGGATGCCATCTGGCCCTGCTGCTTTGCCGTTCTTCAAAAATGCCACTGCTCTTCTGATCTCTTCCCGGCTGGGTCTGTCACAGCTGATGGGTAGGTCGGTCAATGCCGGCTGGATGTCTGGGGGGGTCGTGTGGGCTAGGTCTGTTCAGTAACTCTTCAAAATACTCGGCCCATCTGTCGAGTTGGTCTGCTCTGTCTGCAATAGGCTTGCCTTCTTTGTCTTTTACTGGTCTTTCTGTATGGCCATACTTGCCTGACAATCTTCTGGTAATGTCGTAGAGCTGTTTCATGTTGCCGCTGCCTGCTGCCTTTTCTGCCTCTGCTGCCAGGCTGTCTGTGTAGGCCCTCTTGTCTGCCCTGATACTCCTCTTCACCTCGCGGTTGGCTTCCGAGTATTCCCCCTGTGCCCTTACTTTGGCTGCTCTCGTGTTGTTGACAATTGCTTTCTTCTGCTTCCTCACTTCTATCTTCTTCAAGGTCTGTGCCGAAAGCCAGTCCTTGTGATGGTGTTTCCTGAACCCTACAGTGTCTTTGCAGGTTGAGTTCAGCGCCTCTCTAACTGCCTTCCACTGCTGCTCTGTGGTGACCGCCTCCTCTTCATTTACTAGCTCCTGTAGCGCTTGAAACCGGTTGGACAGCACCAGTTTGAACTCTTCTCTAACTCCAGTTTCTCTCAGGAGGCCTACATTATAGCGCTGTCTTCTTGTTGTCTCTGTGCGGCTTTTCTTTAGCTTGAGCTTCATTCTTAAGGTAAGCAGATGGTGGTCGGAGGCGACATCTGCTCCCCTCCTCACTCGAACATCTTGAAGGGATCTTCTAAATTTCTTGCTAATGCAGATATGGTCTATTTGGTTCTCTGTTGTATGGTCAGGTGAGACCCAAGTTGTTTTGTGTATTCTTCTGTGTGGGAAGATGCTGCCTCCAATGACAAGTCGGTTTAGAGCACAAAAGTCTACAAACCTCTCCCCGTTTTCACTCATCTCCGAGCCTAGTCCCTGTCTCCCCATCACCTCTTCGTATCCGGTGTTGTCCTCCCCTATTTTGGCATTAAAATCGCCCATGACGATGGTGGTCTCGCTCCGCACATTTGTCCAAGGCACTCTGGAGTCGGTCGTAGAACTCTTGTTTCTCTTCCTCGTCACTGTGGACGCATAACACTGGATGACGTTCAGCTTGAGCTTTTTCTTGGTTCTGAAGGCTGCTGTGATAATTCTTGGCTGTTTAAAACGTACAAGACGTTTAAAGTTGGCTAACGAACTCACCCAGTCTCTATCTCCAAACTAGCTACATCAATAATTTAAAGTGCATTTAATAAAAATTATGGACTCTAATGAGGGTCAACCTACTTTCTATAAACGGTCATTTAACTCTTATGTGATACATCCAGTTTCAATAATGGTCGAAAATGCCTCCTTGGTTCCCCTTGGATAAAGCATTTCTTTTATTTGCAAGCTTTACCGTACGTAAAGGTCTGAGATTTTTGTGTTTACACACACACACACACACACACACACGGACAGACACACACACACACACACACACACACGCGCGCGCGCGCGCGCGCGCGGCGCTTCTCGCCAAAACGACGTTCAACAGGAAGGTAAGGGTAACTAGACGTGACGTCATTTTTATCTTGTTTCTTCTTTGCCACACTACGAGACCTGCCCGCATGTTGTGCCATTTGCATGCTACAGAACTGGCTCAGCCGCATCTCAAAGTCTACCTCAGTTATTTCGGGAGGGGGGGGGGGGGGGGGGGGGGGCTCTAGAACCGAGGCCCTGAATCCAGCTGCAAAAAATCCTTGACGCATGAACTTACCGTATGATTTGACGGTGATGCATAAGATATTTTGGATCATTACGCTTTCCAAACGCTTAAGTTCCGCTTACACATTATGACGCACAATGGAATTGGAGCGGATCAGTTGATTGGGGTAGGTTGTTTTCGTCGTTAGACGGGAAAAAATCCCCATTTTTGAACACGTGATGCTTTTATCTCCGCCGCAGATTCGTCTTGGTAAAAGTAATAACTGGTGATGGCCACGGACCACAGTGGTGTTTCCGTACTGTCCAGTCTCTTAGCCTTAGTCAATCCCAGTCATCCCCTAATTGTTCAATTCCCTAAAAAGCACTACCGCCCACCAGCTGCACATTTGCCATGCACAAAATACAAAAAAAAAAAAAAAAAAAAAAAAACAACAGCACATGACCCGTCTCATTTCTTGGCTATGAAACTGGTTCCTTACCAACCCACACCCAAGCACAGCTGAAATCAGCGTGCCCCTCAAATCACTACGTCAAAGGCAACTCAACATAGGCCCACAAATGTCCACTGGATAAGCTCAGGATGGTATGAATCAAAGCACCAAACATGTCTCCTCTCAGCTAACCACAAATTTCCAGCAAATTCCCACATTCAGCCCAACTGCAAATTTTCAAACAAGGCAAAAATTATTTTTAAAAACACGGGACCTTGCACTGCCTCAACTTCCCAATTTAAATGTATACCGTGACCTGATGCAAAATTATTTAGTATTTTTCTTTTCTTCCCAAAAGAGCCTTTTCAAGAAGTACAGTTTTTTTTTTAAAAATATGTACTGCAAGAATGAGGCGTCAAATAAATTATGAACAACAAGAATATGTCGTCATCTGGCTATGAGTGATGTAAATGTTTTCTTGTTACCGTTATTATATGTTAATGACGTGGAATCTATTTATCCCAAATTCTTCAATTTCTTGTGGACAAAATAGCGGGAGGTCTGAAATCGTTCACATCGCAGTAGCTGACAGTGGCTTGTGCATTGACTAGAACCTTCTACATGAGTTTATGGTGGCATAGGAGATCCAGCGAGGTTTCTTTCCTGATTCCTTCATTTTTTTCCCCCTCACGTTTAGCGTTGCGTCACGACTCCTACACGTTTTTAACACAGCAGGGACTTCAAGCGCTGTTCCTTGGTAATGCTTGGTCTACAAGCTACGTCTAGCTACTGTAGCATTGCTGTTGAACGCAGATCTAGCACCAAAAGGCGCCGTGTATGTGTGTGTGAGTGTGCGTGTGTGTGTGTGTGTGCGTGCGTGCGTGCGTGCGTGCGTGTGTGTGTGTGTGTGTGTGTGTGTGTGTGTGTGTGTGTGTGTGTGTGTGTGTGTGACAGCGACTAGAGCCCGTGTTTGTAGACGGACATGCTTGAAATTTTAGGATTCTGTCTTTAAAAGAATTACATCGGGATAGTTTTTATTTTTTAAGTTAAAAAAAAAGAAATAGATACACATTAATGAAAAACGTTCGTTTCACACACACACACACACACACACACACACACACACACACACACACACACACACACACACACACACACACACACACACACACACACACACACACACACACACACACACAAAACCCGGTTGACCCGCATTTGGGTCCGTAATTTTTCTTATTAAAATTAGATACTTTACATATACTCAGATTAAAGGAAGATATTGAATGAGTTCGTAATCCAGCGTTGTACCCCTTCAGCTTTTTGAATCGTAATTAATTCATTTTTGCAAGTTTTGGAGCCACTATATACAAATGTGTTTCTCTGATTTTCCATTTATTTTTAGAACTAAATAAACTTAGCGTGAATCTTCACAGCATGATTCCACCCAGCATAAATCGACAAAGGCTTGAATTTACTCAAATAAAAATATCTCAATGGAATAGCCACAGCACACATTTACACTGATTAGATTTACGCCCAGGTTCACTCAAGCTGAGTAGATTTTCTCTGGACATTTTTACTTTTTTTTTTAAAGATTTGCGCCGAAACATAGCTATTTACCCCTTCAGCGCGACTGATAGTGGCACTGTGTGTACTACACGTACTAAACTAAATCACGTCACCACAAAACTCTTTAGCGTCACAATTTAGGGCCGGCATAGTCTGGACTTCACCTCATACTTTTCTGAAATGTTTCAAAGAAGGTGTCGTGACGTAAAGTTTACATGCACATGGGCTGAAGGGAACTTTACCGTCCAACACCAAATGTATGCTTCAAACATATACAACCCAGTAAATCTGACACTGCTGAACATTTTTCATCGCGCAAATTACTTATCGCACGCCTCCGATGTTGGAGGAAACAGGCGGATAAGCTGCCTAGGTGCGACCAAAGACATTAATAACTATGTGTATTTATGAACCTGGGTGTGATACTTCCGATGTGGGTTTGTCTCTGTCCAAATGATGACCCTGTTGTGTGCCACGTATTGGACTGTCAACTGACTCAGCGCGGAGATTTCGTTTGACTGTATAGACATCAGTGCTTTTTATAATCGTGCATGTTGTTGAGTAAAGTCTGCTTGTAGTTAGAAAGCGGATAATGACGGAAAATGCCAGCAGGGTTGCTTATTTAGTCCTTTTCTAAGGTTGTCATTATCACTAGCAGACATCAGTGTCGTCAATCTCAATAATGTGGCAATTCGATTCGTGTGTTTGCTACTGTCTATTCTCCGTTTATGTGTGTGTGTGGGAAAGAAATTTCGAGCGTACGTACACACTAAGAAGTATTTCATTACTAGTGAGCATGAGCTTGCTAATGTGACAGATTGCGCATATTTAGCGTTTTTGCTTTGACAGAGGCAAACGTCAAGATTGAATCTTTTTGGTCTGCAAGGGATTATGGAAAGGAAAGCATATCGAGCAAGTTCATGAATATTAATTTGCTTGTTATACAATATATCAGTACATATGTCAAAGAAGGGGAAATTTTATGGAGTGGGTACATAATGTACTGTCTTTGTTGCTTATACTGACGTCATTTCGCTGCTCGTGCTATTCTTATTCTTCAGAATTCCTGTGGCTGCAGAGCGTACTACTCTAGGGAAACGCCGTGTGTCCATCTTTATTTGTGTGCGCTGATAAGAGGTTCGGTTAGAGAGGAGAAAATGGATCAGAAAGAGATAAGCTTAAACATATGAACAACTTTCAGGGGCGGATCAGTTACCTCGAGGGAGGGGGTTTTCCAACTTTTGTTTGGGACCTTCAGCCTCATACTAAAGTCCTCCCCGACGCTAGACGTTGCTAGACCTGGTATAAGAGAGATAAGGCGCGTAGGTGTTAAGACTCTCCCCATTCGCGTTTCGCCAAAATATCAAACAACGGGGGAGGGGGGTTCCGGAACCCCACCCTCCCTCAGATCCGCCCCTGACTTTGAATGTTCCTCAAAGAAAAACACATGTGAGCTCCAAACAATACGGTAGGCTTTGAGATGAAATCATCATCTTGTCATGATGATTCTGATGATTCTGATGATGATTCTGATGTTGACGACGATGATGGCGGTGGCAGTGGTGGTGGTGGTGATAATGATGATGATGATGATGATGATTACTGCACAACATACATCTTTGAAGAAGCTGCAGGTTGTTGCGAGGTAACCCACATCCTCAAGATCCAGGTACATGATGACGCGCACTAAGACGTTCCTGGGCAGGCGCGGTAGGTAATCCAGTTGACCTTGGATGATGATGTTATCCAGGTATTGTAGAGTTGGGTGCCCCACCACGCGAATCAGTTCACCTGTGCATAGTATTAACCCTTTCACTAACGAGAATAAGTGCGGATCATTGTCAGTCCGACTGCAAGAGGCATAGAGCCTCTTAACTCATTCTACCCCAGACACACCACAGCAAGATAAGGATCGACCATGATAGTTCAAGGGTGATGCCAGAATAGCTTGGCGCCCATAGGCGCCAAGCTATTCTGGCATCACCCTTGAACTATCATGGTCGACCTGTGTCCTGCACTGCACTGCACTGCAGTCTTCAGAGGACAACGGCAAAATTTGGGGATTTCGGTCTTGGGGTAGAATGAGTTAACTGCGGGGGCTCGCGGGGATATATACTGACTTCCATTAAAAACGCGACAAGTGTCTGTAAGTGTACCCGCAAACAAAGAGCCACCCTGACAGCAAAACAAGAACATTTTATTTGTTGCTTACTTCAGATGTTCAGCCTACTGTCTGAGCTACCTTCACACACAAATTGGATGAGTTATCGCCCATGGCTACCTTGGAGGACACAGGGTTTCATTAGTGGTGAAAATAAGCAAAACTGGACACACTCTGTGAAGCAAGTTTCCTGTGATTTGTTTTAACACACAAGTTGTGTGGATTGCATATGATGTTATTAACTGCCTCAAACAAAATTTGACTCGAAATATTTATTAGAGAACCAGAACTTCCAGTGCACATCATTTTCTTAATAAATCTTATTTGATTTAATGTGAATTACTTTAAAACCAATTTTTATGCTCCATTGACTGACACAGAGATAAAGAACACACCCATATCCATTTGATCAGGTAAATATGGCCGCTAACCTAAAAATAAAGAACTTTTTGATTTCATGTTTATAGGTCATGTTGGTTATTTAGGTGCCTTTGACAAACGAAAAGTAGGTCAAGACCAAACAGGCCGGATTTTCATGCACACGGACCCAACTGCACATCGGTTGGCTTTCAGCTGTGTCCTTTGCAGATGCTCCCCATTTCACTTTCAATATCCTGTGATGGTAATGTCACTGATGACCTTCGTAAAACATCGATGTGCGATTTTTAAGACTAAACATTCTATTTGCACACCACATAACACACTCTTCATAACATTTTCTAATAAATGACGTCAAAATAACTCGGATTAAAGCATAATTATTTACGAAAAAAGCGATATGGTGAAAAATTTGCGTTTCTTTCGTTGATCAGTATATTATGACTAAGTGCCAAAAGGTGTGCATGGAAAGTGGACACTAGGCATTGAAAATGAGTTAGTGAGTTTTGAATAAAGTTTGACATTTTCTGAAATTGCAGGACAATCCTCGAAGTATTTTCAGAGTAAACAGTAAATAACTTATCTCTGACTGGCTTGACGGACATCAGTGATTAAGACACAAACAAGCAAGTGCACAGTACTTCAGAAAAGAAGATGCTGGAATCAGTACAGTGCACACATGTTTTTATCTCCAGGTAGATAGTTATACCGTCAAAATCAGTTCTGCGCTGCTGACCTGTGCTTGGGCAGAGGACATTTGTAGTAATACATGATGTTCGTCATCACGTCAGTTTTCAGTTTTCAAGTACAGCTCTTCAGACATTCAGCAACATAGGATGCAACTGGAAACAAGAACCCCACAGGAATAATGCTTCCACTTCATAGTTTTTGTTTACCGTATCTAAAATATGGTACATTTTCTGATGGGGCTGGTCGGAGCGAGTTCCGTAGAATACAAAGGACATAACAGGCGGGCGGGGCTTATGATCTAGCAAGAAGTAACAAGATAAAAATGACGTCACGTCTAGCCACTCTAACCTTGCTGTTGAACGTCGTTTTGGCGCGAGGCGCCGTATGTTTGTATGTATGTATGTATGTATGTGTGTGTGTGTGTGTGTGTGTGTGTGTGTGTGTGTGTGTGTGTGTGACCACGAGAATCTCCGAAATTACTGTACGCACAAACTTGAAACTTGGCAAAATAAAGTGGGTGGCTAAGATGGCCCCCGAGCATATTGTAATTGGATGTCTCATTGAAGACATACAAGACCGTTTAAAGAAAGTCGGTTGACCCAGATTAAAGTCCGCAATTTTGATTATATGCACTTGAAATTTTGGATATGGCTAGTTTGTAGAAAGGCTTTGCATGAGTTCGTTAGCCAGCTTTGTACCTCTTCAACTTTTTCGAAAATAAAAGTTCAGTGCTGGAAAACATGTCAGAAGTAAGACTCCTTGATTTCATCAGAAGAATCAAACAATGACGGTGACGTAAGGCACCAAAGACGTCAGTGTTTTATACAATGTTCCTAATTGACGCAAATCACCAGCACCAGTATTTTACATGTGTATGAGCTGGCGTGATGATCTCCTTCATTTATTTTTGTATGATATTTGCGAACGTATTGTGGACAAGGTGAAATATACATGCAAGCTCATACAGAAGAGGTTTTGTGGGCATGGGTCATTCGACCTTATTCTTCAAAATGGCTGTGGCTACGCCAGTCCACAGAACGTATAATCTGTAGGAAGCGCCGTGTGTCTGCCGTCTGTGTTTGTGTGTGCCATTCTAACGTTTGTGTTTGTGTGTGCCATTGCCGTGGGGATCAGGCGAGGGGGGGGGGGCGGGGGGGGGGGGGGGGGAGGGGCGAGGGGGAGGGGGGGGGGGGGTAAAGGGAGATACTGAATGAGTTCGTAACCCTGCGTTGTACCTCTTCAACTTTTTCAATAATAATTAATTAATTTCTGAAAATTTTGGAGCCACAATTTACTCCCATCAAACAATCAGCCCTGGAAGAGGCTGTGTGGAACAAAACAGTCAGCTCTGGAAAAGCGTGCCTTTCGGAGGAGTGACGAGAAACATCAAATTCGTCACAGTGTACACGGCGTCGTGAGACCAGCGAGGCCAGGACGTGAAGCTTATAGTGACGTCATTTTGCTGCTCGTGCTATTCTTCTTCTTCAGAATTCCAGTCGCTACTCCAGTCCACGGCGCGTACTAATGGCGGGAAGCGCTGTGTGTCCGTCTTTATTTGTCTGCGCCGGCGTGTGTGTTGATCAGAAGCTGGCTTGGAGAGGAGGGAAATGGATCAGAAGGATAGGCTTAAAAATATGAACAGCTCTGAATGTTCCTAAAAAAAAAAAAAAAAAAAAAAAAAAAAAACGCACGTGAGCGCCAAACAATACGGTAGATTTTGGGATAAAATCCTCATCTTGTTATTTTCCAGATGTTCTTTTCAACATCAAGCCAGCAGAAAAAAAAAATATAACAGATGTCAGTATTACAACAATACTGTCTTTCTAATTCAAAGTAACCGTAGTTTCAACAAAAGTACATTTTCCTAGGCGATACAATCAGCGAGCCAACAAAATTCCTTGGGAGGTCGAAAACTTTGATACTCGGCAATCTGATGACGAAAGTGACTTTTACACAATACCGACGTGTCGTAATAATCCCAGAAAATCCTTTCTGTCATCGTAAAAAGCCAACTTAGAATGACAAATCTTCAACGATGATGAGCTAGTGCTTTCAAATTGTAATGTTTGCAAAGAACTTCGCTTTTGCAACTGGATGGTATAATTGCAGATCATCAAAGCTGGTCCAATCTTATGACGAACGTTATTTTGATGACGAACGTTAGGAGACTATGACAACATACCTTTTAATTTTTTCACGTGGTCTCAGATACAAGCTGCGCCATTTTCAACGGGACAGGAAGTGTAACATGTTCTCGAAGACTGGGTGTAAAAGTAAAAATCTTAGATCAGATATGTAAATCAATTTTATTAGCTGTGATGACGATTGTCATTTCTTACGACAAATCGGCACCCTACAAAGAACCGTCGTAGAAAAGCCGCATGTATGCCAGAAACAAACAAACAAACAAACAAACAAACAAACAAACAAACAAACAAACAAACAAACAAACAAACAAAACGATACTGTACCCGCCATGCAGTATTCTATTAAGCTAATGACGTCAGCATCCGGATTTTCAGTGTCTAGCCACTGACTTACATATTTAATGTAATAGTAAATGTAGTATCCATGGTCTAGCAGACGACGCCTTGAATCTGGAAAGTTTCGATCCAAGTATGACGACAGAGCTGACATTCGTAATCGCGAACTTTTGTACATGATTTCGGCCACATTTCAAACCTGCAAGTGTCTGGGCTTGATACATGTTATAAATGAGTGTTTTGTTTGCAATATAATAATAATAACAATAATAATTTAATAACAATAATAATAATAACAATAATAATAATAATAACTAGTTCTTGCATAGCGCTGTTCTCCAGGAAAACACTGGACTCACTGCGCATGCACGACAGCACACCACCACCATCAGATACAAGCAACATTATACACTACTTTAAACCACCCCATCCCTTCCCAACACCTTACATCCACTTCCCTCTATAATCAGAATAAAAGGCAGTCAGTCAACAGTTAGCTAAAGGTGAGCTAAATGTTAAATACCCGACAGAAAAGAAAAGTTTTTAAGTTAGCTTTGAAATGTGACAATGTGGGCAGATTCCGCATTTCAATTGGCAGCGAGTTCCACACACTTGGGGCTAAAAAGGTGAAAGAACGCTCCCCGACAGTTTTCATGTTAAGCTTTGGGATTTTAAAAAGTTTTTCACTGGAGGAACGGAGGTTGCGTGATGGCTGATAAACAGACGCCGCCAATGAATTTAAGTCGGATGTCTTTGCAACGTGCACAACGATGACGCAAAATGAAATCCGGTTTAGATCCAACCGTAAACGCACCAACACAGGTTGAACTCGGGTTCAACCCAGGGAGATGTGCATGTGTAAACGGCCTCTCAGGCCGCACTTTATTTTTCCATTCAGAATTGCTTAAACATACTTTATATATTAAACAACAACAACAGCAACAACAAACATACATATCATATTAATGTGAAACTGCCCACTTTAATGACTGGTAATCAAGATACTCACAAACCAGATAGGTGAGGCTAGCGCTGGCAGAATTGTCAGTACTCAAACCAAGGGGAATCACAGCGCTGGACATACAACAGTTAGATCCCCTGCCCCCGCCTATCAGGCACCCAATCGCCAGCCCACAGAGAAATACGCAGGTATAGAATAAGACAATCATTTCCATTCCTAATAAGAATGGATCAGGTCTCTTATATAACCCATGTCTTTCTCCGGAACTTAGGAAGTAGGCAGGAGAAACATACATACACAAACATGAAGGTGCGCTACTATATGTGGTCGGGTAAATACCCTGATTTCCCACAGTAGATGCACAGAACATTACACAACAATGTAACGATACAAATTTTTGCCTCGAGTTATACATGATACTCACAAACCAGATAGGTGAGGCTAGCGCTGGCAGAATTGTCAGTACTCAAACCAAGGGGAATCACAGCGCTGGACAGACAACAGTTAGATCCCCTGCCCCCGCCTATCAGGCACCCAATCGCCAGCCCACAGAGAAATACGCAGGTATAGAATAAGACAATCATTTCCATTCCTAATAAGAATGGATCAGGTCTCTTATATAACCCATGTCTTTCTCCGGAACTTAGGAAGTAGGCAGGAGAAACATACATACACAAACATGAAGGTGCGCTACTATATGTGGTCGGGTAAATACCCTGATTTCCCACAGTAGATGCACAGAACATTACACAACAATGTAACGATACAAATTTTTGCCTCGAGTTATACATGATACTCACAAACCAGATAGGTGAGGCTAGCGCTGGCAGAATTGTCAGTACCCAAACCAAGGGGAATCACAGCGCTGGACAGACAACAGTTAGATCCCCTGCCCCCGCCTATCAGGCACCCAATCGCCAGCCCACAGAGAAATACGCAGGTATAGAATAAGACAATCATTTCCATTCCTAATAAGAATGGATCAGGTCTCTTATATAACCCATGTCTTTCTCCGGAACTTAGGAAGTAGGCAGGAGAAACATACATACACAAACATGAAGGTGCGCTACTATATGTGGTCGGGTAAATACCCTGATTTCCCACAGTAGATGCACAGAACATTACACAACAATGTAACGATACAAATTTTTGCCTCGAGTTATACATGATACTCACAAACCAGATAGGTGAGGCTAGCGCTGGCAGAATTGTCAGTACTCAAACCAAGGGGAATCACAGCGCTGGACAGACAACAGTTAGATCCCCTGCCCCCGCCTATCAGGCACCCAATCGCCAGCCCACAGAGAAATACGCAGGTATAGAATAAGACAATCATTTCCATTCCTAATAAGAATGGATCAGGTCTCTTATATAACCCATGTCTTTCTCCGGAACTTAGGAAGTAGGCAGGAGAAACATACATACACAAACATGAAGGTGCGCTACTATATGTGGTCGGGTAAATACCCTGATTTCCCACAGTAGATGCACAGAACATTACACAACAATGTAACGATAATCAAGAGAAAAAAAAAAAAAAAGCCAACAGGTATTTTCAGAAAATCGGCAACTCGTGGCTTGCAAAAGTCGACCGGTTTCTAGCGTTTCAAGAGAATTTGAGCGTGACACCAAAGTCAATACATTATAAGACAAAGCACTCGGCCCGAGAGTGCGAGGACGCGTTTTGAGAGTTATTTCCCTTATAAACCTGTTGCGACGGGCTGACCGAGCAACTTGAAGCAAAGCATGGGGGAGACTCGCAAAGCAATTTCTTTCTCAAACGCAACAAGCGAAGTTGTATCGCATATCATTCTTCCGCTTTCCCAAAGGAAGAAAAAAGGTAAGCTAATCACGTTTAGCTCTTTTTTTTGAATACACTTATGACTAGAGAATGATTGAATGGCGTACAGGATGAGTGGTCTATCTGAGAAAACAAAATCGATTTTGAGATAGGGCTAGGGGTACCTGGTAATACGCGAGCATAGGTCTCGCATGTGACGAAGGTACATGAGTGATATGTGAACGGATAGCCGTTAAAAATAATTTTAATTATCTTTGGGTTTGAATCTGGGAATTTCTCCGTTCGGTTCTTCTCTGCATTTGACACGCTTGGCAGTTACCTTTTGGTCTAAAGTGGAAAACTGGTCTGACTGCAGTCAGACCCTAGCTCTTCACGAATTCCAAGAAATGTTATCGGTTGGAAAGTGGTCTAAATTACATTTAGATCAAAAGAAATTATACGTTCTTAGTATTTTCTTTCAAATGTAGAAGTGATCCATCTGCACATGGAATAGTTCTCATCTCCACTAATGTTGGATTAACGCAAGATAGAACTAATGATTTGTGCCGCTTGTGCACAGCTAATATTACTTTAGAAAGGGGGGGGGGGGGGGGGGGGGGGGACGTTGCAACCTGAACTGTTCTCAAGAACTAGGACTACAGATTAAAGCGTTTAGATGATGTTTTAATGCTTCAATTTCATTTAGTGTTTGTTATTTTCACAACAGATGTAAGAAATAAGTGCAGAACACTTGAAGGGAAGATTTGTTGAGACTGCCACCTGCAGGGCTGCATTCACGGGCTTACAGGTTATGTAGTGTCCATTTTGAAGACAGCCAGTTTACGTGTGTCACGGAAAGGCACAGTCTGTTGTGGGATGCTGTGCCAACTTCGTTTTGTATGCCCAACCCACCCCCAAAAGTGATGGCAAAGAGACAGCCACCCAGGATGAGGGATGCTGCAACACGTGTCACTTCAGCCAGGTAATTTACATAAATAAATAAATTGTTAATATAATACGTAAACGTAAAACTCTCAAATATGTAAGTTGACCTCCCTACAAAACAAAACAAAAACAAACAAAGAACAACAACAGCACAAGAGATGAGAGTTGTTTTCAGAACTGTAATCTTAACCCTTTGCGTGTCGGTAGCGGTTTTAGCCGCGATGATTCCTGTAGGATGTCAGGGTATTCCTGTAGGAATTATTGCGATTAAAACTGCTGCCGACACGCAAAGGGATAAAACTGTTTATCATTAAATTCAGTCGGACATGCAGAATTTACATTCTTATGGTTTTTTGATGACCTATGTTTGTTTTGTCTTGATGTGTGTGTGTGTGTGTGTGTGTGTGTGTGTGTGTGTGTGTGTGTGTGTGTGTGTGTGCTTGCGCGCGCGCGCGCATGCTATACATCAACATTATTCTTACAACAACAAGAAGGTGCCTGATTTATTGATATATCTTGTTTTTCTCTTGCACATGTTCATTTTCTACTTTTCACAAAGAAAATCTTTAAATTAAAGATAGCAAAATTCAGAGAAAAATATTTAAGTATCAAAGCTCTTGTAACAAAAAATAATAATATATTTTTTTAATTGAAAAAGAATCAGTCCTCTGCAATGCACGCACATAACACATGTATATGCTGAGTTCCCCTTCAGAAAGCCTAGCAACCCAACACGAGTACGCAAAGGGACTGAACCCGTACACTGACCTCACTTTTTTCAGTAAGCCTTTTGAAGGATTGATTGAATGATTGTACATTGCTTAACGTCCCGACAGCAACAAGACTTTCTCAGGACGTGCCTGCACTGCTTGTGAAAAAAAAACCTAAACAGAATAATGAATGTATGTCGCCAGCCGGTCCAATACGTTAAATAAACCTACGACATGGGGCCTAAATAAAGCTAAAGACCATTTAGCAACACACATCCAATATCAAGAGCTACAGGCAGCGCAGACAGTAAGGAGAGTTTAAAAAAGGAAAATACAGGTGAGGACCAAGGGTAGACAGAAACACATGCCCCAGAATAGAGGGGAAAACCCACTCTGTGGGGCTGACCAGGGTGACCCTGGGAACTAAAAAGTAGTTAACCCCACCCAAGTCCCCCAGGGCAGACCCGAGTGGGGGCCTTTTGAAGGAGTGATCTGTCTTATAATATATTGTCTTTGGTGACACGTCGCATTCGGGGGGGGGGGGGGGGGGAGGGGGGGGGGGCACAAAGAAGCCGGGTTTCAGAGTAAGCGAGTACATCAAGTTGTCATCAGTTGTTGTGCTTGAGGCTCGATTGAAGCCAAAAATGACTGGAGGTTGTTTCGGTTTGCAGATAACCGAAGTTTAAGTTTGCGGGTTTCTAGAGTTTCATGTGTGAAAGGTGGACACAAAATAATTAGATTAGCAAAGAAATGGACGGACTGACTGCAAATAGGCCGGTTTCGGAAGTTTTTGGTGTGCACTATTGACTCGTACCGACGGCATTTACCGTACGATTTTCCAACGCTTGCAGACGATCTTTTTGTTGACATAGGAAACGTGACACAGGTCGAAACGTTAGAAACCCGGAATTCGCACACAAAATTCAAGGAGATATAAAGTAGACAGATTTATCAGCTTTATCATATTTCTCATTGATGTTTTATTTATTGGAAACGCACAAAAAGCAATACACTGAAGCTCCATTCAGTGCGCACAGCACGCATTCCAGCGTAAGGTAACTGATTCCTCTTTTCGGATTTATTTTTTTAAAAAAAAGCGATTTCGGTCCTTTTCCCCTGGTTTCACCGTTTTATCCAGCTCTGTTGATATAATCTATGCTACTGTAGATTGTTTGATCCCTTCTTAATAGAAGCTCTACACAAAAAAATACAAATTGCGTTACGTCTTCTTTTCATGACACCTCTGCGTTGTGACCAGTACAAATAATGACTCATAATATATATTATAGTTCTTGTATAGCGCTGTTCTCCAGGAAAAAAATGGACTCACTGCGCATGCACAACAGCACACTCTTTCTCAGACACACGCACAATTATACACTACTTTAATTAACCCAACCCATCCCTTCCCAACACCTTACATCCACTTCCCTCCAGAATCAAAATAAAAGGCAGTCAACAGTTAGCTAAAAGTGAGCTAAATGTTGAATGCCCGACAGAAAAGAAAAGTCTTTAAGTGAGCTTTGAGATTTCATAAACATAAAATAAAACCTGTCCAAGACTGCTGGCACCACACACTCCTAATATAGATTCAAGCGACGATGAAATAGTATTTTTAAGAAGAAAGAAAGCACATTTGATAAAAGACGTAGTTCTAACACGTAAATTATGTTGTGTACCTGTTTTGTAACCTAGTTACGTGTTACCTGGGCATTCCCCTGATAGAGCCCTCGCTGAGAGGGCGAAACTTTGAGAAAATAAAAACGCAACTCCAAAACTACGTGGTTTAAATGGATTCTTTCTTCTTAAAAATATATATTTTAAGCAAGCGCTTACTGCGTAATTTCTCATCATATTTGTAGTCTGCCCACGTGTCACGTATCTGAACTGGAATGTGGTGAGTGTCCGGGCGGATAGGGGGCACCACCTTCCACATGGTGTAGATAACCTGAGACAGGTTTACACTCATCTGAACAAAACTGACCGGTAAGAGCACACTTTTGTTGATGTCAAATAAACAAACAAACAAACACGCGCACGCGTTTTAGAAACATTTCCCTGATACATGTGCATACTCCGAGAAGGGCTTTTGATTGTCATACAAGCCACGAAAAAACCTAACGAGAATGGCAAAGCTCCTATGGCTTATGTGTATGACCGATCCACATACATATGTCTGACCTTTGTAACAATGACCATACTGACAGGTCACTGAAATGAGCACGTGTGTAAGTGTCCCAATGCAAATAAAAGATTGCCTTTTGTACCAGCGAAATCCATATACATGCATTCTCAAATTGTATGCATTTATCACAATTTATCACACTGTCACACTGTTTATTATCTGTCAGTCCCCAACCCGCCCCCCGCACCCCCCCCCCCCCCGTGACCTTTGATCTTTGCGAGAGGTCAACTTAATTAGTGTGCATAGATAGGTCTTATCATCAGCTGCCTTTGAGCAAAATTTAATTGAAAAGTTTGCAAAGAACTTTGATAAAAACTAAAATTAAAAATTGACATACATTTCCCACAGAACTCTTCTGGCGTCATTTTAATTAACTAGTAAATTAATAAGGTCTTACCATCAGGTATCTATGTACCAAGTTTGGGTTTGAGTTTGAAGTTGAAAACAATTTTCATCAAAATATGACTATTTTGAAATATTTCTGGACACCTGTGACCTTGATCTTAGAATGAGGTCACTGAAATTGGTGTGTTTAGAGAGGTCTTATCACAAAGAAGGGGCCAAGTTTGAAGACTGTGGCAAAAAAGTCTCCGCCGAGAAAATGCCAACTTCACGACAGACAGTCCAGTACATAAACTCAGCTTCGCTACTGCACGTGAGCCAGAAATCGCCACTGGCACAAAGGGCCTGCATACGTATACACAATTTCAGTTTCCTTTATTGTCCAAGGACAGGCCGGCATACAGAGAATGAAAGGTATCTAAAATAATCGTTATGTTGTGGAACAGTACACCATATGTCATGAAATTAAGCTCTGCCACTTTGCAGACCTCTTATAAGAAGCTCAAGACATTACTCTCTAAATCTTTTCTTTCAGTCCTTTCTATCTTAAGGAAACGTGAGCACGATACAACTGCAAGAGGCATAATTATATATAGATCCTCATAAGCCTCACAGTCTTCCTTTGGCCGATGTCGGCGGTAGCGGATTTGGTCAAGATGATTCCTACATGAACCAACACGACAGCCAAAGGATTAACCCATATCATACTGAGGCTAAAAGCTTCAAATGTGTACACTGCCATATGCAAGCTACATTATAGTACTTACAGATAAGGATAGAGACCTATGGCTTTAGTTCAAGGGTGGTGCCACAATAGCTTGGCGCCTAGAGGCGCCAAGCTATTCTGGCACTACCCTTGAACTATTTTAGGCAAACTTATTTCACACAATGATGTATTCCGAATGATAAGGGTTAGCAGACATTTCAGAAGCAATTTGCGTCCAATGGCAGGCAAGGGCCTAGCCCCAACCAGCTCAGCGCCACGAGCAAGTGTTCGTCGTTATTATCCGAGTTAGTTAGTTAGTTAGTTATTGGAAGTAACGTCAAGTAGGCGTCTAAGGCCATCTCATGGGGCCTCAGTTAATTTTTGGGGTCTAGAACCAAGGCCCCAAATCCAACGGCAATCAATCCTTGACTGACTTACCGAATGATCTGTTGGTGACGCGTAAGATATTTTGGATCCTCATGCTATAGGAACGGCTGTTACCTTTACATATCATGACAGACAATGGAAGTTGAGCGGATCCGTTGCTTGGGATAGATTGTTTTCGTCGTTAGACCATTACATGGAACGATCTCCCAGCTGATGTGCGTCACTCGTCATCTCTTTCCATTTTCAAATCCAAGCTTAAAACTCACCTTTTTTCTGTTGCATATACGTAAGACCATTTTGTCTGCAGGCTCATCGTGTGTGTGTGTGTGTGTGTGTGTGTGTGTGTGTGTGTGTGTGTGTGTGTGTGTGTGTGTGTGTGTGTGTGTGTGTGTGTGTGTATGTGTGTGTGAGAGAGAGAGAGAGTTTTCTGCTCCTTGTAAATCAATGTATTTTTTTGTTGTTGTTGTAATGTTTTTTGGTTTTTTTTTGTTGTTGTTGTAATGTATGTGCTTGTTTTTGTATTTTGCTTCACTGTTTCATTACTGTGATTGTAAAGCGCCTAGAGCACCTTGGTGATTAGGCGCTATACAAATTACCTTTATTATTATTATTATTATCTCCATTTTTGAAGTCATGGTGCTTTTATCTCCGCCATTGATTTGTCTAGCTCGATGTGCAGAATTACATGGCGTTTCTCTTATTATTCCTGTAAAGAGCCTTCTCATGAATCATATGAACTGCAAGAATGAGGCGTCCAAAAAAAAAAAAAAAAAAAAGTAAACTACCAGAATATGACGTCATCTTGATGTCGAGTGATGTCAATGTTTTCTTGTTACCATCATTGAATCTATCGATCCCAATTCTTCATTTTTTTGTGGACAAAATGGCGAGAGGTCTGAAATCGTTCACATCGCAGTAGCTGACAGTGGCTTGTGCATTGGCTAGAACATTGTACATTAGTTTATGGTGACATAGGAGCTCCAGGTAGGTTGTTTATCTGGTTCCTTCCTTTCTTTTTGAATATGTCTGTCGTTTTTGCGCCACGCCACGACTCCTACATGTTTTTAACCTAGCAGGGACTCCAAACGCTGTCCCTTGGTATGCGCTTGGTCTACGAGCTAATTTCACGGCGGCGCAAGCTTGTTCAAGTCAACTGCCAGTCGAGATATAATGTTTCCAGTCATGCTCATCACAGGCTGGGGTTGAGAGATGCGTGTATCGGTGTCTTCCGTACACTGTATATAATTAAAATAATAATAATAATAACCCTTTGCGTGTCGGTAGCGGTTTTAGTCGCGATGATTCCTACAGGAATCATCGCGACTAAAACCGCTACCGACACACAATGGGTTAATAAAATATATATATAAGAGACCGATACTCTACACGCGTCTCTCGACTCCATCGCTGTCATCATCATCATCATCTTTTGGGGTCGCGGGTACGTACTTCAGTTGGTGTGACGAAAAGTTGAAAAAAGTCTTTGGATGGGGCATTAGCTGTCATTGCCCAGTCAATAAGCGCTCCGTGTTCGTCGACCCAGGCCTGGTAGGTCCGTACCTTGGGCGGCATTTTGATGTTATTATCACACCAGATGATGTTTCATCACGCCCGCGTTATTATTTGTTGAGAGATTGCTTGTTTTAGGAAGTGAACCATGCTGTGATTGTACGTCAGTGGTAACGTTATGACGCAATTGATGGGATACGTCATCATAGTCGAAACTACTACGTCATTCCTTCTATTCATACAAAATACATTCTAGACTCGGGTAGCCAGAAGTATACAAAATAAAGGATTTTTGGCTCACGTGCAAAGCAAAAGTGAGTATGCTCTAGGCCAGTGGTCGCGTCTGTCCGTCGTCGTCCGTCGTAAAAACTTTAACGCTGGCATTTTCTCGGAGACTATTCAAGCTACAGTCTTCAATTCAAACATGGTCCAAGGATACTTTGTGGCAAGACCTTTCTAAACATACCAATTTGAGTGACCTCTCACAAAGTCAAGGTCACAAGGGATGACCAGGAAATATATAAAAAATAGCTATATTTTGACATAATTTATTTTTTCTCAAATACTATTCACAACTTCAAACCTACACTTGGTACAGAGATACCTGATGGTAAGCCCTATCTATGCAAACTAATTTGGATGTCCCCTCGGAAAAAGTCAAGGTCACAAGAGGTCGACAAATATGTATCAAATGCCAACTTTTGATAGAATTGTAGTTGTTATCAACATTTTTGCAAACTTTTCAATCAAATTTGGCACAAAGGTAGCTGATAATAAGCCCTTCCTATGTATACTAATTTAATCGACTCATCTCAAAAGTCAGGGGTTTAACAGATGTGTGAAACTGATTAAATTTGAGAAAACGTGCATTTTGTTGGTACAGAAGCCATCCATTTACTTATTGTCACACATGTGTGAATCGGTCATACAAGTGAGCCATAACGACTTTGCCTTTCTTGTTTTAAAAAAGTGTTGCTCATTTGTCCCCGATCACTATATGGGCAAGGGGGGGGGGGGGGGAGGGGGGTCATAAATAGAAATACACCCATTCGGAGTTATAATAATAATAATAATGGCTACTTATATAGCGCTTATCCTAAAATAAGCTCTAAGCGCTTTACATAAAAAGAGTGGGGGTGGAGGGGGTCAAATCACGCAGGTACATAATCACGAAGAACTTGGCTACAGGTATCGAACAGGTGGGTCTTAAGGTCAGATTTAAAGGCAGTGAATGAGGGAGAATGTCTAATGTCTATGGGTGGCGAGTTCCGGACAACAGGTCCAATGTGCGCAAAACAACGGTCACCTCCGGTTTTGTATTTGACTAGAGCGAGACTCTGAGAAGGCGCGTGTCACTACTTGAACGAGGGAGCGGGAGGGAGTGTATAGTTGAAGAAGATCAGCGAGATAGGCCGTAGAGTAGTTAATAGCTTTGTAGCACAGGCAGGCGATTTTGTACGAGACTCGTTGACTGGCAGCCAATGAAGTTGTCTCAGGATAGGAGTGATGGGCTGGGGGGAAAGACATCGGATGAGTTCGTTAGCCAGATTTGCACCTCTTCAACTTGTTTGAAAATCAAAACGCGCACGTACACACACACACACACACACACACACACACACACACACACACACACACACACACACACACACACTAATGCGGGTCAACCGACTTTCTATAAACGGTCGTTTAACTCTTTAATGAGACATCTAATAGTTTCAATATGATCGAAAACGCCCATAGACACCCCTTTGAAGGACTCGTTTCGAGCATATTGAAATTAGATGTCTCATTGCTGTTGAACGTCGTTTTGGAAGCATTTTCTTTATTTTCAAGCGTGTACGTACGCAAAGGTCGGAGATTTTCGTGTTTACATACATACATACGCGCGCGCGGGCGCATGCACGCACGCACGCGCACACACACACATTCGGCGCTTCGCGCCAAAACTACGTCCAACGGCAAGGTTGGAGTAGCTAGACGTGACGTTATTTTTATCTTGCTACTTCTTTGCCAGACTATGAGGCTCGCCCGCCTGTTTTGTAATTTGCATGCTACTGAACGTGCTCCGACCGAACCCAATCTCAAAGTCTACCGTATTTTCAATACGGTAAACAAAAAGGTGATGAAATCAGCGTTGTCACCAGCCCCACTAGAGAATTATGCAAGGTAGTGAAGCTGAATGCCCGAGTTTTCCGAAAGTGTTTTGAAAACATGAGCCCTCAGAGTCAGTTTGGTACAACACACGCCCCTGCATGAATCACTGACTTGTCTGAGATTGTTACTAAACTCTGCTTGTTTTTAATTTGTCTTGTTCAGTTACATACGGGCGTTTTTCTAGAAAGCAAACTCGGTCTGGTTTGCATCGCAGCTGAGTTTACACAGATTACAAAAGAGTTTGAATGCAAATACCGCTGCGTCACCGCGTGCGCAACCGTTCACCGCACCGTAGACTCATGTGATCGCACGAATAATTCTTGCGAAGAGTAAGTGTGGTGAAGGGTTGCGCACGCGGTGACGCAGCGGTATTAGTACTGATTCAGTAAAATTTCTTTCGTCAGGCCCGTTATAATGGATTATGTACTGTCAGAGTCAGTGCTCGCACGCACACACACACAGAGTGACGCTGACGCCTGCGCTTACTGTGGTGACCAAATAGAAAGGCTAGTAGTCTATGTTGTGCGTGCGGTCTTTGCGGCATACCGACACATGTGCGCGCGTTTCGGCCATGGTCTCATCACTGAACTCACTAAAAAAAGCAAATCACAAAACACACAACCGTCACGAAATCACATACGAATTTAATCAGCATCAATAAACTAAAATAACGACCATTTGAAGCCAACATTCAAAATACATACGGCCGTTAGCGGGGCATGTTGCAAGCCCCCCCCCCCCTTCCCCCCCCCCCCAGCAAAAAAAAAAAAAAAAAAAAAAAGATAGAATAAAAAGAAAAAGAAAAAACAGAGAGTCAAAATCTACTTGAAATTTGCATGCGCACGTACGCGCACACCTCGTAAATTTTGAAAACTCAAGTAAATGGGCAGAAGAATTAACCCCTTCACGTCAGAGAAAAAAGTGCACACTGCAAGAGACAGATCCTCATGAGAATGGTTTGCAACGCTACTAACAAGGAACCTGTTACGTGGTAGAATCGTAGTCGTAGCATGATAAACACACCAGACACGCACGTAAGGTTCTTTTAAATAAACTTCATTCAGTTGCAACCCGTCACACGTGGCTCAAGGATGTAGACAATACTGGAGTAACAATTCCAACAATATTTTAATTCAGCGATGCGATCTCCACACAATGCATTTCCAAATGCACCAACACTGATACAATGTCTCTTCTGCAAATGTCCACACTGCCGACACAAAGTTTCTCATACAACGTACACCACCGTTACGCTACGTTTCTCACAATGTACACCCTATACGGGCCACGTACCTACGACAAACTGCGTGTCTCTACAACTGACAATGCAAGACAATGTATATATGTGCTTCCCAGCACCAATCTTTTATAGTACAACCAATTTCCAGAATAATCCAAGAAAATCATTCAACGCAACCAGTCAGAATGGATTGATTGATTGATTGTACATTGCTTAACGTCCCGACAGCAACAAGGCTTTCTCAGGACGTGCCTGCACTGCTTGTGAAAAAAAAAAAAACAGAACATTGAATGTATGTCGCCAGCCGGTCAAATACATTAAATAAACCTAACACATGGGGCCTAAATAAAGCTAAGACCATTTAGCAACACACATCCAATATCAAGAGCTACAGGCAGTGCAGACAGTAGGGAGAGTTTTAAAAAGGCAAATACAGGTGAATGGACAAAGGGTAGACAGAAACAAATGCCCCAGAATAGAGAGAAAAACCCACCCTGTGGGGCTGACCAGGGTGACCCTGGGAACTAAAAAATACCTAACCCCACCCAAGTCCCCCAGGGCAGACCCGGGTGGGGTCCAGTCAGAATGGAACACGTAACTGAAATCATAAATATTAATAAAAGAAGAACTTTCTGGAATAAAGTAAAATAGTCTACAAAATTCGGCTGCTAAATCCTAATGTAAAATGACGTCTCACAAAAGTATGGTAGGCAGTTCACGACCTAGTCGGAATTTTCCAGAACTTTCACGATCTTTCACAACACACACACACACAAAACGGCTGCCAACTTCACGCGCACAGTAAACAACTATGACTATTTGAATGTCTGTAATACAATGTAGCGAAATGTTTCTTACTTACTGACGACACACGTACGCGGTCACAAGACAGCGTGACCTGCTCGAAGGTTCTAATCTATACTCCGCGAATCTACGCAAAACAAAGATCGACCGCTATTCTCCGTGCGACTTTTCTAGAAGCTTCCGGTTAAACTTAGCATAATAACAAAGCGAATTACGCTCTACGCGCAAACGAAAGAAAATCTTACTAAAAAGGTACGTGAATCGTAACCATGATAGCTCAAATAAATATCGGATCGTTTCCTACGATTAACACATGTATGCTCTCACAGGACAACACAACCACAATCGTAACAGAACCTATCGTCAACATGAATTGACCCCTTGGCTGTCGGCAGCAGTGGTGATTCGTGCAGGAATCATCTCGACAAAAAGCGATACTGACAACCAAAGGGTTAAATGCAAACATTTTTTTTCTTTTTTTTTCCTTCTGTGTACACAATGGCCTGGTTGTCTGTACCCGGCATACCGAGCGGCATAATGATAATGTAACACAGTTTCGTCCACAGAGAAAGACGCAAACATTAGGAGTTATTCCCAAATCAGAATCGGGTCAAGGACAGTAGGTTGAGCCCCTTTATAGTAAGCAAATTAGTCAGCAGGCTCCACCCCTTCATCAGTAGTATGGACATTAGCTCATTCTACCCCAGACACACCACAGCAAGATAATGATATGGATCGACCATGATAGTTCAAGGGTGATGCCAGACTAGCTTGGCGCCTATGGGCGCCAAGCTATTCTGGCATCACCCTTGAACTGTCATGCTTGATCTGTGTCCTGCATTGCAATGCAGTCTTCAGAGGACAACGGCAAAATTGGGGGATTTCGGTCTTGGGGTACAATGAGTTAAAGGGATTGTTTTGCTAGACCTCCCATTCGTCTCCGGATCACCTTGGTGCCAGCCCAATTAATGCGCAAAAGGCCATCGGGCCGACGTCAGCCGCCGCTGGCCCGCGCACAGCCCTGCGCGGGCCAACGGCGGCCGACGTCGGCCCGATGGCCTTCGCGCACTGGGAGGGGACGTAAAATTGCATTGAATCGAATGATATATCTCCCCGATCACTGCGTGGTCGACTCGTCGCACTCGCCGGTACTGGTTAAGTACCTCAAACTGCGGAAGCCGTCAGCTTGACGAGGCAAACACCTAGCCGAGCAAGAGGCATATATATTCTCATGAGCCCCTGCGGCTGCAGGGGCTCATGAGAATATATGCCTCTTGCATTGACACGGAAGAATCCACAGAATGTCTGAAGTCCGTGAAATTTTGACCTCGGTACTACAATATTATCAGATTCCTTTGGCACAGAAGGAGAGCCATTTAGGCGTGTTATTTTTCTCACTTGTAATTGTCAAGCCCCAACTAACCACAGGGTCGTGACAAGCCAGATGGGCCCCGCGGGGTCGATTTGGCACGACAAAGTGACTCCAGGTCGAGCTGGCATGGCAGCTCAGTTTCCACGCCAGCTAAACCGTTGACACTACAGGGCCGGGGTGGGGATGAGAGAAAACCTTTAGTTATTCATCGGGCATGCGTTTCGTGACGCGCCCCAGACTCTGAGCGTCAAACAGCCTCAGTATTGACGCTCCGAGTCAGGGGCACGAGACTCTTGCGATAACGTCGATTTTTTTCCCCCTTTGGTCACCCCCCCCCCCCTCCCTTTACAGATTGCCGTAGGTGCACAGGGAGAATTGAGGAATCGAAGTTCTCCGAGTGTCAGGGGCACGGAACTCATTTTAGTACTTCAATTCAACCTCCTGTGCATGTGAGTTATTACGGTGTGTTACACGTGACCTTTAGTTTTGTTCTTTTATCCATCCAAAGCAGTATAATCAGTAAATAGGCCCCGTGAAGGTGGAATACAGGAAGTTCACTTATATAGAAAAAAAAACAAAAAAAACACACATGATTTTCACTGTACACTCACGAGCAAAATAAATGCGACATTTGTGAAATCCAAAATGTTGCTTTTTCTCGTCAGTATACTACAGGGAAAAACCTTGCTTTTCACAAAAAATGGACTTTGGCCTACTTACTTTGCACCTGCAGGGGGCAGACTATTCAAAGTTAACTCATTGAACCTCAAGGCCATTTTCCCAAAGTGTGGATGTGTCACTTAATGACTATGTACCGCTTGCAAATGGATCGACCAAGATAATTCAAGGGCAGTGCCATATTAGCTTGGCGCCATCAGGCGCTAAGCTAATCTGGCACTGCCCTTGAATTATCACTGTCGATCCATCTTCTGCTGTAGTGCCTTGGGCTAAATGGGTTAATCTTGATGTATGAATCAATTGAAAAGTGACTAGCATTTATCAGGCACAAAGAGAATTTTCAATAGTAAGAAAAAACCCAAAAACATATGGAACATCATGGCCGCTGGAGGCATTTCAACAGCCGCCGCACAGATTTTGCTGATACCTCGAAAAGTTCTGCCGTGCAAAGGCAACAGACAGCAAGATTTTTTTTTTTGTTTGCAAGATTTTAATTGCATCACAGTGAAACTGTCGGTTTTCACAAAAATGTACTTTCTTTTGCCTTCCTAAAGTAGAGTTGCCATTAAGTCGACTCGCTCGTAGCAAAACGTCGCAGAAAGGCACACCACTTTTTAAAGAAGTCTCCATTTGTTTTCTATGTGAATTACTTCGCTTAACCCTTTCCATCCTGATATACTCATTGCTTGAAATAATTTTTTTTCACTGTGATTGTTTAAAGGTGGTGCCAGAAAAGCTGGGCGCCTCAGGCGACAAGCTATTCTGGCACCACTCTTGAACTAAAATGCTTGGTCTATCTCCTAATCTGTGATGTAGCCTTAATATGACAATAAGCAAATTTGTAAAAAAAAAAAAATAAAAAAAAAAATCAGCCATGGGATGTAATGGGTTAACAAATTTATTTTGAGCTGCCACCTTTTTTTGCGAGACAAAAATGATCTAAAAAAAGAATGTCATCTCAAGAGAAGTCTTCAAGCGCAAAAAAAAAAAAAAAAAAAATCACTTGTCATAAACACCACCATTTAGGTGGCTTGCAGCCACCTAATGGGTGGTCTTCAATAACACGTGATCTTTCAAAAAGGGTGGTCGCTTAACACAGGTTCTGTTGTATACATTTTCCATGTGAATCATTTTGCTCAAAACAAATTTCCGAAGCAACAAAAGCCACTTTGGGACCCCTGGTATTTTATCAAAGTTTATGGAATAAATTAGTTGTTACTTTAGGCACTATTATTTGATGAGCAAAAAACCCCGTGGCATATCATTCGAATTATCAGAGACAAGGGAGCATTTCTGATTATTCCAATGACATCGCATTTCTTCTGCTCATCAGTACATTTAACATTTTCTTTAATTTAACAAAAGCAGAGGAAGACGAAGATGCAGGGTCGGTCTGAAGTCTTAGTGTCTCTGTGTTGTGATAAACACCGGCCTTTGCGGAGGAGCCCCTGAAAATGTCATTCACAAACACACATCACTGTCATGTTCACATAATGAATGACGTTAATTGCAAAAAAATTGTTTTGTATTCTTTTTTCAAAGCTGATGAATGATGTCCTAAGTAAATAATAGTATTTGCCTTTGTAATTAACTTGATAGAAACTCTGTCATAAACGTTGTGGCATAAAAGGAAAATTCTTACACACATACACATGCACACATACGCATGCATGCACACGCACACACACACACACACTTACATTCATGCTGTACATGATTTCAATATCGTAAAAGAAAAAAGAAACATTTAAAAATAAAACTGTCCTACTCCGCGAACACTCCAGCAATCAACAAAATATAAAAGCAAATATTTATTTCAAAAGCAAACCGATGTATTACAGAAATCTCAGCATCCACAACAGGCAAAACCACACAACTATTTTATTGCTAATCTGATGTACCGGAGGTTATATCTAAATACAGGCACTGGAGGACAGCTAAAGCGTTTACCCAGTGCGCAAAGGCCATCGGGCATGGGCCGACATTGGCCCGCGCAGTCGTGCGCGGGACAAGTTGATGGCGGCTCGATGGCCTTTTGCACATTGGGTAGTTTATCACACTTGTTTGGGCTGATCTGGGAGTCATGAAACCGGTTAAGGCACGTACATCCTGTCCAAACAGTGCTGTGACTCCTTTCAACTATAGAGGTGACGGTCCTGTTCGGACAGGAGGAGTCATGTAAGGCCCTAGATATATAAATGGCCACGTATCAGTGAATAAAGAAATTCAAATTTGTGATCTGTTATTGACACTTGACCAAATAATGTACTGTCAAGCAAAAGAAACACATCAATGGTCTCAGAAGAAACACTGGAGCTAAACCCAAGTGATGTCATATTTCTTTTGCTTGTCAGTATATTACGTTTTACGCATAAGAGGCATAGATTAACCCTTAACATTCGGAATACACCAAATAAGTTTGACTAAAATAGTTCAAGGGTAGTGCCAGAATAGTTTGGCACCTCTAGGCGCCAAGCTATTCTGACACCACCCTTGCACTAACGCCATTGGTCTGTATCCTTATCTGTGAGTACTATAATGTAGCTTGCGTCTGGCAGTGTACAAATCTGAAGCTTTTAGCCTCAGTATAATATGGGTTAACACCAGGCACTGCAGTCGCAGGGGCTCATGAGTATATATGCCTCCTGCTGACAAAAATCAGTCCGATGTGTTCCTCTCAATTAAGGGTGTTATTCCATTTACAGTACCGGTGACTGTTTACACAAGGGGGTTAATTCATACACAAGGGGGTTAAAATAAACAGTACAGTGGCTGCACATACAAGTGGATTAAACACCAGACTGTAAAATGTAAATTTCTTAAATATAAGAAATTAGCCATTATCACTACGATTGTACCGGTAATTAAGTCTTACAAAATAGGACCCCCCCCCCAAAAAAAAAAAAAAAAAAAAAAAAAAAGAAAAAAGAAAAAAGAAAAAAAAAAGAAGATTATTACTGACATACTCATCATTTACTTGGGAAAAAAGTATACACATGCTGGGATCACCATGGAATGTGCATGTATCAAACTACATACTGACCAGTGCATGACTGTTGATATCACAATTCATGTAGTGCACATTATGTGGCAAGGAAAAATACTTCACAACTTCACGCACAGCAAAACACACTCAGCAAAAAGAAGAAAAAAAAAAGCCCCAAAATAAAAAATAAAAGCCAAATACATTGTGCGCTAAAAAATATGCGCTCATGTATTTAATTCAGACAAGGACATAATAATAATAATTGTGCATTTAGTTTAAACACAAAAACTTCAGCAATGACATGGAAGGAATGTACAATATAACACATTGGCGGACACACACATGCACATGCACTTTGGTACAGACAAGCAAAAAGGCACATACACCTGAGAGAACTGTGCACACAATCGCAATTTACATAACATGTTCATATTAACATAATACAGATAATACTCAGCTTCAGATGAATGGTACTACGCAGATACATGTATATTGGGACGGATAAATTGTTAGATACATAACATCTATCAGGGGTCAGCAGATGGCACCGTCACTCTAAAAATAATAAAATACCCCCAGAAGTACATACTCGTAGGACTGGCCACTTTTCCTAAACTCCATTTGTAAGACTTTTATAGTGCGGGATGTCTCTATATGGCTTGATATACAGCGTATAAAGTGTTAGCATCCAAATTTAACATGTGACTGTTGTTGATTTTCAACCCCTTCACTGCCAAGAAAACTGAACACCACCCAGCTGCAAGAGGTATAGATCCTCATGAGCCCTCACAGTTGTTGGGGGCTCATGAGGATCTATGCCCCTTGTTGAAATCAATTTCAATCCATAACCCTTGGGATGTTGTGGCGTTTGGCCACTGAATGAACAAAGATTTCAAAAACAAAATATGCATCCAGTGGCACTGATGGGGTTAAACTATTTGTGCATTCTGGCCGCCTCACAGAGAGACTGTAAACAGTACCAATGGCTGCATGCCACAGGAGGGTAAGGGGGGAGTGGGGATGGGAAGGGATGGAAAAGGGGGGAGTGGGAATTGGGGCAGTGGGGAAGAAAAGAATTAACCCATTCAGCCCTGACGCAATACAGCAGGAGATGGGTCAACCATGATAATTCAAGGGTAGTGCCAGATTAGCTTGGCGCCTGTCGGCGCCAAGCTATTCTGGCACTACCCTTGGATTATCATGGTTGATCCATCTCCTGCAACAGGTGCATAGTCATAAGATGATGCCTCCAAAATTTGGGAAATACGGCCGCCGGGCTGAATGAGTTAAGACAGCCTGGCTGTTTGACATACTGTCCACATTCTTGCAAAAGACAATTCCCTTTTGAAGCACCTCAACAGCCTCTCTTAGCACCTGTACACTGTTGTCTTGGCTGATCCTCCAGTTTGGGTGCAATACTACTTCAGTCACAAGCATTTTGCCTAGTCAGATTTTGAAAAATAGTAAATCCGCCAAAACCTCCCATGACTGATAGTATTTATAGCTGTCTCAGTGGCCGCACGTGAATGGTGATTCAACAACTTTAAAACTGTGTACGTTACCAACATTAACGCATAGTAAAATAGAAGGCAATTCTGATGAGAAAAACATTAGAGTTAGAGTTCACTGTTAAGCAAATTCAAAATAACAGGTCAGCCTCAGTATATATCGCGATACCTGGCAGCAACACAGGCATCAGTGCTGAATTTAAATTAGGCTTGTGAGGAAAAACACCTGGTAAGCAAAAGTCCTTGAGCTGATGTCAGCCTTTGTTGGACTGCGCACAGCTCACAACTGTGTGCGGTCCAACAAATGCCGATGTCAGTCTGCTGACCATGTGCTCACCTTGTATCCACTTATGAGCTAGAGTCTGTCCAAGTTATATCTGAATTTGCTATAAACTGGTGCGTTTAATACTGAGGCTCACATGTGCCTACTGAAACATTTTAACACATTCGAGACGTGCCGCATTCGGATACGCGGCCTCAGGCTGCATATCCGGATGCAGCACGTCTCAAATGATTTAAACAAGAGTAATGTTGTGTACTTGCTTGTCTAAATGTTCAAATGGTTTTCTAAGACTGCGTGCGTAAACCTGCTGCACAAGACAAGAGTTAAGCGTCAACATGCATATGCAGATCAGCGAACTAGCAAGCTGGATTTCATCTCTACAATCGCAATGAACTTAAACTATAAGCATACATAATACCAAGACTTTCAGCAGACTTTTATCTTTAATATGACAGTCTTGTATTAATTAATGCTGAGACATGCAAAAGCATCATATGAGACAACAACTTTAAAAGTTTACTACCAGCGACTACTGCCATAAACTTCAGTATCGTTAGACTATGTGTAAATCTCTGTTAACACATTTGAAATGTGCTGCATTCAGACGTGCAGCTTTATGCTGTGTATTGAGATACTGCATGTCTCGAATGAATTAAATCAAAAAGCCACCTCAGTGATACAAATATATCACCTTTATCACTGATGTCCTATAAAAAAAAAAATGGCGCATGTACAGCATGCATCTGAGATAAATTAAGTCAAAGATTAATTCAAACTTACGGATACAATGTTGTCAAGTTTATTCTCATATCATTTATTTCATGAAGAACATATAGCGTATGCCGACCAGCGATTTAGATCTTACGCAGCTCAAGGAGCCGTAGGATCCAAAATCACAGACCAGAACACATATTAACCCTTTGTCCATAGTGCTTTTCATCAAGGTGATTCCTGCACAGAAAGCATTACGGACAGCCAAAGGGTTAGACACGGATGCAGTCACAGCTGACTGCATGTATAAAAAAGTTAATATAAAATACGCTCTGAGCAGCAAAGAGGCCTAGCCAGTTACTACTGCTGTGACTGAGTGATGAAGGCATAGTCACCTTGACCTGCCACGCGACGCATCTGCATCTGTTGATGAAACATGTACGCAGTCACATAAAAATTGTTCTGAACTACCCCCAGTAAGCAAAGGTCCTCCTGCCCACAATGGTGACAGTGGGCCCGAGGACGTTTGCTACTGGTGTCATGTATGCAACAAAAATGCTGGCCTTCAAGATGAGTGGCCACATGTAAATATTAACAGGAAAATTGTTCTGAAATATCTTGAAAATGCAGACCTTCAGGACGAATGGCCACAAAATTGATCTACCACTCCAACAATAAATAGTAATTATACAACATATTACACACATGCTACATCCTAATCCTACATATTACACAGGTGCTAATCCTACAACCTAAATCTTAACTTTGGTTGAAATTTTGTTTAACATCATAATATTCCCATTATGGTAAGCTTTATGCAATTGTATGGTACCTGCAACTGTAGTTTGTTAGTAAAGAAGACCTCGTGCCATCCCTTCTGGTCTGCCAGCAACAGAAGTTCCTGAGTGATGGGCTGCTTGTTGTGCATCTTGTACAGCTTCTCCCACACATCATTACTCCGGCAGATCTGGCATTAAACAATCAGCCATTTTCATTTATAACAAGAGCAACAATAACAGCATCAGAAAATGTAAAACAACATGAAAAAGAAAAAGAGGGAGTATGTGTACCATGCGAAATGAGCTGAGCTTAAGAGCGCCTTAGAAATGCAACTGAACTAAATAAACTTAACTCAATCACTGCTGAGAAAAGGCGAGCCCAATCCAACTGCAAGAGACATGCATAATGAAGATCTATGCCTCTTGCTAACCTCATTTTCAATCCACGTCTTGGACCATGTTTGGTTCTTTGGTGCATAATATACACAAAAATGTTGAAACACAATCTGCGATCAATGACTGGGAAGGGGTTAACTAAATAGGTGGAACAGTACAATCAGCATTTGAAAGGAGAGGAATGATGCTTGAAAACGTATCATGGCACGTACCCCATAACAAAGTAGGATATCATAAAAGTTGGATGCAATGCCATGCAGCCATCAAGGACTATCTCAAGAAAATCTGAACACACCTCTCTGAAGAGACGACATGTCATGGCCAGGCGAGCAATACTCTCCAGGTCTAGCATCAGGATAATCCTAAAAAGGACATCACGAGGAAGGCGATTCAGGTAGTCCAGCTGTCCGCCGATGATGTTCATCAGGTAATTCATTGTCCTGTCACCAGCAACACGCTGAATCTCACCTGAAAATAGGAAAAAGACCCACGCAAAGTAAATTTTGGACATTATTGTTATATCTCTATAGTTTGTTACAAGTGAAGTAATTTACATGGCAAGACATCTGAAAAACTGTTGTTACTGTACATCCAGATGTGTTTATATTATCCAGTTTTGCTACAAGCAAAGTCTACTGTATGAGGAAAAAATCGACTCATCTGAGTAAATTTTAAAGAGTATCCAACAACACATACAAGACATTCACTGCAAGATCACAACCTGAACCCAAGAGGCATATATCCTCATGAACCCATAAAGTGGTGAGAACAGAGACCCAAAAACATAAATCATAAAAATTCCCAGCAGCATGCTTATAAACCTAAACTCTGCCGTTGCCGGTCCCAAGCCCGGATGAGAAAGGAGGAGGGAAAACCTACGCCAAAACTACAAAGAAAACTACGCCAAAACTGCTGAAAACCATGCCAAAACTGCTAGTCCCCGATCACTTTTAATGCCAGTGGGACAGTAAACTGGGACAAAGCAAGCAAGCTACACTGGCCAGCCACACACTGAACACAAGAGGCGTAAAACCTCATGAATGTTAGCAGCTGCGAGAACAGATCCAAAAACATTAATCATAAAACTTTGTAGCAAATATGCTTATAACGCTGAGGTGAAATAACGCATGCTAAACTCAAGAGGTACAGATTCTCATGAGCACTTGCAGCAGTGGGGGCTCCTGAAAATCTTTGCCTTCTTGCTGGCCTCATTCATATCCGTGTTCCTCATTCAGACAGAGTTAGTCTGTTGTGAATGTGTGATGATTTCAGAGACATCACTCCAAGCTATTGGCAGTGTGGGTGGGAACAGTAGAGCCTGTTTTGAGCAGCCACCCTTTTTGCAAGAAACAAGTGGCTTCAAAGACAGGTTGTCTCTCCAGAGAAGTCTTGCAGGACAAAAAGTGTCACCTGTCATTAAAGACTATCATTCACTGATTCAGATGGCTGCAGCCACCTAAATGATGGTCTTTAATGACAGGTGATCTCTCTTAAAGGTAATCGCTCAAAACAGGTTAGGTTGTATTAGCAGATCCACCCTTAAACCGCAGGGTGGCGTAATAAACTCAAGCACAGTCGTGACATGTCATCTGAATTCTAGCCGTCAGCACAAAAACACAGTGCTGCGCATGCTACGGCTGTAGATGAAGGTGTAACATTAGGGCCCTTTAGACATCACAGCAGTAGATGGACTGGCCATGACAGTTTAAGGGTAATGTCAGATAAAATTTTGTGCCGGCATAAGCCTTTAAGCATAGCTGACAGGTTAGTGTACAGCCTGTGAGAGAGGGAGAGAGAGAGCCAATGCGCAAAAGGCCATTGGGCTGACATTGGCCTGATGGCCTTTTGTGCATGGACAGAGAGAGAGAGAGAGAGAGAGAGAGAGAGAGAGAGAGAGAGAGAGAGAGAGAGAGAGAGAGAGAGAGAGAGAGAGAGAGAAACCAAAAGCAAACAGCCTTACTATGCAGCCTCTCATCATGTTTGAAGTCCTCCCATGTGTCACGGACCTCTGTTGGTGTGGGGTGATTTTCAGGTCGTGTGGGAGGAACAATTTTCCACATTCGATAAATAACCTGCATTAGTTATACATACAAAGTGAATGGCGAGAATATTTGTGATGACAGAGAGGTAACAAGAATGGCGAGAATATGTGCGATTTTCTTTTAAGATGATAATGGCCCCTCGATCCTTTGCAAGCAGCTGTTATGACATCTTTTGCATGTACATGCATATTTAAATGATCTGTTTGGTATTATAGATGTAGACACAAATAACCAAATAAACAAACAAACAAAAAGAGTACAATGGACCAGCCTTAACAAAAATATTTCCAGATCAACAATGTTTATTCTGGTGTTTAAGTAATAAAGTAAAAGATTATTTAAATTACTAATCAATGATCTATTCAATTTTAATATTTACTGTATTAAATTGATCATAGATGTGATGTATATTTAAATATTTTGAAAGAAAAGCGCACATTCAAGGTTACCCCTTGTCATGCAACCGTTGAAAAAACGTAAACAATCTTGTTGGAACATGTCCAAATGTCATTGCCCTGCACACTGGTTGTGCTTTACCCAAACCCTCCCTTTAGAAAAGCTCTATAAATCGATCCGTCACCAAGAAGCATAGATTCTCATAAGCCCCTGCCGCTGCAGGCGTCATGCGAATCTATGTTTGTTACAGACAGACGGGATTTAGAAGCGGCACTGTATTGCGACTCCAGCTTTGGCAGTCGCCAGACTGCTCGGAACGTAATTCACAAAAAATAGTGACATGCAAAATATATCAAAACACCAAATGCATTAGCACAAATAAACATACATTGCTCGGTGTAACGAAGATATGGAAAAAGTCTTTGGATGGTGCTCTAGCTGTGTCCGTGTAGTCCACCAACGCTCCGTGTTCGTTGAGCCAAGGTGTGTATGACGCCATTTTGAAGCGTGTAATGCTGTCACCATCCCAACGACCTCTCGGGTTAGGACAAATTGCTGGAATGAGCTCGGAACGAAGAATGCCTCTTTTGCTATTTAATTTTTCCTCCTACATTATGCATATAATATCTATTATGGAAAAAGTAAACAAAAAGCTTTAAGCTAAAAGAACCATAAACAGATTTATTTATATATGATCAGTGGAGGGAGGGATGGAGGAAGGGACGCAATCATTGTCTACATAATAAACATATTTTGTTCGCAGTTGCATCCCTTTGACCATCATGTTCGCATGCTACGACTTGTGCACCCAACGGGTAGATCTGCGACTTCAAGGCCATGTCTTCCTCATATCGAGGAGCTACCATCACTTTCTTCGTCTTGGTCGTTTGCTATAGGTATTTTGTTCTAATTGTTTTCGTGCCTATGCGTAGTATAAAAAACACAATGCAGTGCGTCATTGACCAAGCAACCAGCACATCATACCGTCTGGCTTGTAACTGAGGCGGTGTCATACTCACAGCAACATTCTCATACAAGCGGCCCCTACAAAGTCTACATAAGCAAACATGAAATGTTACTTCCCGAAAGAGTGAAGGTGAGACAGGGGGTATATTTCTGTGCTAAAATGGTCAGCATGTCCAGTTTTGTGGAAAAACCCGCGAGTTTTCAAAAGTAACACTGACACGCAAGCCGGCGGAAAAACTCGCTTTAGTTGTAATTGAATTTGAATGGGTCTAAACGTATCTGTCCATAGCCTTCTAGGGCAGGTTTAACCCGTTCAGTGCCGAGAAAATGTGAAAACGACCCAACTGCAAGAGGTATAGATCTTCATAAGCTCGTGCAGTTGCGGGGGCTCATGAGGACCTATGCCTATTGCTGACACCACTGACTGACTCAAGACATGTTCCCGGGACATCAATATTCAGGTGCTGAATTAACTCATTAAGCCCGACGGCCGTATTTCCCAAATTTTGGAGGCGCCGGTCATCTAATGACTCTGCACCAGTTGCAGGAGATGGATCGACCATGATCATTCAAGGGCATTATTTAACCAGTATATTGCGACATAGCTTCGCTTAACCTCAAGGCCGCATTGCCCAACTACTTTTGGAGGTGTCTCTTACATGTACAAACCACCGAGTTGCAGGAGATGGATCGAAGTGCCTGATGGCACCAATTCAATCTGGCAACACCCTTCAATTATAATGGTAGACTCGACCTCCTGCTGTTTTGCCTCAGAGCTACAGTAGACCAACAAGTCAGTATACAAATTTGTTACTGATCTTGTCAGTGAGTGGAGAAAGTAAGTGACAACTTTAGTTGTCACTTACTTTCTGCACGCACTGACAAGATAAGTAACAAATTGTATGATTGTGAATTTGTCTATTTCCAAAAAGCCAGTTTACCCGAAATATTAATAGACTGTGATGCAACCGTCTTTTCTAAACGTGCTTCTTTCCTCGTTGGGTTTTCTCTGCATGCACAAGGTGATATTGACACAAAGCCCTGACGCAGTTCGACGGGATCTGGATCGACCATGATAGTTCAAAGGTTGTGTCAGCACAGCTTGGCACTATACCATCTTTGAACTATCACGGTCTGTCTCTCACCAGAACTGTGAGGTACCCATCCGTGGATATTAATCTCCAAATAATTACGAACTCGGGGCTTAATGAGTTAATGACAAGATTGACAAGGATGTGTTGTCATTTTAAAACCCATGGTTAACCCAGATTGCACCCCATATCATCACGCTTTCACCTCCCCATCTGCTCCGCTGCAAGATGTTAGCAGCTCGAAACCGCTGTCCATGTCTTCGCTAGATCCTGATACGAACATCAGACGGATCAATGCAAAACCTGCTTTCGTCAGTGAAGAGGACCCTGTGCCAGTCACGATGACGCCATTTGATGTGGTATTGCGCCCACTGAAGACGGTTCCGGCGGTGCCAAGCAGTCGAGATGGGTCGTCTAGCTGGACGCCTGCAATGGAGCTCTCCTGACGTACGGTGCGGGCACTACTTGGTCTCCCGTGCCTGCCAAGGGTGTTTCTGACCGTGTTGGCAGCGGTCTCGTAGGCTGACGTCGGATAATACGGTCTTGTGCTGCTGCCTTCAGCCTGCCGCTCCTCGGACGATCATTAGTGGTGATGTTTGTCTGGAAACGGTTCTGAAGGCAATAAACAGTGGAGACATGCACGTCCAGAGCGAAAGCGACCTGTTGTGGTGACACCCCGGCGTTCAGACGTCTCAGAGCTCTTTCACGATCTTGGGCTTAAAGTCTTGGCATCTTGATTTAGCATCAGATTTTGACTTTAAAAAAAACATTTTCTAGGCGGAGTATTTAAAGCCTGGGTTCACTGAGCAGCGTGAGCTGATGTTCACATTTCTGCACGTGGTGCAAGTGGGTCACATGACGCATGCTGACCCCGTGCAGAGAAGGCTGACTCAGCACTAATCGCACAGTGCGGTGGATAAAACAACGGCTAGTACTGCAAGAACTAAGCTTGCTGCACGTGCTGACAACATTCACTTCGACCTGTAATCAAATTATTAACGTTTTAATGGTTCCTTTCTTTTTCGCGTTTTTTTATGCCTCATAGTGTGTGTGTGTGTGTGTGTGTGTGTGTGTGTGTGTGTATGCGCGTGTGTGTGCGTGTGTGCATGTGTGTGCGTGTATGTGTGTGTGAGTGAGTATGTATGTAAACAATAGAATCTCCGATATTTCTATACACACAAGCTTGAAACTCGGCGAAATACTTTTCTAAAGGGGTGGCTAAGAGAGCCTCCGAGCATATCGTAATTGAATGTCTCACTTAAGACATACTGACACAACTGTTTATAGGAAGTCGGATGACCCAGATTAGAGTCCGTAATATTTGTCATATTTACTTGAAATTTTGGATGTAGCTAGTTTGGAGAAAGACATTGGATGAGTTCGTTAGCCAGCTTTGTATCCTTTCAACTTCTTTAGTAAAATTGAATTCTTTTCAGAAAAGAATTAAAACACTAAAAACCTTGACTTATAGACAAAGTCAGACTGTGGCGGTGACGTAAAATAGGCAACTCCGTCACCACGCAGACATTGACATAATACTCTAAATATGACGTAATTGTCTCTAGCGCACGCCTCTCTCTCTCTCTCTCTCTCACCGTGGCACACACACACACACACACACACACGCGCGCATCTCCAAGAGGCATAGATCCTCATGTGCCCGGAGGGCGCATGAACATCTATGCCTCTTGAGGATGTTTGCAGCGCGCGCATACGCATACACTCACACTGACGCGCTTTCAGAAGAACATGCAGGTGTACTTTGTATAGCATGTAGCTAGGTAAAGTCAACCCGATTTCACACAAATTATAGCAAGACTGAAATTGTACGGTGAAATTCTAGTTTTGTCACCATTTTCCCCAAGTCAGTCTTGAAGCGAAAGCGAAACTCGTATCACGTTAAATATAAAATTACGTTAAAAAAACACGTCATGACAAAAGACGTTTGACAAACCAATGACGCGTATGCACTGCGCGCCACTCCCAATAGTGTTCACTATGACGCATTTGTACATCTGCGAGGCTTTTTCAAAAGGAGACATTTCAACATCATAATCAAGTCAAAGACAAAAGGTAGAGACCCTTGACAGCGAAGAAAGCTCTCACATAGAAGCGACTTTGTGGGTTATGGTTCATCCCATCTTGTTTATGTGTGCCAGTGTGTTTGGATCAGAGCCGGGGGTGGGTTAGAGTAGAAGGAGATGGATTCCTCAGTGTCGCTACACGAGCCCACAGAGCGTACTAAATGGCGGGAAGCGCCGTGTGTCCGTCTTTATTTGTGTGCGCCGACGTGTGTGTTGATCAGAGCCGGGTTGGATTAGAGAGGAGGGAAATGGATCAGTATAATACGCCTATGAACTGTGAATGTTCCTAAATGATAAACGCATGTGAGCTCCATACAATACGGTAGACTTTGGGATGAAATCCTCATCTTGCTAAAATAGAAAAGCGAGATGTACATGGTTATGCAATGCAAATCTCGCTTTTCTTAAAATGGACACACTGGCTCTTGCCACATAACCGCATGGTGGGCGAGTCAGATGACATCCTGCTAGAATAGAGTTAGGGCTGACAATCCTTTGTTCTTAGCCATATCATTTTGTAAATTGTACGCAGAGGTTGCGTCCCTTTTCCCAGCTATTTGCTACAGAAATGTCGCAATGTACAATACAATACAATACAACTTTATTAATCCCTCATGGGGAAATTCACTGTCTGCCCAGACAACACATGGAATGCAATCACTCATTGAAATAATGAAATAACTCATAACTGCTAATCGGCAGAATCGTTTTTATTTCTATTGATTTCCAAAGAATTTTTTTGTTTGTTTGTTTTTAAATGAGTTTAGCTTATTGACAAACTCATAATAAAATAAAACTATTCCCGGCTATGTTAACCCTTTTAGCCCCACGGGTGCATTTCCCAATTTTGGAAGTGTTACTTAACGACTATGTACCAGTTTCAGGAGGTGGATTCAATGATAATTCAAGGGTAGTGCCAGATTAGCTTGGCGCCTTCAGGCGCCAAGCTTATCTGGCACTACCCTTGAATTATTATGGTAAATCTCCTGCTGTAGGTTGTTGGTGCTCAATAGGGTTAACTAGCGTTCGTTGTCACGACACGCCTGACAGGGTACCGTGGACAATACAAGCGCTCGAGAAACCCACCCACCCTAAATAAATCACACAACACCAGTGATAAACAACAATCGACTCTTATTACTTACACTTACTCTAACACCACCCCAACCCACTAATGCCTCACACCCTCACACATACACACACAGGCACTCATATAACACATAAACACATGAAAATGATTAATTGACAGATGAAAATTGACCATGGCTATGCAAGGCGGGTACTTTGCTTCTGTACAGTGTCCTCTCTGTCCCCCACTAGACAGGGTGGCTCATAATGTAATATTACTACCAACACCCCGAAGAGCACTGTTGCCGCGCTTGCACACTCTGCACCGGTACAGGAACGGTGGAGCTTGACTCAGGATTCCAGAGTACTTGCTCTGGCAATACTGCTGCCGTCGCCCCTCAAACGTCTGCGACCGACGCGCGGAACGTTGAATCAGCCTGCTGTAGCCCAACGTCAAAGCACTTGCCAACCAGGACTGGTTAGCGAAGGCATTCCAGCTCCTGACAAAGGCCACCGCGCAGACGATGGTACAGCTCCTGATGATGCGTCACCGTTGATGATCATGGAAGATGAAGAAATCGAAGAAGTCGACGAACTCGACGAAATCTAAGAAGTCGAAGAAGTCGAAGAAATCTGAGAAGTGCACTGAAAAAGGCGCACTGTCAGTCAAAGTGCCAATACACAGTTAATTCTAGAATAACACGCACTCCCTGCATTTATTCACAAACCATGTGCATTGTGTCTCTCATCTCATCCTGTAGAGGTTATCTTCCTGTTGGTACACTAATACCCGCCTTGGCCATATTAAATAATATAAAATCATGATAAAAATGATTTCTATGTACATTTAATATTCACCATGTTTACATTATTTTATTATACTATGTTTACTTTTAAATTTTGAAATTTAACTTTACTAATAAAACTTTTATCTTCATTTATTAAATATACAAACTTTAATCTAACACAACTGCTTTGTATAGTAAAATTACCACTGCACAAAAAAAAAAAAACATTATCAAAATATTCACATGTACATATAAATTTATATGAAATAATCACCAATAAACACCCCACATGACAATCTTATTAAATTACATCTAAGACCTAATATAAATATATATATTTCGAAAAATATCCACTTTAATTAATTTTGACCACATGGCGCCTCACTTCCTTTAAATTCTATTAATAGAACCAAACAAAAAAAAAAAAAAACCCGCACTTGGCCCTTTAAATAAACCCACTCGGCGACAACCGAATATAAATAATTAATCCGAAACTCACTGCATTACAACCTAACCTGAAAACATGGTTAAAAACTTGATTAAAGCATTACTAAAGAAATAAATGAACACACTCGTCCAAACTTAGTACACATTTACACACCCGAGAGTACAGCAGCTCACTGAGTAAATAGCATGAATATTACCTTTCACTTGTGAGTCCTCCGGCAGGACGAGACAAACAAGACAAAAACACGAACCGGAGGAGTCTTCTGTCGAGCAGCAGCCGTCGTCACTTGGTCTCTCGGACACCCAGAACCAGGAACACTGGCAGTGGTATTGCAGGGAGGGTAACACAACCCTCACACAGCTTGTCAAGGGCTCCGCCAAACAAGGCCGCACCCTGACCCAGACCCTCACTGAGCTAGCTAACTCGGCTGACTGACACCTAATATCCTTCTGCTACTTCGCAGTTAGACTGAATCCAGGGAGAAAAACGGATTTGTTCAATATCATGTCCGTTGAAAGGTCCTGGTAAATCAAAGTGGCACAGTTGGAGTGCGCCTGAGTTGATCAGTGTTCAGGTCGTACTCCATAGGCAATAGATTTCCCTGTCCCCCATAACCCGCCCGTCAGGGCCGTCCATGATCACCTCGGTGCTGTGGACGTTAAACCCGAACTATCTAACTCTAGTTATACTGTACTTCTGAACACTATTCGGTTAAAAGCTACTTGCCGAAAGCGTGCAACCGCTGTAATCGCTCACCGTTAAGCTAGCTGCACGGGCTTTACGCTTACGTTTACAATACATTTATCAACTTTTCTAACCTAAGGCTATTTACAGAGGTCGGCGACCTCGATTTATTACCAAAAAAACGACTTGGGGGGAAAGAAAAAAAAAACATGTCACATCTGTTACGTGACATTCGTCACCCTCACACTGATCACAGCATTTTGCAAACTTGGAATGAGAAACGGCCGTGACATAACAGAAGGGGAACAAGAGAGATGGGAAGGGAGGATTAGTACAGACAACAGTCCATGTACGCTGATATACTGAGGAGCAGAAAAAATGCGACATTTTTGTAATTCCTAAAGTGTTTCCGATGATTCCAAAAATGTAGCATTTCTTCTGCTTCTCATTAAATTGTTTTTTTCGTTGCTTTATTTTTCCCTCACACACACATGCGCACGAACGCCATCACGCGGGCACGCACATGCACGCACGCACTGCCACGCACACACACACAGACACACACACACAAGTACGCACACGGAGCACACACTGCGTCACAAAAGGGTGTTATATTTCACTGCGCGTGTCTATGATGTCTTGATGCATTATAATAATTTTAGTCAGTCAAGACAGCGAGGCAGCTAGCGCGTTCGTCACCCTCACATTGATCAAAGCATTTTGCAAACTTGGAATGAGAAACGGCCGTGACATAACAGAATGGGAACAAGAGAGATGGGAAGGGAGGATTAGTACAGACAACAGTCCATGTACGCTGATATACTGAGGAGCAGAAAAAATGCGACATTTTTGTAATTCCTAAAGTGTTTCCGATGATTCCAAAAATGTAGCATTTCTTCTGCTTCTCATTAAATTGTTTTTTTCGTTGCTTTATTTTTCCCTCACACACACATGCGCACGAACGCCATCACGCGGGCACGCACATGCACGCACGCACTGCCACGCACACACACACAGACACACACACACAAGTACGCCCACGGAGCACACACTGCGTCACAAAAGGGTGTTATATTTCACTGCGCGTGTCTATGATGTCTTGATGCATTATAATAATTTTAGTCAGTCAAGACAGTGAGGCAGCTAGCGCGTTCGTCACCCTCACATTGATCAAAGCATTTTGCAAACTTGGAATGAGCCGTGACATAACAGAATGGGAACAAGAGAGATGGGAAGGGAGGATTAGTACAGACAACAGTCCATGTACGCTGATATATTCAGGAGCAGAAAACCTGCGACATTTAGTGTTTCCGATGATTGCCAAAATGTCGCATTTATTCTGCTCCTCATTAGAATGTTTCATTTTCGTTGCTTTATTTTCCCTTCACACACACATGCACAGGCATGCACGAACGCAAGCACGCGCGCGCGCGCGCACACACACACACACACACACACACACACACACACACACACACACACACACACACACACACACACACACACACACACACACACACACACACACACAAGTACGCCCACAGAGCACACACTGCGTCACAAAAGGGTGTTATATTCCACTGCGCGTGTCTATGATGTCTTGATGCATTATAATAATTTTAGTCAAGACAGTGAAGCAGTTCATTTACAGAAGGCAGACAGCGTTAAACTAGAAGGTTGGGTTTTGACAGCCGGTGTAACACTGGTTGTCCCCTCGGTTCGCTAATGCTACGGTCTAATCGGTCCAAGTAGTTAACCCTTTAGCTGCCGGTGGCGCTTTTTGGATGAGTCATCGCGACAAGAAGAGCTACCAGCAGCCAGGATATCAACTCTTCTGTGTAAAAGAAGTCCACTGTGAATTTACAGGGGACAGCTCGTGCAAATGGGACTGATGCACACCCCATTATGATACAGGTCGTTTGACATCTGAGCGCACAACGTTTTTCTCAAATATCTCCGCAAAGAAACACCAAGTTTCTATACCAATCTTAGAACAAATATCATTCAGTGACAGTTGACCTAAAACGATTTACTTTTAAGAATTTCGAACAGTGTGTCAGTTTTGCTGTACAGTCGCAACAATTTTTTTAAATGAAATGACTGATTTTACATCCCTAAATTAATGTGCTCCAGACATATTAAACCCAGTATAAGAGAGATCCATTTTAATGTGAATTGGCCAAGGTTTAAAACCTGAAACAGCGCAGGCATACATGAAGTCTAAATGCTTGACCTTGATATTGAAATCTGCTGGGTCTCTATTTAGGGTACTGAAAACAGCTTGTTCTTGTCTTTCAAAATTTTTTTACGACTGTATAGCAAAATCGACAAGCTGTTAGATGTTTCGTAAAAGTATTCCATATTAGGTCAATTGGCGCTAAATGATATTTGTTCTTACAGTGGTACAGAAAAGCGTTTCTTTGTGGAGATATTTGGGTAAATCGTTGTACGCTCCCATGACAAACGACCTAAATATAGTATTAGATCGGTGTTTAGGTGATATTGGGAATCTTACTCGAGTGGTTTTAAAACCTTATCATACGAGCGAAAGCTTTCGCTCTTGGTGACTTATAATGAAACAGCTTGAGAATGGGAGTAGCGAGGTCTGTCTAGAAATGATAGTATACGAACCTTACAGAACCTTTCACAACATGAATCCAGTCATCAAAAATCAAACAAAGCAGACGACAGTTTCGTTATTAAGCCTGTTTGTCGGCTGCGTCAGTCTGAGAGCCGCTTGTCGCTGATTCTGTTGATTTTCGCCGCTTTGTAGAGCAAACAATGTAAACGTTGGATATCTACAGCATTGAAGATGAATCTTAAAGGCTTGTCTGTTTCACTTTCAGATGTTTTTATCGCTTTCGTGAGGAGCGCGATGCGACGCCATTGAATATAGTGTAGAGTATGCCATGGTTGTTTTGCCGCCTATAGGGGGTCCCAGAAATCACCGCGCGGTAAGAAAAGGACATATTGTGTGGGGTTAGTTGCTATGTAAAAGTTGTCCTGAAAGGTTCTATACTTACATATGTATCGGGCGCCAAAGTTAAAAATGAAACAACGAGAAATCTGCCGTTGATTTGGCAAAAGCAAAAATATTCATTTTTGAGAAAAGCGAGATTTTAAAAGAAAATCTCGCTTTTCTAAAAAATGAACATTCTGGCTTTTTTCCCCTGCACCGACAGAAATGCACAATACTGGCGTACACATTTATAGTCAAAGACAGTACAAAATAGGTCTATTGTCTTTGGTATAATACAATATACGTTATTGGTAGCAGGGGTTTGCTACACGGACCCTTGTAGGCCAGAGGGAGGTCAAAGGAACCATTGTACCCCGAAGGACTTCGGCTCGGCCTTCGGGGTACAATGGTTCCTTTCACTTCCCTCAGGCCTACAAGGGTCCGTGTAGCAAACCCCTGATAACGTTTTTGTTTTTATTCCTCCGCTATTTCGTAAAAAGAAAACAGCTGAAATCTTCTGACGTGGATCACACAAGTCATGACTGACGTCAAAAGAATATACACGTATACATAATAGAGCTATGACGTAATATAAGATCTGTAATGACGTTGCCTTCTGCATTACCAGCAGCATTGTCTACAAATTGTCAGAGTAATGCAAATGAAGAGGTGAGTGACTGTTTGCCTCAAACGACTTCAAAAGTCTTCAATAAAATAGTCGCACAGGAAGCTCATGTGCTTTAGATTTCGCAGAGATTCTTTCTTTAGTGGTCGGTTACACACTAATGCTGCAAATGTGTGCTGCAAACAAATCCAGTAGCATGCCTATTGTTTCGAACAACAATAAGTAACTTTGTACTGTAGAACGGTTTGGTGCTCTTTTAGACAACAAAACTGGCATCCAAGACGCGTCACAAAGATGGCTACAAGAAGTCCGCCATTAGTCGCTACAAGGGCTTTTGTAGCTCGGTCATGTGGTACAGTTTGCGCTAAAGTGATTGGTCTTGTGACGTAGGGATGAAAACAAACATTATTGTCGGCAGCAAAGATCACGCCAGCTCCAGGTCGTAACAGCCCTCAAAGCCCATGCGGTAGACGTCCTCTCGTCCAGTGTCCCATCTCACAAACACCCAGCCCACCTCACAACCTCGAAATGACGGGATCACTGTGCCGGCGCCACCACTGACAGTCCTGCAGACAGTCAGGCATAGAGAGGGGTGGGGGGAGGGGGTGGGCTTGAGGGGTCGGGGTGGGGGTTGTAGCTGTTGCAAAGAGGTTTATGACAAGGTGACCATTGTGACAAATCTCGCCGACACTCCTAGGACACTCTCTTCTCTGTGCTGGCAATACAATGAACAGAAGAAACATTTTCACGTCGTTTGTCAACTAACATATCGCATTTATAACCTCTTCTGTTGGCTATTAAGATGTGCGGGGAATCGTGTGCCGCTATGTCACTTGCTGGATCTACATTAAATCATTCAGCCCCGACACACAAAAACAGCAAGACACTGATCGAGCATGATAGTTCAAGGGTGGTGCCGGAATAGCTTGGCGTCCGTAGGCGCCAAGCTATTCTGGCACCACTCTTGAACTATCATGCCCAATCTGTTTCAAGAATTGTAATACAGCCCTTTAGAGGGCACCTTTAAAATTTGAGGATTTTGGTCCTGGGGTAGAATGTGTTAAAACCATCGTTATGTTCCGTGTTTCCCTTTTCGGCACTGAATATGCAATGAAATCAGAAACATAACTTGCGACCGCTGGAAGTGAAGGGGTTACCCCCCCCCCCCACACACACACACACACTCACCGTTCCACCCCCCCCCCCTTTTTTTTTTTTTTGTTCATGCAGCCACCGGTACAGTAAACAATACCGGTGGCTATATAGGCAAACGGAATCACAGACGATTTTCGGAAATCAGGGGTAGGTCAGAATAGCACGTGTTTCGATGAAAACGATGGATTAAAATCCCGGACAAACATGCGATATCGGAAGTAGGTCAAACTGCACGTGTTTCGATGAAAACGATGGATTAAAATCCCGGACAAACATGCGATATCGGAAGTAGGTCAAACTGCACGTGTTTCGATGAAAACGGTGGATTGAAAGCCCGGACAAACATGCGGTATCAGAAGAAGGTCAATTTGCACGTGTTTCGATAAAACAGTGGATTAAAAGCCCGGACAAACATGCGATATCAGTAGTAGGCCAAACCTCCACATGTTTAGAGTAAAATAGTGGATTAAAAGCCCGGACAAACATGCGATCTCAAAAGTGGGTAAATTTGCACGTGTTTCGATGAAAACAGTGGATTAAAAGCCTGGACAAACATGCGATATCAGAAGTAGGTTAAATTGCATGTTTTTCGAGGAAAACAGTAGATTAAACGCCCGGACAAACATGCGATATCAGAAGTAGGTCAATTTGCACGTGTTTCGATGAAAACAGTGGATTAAAAGCCCGGACAAACATGCGGTATCGGAAGTAGGTCAAATTGCACGTGTTTCAATGAAAACGGAGGATTGAACCCCCGAACAAACATACGATATCAGTAGTAGGCCAAAACTCCATGTGTTTCGATGAAAAGAGTGGTTTGAAAGCCAGAACAAACATGCGATATTGCATGTTTGTCCGGGCTTTCAATCCACCGTTTTCATCGAAAAACTGCAATATGACCTAATTTTGCCCTTATATTAATGATCTGTTCAACAGTCTCAAATAACGGATTGTAGTGTTTACCTTGTCTGCATACGTCTTGTCCCAGTCCTGTCCCCGTTTAACACGGTCCCCCACTTTCAGGACTTTGGCCAGCTTACGTCCGGTGGGTTTCTTTTTCAATACCACTTGGCTCAGTCCTTCAGGAAATAAAATAAACAGAGATTAATCCCTCTGCGCATGCAGACACCGAGACCGTGAACACTGCGCACCTTTGGTTGCGTGTACAGAGAGGGTTAAATCATAACTCGCTCCACATGAGACTAAAGTAAACTACGTGAGCTCAAATTGGCCTTTTAAATTATAAAATTATTTAAATTATGACAAGAATTTTATATTTGGGGATCGACTTGCGTAATTGGGGGTGGGTGGGCGGGGGGAGGGGGGGGGAGTCGTCGTAAAAGAAATTTGCTTCAGGCTTCGCTACCAGTTCGTGTTCTAACCCTTTTCATTTTGACACACTCTTGCTTGAAATAAATTTTGACTATGACAGTTTAAGAGTCTTGCCAGAATAGCTTGGCGCCTGAGGCAGTATTGTGATACACTGATAGCAGGGTTCTGCATTGTGACGTAGGTTCATAAATATGCATATTAATTCAAAACGAGGCCGATGCAGACGATAAATTCGCGACTCGGGTTCAAAAACAATACACCCTCCAAACGATGAATTTCGACATTTGGCATTGTATTCACATCATACAGCTCTAAGATGGTCATTTGCCTCGCAGGCTGAGTGTTCCTGAGCTCCGACTATGCGTGAGTGATTTCTCTATGGATGGAATGACTGTCAGATTGTGATTTTTGGCAAGCTGTGTCAGGATGTTGATTTTACTTTCTTCCTGTGGGCATTTTATGCCTCTCCGGCATTGAGATTTTGGGTACTTTAGATTTTCTTTTCAACAAGGCTGACTGTTTTGAACGACAAATGCCCGCCATCCCAGCCCCTGGTTGAGCACGATAGACGTGTACTGACACAATACAGCCGCGCTGAACTCAGTCTTGGCTGCGCCACCGGCACGCTTGACTGCTGAGAGCTGACCTCTCACCTCCGTACACTTACTGAGGAAGCGGACACGACGCGGCGGCATTCGTAAACAAACACACAGACGCAACAACATAAAGGTACTGTTTTTCAATGTGCAGTCTGTTCGTCAGAAAGCCTCTGAAATTCATGACTTGATCCTTGACCACGACGCTGATATTGTGATATTGACTGAGACGTGGCTGTTCCCCAGGGAGCCGATGAGGCCTGCATCGCTACTCTAACCCCGGCGGAATACGATTTCCGATCGTTTCCCCGCACTGGATCGAGAGGAGGTGGCATTGGTTTTGTCATCAGGTCAGCTCTTTCTTGCAACGTTTCTTTAAGACCACTTGAATTTACATCGATGGAGGCTGTTGAGCTTAAACTTTCAGTGAGTCTTACCTCCATCACCCTTGTGTGTTTCTACCGGCCGCCGCCGAGTAGGCGCAATAAACTGACTGATTCCATTTTTCTTCGGCAATTCCCGGAGCTGTTGTCCCGATACGTGAACTTGTGTTGCGATTTCTCCATCCTAGGCGACTTTAACTTCCATGTTGATGACAGTACTGACTGCCAGGTGAGCCGTAAGAAAACTATGCTGAGCGATCACAATCTGGCACAGCTTGTTGGCGTCCCTACACATAAGCGCGGCCACACACTCGACTGGGCGGTGGTCCGTAGCGAGGGCAGCATGTTGTCCCTTAAAGCTGTGCAGGACTATCCTGGTCTTTCCGACCACAGTGTCGTCGCTTGGACTATTGCAGTTACCAGACTTCGCCCGGTAAACGACTCGTGACGTCACGAAAAATTCGCACTATTTCGACCGCTGATTTTCAGTCCGATGTAAAGAAGATGACAGCAGCTACAGAGGTGTGTCAGTCACCTTCATTGGAGCCTGAGCAGCTCAGTCGTGGACGCCTACAACAACGGGCTTCGACAGGTGCTCGACCGACACGCCCCGTCTGTCACACGGCTGGTGAGGGACCGACCATCCGCCCCGTGGTTATCCGATGACGTCGGAGAAGCTGGCCGCCGACAGAGACCCTCGGAGCGTCATTGGAGACGGACTGGTCTGACTGTCCACAGACAAATCTACGTGAAAGTGAGGACCGAAGTTACAGCGGTCATACAGTCTGCCAGGAGACAGTTCTGATCGACTCCAGCTCGTCATCCAAGCAAATCTTCTCAGTCTTCAGTTAGCTGCAGGGCAAGCCCCGTACCACGCCCCTTCCGACGGATGTGCCAAGCCATGTCCTTCCACAACGTTTCTGTGACTTTTTCACATCCGCTCTGAACTAGACTCGTGTTCATGTGATCCCCCTACTTTTGGTGTGTATAATGGCCCTTCACTGTCTCGTTTCGAGCCAGTGACTGAGCAGGAGATCCATGAACTTATTATGAAGTCACCAACAAAGAGCTGTGTGCTTCATCCCATGCCCAAGTCCCTCATGAAACAGTGTATCAATGATCTCCTCCCACTGATTACCACCATAGTTAATGCTTCTCTCTCTACAGGTGCAGTGCCTACTCAGTTTAAACATGTTGTGACACCACTCTTTAAAAAGCCTGGTCTGGACCCAAACGACTTGAAACATTTTAGACCTGTCTCTAACCTTTCGTTTATTTCAAAGATTTTGGAGAAGGTTGTTTTGAAACAGCTACAAAGCCATTTGTCTGGAAACGGTCTTTTAGAAATGCATCAGTCGGCATACAGAAAGGATCACAGCACGGAAACTGCTGTGCTGAACGTCCTGGATGGTCTGCTAGTGAAGGCAGACGAGAGACTTGTCTCTCTCATTGCTCTGCTGGACCTCAGCGCAGCATTCGACACGCTCGATCATTCTGTTTTGCTGAAGAGGTTAGAGGTGACCTTTGGCATCCGTGGTACCGCCCTGGCCTGGTTCACTTCATAAGTTAAGGATCGTTCTCAGGCTGTTATTGTTAATGGCCAGCTGTCTGCTTCTGTCTTTTGTTGTGTGGAGTCCCTCAGGGCACCGTATTAGAGCCTGTTTTGTTCACTTTATATTCACAACTGTTTGATGTAATTGCCGCCCATGAGTGTGATTTTTACAAGTATGCTGACGATACTGAATTGTCAAAAAGTAGCGCGCCTACTCCGCCATTTCAGCTCCGCTAAGATGAGCGTACAGTGTTGTATAGACGACGTCCTGTCCTAGATGAGTAGCAACAAACTTAAGCTTAACACTGACAAAATGGAAGTCATGCCTGCTGGCTCTCAGTCTCACCTTAGTCTGATTGACAGCGAGTTCGCAAACATCGGTGGCTGCAGCGTTCGCGGCTTCCGGAACTGTGTCAAATATCTGGGTGTGAAGATTGATTCGACGCTCTCCATGCATGACTCATTAGCGTCTGCCGAGCTGGTTTCCTTGATCTGCGCAGAATTTCTTCCCTCATACCGTATCTCACAGAAAGTGCGGCGTCAAGACTTGTAAAAGCATTCATTACGTCCAGGCTCGATTATTGCAATTCTGTACTGGCAGGTTTGCCGGCAGACCAGATTTCACGCTTGCAGATGATTCAAAACAATGCGGCGCGTCTCATCTTGAAGAAACGAAAGAGAGACCACGTTACGCCTCTACTGAAGCAGCTGCACTGGCTGCCCGTAAAATTCCGCTGCCAGTACAAAATTGCAATTTTTCGCCTATCGGCATTTTGACGGATCTCTCCCGCCGTACTTTTCTGCCAAGCTGTCTGTTTATCAGCCATCACGCACCCTCCGTCCCTCCAGTGAAAAACTTTAAAAAAAAAATTCCGAAGCTTAACATGAAAACTGTCGGGGAGCGTTCTTTCAATATTTTAGCCCCAAGTGTGTGGAACTCGTTGCCACTTGAAATGCGGAATCTGCCCACATTGTCACAGTTCAAAGCTCACTTAAAGACTTTTCTTTTCTGTCGGGCATTTAACATTTAGCTCACCTTTAGCTAACTGTTGACTGACTGCCTTTTATTCTCAGTGATTCTAGAGCGAAGTGGATGTAAGGTGTTGCGAAGGGATGGGGTAGTTTAAAGTAGTGTATTTGTGCGTGTGTCTGATAGAGAGGGTGTGCTGTTGTGCATGCGCAGTGAGTCCAGTGTTTTCCTAGAGAACAGCGCTATACAATAACTATTTATTATTATTATTATTATTATTATTTATTACACAAAGGACCCCTACACATACTGTCACTAGTGTCAGCAAAATCTGTTGCAGACAGTTTTCTGACTGTGTTGAGATGCTTGACCCTGAGGAATATAACCTTAATTTTTCACAATACGTGTATTAAATGTGTCGGCTGATGTTAACCCATTCAGCCCCAACGTATTACAGCAGGACATGGGGCAACCATGATAATTCAAGGGTAGTGCCAGATTAGCTTTTGCGCCGGTGGCGCCAAGTTAATCTGGCACTACCCTTGAATTACCATGATCGAGTCATCTCCTGCAAGTGGTACATAGTCGTTAGGTGACTCCTCCCAAATTGGTGGTGTTAAATGGGTTAAAATCCCTGTTATAAACATTGAAACGCCATCTTAACCCCTTCTCTGCCAGTGGACGAAGACCAAGTTCAAAATATTTGTTATTTTAACGCAGAAGAAGGTGGTTTCAGCGAGCGGCATAAATCCTGATAAGGATCTATACCTCTTGCATTTGGGACAGAGGTGTGCATTTTGTCTCCTGTCGGCAGTGAACGGGTTAACAGGGCTTACTAATTAAGCCACCGTGAATACCGTGTCTGTGACGTGTCCCAATGCGCCAATGGCTTGTTCCAGTCGTGTCATCATGCCGGAATCCCAGCTGACCGACACTAGAGTGACATCTGTAGTGACCTGAGGCACCTCACTGTTATTTTCCAGGTCGTCTAAGCGCACTTTCATTTGCGTCAGCATCTGTAACAGGGCCCCATCAGGGGCGGGCACCACCAGTCGCTCCACTGAGCCAGCGTGGACGGCTAGTGCCGCTTTCTGCACTTCAAGGGAAGCTATCACAGCTTGCTTAGGCCTCACAACGTCATCTTCTTCTCGCTGTAGCTGGGCGAGAATCGCGTGAGACCGCTTTACCATCATTTGCTGCAGACGACCAAAGGTAGCCTTGACGTCGGAGCGCTGAGTCCTGAAGTGCGCCTGCGCAGCATCAACTTCCTTCTGCAGCTGTTTGACCTGAGTAAAATAATAAGATGAAGATGTACATTTAGATTTCAGTATTTCGTAGCCTGGAACGTTCCCAAAGAAAGGAATGAGACTTTTGAAGACAGTAAATCAAGTCCCCGCGTGACACGAAGAAATGCCCCATTCTTTTGGCTGTCATGAGTGAGGTTGGAAATCCCTGCCTTGAATCAATACACGAGTGTCGATATATGCTGTATGTCTTTAACCCCCTTGTGACAGAGCTACCGGTAACCGTATGCACAAGAGGTTAACTCTTTCTTTGTCGGTAGCTGTTTTTGTTGCGATGATTCCTGCAGGAATCATCGCGACAAAAACCGCTACCGACAGCCAAAGGGTTAAAGTTGTAATCGTTAACAAATGTGATATGTATCTGGGGCGCTCGTGTTAAGCTCGTGCAATCTAACCCTTTGGCTGTCAGTTGCGTTTTTTCGTAAAGGTGATTTAGCCGGCGAGTTACCCTGGCTGTCATTGCCGACTCCTTGTCCCGAAATCTTTTTGCTTGGTCCGTCAGAGCCGCCCGTTCTTGTTTGGCTGTATTGGCCACAGGTTTCACTCCACACGAGTGATGGGAAACAGAAAAGCATTCCACACAGATGAGACTGAGGTGAGCGGGGCAGTACATGTCCGCCGGACGGTCGGGGTGGCTCACACACGGCGACCGGCGACTAGCGGCGAGACGACCTGGGGTCAGTGTGTCCAGCTCTTCCAGTCTGTGGTCACGTGTAGCGATGCCCTTCTTGTGACGCCTGGTGCAGGCCGTACAAAGTTTGATGCTGGGTGACAGAAAAATGATGCCAGTGTTTCGCGCACTCTGTTAATTGTGGACTAAAAAGAGGCAGGACCCAGAAGAAAAAAAGTTGTCGTTTAGGGTCGTCTTTTGACCACCAAGAAGGCAATTTTAAAGGCAAAGCACCGAATAGAGTATGGACATGTTTTGACCCCTGCTGGGTTCGAACCCGCGACCTTTCGGACGAGACTCGAAAGCTCTACCACCGAGCCACCCAGGTCCCCCTTTCGGACGAGAGCTCAGTTGCACGAGTGAGCTATATAGCGGAGCACCTTGCTTAGTGGCTGGCGCAGGACTAGGCTCATTCATGCAACTGGCCCGTGGACTCGACAGTTACATGGGCGTCCAGGACCACCCCAGATAAGATGTCCAAGATAAAGAATGCCATCGTCACACTCGACGGACAACCGCTGGAGAGGCTCCTCTAACTGCCCAGACTGCTACCACCCTTGAACTATCATGATCGACCTGGTCTGCACCATTTTGAGCTAAATATCATAGGTGATCGACGAGTCTTCAGAGCTGTAATGCACTCATAAGAGGACAAGTCCAAAATGTGTAGACTATGTTCTTATGGCTCAGTGCATTAACCCCTTCACGGCCGGCCGAGAACAAGTGAACGCGATCCAACTGCAAGAGGCATAGATCCTCATGAGCCCCCGCAATTGCGGGGGCTCATGAGGATCTATGCCTCTTGCTGAGACCACTTTGTGTTCATGTCCTTTGGGCAGTGGTGGCTTTTGGTCGTTTAGTGAACACAGATTTCAGAAACAAAACAAAATGTACGTACGTTGGCAGGGAAAGGTTAATTCATGCGCGGCGAGGTGCATCCGGATACCTGGCTTTATGCCGCGTATCCGAATGCATCTCGCCACGAATGAGTTAATTATTTTGTTGCCCGCCAAGTTACCTGCAGTCCAGGCAGTACGAGGTGGATGCGATGTTGTTGTCGCAGTCCCCACAGAGTTTTTCGCCGCTCAGAATCTGCTTGCTCTCTACCAGCGCATTAGTGACCAGGTCAGTGGGTAGATTGTCTACCGCCATCTCGTACTGGCCAGTCTCGGGGGTGGGCAGGATGGGGGCACGACACAACGGACACCCACCATGCCCCCTGGCCGCCAGCCAGGACAAGATGCACTTGCGGCAGGCCTCGTGACCACAAGGTAGAAACTTGGCTTCCGTGAAATCCTCGTGGCATACTGGACATTCCACTGAGATCGCAGACCGGGATCGCTGTGGCCATACTCTGCACATTAAAAACAATTTACTGCCTATAGCCGGGACACCTCTCAACACATTTGGGGCCAGTTGCAAGAGTGAGCTTAGTCCTGCGCCAGCCACTATGCAAGGTGCTCCGCTATAGTGCGGAGCACCTAGCATAGTGCCTAGCGCAGGACTAAGCTTACTAATGCAACTTGTTACGTGGTAGTGGTCGTGGTCTCATGCAGTCACACCAGACACACTCACGTAAGGTTTTTGTAGAAAAACTTCACTCAGATGCAACTCGTCACACGTGGCTTTTGGTCGTTTAGCGAACACACTAGAGTAACACACGATGCACTCTCAGCACGATGCATCCACACTTTGATACACTATCTCACAAATGCATCCTCATTTTGATACACTGACTCTTGTCATGCATGGGCATATTTTCGAACACTCTCTTTTATACTATCACACATTTCCAGAACTTAACAATCCCGCAAATTACGCCAATCAGAAGAGAAAAAAAAACGTAACCAAAATCATTAATACTATTCATTAAATAGAACACTCTAGATTTTTCTACAATCTTCCACAATATAAAGGTGCATTATAACGTAAACGTCATGAAATGTAACCAACATGTGTACTACAAAACTTTGACGTCATGTTTGAGGTCACTAGAACAATCGTGCTTTTTCCAGAACCTTCCAGCTTAATATAGGTCGGATTTTGATACAAATTAGCGGAATGTGGAACATTCTAGTCATCCCCCCCAAAAAAAAATTGATCGGAATTCTCCATGCAAAATGAAATGAATCATTTTAAACAGGTACGTGATTTTAATCTAAAATAACTCAACTGAACATGGGATCTTTTGCTATGATCAACATACACGTACATGCCCTAAAAAGAATAACACAACCACAAACATAACACAACGCACCCCAGGTCAGTACGTACTGGCCTATAGTTTCAGTTTCTGGTCCTTCCGCAAGGCCGCACCTGACACTGTTAACAGGACTGCCTGCTCCTGAAGTCGGGCCGGCAGACCGCCGTCAGATGGCCATACTTGCCCGCTCGGCGTTAAACCCTAATAACTAACTAACTGTAGGGGAGGATAAGGCATGCGCCACACTGCTTGTCTCTCTCGATGTGTTACCGCAGATGAGGGAGACAACCCAATCGGGCAAGCGAGACGATGAGTGTATGGCTGTGTCCGCTTGCACGGAACCGTGTGAAAACTTGACTCATTGGTGACTTTACGTTAACGCCAAACGACGCCCAACAACGGACGAGAGCGATGTCACGGCGGATAACCAGGGCCACCAACACTCCAAACATCCCCAAGAGGCATAGATCCTCATGAGCCCTATGGGCTCATGAGGATACATGCCTCTTGGAGATGTTTGGTGTATTGTCTATACTTTATGCTCTCGTTCGTTGTTGGCAGTCGTCCGTCCCAAGCAAAACCTCTATATCATACTCACTTTTTTTCCTCTACGATTCTGATTGATAAACAGCTATTGGAGACAACGAAGAACTGAGAATACGCGCATGGCCTGTGGACGCGAACCTGTGAAAACAGTACGTTGTTCATATGAGAGAAACGACAGCGTAACAGCAGTACTGATGGCTGATTACAACAGTACTGATTAAAGTGATATCGGACTCGACCCGCCCCATATCATTTGACCCCCTAGCCTTGGCCTTCCACTTTAAAGCAAAAAGTAAACTTGGCAAGAATAAAATGGATAATATGAATCATGGAATCATGAAACTTGGCAAGAATAAAATGGATTATATATATATATATATATATATATATATATATATATATATATATATATATATATATATATATATATATATATATATATATATATATATAATCCATTTTATTCTTGCCAAGTTTACTTTTTGCTTTAAATATATATATAGTTGTCCAATCGCTTACTATCTAGCACGTTGCGAAAAGATATAAAAGCTGAAAAGTCGATTTTTTTTCTGTGACTGTTTTACCTGCCTGACGCTACATGAATGATTTGCTGGTTTACTCATGCTCGCGCGCGCGCGTGCGTGTGTGTGCGCGCGCGCGGGTAAAAGAGAGAGAGAGAGAGAGAGAGAGAGAGAGAGAGAGAGAGAGAGAGAGAGAGAGAGAGAGAGAGAGAGAGAGAGAGAGAGAGAGAGAGAGAGAATGACAATGACAATGATTCTTTATTTTACAACAGTGAAAGTTTTGGCTGGCACAACCATTTTTCGAACTTGCCGTTGCTTCTCTAATCGACATATAATGCGCAGAGTATGAAAGTATTATATTGAAAATAAAAATAATTAAATTTTAAAAATAAAAATGGAAAAATTAAGAAAGAAACACACGTGAGAGAGACACACAGACACGCGCGCGCACACACACATACATACACATACACGCACACGCCAATGCATACACTGGCTCAGAGAGAGAGAGAGAGAGAGAGGGAGGGAGAGAGAGAGAGAGAGAGAGTTATCCCCTATCCCCTATTCTTCCCACCTCACCCAATAATTTTGGGAGAAAAACAAATCATACACATTCTGATTTTTACGTTTGATTTTATTCGAGACTGGACGTCTATCGTCCCACCATCACCATCTCCCATCTCCGCGTATCCACTCGGGGAAAAAAGCAAGAAGCCTGTTTGCGTTATCTAGATCTGATTTCGCGATACACTGGTGCGCGGAATACAGAGGCTAACATATACGTTACTGAGATTTAGGGGACCGGTGTTAGAATTTATAATTATGTCGAGAGGGCCTGGTAAAAACCGTGAGGCGATAACGTATTTCAAATCGTTAGAAAGAGCGGACAACGGCGACACTTTATTTTCCAAGGAGAATTGATTTAGGTACTTCCCCGGAAGCAAAACGTCTTTGGACCCACGACAGCCGCAGTGGGCCCGCACACAGCCGTGCGCGGGCCCACTGCGGCCGTCGTGGGCCCGAGGACCTTTGTTTACTGGGATAGCAATTCTTTCAATCGTGCCCTTGCTACAATTATGAAAAATGAAATGCATAAAAATAAAAATAGCATATGAATTAACTCGTTGTAGCCTAAGACCGAAATCCCCAAATTTTGCCGTTGTCCTCTGAAGACTGCATTGGAGTGCAGGACACAGATCGACCATGATAGTTCAAGGGTGATGCCAGAATAGCTTGGCGCCCATAGGCGCCAAGCTATTCTGGCATCACCCTTGAACTATCATGGTCGATCCATATCTTGCTGTGGTGTGTCTGGGGTAGAATGAGTTAAGTTAACACACGTACAACAAAACAATTAAGACATGCATTCTTTACAGCCTTCGTAACATTTGCTTATTGTCCCATGAAGGCTACATTACAGATTAGGGGAGAGATCCACTGTTTTATTTCAAGGGCGGTACCAGAATAGTTTGCCGCCTGGGGCTATCGGTCAAATGTATGTCAAGCAATCTTTGTATTAGAATGAAAAGGGTTAAATCCCATATTTTAGAGGTGTAGCCTAATATGTGTACTTGTGCCAGTTGTAGGAGACAAATCGACCATGATTTCAAGGGTAGTGCCTGACCGATATTATTATTATTATTATTATTATTATTATTATTATTATTATTATTATTATTATTATTATTATAGATCAGCTTGGCGGCTGAAAGCGCCAAGCTGATCTGGCACGACCCCTGAATTATCATGGTCGATCCATCTCCTGCTGTACTGCGTCAGGGCCAAATGAACGCAGACACCACGGTCTGACTTTACTGCGGCCCTGCGGTATCGCGATGTACTAATGCTGACCCGAATTTCAGAACGCTGGTGTATCTACAATTGTATACAACGCTAAACACAAATGGTACATACACAACACAGGCGATACACATACATACAATCACAAATGTCCAAAGAACATGCACAAAAATGTGTCCCAGTAAGAGTCATAGATCCTCATGAGCGCCCGCAGCCGCGGGGGCTCATGAGGATCTATGTCTCTTGCAGTGGGATTGTGTTCACATTTTCTCAGCAGTGAAGGGATAACCGTAGCAGTGGGGAGATGGATCGACCATAATACCTGAGAAGGGGCCAGGTTAATCTGGCACTACCCTCGAACTGACATGGTGGGTTCGTCCTTTACAGCTAGTACACATATACGAAATCCGAATACCTTACTATTTAACCCAATTAACCCTAAGGCCGAAGTTCCTTAATTTTTGAGGTGTCACCTAACGACTATGTACAAGTTGCAGGCGCCAAGTTAATCTGGCACTGCCCTTTAATTATCACGGTTGATCCATCTCCTGCTGTAGTGCGTCGAGGAGAAATGGTTTGTTATAGATACTGAATAATAATAATAATAATAATAATAATAATAATAATAATAATAATAATAATAATAATAATAAAAACAAAAAATAATAAAAGGCAACCCCCCCTCCAACAAAATATAGAAAACAAACAACAACAACAAAACAATAAAAATGACAGAACAATAATAAAATAAATGTAAATAATAAATAAATAATAAATAAAAAACCGTTTAAGGCACGTAAATGTGAACTGGTCTATAGAGTGCATTATTGCCACCGTTATCGTTATCGTCAGTTATCGTCTGGACCTAACGCTTCCAAAACACGCACACAAACACGCACTAAGAAGGCTCACCCGTCACAGAACTGTCTGCCAAAGAAAGCTGAAAAGATCTGCCCTTTTAATTAAGCGGAAAAACAAATATGGCTGTCGGTTTCTATCGAGGAAAAGTAACACAGTGCGCTAAAAGCCATCGGGCCCACGTCTCCGGGTCAAAGGCGGCCGACGTCTGCATAATGGCCGTCTCATTTTGATCAACACTGACTTTACCCATTTAACCCCAAAGCCGCGTGTTCGAGTTGTCACTTTAACGACTATGTACCAATTGCATGAGAGGGATGGACCATGATAATTCAAGGGTAGTGCCAGATTAGCTTGGCGCCTGACGGCGCCAAGCTAATCTGGCACTACCCTTGAAATATCATGGGCCGTCCCTCTCCAGCTGTAGTGCGTCAGAGCTAACAGGGGCAGAATGATCCATGTCGGTGTCAGAGCAAAACTGCAACGAACGATTACAGATAACAAACCAGAGCAAAAGTGCGGATGTGATAACCCCAGCTGATACCCGACACGATTAGACACCACTCGTGACATCTCCCCAAGAGGCGTAGATCTTCACCAGCCCTGGGGGGTCATGAGGATCTATGCCTCTTGGACATGTTTAGAGTGTTGCCGTCTATGCTTATGGCACAAGCTTGCTATCCGCCTTGACTTTGCCTTCGTTCGTTGCTGAGAGTCGTTTTTGGCAAACAAAACTGACCTCCGTCACTAGTGAACTAGTCTAGTCAAAGGGAAATAAACAACCTTGAACGACAAGTCTAATGTTCGGGTTGCCGGCCTTTAACGACGTTTAAATTGCAGCATTGCGCATCGTATGATTCAAAGAGTCCGAAATAGCTCAGGCGCTTAAACGTCGAAGCAGGAGAGCGAAGGGAATCGCCGGGTCGTGGGTTCGAATCCCGTCCCGGCACCGGTAGCTGGACTCACAATCCAGGGGGGAAAAACGGATTGTTCAATAGCATGTCCGTTGAAAGGTCAACTCCTGGCAAATCAAAGTGGCACAGTTGGAGCGCGAGTTGATCAGTGTTCAGGTCGTACTCCATAGGCAATAGATTTCCCTGTCGCCTATAACCCGCCCGTCAGGGCCGTCCATGATCACCTCGGTGCTGTGGACGTTAAACCCGAACTAACCAACTTGTATGATTCGTGTCTATAACATACAGTTTAAGTTAATCCATTAACCCCTGACATGCTGTAACTGGATGTGGATCAACTGTGATAGGTCAAGGGTGGTGTCGGAATAGCTTGGCGCCCGTAGGCGCCAAGCTATTCCGACACCACCCTTGAACTATCAAGGTAGAGATGTCTCTATAACTTGTGACGTAGGCCTCAAGGGATATCGAAACAAAAATTGATAATTTCATCCTCAGGACGTAATGACTTAATCTGTCGGTCTACCAACTCGATATCGGCGGGTCATTTCTATCGACTATGCATCTATCCCTGGATCCATCTATCCAAGCATCCATGCATGCACCCATGCATCCATCATCCATCCATCGCGACAGTCAAGGTGTTGAAGTACAATTACACATAAATCTGAAGACACATTTCAGCACCGTATGAGCTTGTCATATGCCATGTCGATACACGTAATGAACTATAACAGCACCCCTTTGGGCAAAAGCACACGCGTAATCCCACTTCAGTATTTATTCTGCTCTGCCGTTAGTATGTCAATCTATTTTTAGCTGTTTCTCGTACTAATAGCGTTGTATTTTTAGAACGGAGAGGATTCAAGTTACTTGATATTAAGACGACGTGTGCTGAACTGGATTGTCCTGTGTCTAAATGAACCATTGCTAGACCTGTGTGTAGCGTTTCGTAACGAGCTGTTACAGAAGTGTATCTTTGAACAGTTACGGCGGTAGTGGGCCTTCAAAATAGATATGGACAGCTATTGATCTCACAGACACAGACACACACACACACACACACACACACACACACACACACACACACACACACACACACACACACACACACACACGCACGCACGCACGCACAGGCTCACACACACACACACACACACGCACGCACGGACAGGCTCACACACACACACACACACACACACACACACACACACACACACACACACACACACACACACACACACACACACAGTTATGGAGAGGAGGGGGGGGGAGAATAGAGGAAGAAGGCATGTGTGTGTCAACACTCTGGCCACTCGCCCAAATATGAAACAACGTAGGGGGAGGGGGACCGGGGGGGGGGGGGGGCAAACACTCCAAAAATGGACTTTGTTATAGCATTTTAAACAATTTTGGGTCGGGGTGGGTTGGGGGAGGGGGGTCCTGAACCCCTAGGATCACCCCAGATCCGCCCCTGAAACACATGATGAATTGGTGTAATTCAACTGTGCATGCTATCATGATAATTGAAGTGAGTATGCAGGCTACGTTCAAAAAAGCAGCACACTTAACCGCGTCACTGCATGTGTCATCATGGTTTCAATCGATTTTTCTTTAAAGCCATCTGCTACATGACGGATTTGCTTTGCTAAAATTTGCCGATACCACGGGTTATCAATGTTGTTTTGCCTAAACTACGACTTTTCCACCCTTCTTTTCACAATCCGCGTGAGTACGTACGCGTAACGGAGGCTTTCTGCTGCCTCTGGTGTGTAACGGAAAAACTCTTCTGAGCACAAAGAAGAAAAAGAGCAGAAAAGTCTTTCGTTTTACGACATGCAAACTACACAGTTTAAATTATTCATTTTAATCAGCATTAGTCTAAAACATACTTCAGAAGGCTTTTTAACTCATCAGACCCCAGACACACCACAGCAAGAGATGGATCGATCATGATAGTTCAAGGGTGATGCCAGAATAGCTTGGCGCCTATGGGCGCCAAGCTATTCTGGCATCACCCTTGAACTATCATGGCCGATCTGTGTCCTGCACTGCAATGCAGTCTTCAGAGGATAACGGCAACATTTGGGGATTTCGGTCTTGGGGTAGAATGAGTTAAAGATAGATTTTGCACACTGTTAACCATTTTCTGTCTGGAACAGGTCGCTCGCTTTAACTTATTCGATCCGTGTCGCATCCAGATATGCGGCTTTTGCCGCGTATCTGGATGCGGCACGTTTCGAATGTGTTAATAATTAACGTGCTCTTCTATTCTGTATTACTGCTCCCTTGAGCACTCGTGGTCCTACTAGCAGCCTGCGAAAAACAAGGTCCGCTGTGATAACCGCCAAAACAACAACGGCAACACTGCCTCCATCACAGTCTGCGAATACTGATCCTATAATCAACCTATCTCCCGCGGCAGCAGTCACATCAATGTCAGCCCCCCACCCCACCGCCCCCACCTTCCTCCTCTCCCAACCTTTCCTCCATTACTCCTCTTCCGTGTCTGGCTGTTCCTTCCGTCTGTAAAAAGCATAGATCCTCATGAGTTCATGCAGGGCAGAGGCTCACCATGATCTATGTTTCTTGCTGGTAATGATTTGCATCTTGAACTTCTGTTCATAACCCTCGCCTCCTATCTAGTAACAGAGAAATATGGGATCATGTTCCTCGCTTTTCAATCGCTGCACAGGGGGAGAAAACCGAAATTATGACCAGAGTATCGTGCCCCTGACGCGGAGCGTCAATAGACGCTCCGAGTCAGGGTCACGAAACCCTGGTCATAACTTCGGTTTTCTCACTGATGTCGCTGGCTAGTGTTTAGCACGATGGCCTTCCGCCTGTTCCCAAGCCGTCTACAAAAGGAGCCCCGGGTCAGGGGCACGAAACTCTCGCCATACTTCGGTTTTCTCATCCTGTGGTAGCTGGCCCATGTGTTTAGCATGATGTATTCTGTTCTCAATCCTTTTCTTGTCCACAATAAGCTAGTCGCAGAGAACAGTTTTCGTCTCGATTTGTTGAGATCCCCATCAGTCATGGCCACGTACAGCCTGTGGGGTTTCGGGACGTTGATATCTGACTATAATATTAACAAAGATCACATATATAAGGATAAGCCTTTTGCTTTTCCATTTAGATCTTCGTCTCTCCAAAGTAGGAAGAAATTCAGTGCCGGAATGCTGTACTGAATTAAGACTAGGTCTTCATGCGCCTCCTACAGATCTGTGTTACTCCTATGAAAAAGATGTACACCACTAAAACCCCAGCCTCATGTGCCAAGCAGATTTGTGTTACTCATCAATAGGAAGAGGTTCAGTGTTGCAATGCTGTACTGTCAAAGAACCGTTCGATTCCATGTACAGCGTTAGCTGGGCCACTCAATCACACGCCGTACCCACGAGGCCTTTCTGCGTCTGGGGAAGAAAGATTTACGTCAGTTGGATCCTAGGCAACAAGAGCCACAGTTTCTCATGAGCCCCTGCTGCTGCAAGGGCTCATGAGAATCTATGCCACATGCAGGTGAAATTAATTTGAATGCCAGAACAATGCTCGCTAGGCTACGGTAGATTGCATAGTGTTGTGTCAGCTACAGATTCAACCCGATTTCTTCCTCCATCTGAGGAGCAAGGATTTAATACTAAGATTATCTTTTTCATCCAGCAAGAAGCATAGATTCTCATTAGGATCTATGCCTCTTGCAGACAAATGAGAAATTGAACGGAGGCAGGCCGCATCGCAGGACAGACGACAATGTAGGGGAACTAAACTCCGTACTAGTTGTTTTGTGAAAGGATCTCTGCTACAAAGGCCATAACAATAAATAAATAACGACATATGGTAGTAACGTGATGTACTCATTCCTGCGTTAGCACGAGCTTAAAGTAACTTGCTCCAGGCTAGAAACGGTTAATATTTCTCTTATGAGTGTTCTCAGTATGCCAATCAATGTCTTGACATATATGAGCTAACTTAAGTTATTAATTTTGCATGTTCTAGAATGATTTTTTTGCCCTGCTCGTTGTCCTTAATCGTTCATTGGAAGGTCAAACGGCTGCACATAAGCGGCATTAGAAACCTCCGTTATGCGTGCCTGCTCACATGGGTTGTAAAAGAAGACTAGAACAATCTCTGTTGAGGCAAGACAACATTAAGAACTCTTTGTATTGGCAAATTTAACAGTCAAAACCCGCCCTGGAGCCGCTGTTTGATTTGATAAATTGAGCGTTAACTCATTTGAGACAAACTGCATCCGGATACGCGGCTCAGCCGCGTGTCCAGATGCAGTTCGTTTCGAATGAGTTAAGTTTTTTTCCCCCTTGTTCTTTTATCTTTATACATGCGTGAAACTGCGGATTGCTAATAACTGTTTGATGTAACAAACTGCAGCAGAGACATTTCACAACCTCGGCAAAGCTGTGCGAGGAGGTAGTTTCGCGCGCTCGCCCAGCCTCGGTTCTGGGACATGAGTATGGTCGCTCATCCAGCCTGATTTATCTGCAAGAGACACAGGTTGTCCTTCAATCTTTGCAGCGGCAGGGCCTCATTAAAAACCGTGCTTCCTACTGGGCAGTGATTAGCTATATCGGCGTGTTCCAATTGAGAGAAATCTCACGGGTAAATCTGCCACCGTGTCAGTGTATAGCAGACGACGCCTCCAGTACGATTCAGCCTCAAAGGCATATATTCTCATCAGCCCCTAAAGGTTTCAGGGGCTCATGGGAATCTATGCTTCTTGCAGCCCGGGATATGCTTAATGTACATGCTTAAATTGAGGAAGATCATGCGGTTACGCCTGCGACTGTGGTGAAGCAGACGATACATTCGGTCTGCTCTCCAGTCAGTCGTGGTGCAGTCGTTGGAGGGGATACTTGGCAGTGACGTGGCTGGAAATTGTTGTCGTTGTTGTCGTGGTGATGGATAAAGAGTACGAGGTGACAACGACAACAGCACGGTGGCGGCGGTGTTAGTGTGAAGTGCATTGTTGTGG
>BTPG01000007.1:13342270-13349770 GCA_036245525.1 Semisulcospira habei | reverse complement strand
TTTTTTTTTAGATCATCCAGTGCACACACGCGCGCACACAGAAATTCTTTTTTTTAAAAAACTGACTAGATTGAAGAGAGGGTTCGAAATAATCAATCATTCCAATTTTCATTTTTCCAAAGCCACCTGCTGAAGATGGGAGGCCCTCCCTCCTCACGTTCTGTCTATCCCTTCACCCTCTACTCTTCCAGCCCTCCTTTTAACCCCCCCCCCCCGCTCCCCACTGTGTCCCTCGCAGTGACAGGGGCGGACCAGTAATCTCTCGTGGGGGGGGGGGGGGCGGGAGGGGGGGGCGGGAGGGGGGGGGGCGGGAGGGGGGTTCCAATGTTTGAGGTATTTGACCTGAACCCTTAAAACATGCGGAGGTGATGCTGTGCTTTGATGAGAGACTTTTAACTCATTCGAGACGTACCGTCCCCGGATACGCGTCGTATCCAGAGGCAGCACGTCTCTAATGAGTTAAAACACACAGGAAACATTGCATTGCCTTTTAATTTTGTTTATTTTTTATTTTATTGTGTCGGCGGCTTAGTGTTGGAGTGGAGTTCGGAACCCCCCGACCTTTCTCCAGATCCGCCCCTGGGGTCAGTTGCATGTGTGAGCTTAGTCCTGCGCCAGCGGAGCATCTTGCTTAGTGACTAGCGCAGGACTAAGCTCGCTCATGCAACTGGGCCATGAGAATTAAGGTACCCTTTCGCTGAAAGTCAGTCTATTTCAGCATCAAGCATTATTACCCCATCCAAAGTCTCCTTTAGAATCCAGCCTCCTTCTCTTTTCTTCCTTTTTTTTTCCTTCATACAAATCAAAAGAAAGTCGCTAACAAGATTGTGGCTGTGCAAGACTCCACACATGTGAAGCGATCGATGGAACCATTTTACACGCAAAGGGGAAATTTGCGGAATATTTTCACAACCTGAGATCCAGCTGGGTGAAAAAGCATGACGGCCAGCATGGCCATTTCTCTGTCACTATGTCATGGCTAGAGAACGGGTGTGGGCACGCTTACACTGATTGTCTCCTCCGATACGCTGCCGCTGATATATATCTACCCCTTAACTGCTGGGGCAAGGCGAACGCTACCCATCTGCAAGAGACATAAACCCTCATGAGCCCCCGCGGTCGCGGGGGCTCATGAGGGTTTATGTCTCTTGTTAAACCTGTGTTCTTTGTGCCTATTTTTTGGAGAGTCTCAATTGATTCGTGTTCTTCGCGCTAATGTTACAGTACGTCAGTGAGCAGCGGTTTCAGACGCGAAATTTGTGATAACTGGCAGCGAAGGGATTAACTGGTAGCGAATCGGGGGAGACAACCAATGTAGGGGTGTGGAATAGGATGCGGTAGGGGCGAGGGAGGGAGGAAGGAAGACAGGGGAGCTTGAAAAAGAGGGGGAGCGCGCACACTACAGCGAGATACAGATAGTGAATTTATTTTTTTAAAATTAGGGTCCTTAACCCATACAGCTATGAAAGACTACGACGGGATGTGGATTGAACATGATATTTCAAGGTTGGTGTCAGAATAGCTTGGCGCCTCTAGGCGCCAAGCTATTCTGACGCCAACCTTGAAATATCATGGTCGATCTGTCGCCAGAACTGTGATATAGACCTTAGAGGATTTGATAATTTCGCCATCAGGGCGTAAGGGGTTAAATTGCCCTTCTGCGTGCGCAAAAGCTAACTCTTTGGCTGTCAGCAGTGCTGTTGTCAAGTTACTAACAAGTAGGTAGGAAAAAGCACAGTCAGGGGAGAAAATTGTGCATTATCGACTACTTTGGTCAAAGCACCAAAATAAATAAATAAATAAATAAATAAATAAATAAATAAATAAATAAATTAAAGGATAGGAAAGAGGGGTGCGCTAAGTAAGTGACTGGAGGCAATGCATATGGAAGTCCAGTGGATATGTGAGTGACTGGAGGCAATGCATATGGAAGTCCAGTGGATATGTGATACGCCCCCCAAGGGGGGCGTATCACATATCCACTGGATTTCCAGCCCTTTGGTGCATGGAAATTTAGATCTAGGTGTCTGGTGTGTGTGTATGTGTGTGTGTGTGTGTGTGTGTGTGTGTGTGTGTGTGTGTGTGTGTGTGTGTGGCGGGTTGGGGGAAACGCCGGATGGTGGGGGGGGGGGGGAGGAGGGGTAGGGGTAGGGGAGGGTGGTGGTGGTGGTGGTGGTGGATAGCATGTGCACTAAAAGCAAATAAACAACAACCTGGGAAAAAAATCAACGCATTCCTTTACACAGAAATCAAGTGAATAATATTCAGACGGTGCAAACAGTCAGCTAATCAAACTACCAACTAACCATTCAAATGACCAATCGTCCGTCCATCCATCCATCCATCCATCCATCCTGTATATCCATGCAATCAACCGACAAGCCGCCCTCTGCCAGAACCCTATGCAGCCAAGGCCCTACATTTCATGATGTTAGATAATTGCATTGTGGCACGCATGCAGTACCTTTTTCACCACCAGAAACAAACAGGATATTTCTGGTAGTGAAAGAGGCAATCGAAAACGTTGCACTACACGCCACACACGTCCAGCCCTGTTACAGCGAAAGTCCATTTTTGTGAAAATCAAGATTTTTACATTCTACAATGAAGCTCCTTGCTTTTCACAAAAAAACCGGACTATCCTTTTGCTTTCCCGGGGCAGAATTGCGAAAGATGTTTGTGGGTTGGCTTCCATGATGACAACTCAAGGGAATTCTCAGTCACTTCCCAGTGCGCAAAGGCCATCGGTCCCACGTCGGCCGCTGTTGACCCGCGCACAGCCGTGCAGCCGACGGCCTTTTGCGCATTGGGTTGGGTCTTTCCTCTGTTGGTCGATCTGTCTCTAACTGTTGGTCGATCTGTTCTCCAACAGTGGGTCGAGCTGTCCTATAAATGTTGGTCGATCTATATTACAATGTTGGTTGATCTGTCACATAACTGTCGGTCAATGTATCCTCTAACTGTTGGTCGATCTATCCTCTGTCCTTTGTTAGTTGATCTATCCACTAACTGTTTGTCGATATATTATCTGACTGTTGGTCGATTTATCCTCTGACTGTTGGTCGATCTATCCTCCAACTATTTGATCTATCTTCTCACTACTCCGGTCGATTTCACCGTTGGTCGATCCTACCCTATAACTGTCGGTCGATCCATCCCCTAATTCAGGCTCTTGGTTCATCCATCCTTTTTACTCTCGGTGGGTCAAACCTTTAGCTTTCAGTCGATCTATCTCCCGCTGGGTTGGCATTGAAAGCGAAATAGTTATAACGAGATTTATAAATCTAGTAGCGCGGGTTGTGTATGGGTTGAAGTCAAGTGTATTCCACTTTCAGGCGAGAAGGGCACCAAACATTGGACGTAAATGCACACTGCACGCACATAACATAGAGTTAACTCGTATTAGCAAGAGGCATAGATCGTCATGAGGCCCCGCACTTGCGGGGGCTCATGAGGATCTATGCCTCTTGCAGATGGATGGGTGCGTGTGCTTCGGGTACCCGGCCGTGCGGGAGGCGTATCAAACATGTACATATTAGATCTAATGCATGGTGCGGGCCTATTGTTTAGTTGATGTGCTGCGATCGTTGTAACTGCCGGACGGCCGGGGTTCAGTTTCAGTATTTCAGTATGGGATTAACTCATTCGAGACATGCCGCATACGGATACGGCGGCTATTCGGTGCGTATCCGTATGGGCATGTCTTGATTGAGTCACAAGGCAAGTTTCACTATTCACCTTTTTTTTTTTTTTTTTTTTTTAACCGGAAACTTCACATGATTTTCTTTTTTCCTGGCAAACTACGACATTTCCGCTGTCAAATTCCGCAAAGAAAAAAAGAGGTACCCCCACCCCCCCCCTTTTTTTTTCTTTTTCACAAGCACTCTGACCGTTAGTTTCTGTCAACATTTTAGGTGAAATGTACCCAGCCTAATTCCGCTAAGGCGTGAATCCACCCTTGTCAACATCAACGTTTGTGCCGCCGTTTCAGTTTTTCTGCAAGATTTCACAGCAGGCTGGATTCTTACTGAGTCAAGCTGAGTGGATCTACGATGGCAAGATTTCACAGCAGGCTGGATTCTTACTGAGTCAAGCTGAGTGGATCTACGATGGGAAGATTTCACACCAGGCTGGATTCTTACTGAGTCAAGCTGAGTGGATCTACGATGGCAAGATTTCACAGCAGGCTGGATTCTTACTGAGTCAAGCTGAGTGGATCTACGATGGCAAGATTTCACAGCAGGCTGGATTCTTACTGAGTCAAGCTGAGTGGATCTACGATGGCAAGATTTCACAGCAGGCTGGATTCTTACTGAGTCAAGCTGAGTGGATCTACGATGGGAAGATTTCACAGCAGGCTGGATTCTTACTGAGTCAAGCTGAGTGGATCTACGATGGGAAGATTTCACAGCAGGCTGGATTCTTACTGAGTCAAGCTGAGTGGATCTACGATGGGAAGATTTCACAGCAGGCTGGATTCTTACTGAGTCAAGCTGAGTGGATCTACGATGGGAAGATTTCACAGCAGGCTGGATTCTTACTGAGTCAAGCTGAGTGGATCTACGATGGCAAGATTTCACAGCAGGCTGGATTCTTACTGAGTCAAGCTGAGTGGATCTACGATGGCAAGATTTCACAGCAGGCTGGATTCTTACTGAGTCAAGCTGAGTGGATCTACGATGGGAAGATTTCACAGCAGGCTGGATTCTTACTGAGTCAAGCTGAGTGGATCTACGATGGGAAGATTTCACAGCAGGCTGGATTCTTACTGAGTCAAGCTGAGTGGATCTACGATGGGAAGATTTCACAGCAGGCTGGATTCTTACTGAGTCAAGCTGAGTGGATCTACGATGGGAAGATTTCACAGCAGGCTGGATTCTTACTGAGTCAAGCTGAGTGGATCTACGATGGGAAGATTTCACAGCAGGCTGGATTCTTACTGAGTCAAGCTGAGTGGATCTACGATGGGAAGATTTCACAGCAGGCTGGATTCTTACTGAGTCAAGCTGAGTGGATCTACGATGGCAAGATTTCACAGCAGGCTGGATTCTTACTGAGTCAAGCTGAGTGGATCTACGATGGCAAGATTTCACAGCAGGCTGGATTCTTACTGAGTCAAGCTGAGTGGATCTACGATGGCAAGATTTCACAGCAGGCTGGATTCTTACTGAGTCAAGCTGAGTGGATCTACGATGGCAAGATTTCACAGCAGGCTGGATTCTTACTGAGTCAAGCTGAGTGGATCTACGATGGCAAGATTTCACAGCAGGCTGGATTCTTACTGAGTCAAGCTGAGTGGATCTACGATGGGAAGATTTACACTGGGTAGATTTACTTAATAGTACCATTACGCATAAGTTTGAAGACACATTTCAGCACCGTTTGTGTTTATTATGCCTTGTGGACAAACCTAATGAACTTTAACAGCAGTTGGGACACGCAGCAAAAGCACACGCGTAATCCGTAATCGCGCTTAATTATTTTGCACAGTCGTTTTTAGCTGTTTCTCTTACTGATTGTGTTGTATTTCCAGAACAAAGTGGAGTCATTGTCAGGTTACTTGATATTAAGACGAAGTGTGCTGAACTGGATTGTCCTGTGTCTAAATGAACCATAACTAGACCTGTGTGTAGCGTTTCCTACACATCTGTCACAGAAGTGTATCTTTGAACAGTTACGGGGGTAGCGGGCCTTCAAGGTCACTAAATATGGGGCAAATGTAACAGCGCAGATTTTCACTGATCAGATTAATGACTGAGTGGATTCGCCCTGGGTAAATTCACGCTGGGTAGATTTACATCTCATTTTAGCGAAGTTGTCCCCTCCAGACCTGTTGGCAGTCATCGCCTCCACCACACGGGGAGGGAATGAATGTTCTGGCAAGTGTTGTGTGCCCCTGACGCTCGGCGCGAGTCAGGAGCACGAAACCAGTATAAAAACTTCGGTTCCCTTCCTCCTGTGGCCAAACTGGCTTATTTGCATTTTCAGACCAGGCGCGAATCTGAGAAGGGATTGTGGTGGGGGGGGGGGGGGGTGCTCCACCCCAACCCCTCCCCGACCCAATTTTAAAAAAAAAAAATGCTATAAAAGTGTCCTTGTTGGGGGTGTTTGGAACTCCCCTTCCACGTCCCCCCTCCCCCCCCCCCCCCCCGGTTGTTTGATATTTTGGCAAGTCTTAACACACACAGTTTCTCTCTTTAGGCTACTTCTCCCCTCCCCCTCCCCCACCCCCACCCCCACCACCCGATTTTTTTGGCCTCTGGAAGCAAGGCGTAGCGTCGCGGAGGCCTTTGTATCGTTGAAGGTCCCAAACAAAATATTAGAAACCCCCACCCCACCCCCTTCGAGGTAACTGATCCGCCACTGCTGTCCCTAGGATCCACACTGATTGCCTCCATCGATTGCTGCGCTGACCAGCGCAGCAACCGAGGGAGACAACCAGTGTACGAATAAACCGCACTGTATTGCGAGGCAATACCTGCTTACGACTGCGAATGAAACGTCTTTGTGCAGAGATTTCAATAACCAGGATGTGAAGGTCTGAGCGGGTGTAACACTGGGAGCTCGGGTTTCGGATACACTGCGACTCTAGGCTTACGGGCCGACTGTCGGCCGCAGTGGGCCCGCGCACTGTTGTGCGCGGGCCCACTGCGGCGGATAGTCGGCCCGAGGACCGTTTGCTTACTGCGATGCCAGACAGGAGAAAGACACTTGCTGACAGAAATAAATCTTCCTCTGATCCGGAAGGGAATCTACAGCCGAGTGAAACCCGACCCACATTGCGGGTGCCCCTTGAATCGCATCACTTTGTTTCCGTGTTTGTTTGTTTTTTTCCTCCTGGCTTTGTGTGTACATTTGTAAACTTAAATATGACGCAGTGCCGGATCCAGGAGAGTGCTTTGGTACTGCAGCCCCCCCCCCCTCCGGCTTAATAATAATAATAATAATAATAATAATAATAATAATAATAATAATATCATTTACTAACATGCCACAACATGGTCCGAGAAGGTGGTTTAATGTTATTGCAGCACCCCCCCCTCTCCCCCGCTTTTAGGTATCTTCACCTAGCACCCTCCCCCCCCCCCCCGCCCCCGCTTTTCGATTTTTTTCGGACCCTTGAAGCATGCGCCTCTTCTCTGTCCCCCCCCCCCCCCCCCCCTCACTTTTCGATTTCTTCGGACCCTGGAAGAGCACGCGCCTTTTCTCTCTCTACCCTCCCCCCCCCCCCCCCCCACACACACACACACACACGCTTTTCGATTTTTTCGGACCCTGGAAGCACGCGCCATTCGCTCCTGAACAGTATACAGTTTTTATATTGTCGTTCAGCACCCCGCCCCCCCCCCCCCCCTCCTCTTTAAAAACTGATTGATCCGGCGCTGATATGACGAAACGGCAAATGACCACCATCTTTTTATTTCCGTAGTTTCTTATAAGCTAAGTCGTTTCGGATGTAACAAAACGACGGGGGCGACCATTTTCGTTTTGTTATAGTTT
>BTPG01000007.1:13314770-13337270 GCA_036245525.1 Semisulcospira habei | reverse complement strand
TCCAGGCACGGGGAGCCGAGGACGATTAGCCCACTGTTTAACCCCTTCACTGAAGCTGGACGCAGACTGTTGCACATTTTGCAGAACTCTTTGTTAACTCAACGCCGAAGGAACCGTTATAGATCCAGACAAATAGTGTCAGCAAAAGGCATAAATCCTCATGAGCCCCCGCAGTTGCGGGGGCTCATGAGGATTTATGCCTTTTGCAAAGAGGATCTATGTATCTTGCAGTTGGATCGTGTTGTGTCCCCGTTTTCCCGGCGTGACAGGGTTAAGTCTAGTCATTACGAGTAGCAAGCAGTGCGCAATACAATTGTTCGTCTTCGCCTGCCCTGTGTGTGATCTTGGAAGCTTCCGGCTGATGTCGATGCTTCTTTGTATACAAAAGGTCCTCCGGCCGACACCGGTTGTAAAAGTGCGGCCGACGTCGGTCCTAGTACTTACTGCTAGCTGGGTTAAAAAATTTCCTTCACCCTCTTTTTTTATGCTGCTTTTGATGCTGTCAGAAAGCAAATAAATTGCAAAAGGTTCTTTCATATCGATTTTGTTTAGCCGAGGATCTTCTGCTTAATGGCATTTCCTCCCTCCCCCCGCTCCCTCCTTGCTGCTTATGCTGCTATCAAGAAGCAATGAATTGGCCAGGTTCGCCATATTGATTTTGTTAACTGTTTAAAACCCTGCAACTGTTTTCCATATCAAAGCCGATCGCATATAGTCAAACCCTCCAAATACAATGAATGCTGAGGCCATGTATAACTCCCGAAATGCATTTGCGTGCTGATCTGTGATTTTGGACTTTACGACCTACGACCGTAAGGTCCAAAATCACAGACCAGCACAGTCATTTCGCACTCTATTTTTTTACGTTTTAACCCTTGGGGGAAAAAACTATAGTGTTTTCCGTCTCAGATCTAATTGTTGACGTAGAAACCTACGAGGGACAACGAATGATAGAATTATTGTTTTTTTTTAGATTTTCACAAAGCGCAACGTTTGTTTTATATAGTTACTTATGTTAAGGTAGCATTACGCATAGATCTGAAGACACATTTCAGCACCATTTGTGTTTGTTATCCCTGTCGACTCACCTAATGAACCGTAACGGCAGTTTGGACACGCAGCAAAAGCACGCGCGCAATCGCACTTATTTATTCTGCGCAGCCGTTAGCGTGACCGTCTATTTTTAGCTGTTTCTCGCACTGATAGCGTTGTATTTCTAGACCGGAGTCGAGTCATTGTCAGGTTACTTGACATAAAGACGATGTGTGCTCAACTGATTCTCTTGTGTCTAAATGAACCGTAACTAGACCTGTGTGTAGCGTTTCGTAACCATCAGTTATAGAAGTGTATTTTTGAACAGTTACGGCGGTAATGGGCCTTTAACTCATTCAGCCCCGACACACCACAGTAAGACATGGTCCAGCATGATAGTTCAAGGGTGGTGCCAGAATAGCTTGGGGCCCATAGGCGTCAAGCTATTCTGGCACCACCCTTGAACTATCATGCTCGATCTGTTTCTAGAATTGTAATACAGTCCTCCAGAGGGAAACTTTAAAACTGGGGGGATTTCGGTCCTGGTGTAGAATGTGTTAAGATTCATTCTTTGTTTGCCGTATATTTATTTTCAAACCGACAAATAAGGAAGTGTTTTAAAACACATTGAAAAAAAAAAAACAGTTGTGAACGTAGTGTTTGCAATGAAACCTTATTACTGTTGGTGGCAGTTTTGGACTGTGTGCTTGATTTCACTTTTCAGTTTGAATGAGAAAATGTATCGTTTTTTTACTTTTAAACATAGTATTTATGTCCAGTTATTCCTGAAAGGATAAGCAAACGGACTTTCTTGTCCTGTCCAAGAGAAATAGTTCGTGTGTGTACGTCAGTTATCAAGGCGCGGTCCAAGAATTTCACATATGTGTGAACGGTATATGATTTTTAGCCCTTATATTTTGCAAAATTGGTGTCCTTGTAATAATATTTTTTTGTGCTGTAATTTTGTTAATTTATGTAACCTATTAGCTGAATGCTATTGTTATGTTGTTCACTTGTAAAGCGCTGAGAGCTCTCCTCGCAATGCGCACACGACCGTGCGCGGTCCAACGGCGGCAGAGGTCGGTCCGATGGCCTTTTGCGGGTTGCGGTTAGTCGCTATAATTAGTGTTCATTATTATTATTATTATTATTATTATTATTATTATTATTATTATTATTATTATAGATGCAGATCGGACGTCTAAAATCACAGTCCAGCACAACATTATTATCATTAATTTTTTTAAAAATTGTAACAACAGCAACAATTAAACAATATACGCCCATCACTCAACTTCCACGGAAAGTCTTTTCACAAATATTGTGCGCTTATATCGTTTTGAGTGTAGGTCTTCAATCATAGTAACATTGTAAGCTTTAAATCTCTGTTGTTCTCGTTCAATACTGTGTGTTTCAAAAGCGCTGTGGTTCCGTTGTAATATCGTATGCATTAAACAGAGCCAAGGTTTCGATGTAATAATACTCCGTGCTTGAAAATCTCTATCGTTCTATTGTAATATTGCATGTTTAAACTCCTTCATGTTCCGCGGAAATATTGTATGCTAGAAATCTCTCATGTTCCTTGTATCTTGTATCCCATAAAATCTCCATTGTTCCCTGCTGATATTGTATACGTATATACCGGAAATCGCTGTCCAGGGTTGGTTGTTACGTGTTTTGAAACGACAGGGGAAGCTAAAAGCTTGAAACAATAGCTTTTGTCCATTGCAGATTTTACCCCTGATAATCTTCTCCATCTAATAAACACAGACTAAAAAGAAAGCAAGCAAGCGGCATAGATTCTAATGATGCCCCGCCGAAGGCAGGGGCTCATGAAAATCTATGCCGCTTGCAGCTGGGTTGACGTCCTTGCGAATGGGTTTGTCTTTCTTCTTGGATTTCAGTGGAAGTTCCGTGTTAAAGTTTGTGCGACATTTGCGTCGTTATTAGTGCGTTTTTTTAGTGCGTTTTTAGACATTTTTAGTGCGTTCGTTCATCGAGATCCCTGTAAGCAAAGGGCCTCGGGCCCACGACGGCCGCAGTGGACCCGAAGACGTTTTGCTACCGGGGATAGTCGAAGGGATGACACAGCAGAGTTTTCATGTGGTTGACATCAATAATTATGTCTATGGAGTATATAAAAAATCAATCCAGACCAAAAAGGTGACTGCCAAGCGTGTAATATGCAAAGAAGTACCCAACGGAGAAAGAAACACGCTTAGAAAAGACTTAATTGTGTTGTACCCGTCTTTTCTAAGCGTGTTTCTTTCTCCGTTGGGTACTTCTATGGAGTATATAGTAACCATTTTCATTCGAGACATAACGCATACGTTGGAAATCTATTGTATCCATATAGCCATTTTCATTCGAGGCTAATCGTACACGGACCCGCGGCCTGTTGCCGTGTATTCTTACGCAGCACTCTTTGAATTATCACGGTCGACCCGTCGACTGCAACTGGTACATAGTAATTAGGTGAAATAGGCCGTTTGACATCGGAGCGCACAAAGTTTTTGCCAAATATCTCTGCAAAGAAAGACTTTTCTCTACCACTTTAAGAACAGAATATCATTTAGTGCCGATTGATATATGGAATATCTTACTGAACTCCTATGATTTGCCGAATTTGCTGCACAGTCGTAACAATTTGGTAAAAAGACAAAAACAAGCTATTTTCGATACCCTAAATTGAGCCCCGACCGATTATAATATCGAGGTCAAGCATGCAGACTTCATGTATGCCTGCGCTGTTTCCGGTTTGAAAACTCGGCCAATTCACGTCAAAATGGATTTTTCTTACACTGGGTTTAATATAACTGTGGCACATTTAGGGATGTAAAATTAGTCCTTTCATTAAAAATTTCCAAAATTGTTGCGACTGTACAGCAAAAGAGACACATTGTTCGAGTTTCTTAAAAGTAAATCGTATTAGGTCAACTGTCACTGAATGATATCCGTCTGTTCTAAGATTGGTAGAGAAAAGTGTTTCTTTGCGGAGATATTTGCGAAAAACGTTGTGCGCTCCGATGTCAAACGACCTATATCTCCGAAATTTCGGCCATTGAGTTAACTCATTCGCGGCAAGCCGCATTCGGATGCGCGGCATAAGCCGCGCATCCGGATGCGGCTGGCCTCGAATGAGTTAAATGTAAACGTAAGCGTACAGGGTGCTACCGATGTGTCCAAGGACAGCATCCGTGCATTACTTCATGGCAGCTTTTATGCTCTACACAGCATCCTTTTTTTTTATGTGAAACTACAAACCTGTGCGATGTAAAATTATGAAACACGAATATCCCGTAAACATTCTTGCGTTTGATTTTTAAATGTCAGCCTCGCTGCGTCTGCATTTGTTCAAACTGTAAACGGATTTTAACCTCCTATGTGCATGCAGCCATCGGTACTGTTAACAATACGGGTGGCTGCGTGCACTAAGGGGTTAAGCAAATATTGCAGAAACGCCCATTGATTTTTGTCTTACATTCTGTAACAGAATCGCAACGAGGCTTTAGTCAATACTTCTCTGCGAGATTTAATCAGCTTGAAATAAGCAGCTTTAAGTTTTACAGTAAAATATTGCCGCATTTTTGGAGTAATATTTATCAGCAGGTTTTAGGTCTAGTCTAATTTATATCTAATCACCACTAATACCATTGCACTCCAACACGCAGCCGTAAGGACGAAATTCCCAACAGCAGTGGAGGGAGGGGGGGGGGGGGGGCGGGGGAGCATGAGGGGGGGGGGGGGAGCCTGCCTTCTATGTTTCAAGCATGCACCACAGGCAGAAGGTGGATTAACCACGATAATTCAAGGGTAGTGCCAGATTAGCTTGGCGCCTGTAGGCGCCAAGCTAATATGGCACTACCCTTTCTAACCGTGTTTTATTCTTTGAGTATTTTAAATATCGTCTGTCACTGTACACAGTGGCTTGATTTTCTGTACTAAGTTGGCACGTGAATAGAAACAGATGGCAGATCCTGAAGTCACGAAGTGATTCAGCGGGAGAGAGAAGTCCTAATGCCTTCACATCCAGCTGCATGAGGGAGCTTAGTCCTGCGCCAGCCACTAAGCAAGGTTCTCCACTATGACGGAACACCTTGCTTAGTGGCTGGCGCAGGATTAAGCTCACTCATGCAGCGGGACCCCAGGTCATCTAATTTTTCTTACTGGGATTCTTAAGCTTTGGCTGTCAGTGGCGGTTTTTGTCCCGCAGGTATCATCGCGACACAAACCGCTGCCGACAGCCAAAGGATCAACTAATTAATAAAGCCAATCAGTTACACCCATCTGGTAAGATTTAATTAAATCTACTGCAATGATAGCCGTAATCATGTCGGACCGAGACCTTTTGCCTACCGGGAGTCTTAATGAAAGCAGCTACTGTAGTTATAACTTAATCCCGTCGGCCCGAGGACCGTTCGCTCTCTGTGAGTCTTAATTAATCACGCCCAGCAGCCGGCTGCTACAGTTTCGTCTACTGCATTAATGTAGTCTTGACTCATCCAAGGAGCCCCGCATCAATAGCTGCGGAAGCGAATTCATATACGACACTTCCGCAGTTATCGATGCCGGGCACCTTGAATGAGTTAATAACGTGGACATTCTGCTCGCGGAAGTCCTGACACCAAGCCATAATGCCCACTGGGTGCAACGAATTCATCTACGGCAGTGTTACTGCTAGTCTTAGAGGGACTGCTCCAGGGTTAACAGTTCACAAACAATATATGTGTTCTTAATGTGTCTTACAAAAATGCTGGACAAATGGCTAAGTTAACTTTCAAAGTTTGAATGTTGTAAAATAAAAGGCTTTTCTGTTCTTCTCCTTTGTACACAATTCCTCCATTACTTACTCACCAGGGGCCCGTTGCATGAGCGAACATAGTCCTGCACCTGCCACTAAGCAAGGTGCGCCGCTGTGGCTGGTGCAGGATTAAGCTCGCTCTTGCAACTGGTCCTAGGGCTGTAGAAAACCTCTGCTGCGTGTGCCTACTCTCATGGATCTTAAAACGAAGGTTAGGAAAGGGCAGAAAGTAGTTATAGGTCGTTTGACATCGGAGCGCACAAAGTTTTTCGCAAATATCTCCGCAAAGAAACACTTTTCAATACCAATCTTAGAACAAATACCATTCAGTGTCAGGTGACCTAAAACGATTTACTTTTAAGAAACTCGGATAATGTGTCAGTTTTGCAGTACTGTCGTAAAATTTCGGATTTTTTTTCTCTCCATTAAATGACTGATTTTACATCCCCAAATATGCCCCAGATATATTAAGCCCAGTATCAGAAAGATCCATTTTCAAGTTTAAAACCTGAAACATCGCAGGCATACATGAAGTCTGCATGCTTGACCTCGATATTGAAATCTGCCGGGGCTCTACTTGAGGCATTGAAAATGGCCTGTTCTTGTCTTTTCACTAATTTTTTACGACTGTAGAGCCAAGTCGACAAATCACAGGAGTTCAGTAAAAAATATTCCATATTAGGTCAATTGGCACTAAATAATATGAGTTCTTAACCCATTCAGCCCTGACGCACTACAGTAGAAGATGGGGTCGACCATGATAATTCAAGGGTAGTGACAGATTAGCTTGGCGCCTGTCGGCGCCAAGCTAATCTGGCACTACCCTTGAATTATTATGGTCGATCCATCTCCTGCAACGGGTGCATAGTCATTAGATGACGCCTCCAAAATTTGGGAAATACGACCGTCGGGCTGAATGAGTTAAAATGGTACAGAAAAGTCTTTCTGTGCGGAGATATTTGGCAAAAACGTTGTGCGTTCCTATGTCAAACGACCTATAAGTGCACCACTGGTAGCCCGATGAATCGACAAATTTTAGCAAACCAAACCGACCAGGGAGCAAGCAGATCCCTTTAACTCCGTGCCAGCCTCTGACGCAGATTACCGACCAGGGAGCAAGCAGATCCCTTTAACTCCGTGCCAGCCTCTGACGCAGATTACCGACCAGGGAGCAAGCAGATCCCTTTAACTCCGTGCCAGCCTCTGACGCAGATTACCGACCAGGGAGCAAGCAGATCCCTTTAACTCCGTGCCAGCCTCTGACGCAGATTACCGACCAGGGAGCAAGCAGATCCCTTTAACTCCGTGCCAGCCACTGACGCAGATTTTGTTTTTGAAATCAAAGCAAATTTCACACCAAAGAAGCCCAACCGTCAATGGAACATGATATATAGTGGTTTCAGCAAGAGGCATAGATCCTCATGAGCCCCCCCCCCCTATCCCTTCCCCCCCCCCCCCCCACCATCTCCCTCTCTTATTAACTCACATGATACCGCTTGCTGGTAACAAGAAATCGTCAGGATTTTAACTCATTCAGCCCGGCGCACGTATTTCCAACATTTTGGAGGCGTCATCTAACGACTATGCACCTGTTGCAGGAGATGGATCGACTGTGATAATTCAAGGGTAGTGCCAGATTAGCTTGGTCCCGACAGGCGATAAGCTAATCTGGCACTACCCTTGAATTATCACGGTCGACCCATCTCTTGCTGTAGTGCGTCATGGCTGAATGGGTTAAGTTTAATCCTGTGACTGCCTATGCGTTTTAAATTATCATCTCATATCAAAAAAGAAAAAAAAAAAAGAAAGAAAAAGCAATCTCAGAGACTGACAGTGGCCGCAAATTGTTTTCAAAATCAACACCAATTGAACTCAAAGAGACATAGATCCTCATGAACTCCTAAAGTCGTCTGCAAGAGACATAGATCTTCATGAGCCCCCGCAACCGCGGGGGCTCATGAAGATCTGTGTCTCTTGCAGTTGGCTTGTGCTCCCTTTTTCTCTCGGCATGAAAAGGGTTAGTGACTGCATACCTGACGCACGCACAATTATCGATTGCACGTGCGGAGTCCGTCTCGCGCCCAGCGCGTGCTCATCACATTCATTGATTCATTGATAAGTGGATGAAGTGGGGAGACTGTCGTATCCTCATTAATGCTTTCGCAGCCACCGCCAAAGGGGAGAGATGGATCGACCATGATCTACAGGGTCGGATCAGTTACCTCCGGGGGCGGGGTGGTGGTGGTGGTGGGGGGGGGGGGGGGGCTGTAGGGAGGTTCCAACATTTTGTTTGGGACCTACAGCCTCATACAAAAGGTCTCTTCGGCGGTAGACCTTGCTTCCATGGGGCCGAAAAATCGAAAAGCGCGCGGGATGAGAGAGAGAGAGAGAGAGAGAGAGAGAGAGAGAGAGAGAGAGAGAGAAGGCGCGTGCGTGTTTAAACTCTCACAATTCGCCAAAATATCAAGGAACGACGGGGGAGGTGAGGGAGGGGGGGAAGGGGAGGGTCCAGAAACCCCCAAAAGGGAGTTTGTTATAGCATTTTGTTTAAAAATTGGGTCGGGGTGGGGGGGTCCGGAACCTCTGTAACCCCCCCCCCTCCAGATCCGCCCTTGAATCTAAGTATGGTATGATATATAAGGTATGGCTCACATATATCCACATATGCTGCATCATTGTACTGTAGACTTGTCTCTCGCTTTAAACGAATCAAGCGGACACAAAACATTTATACGGCCAAATTTCCCATTAACAAGACCCACTCCAAAGAGACAGCGCAGGTTTCAATGATGATCAACACGTGCCGAGCGCGCGCTGTCCGTCACGTGGTGTGTACGCATGCACGTGCGCTCCTAATGTCTGTCATTTGGTGGATTTCGCCGTCAAAACCAGAGCGTGTGAAATTGATGAGGTTAGAACAAAGTCGAACCCGTTTCCCATTCGATTAACCCCATCGCTGCCGAGAAAGAGCGAACACGATACAGCTGCAAAAAGGAATAGATCCTCATGAGCCCCAAGCAGTCGTGGGGGCTAACGAGGATCTGTGTCTCTCGCTTACACCACTTTGTATCCAGTTCCATAGACGGCTGAGGATGTTTGACATTTGACTTAACCCTAATCATTCGGAATACACCAGTTTGTGAAATAAGTTGGACTAAAGCCGCGTATCCGGAGTTAAACCCTTTTTCAAAATAGATTACGCACGAACAAGTACACAAGTACGAAGTGTGTTGTCTTTTAAGTCTCTTATATATATATATATATATATATATATATATATATATATATATATATATATATATATATATATATATATATATATATATATATATATATATATATATTTTTTTTTTTTTTTTTTTTTGGGGGGGAGGGGGGGAGGTGGGGGGGGGGGGGAGGGGCGGATGGGTTCCGGTGGGGCAAATTCAGCAGCATACCCATGACGACATAGGCGGGCAGATCTAAAAATCTGACAAATAAAGTAACCAGATAAAATTGACATGTAACCTTAATGCTGAACGCACTTTTTGCATACGCCGCTCATGAGAATGTATGCCTCTTCCAAACACCGCCGTGAGATGGCCTTAGTCGCCTGCTCGGCGTTAAACCCAAATAATCAATCAATCAATCTCTTCCAAACAAAATATGCTGCACGTCATTGCGGACACTGACTGTCCATCTCACACCCGGGTGTTGTGACCTAAATTTCCGGCGTCTCTCAGGGGAGGGAAGAAGCGGGTCCTCCGTATCAGAGTATCGGCCCTTGCGAACTCTGTCCTCAGAGGCGTAGTAAAGGCGAGGATCGCTGCATCTAAATGACCTTATTACCTCATTTGGTCCGCCCTCAAAATCGGTTTGCAGTACACAGATCCCAATGCGCAAAAGGCGGCCGACGTGGACCCAATGGCCTTTTGAGCATTGGGATAGAGCCATTCAGTTTGGGCTTCGACGATAAATGTAACCCTTTTTTCTTTTAAGGTTGTAGGACACACCTCTTTCGCGCATCTTTTCTGCGCATTTAGATACCGCTATCTTGCGTCTGCCGTGACCTGAGACTAGAGGTCACCGAAAAAAACCGCCGTACGGCAAGTCGTATTGCAAACAAGCTCAATTTATCGATAATTGACAAAAGATATATAATGTCTGAAATAGGTGTGTAAGCTGACTGTTTCTATGCATAAAATGTTGTGTTTCCTCAGAAATAAGATACTTTTGCATAAGTTGCGACAAGTCATCGAGCGTCAGTGGTAAATAACCATTTCTCAGAAGAAGAACAAAAAAATGAACGGGCCAACCGAACGGGAGCCAGGAAAACAACAAAATCTCTTCAGACATCAGCAAGGAAAAGGTAAACTAAAGTAGAAAAAGTGGTTGGTGGTGTATCTGACTGGTTTTCCAACTCTTTCCAAAAAAAAAAGTTTTATGCACCGCCGTGAGATGTCACCTGCACGGCGTAAAACCCCAATAGCTAACTGTCCTTTTATGCATGGAAATTTACAGCCTACCTGCAATGAAGAAGACTACATTTTATTGTGGGTTGACAGGGGCATGCATTCCATGTATGTCAGTCACCACCTAGAAGTAGAACATTTCCATACATTCTCAGAGAGCCTTTACTAATACGGTGGAAGGAATGTAGTCCACATTGTAGTGATATTAAACCAGTGCCAGTGCTTATTATTTAGGAAAACGTACTGTGTGTAGTAAAAAGTCCTGCTAAGGGAGAATTTTGCATTACTAACTCAGTAACTGCTTTCAGTACTTAGTAACTTAGTTTTCTCATCCATTCTCTGTCTTATGAAGGCTATATTACAGATTAGGAGATAGGTCCAGCATTTTTTTAGTTCAAGGATGGTGCCAGAATAGCTTGGCGGATAATACGCCAATCTATTCTGGCACCACCCTTGAACTATCATAGTCACATTTATTTCAAGCAGTGGGTGTATCAGGATTAAAAGGGTTACCTAGTAAAACGCTACTATGACTGAAACCCTAATATTTGTTGACTACCATTTTGGATGACCGTAGAATGTGTGAAAAATACAAATTTGACTAGTACAAAAGCAAGCCTTTATGTTGAGACTCGTGACACTTATTTCAGCTACCTTTTGGAAAGGTCACACAGGTTGTGAATCAGTTATGTGCATGAGGTGTACAGACGTGACTTTGCCATTGTTGTTTGTTCTTTGCGGTTTACACAGTTTTTGTCGCATTTATTTTGAAAGTAATAATCTGCCCCTGCATTTAGTTCACGCAAAGTGAAATTGTCATGCTGCCGAACAACACAGTAATAATCATGTATTTCATTTCAGGCTAATACTGCTGTTGACCTCTCGCTGTGGAGTCTCAGTACTTTAACCCAGAGTACATACTTGCAAACAAGCGCAGAAGTATGACGCCTACACCAACTGACCAAGGTCACACTCACAGCTCAAGTGAAGTGAGGGAAGGTGACACTTATTCTCCTGGACTCAAGGTAAATCATACCAGTAGATCTGTGATGAGAATCAGGTGCAGAACACAACACAACTATGGTGTGAATGAACACATCATACTGTAATGCCTTCTTTCATTGGCTCATGTGCGAAGCAAGTGTAAGGCTATGTTCTGGGCCATTGGTCATCCATGGTAAACTTTAATGTTGGCATTTTCTCGGAGACTATTCAAACCACAGTCTTCAAACGTAGCCGAAGGATACTTTGTGGCAAGACCTTTCTTACTCTTAGCCTACCAGTTTGAGTTCAGGCCAAGGGTCATGAGAAATCAAGAAATAGGTAAAAAAAAAAAAAATAGCCATATTTTGACAAAAGATATTTTTTCTCAAATACTATTCACAACTGTACATAAGCCAGCCCTTTACTTATGCTTAGACTCATGGCACTTAAATTTCAGTCACCTGTTGGAAAGGTCACACAGTTCAGATTAAGAAAATGATCAGTTTTAAATGCACACGAGCGATCCAGGCTTCACCATTGTTGTTTGTGGTGTTCACAGTTTATTTCACATTAGTTTGAAGGTAGTAATGTGTAAACTAAATGTAGGGACGAATTGGGTGGGTGGGTGGGGGGGGGGGACTCCCCCCACCGGCCCCGAATTGTTTATAATGCTATAACAAAGTCCCTGTTTGTGGAGTTTTGAACCGACCCACCCTGAAATAAGATCAGAAGTGAAATTGCCATGCTGCCGAATAACACGATAATAAACATGTATTTCATTTCAGGTCAGTGCTGCTGTTGACGTCTCACTGCAGAGTCACGCCCAGAGGGTATACTTGCAAACAAGCACAGAAGTATGACGCCTACACCAAGAAGAGGCAAGAGCTAGTCAGGTCATGTTGCTCAAAGGAGAAGGCCACAGCTAAAAGCAGGCAATTCCAGTTCCAGCGGATCAACTAAAGTGAGAGAAGGCGACACTTATTGTCCTGGACTCGAGGTAAAGCATACCGATTGATTTGTGAATAGAATCAGGTTCATAACAAAACACAACTGGTTGGAATAAACACATCACACTGTAATGCTTTCTTTCATTTTGAAGATGGTGTAGTACTAGTACCAGCATTCTCAACAACACCGAATGCTAAAATCACTTGCTGTCAACAAGTGGCACCATATTGCATTTGATTTGAAAACTAGAGGGTTGGGCAAGTCTGCAAATACTGTCGTTTTCTTTAATAAGCACTTAGTGCATACAAAAGGACTAGAAAACTCTGAATACTACCCATTTGGTCCAGTGTGTGCTGTTGCTAAACAGCAATGCGTTGTGTCCTGTTTGAAACAATTTCTGCAAGTTACACTTTGAATATTGATGCTGATTCTAGATATATGTATACACCCTTTGTGGTCATTTCAAGCTCAATGGCGTCTAATTTTTGGCGCACGTGTGATAGCAAAAGTAAGTGTTTGTAATGGGTCGTCCGTCAACTGTCTGTTATCTGTGGGCAACTTTAACATTGGCATTTCCTCGAAGACTATGCAAGCCTCAGACTTCAAACTTGGCACAAGGGTACTTTGTGGTAAAATAATTCTAAACATACCAATTTCTGTGACCTTTCAAAGGTCATCTCAAGTAGTATTTTCAACTTCAAACTCAAACTTGCTATGGAGATACCACATGATAAGGGTGACAAAAGTTAGTTTCGGGTAGAGTTGTAGTTTTTATCAATGTTTTTGCAAACTTTTCAATAACATTTGGCATGATGATAACACTTTTCTGTGCATACTAATGTAATCAGCCCCTCACAGAGGTCAAGGGTCACAGAGGGTTGACAAATGTGTGAAAAATGAAGGGATTTGGAAAAAAAACTCAGGTTTCACTGGTACAAAATCCAGCCCTATACTTATGTTTAGACATTTTCAGAGACCTGTTGGAGAAGTCAAGCCAAGGTAAAAAAGGTCAGACGTATTATGTGGATTGGTCATACACGTGAACCATAAGGACATTGCCTTTCTTGTTCATGTTCTGACTACTGTCATATTATGCATGTATGTACTTTGTATAAATACTTGCAAACATATATGCACGCAATATGTGCATGTCAAAACTTTTTTTGATACAAAATTATCTTTTGCAGGTTGCGAAAGATAAGGGAAGAAGAGTTCAGCGGGTACATCTCTCCGCGATGGCCAACCGACGAGAAGGCAAAGGAAGTGAACTGATTGTCCTGTGTAGGAGGGCAGACGTCCTGTTATTTTGATGTCCATCCACCAGGCTGGCCACAATGTCAAGGTTTTGGACAGTCACATCATTCGCAATGCAGCAAAAGCCTGTGCCTTACTGCCTGAGCTGATGCATAGCCATATATTAGGAGAAGGGCAAGCAGGCTTTAGGCCTGGCTATTCAACTGCAGACACAACAGCAGTGGGGCAGTGACAACAAAGTGACAATGACAAAACTCGAGAACATAGAAATAAAGAGGGAGTGTTTCCATAAGCCTGACATAGAAGCAGCGGGGCGACAAAATTGTAACGTGCAGTCGAGCAGTTCAGGGGCTATTGTACAGTGATGGGGGTGTGCTTTGTGTGTTTTCATATAACAACGTGACAAAGCGATTTGACACCCATGTTGTAATTTGTAGTGCAGTAAAAAGGTGAAAAATATCTGTATTTTGACCAAACAGATGTTTTCTCAAGTATACACAACTTCAAACCCAGACTTGGTACAAGGTGGTAAGAACTTTTCATGCATACTAATTTCGTATGCATGAAAGGTCAGAAAGGTCAAGGGTCACAAGAAATCGGGAAATAGGTACAAGATAGCCATATATTGCCCAAAGATGTTTTTTTCTCAAGTATTCCTAACCGTAACCCTAAACTTGGTAAAGAGATACCTGATGGTAAGACCTTCCTATGCATATTTATTTGGATGACCCCCTCAGAAAAGTTACTTTTTGTCACTCTCCTGTCATGTCGCGATTTGGAAACGCAGCTTAATATGTATTAGTTTTTGATTATCCAAGGAAAACCCCTTTACTGACAATGTGTTCATTTTTCGAAGACATTTCATCATATGAACAGGTCTTTTTTGTGACAAGTTCCTAAATACTGGCATACATCAGTCATTCAAAATATGTACTCCACAGCTGACACTTATGGGGTAGGAAACAGTGGTACAGATAGATTTTGTGCAGCATCGGTGTGAGACAAGGAGAAAACTTATCACTGCTCCGCTTTGTATGATGCAAAATGATATACAGGGTTCATTCTGAAAATGGTCATTGGCCTCCGAGTATAAAACCCATGGGTCCTTTCTGAAGAGGGGATGTGCGGAAATATAGAAACGTGGGGATGTATATTTATGTCATTAAACCCTCAGCTTAAAATGTTGTGCAAATGTGGACTTGCTCAATGAAAAACGCAATACTGCTCAAGAGTGAGTTGACCATGCAGTTCTTGCATTACCCTCCAGCTGTCACAGCAGATTTAAGTGGTTGGGTGATAACTGATCATAGGCATATGATATGTACTGTACTTTGTGTTTGTTTTGTTTTTTTCTTCCACTGTCAATCTTTGACTTTCAGCTGTGTGGCTTTACTTATCGTATCAGAATTGCTAACCACATGGTTCATTTCACAAGTTTTACAGATGTACTGTACATGACACACGCCAGCAAACAGAATGACCTGACTATGATCCGTGTCCATACAAGTCTCTGTAGGCATGCACACAACTAAAAATGACATCAGCTCCACTTTTCTCCCAAATAGCTTGTATAAAGTCAGCATTTTGTCAATGTAAATGTGAATAATGTTACATGTAGTTGAAATATGTTCTGCAGTAAAGCTGTATTTTGAGGGGGAGCTGGGTGGCTCGGTGGTAGTGTGTTTTTGTTTCCTTATAATTTGTAACCAAAAACTGCTGGGAAACTGAGATTCAGCTAGAGAGATAGGTACATCCACTACCAATCTGTTTACAAACATCTTTCAACCAGAGATGTTCATTGACCTGCTTTCACGGAGACACCAAAGGAACATGTAGCATTTCTTGCAGCAGGTATATTAAAACAAATTCACATCAATTAATGTTTGTAGATGATGCCAGTAAAAATTATAAAAAAAAAAACTGTCTGTGACAACACTCTTTGGTGTGCTTTTTCATCAGTGAAGCTGTGAATGATTGAATGAATGTAAACATGTAATGTAAACATGCTCACACAATGCCTGGCTGAAAAAAAAATGAATGAACAAATGTACCGAGGTAACCAGTGTGCATTTTTATCCAAGACTGAATCCGGTTGGTTGGTTTATGGTTTAACATTCACATTCCCACAGTGATGATAATCGCATATTTAAAAAATAAAAATAAAAAAATACCACGCATTAAAGTTTTTTTTGCTTTGGGTTTAAAGTGTGTTTGTTTCATTTAGCGAAGTAGAAAATGTATGGGTTTCAAATGTGAGCAGGAAAAAAATGTCGCCATCTACGGGACTCGAACCCTGGTCACCTGCGTGGCAAAAAAGCGTACCTTACCACTGCACTAACTAAATTACTAAGAACCAGCACGTGCATTTAATTACTTATAGATAAACGTTTTCATCCCGTATCTGCCGTTGTTGTTTGTTCCAGTTTACTGTCACAAATAGTGATCGAGGACTAGCAGTTTGGGCGTAGTTTGCAACAGTTTGGGCGTAGGTTTTCCCTTGTAGGTTTAAAATAGTCGTTTTCCCTTCTTTCTCATGCGTGCTTGTGACCGGCTACGGCGGAGATATGATCTGCCGGAAGTCAGACATCGCTTGTATCCCTTATTGAATACGCACTCGAAAATGACCCAAAGTGCCAAATTTTGTGCGGGACCCCATATTTTCTTCATAATCAATGTGATAGTTATAACATAAAGTACGACTTTATCGAATAAAAAGGGCCTGAGCAATTGCCCAACATTGCAAACACTTGTAATGTTATTGATAACATCCGGGCAATTTGCGAATTTACAACATAAACTTTTCTCGATTGCACTTAGAATTCCAATTATCAGAACACACTTTTTTTACGAGAAAATACTAACATACTTTATGAAGTGACTGAAATGTTTCCTTATCATTTTAACACAATATTCGATAAATTTTTATTGTGTTCTGAAATCAGCTATTTTGCGTGTTTTCGCTCAAGGGGTAGGTCACGCAAAAGGCTCAAACTTACAAATATGCCCGGGACCATGGGTCTTTCAGGGTGGCAATTGATAGCCTCCAGACTCAATAAGGCTCTCAAAAAACCCTATAAGCGGCAGTTTTCAATTAAAATATGTAGGTATAGTATACAACCTTAAATCAAATGGTTTAATTTTTTTTAATCGTTGGCATAAATCAGTGCATTATGATCACCAGTTTGTATAATCCACGTTAGGATTTTATTGAGCGTATTTAACAAGTCTTTTTGCCCCTTGATATCATGCAGGGCAGTTATATCTTATATATATAATAATCAAAAAATAAAATCAATAAAAATAAATAAATAAATAAATAAAAAATAAATAAATGAAATTAAATAATTAAAAAAAATTAAGAATTAAAAAAAATCCTACCACCCCCTCCCCCTTCACACACACACACACACACACACACACACACACACACACACACACACACACACACACACACACACACTCACACACACACGCACACGCACACACACACACCACACACACACACACGCACACGCACACACACACACACACACACATCCCTGCCCGCCCACCGGCTGAACAAATCTGCATCATCAATCTGTAAAAGAAAAAAAAAAGAAAATGAACTAATTATACATGTATTACAATCTTTATACAGTTAATCATCACACCGATATCAGCCAATGATCGCAGACTGTGGTTCTGAAATCTTTGTTAACCCTTTTAGCCCCAAGGTCCCATTTCTAAAATTTTGTTGGTGTTGCCTAACGACTATGTACTAAAAGTTAATTTAACCCCAGACAGCCCCAGCCGTACAAGGAGCACGGATACAGAGTTGTTTCTAGGTATAGATCCCAGGGGCGGATCAGTTACCTCGAGGGAAGGGGGGGGGGGAGGTCCTACTTTTTGTTTGCGAATTTCGACCTGATACAAAAGGCCTCCCCGACGCTAGACTTTGCTTCCAGGAGCAGAAAAATCGAAAAGCGGGGGAGGGGGTAGGGGGGGGGGGGAGAAGTCGCGTGCGTGTGTTAAGACTCTCAGCATTCGCCAAAGTATCAAACAACGGTGGACGGGGGGAGGGGGGGTATCAAACATCACAAAAAGGGACGTTGTTATAGCAATTTTAAAGAATTTTGGGTAGGTGGGGGGGGGATGGGGGGATCCCACCCCCCAGATCCGCCTCTAGATCCTCCTGATCCCGGTCGGAGTGTGTTCGGTGTTTCGCGGGGCAAGTAAGGGGTTACTAATCTTGGCCACGTGGGCACCAGATGAACTGATTTGTCTAGGGGATCAAGACTGACAACCGTCACTATGAGAATCAGATTAGTTGGAATCCGTACAAATTATGCAATTACTGGTGATTTGGGCTAACCCCGTAAGTGATAAAAATTGTGTACAGAGCTCAGTTGAGTTATTGAGTGTTGTCCTGCGCCAGCCACTAAGCAAGGTGCTCCGCAAATGATAGCGGAGCACCTTGCTTAGTGGCTAGTGACGCACGACTAAGCTGAGTCATACAACTGGCCCCAGGTCTAATACGGAGTGATTTGGGGCCTTTTGTTCTGGAGCAGTAAGTCCAAACAGACCGGCGCAAATTATTCTCCAACACCGGCTGAACCCGCGCGAGTGATACAGACAGCTGTTTTTTTTTTTTTTTTTTTTTTTTTTTTTTTTTTGACTCAGTCAAACTGTTGCAGGAACATGCTCAACATCGGACGCTGGTCTGTGAATTCACCAAACTCACAGACCAGCACACTTTTATTTGTCTTGTAGGATTAGGGGATTTGGAGGACATTGATCCGGTACGCGTACTGTGAGCACAGACACTTGAATAAAGAATAAACACCACTCATGAGGATCTGTGCGTCTTGCAAATGTAACGCGTCAATGTGTTCTCGACAGTGAAGAGGTTAAAGCGATCTGCTCCATGGTAGGCTCTGATTGCTAAAAATCTGCCGATACAGCGGGTTATCAATGTTGTCTTGCCTCAGCTTAGACCTATCTACCCTTCTTTTCACAATCCATGTGAGTAGGCAACCGTGCCAGAGGCTTTCAACCGCCTTTTGAGAGTAACGGAACGAACTCTCTGCAGAAAAGTCTTTCATTTTACGACAGACAGACTTCACAATTTAGCTAGCCTTTTGTTCAGTGTAGGACTTACTAAGGACATTTATAACTCCGAGACACACCGACCACAGTAAGATATGGCTCGATCATGATAGTTCAAGGGTGGTGGCAGAATAGCTTGGCGCCTATAGGCGTCAAGCTATTCTGCCACCACCCTTGAAACATTAATAAATAAATATATCAGCGCATTAAATAGGCGCTTTATCCCAATTGAAAATCGGCTCAAAGCGCCGTCACGAATTGAACCCAACATGCACGCTCAGGTGAATCACGCGCATTCACTCACGCGCTGTACATAAACACAGAACATTCACGTAGTGCTAAGGGCAAGCTCAAGCGAGCTACTGAAGTTTCTGGAAATTCAAATCGTTTATATTTGCAATTTGATTAAGTGGGCTGAAATTGATACCAAAGTCGTGGAGGAGGGAGAGCCGGAGTACCCGGAGAAAGAACCCCCGACGGTCCGCCCGAATTAACTGTGACGCTTACTAGAGGAGAACTTACTAGAGGAGAAAAGTCAGACGCCGGAACCGGGTATCGAACCTCGTACCTCTAGCATTAGTGGCAGGCGCTTTTACCGCAGCGCTACGGACCGCCACTATCATCGTAGATATGTCTCCTGAATTGTAATGCAGTCCTCAGAGGATAACTCCAAAGTGTGGGTATTTCGTACCTCGGGCACAATGAGATAAAGGATATGTTGCGAACAACTATTAGCTCTTTACTCCTGGAGTAAAAGTCTCTTTAAAAATGAATTTAAAAAACTCTGAAAACTTTCAGAAATTGGTCCATTATTGCTAGCTATTTCCGAACCGTCAGCCTGACAATGTGCCTTTCTACGCAGCAGTAAACAAGCGATTTTAAAATTACTTTTGTGTCAAAATGCTAATTTCCCCGTGATGAATGCGTCTGTTTCGTGCCAAGTCGGAATACGTAACAGCAACTGTAACCAGACCATCATGCAGCACTCTGTTTCCTTTTCCTTCAGCAAGAGGCATAATATTCGCAGGGACTCATGGGAATACATACCTCTTGGCATGAATCAGTCCGCCTTACCATCTATGTTCCTCAGACGTTGAAGTGGTCAGATCTTAATTTTGCAACTGAAAGTAGTCCATCAAGTTCAATCAGTGGGAAGAGGCATATATTCTCACCAGTCCCTGCATTCGCAGAGATTGGTGAGTATATATGCCTCTTGGCATGAATCAGTCCAAATTACCATCTATGTTCCACGGATATGGAAGCGGTCGGATTTTAGTTTTGCCGGTGGAGTCGAGTCAGTCCATCACGCGGCCAGCAAGTTCATGCAGTAATCGTCAAAAGGCGTACATTCTCAGAGACACAAGAGGATAATATGCATCTTGGTATGAACCAGCTCCGTTTGTCATTTAAGTTCCTCAGATAGAGGAAATGAGCGGCTTTTAATCTGTGACTGAAACTGCGTGCTCACCACAAGCACAGTTGACGCTAGAATGACATTAAGGCGCCCTATTCTGGTCAGTAAAGGGTTATTAGATCGCAATATCTCCTTTGTCAATGCCTTCTCAGTATGTCTTACAACAATGATGGATAAAAGACTAACTTCACTCATTCAGCCAGACCCACGCATTTCCCAAATTTTGGAGGCATCATCTAACTATGCACATGTTGCAGGAGATGGATCGACCATGATAATTCAAGGGTAGTGCCAGATTGGCTTGGCGTAGACAGACTGTAGGGCGTCAGGACTGAATGGGTTAAATAAATTATGGCGTTTGAACGTCGCAAAATTAAAGACTTTTCTGTTCTTCCTCTCCCTCGTACGCAGGAGAGTTCCCCATTGCACTTCTGTTACGTGTATTCTCACATGTTTTGTACAAGAAGGGTAGGCGTGTCGTAGCTTAAAGCAAGACAACATTGCGAATCCGTTCCTTCCTTTACGCTCAAAAGACAGTGGGAAACATCTGGTACGTGTGCCTACTCACATTGATTGTGAAAAGAAGGGTAGAGAAAGTCGTAGTTGAGTCAAGTGGCTGAGTTAAATTCATTTAGTAGACCTTCAATTCAATTCAATTCAATTCAATTCAATAAACTTTATTTATCCCGCTAGGGGCAATTAAAGTGGTCCAACAGGCTCAGTGACTTAGATACACACAAAACTTACATTAGAATATGCATACAATAATGATACAAACAATCAATTCAATTAAAATCTATTAAAATCTAATGTATTTAAAAACAGCAATTGAGGTCTGTTATACTGAAGAACACAAGAAATGCACATCGTCAAAATAGCCAGAAGCACTGCAAGACTGCAGGGCTTCCAATTATTCCAATGATGTGGAATTGCTTTTGCTCGTCAATATATATATAAGATGGAGTGAATTTGCAGATAGTTTTACGGCATCCTCCGCTTGTGTTCACTGCGTCAGAGCGCGAAGCACTGAAAGTGAGCAGGGTATTCTGGTACAATGGGGTACTCTCTGTTGTTAATGGAAGCTAATTTGCGTGCCACAGATGACCTTTTATATTTATATATATACCGGCCTGACTGGAACGAGATAGTGTAACCCTTGCACTGCCGGAACACTGCCAGCAAAAACCTAAATGCAAGTGGCATAGATCCTCGTGAGTCCCCGCAGTTGCGGGGGCTCATGAGGACCTATGCCTCTTGCTGAGACCAATTTGTATCGATGTCCCTTGGGCGGTTGTGTCTATGGGTCGCTGAATGGACACAAATTCCACAAACTAAAAATGCGTACAGTGGCCGCATGGAAAAGGTTAAGAGTAGGTGTAATGATGGACATTAGTAAGGGAGAGATCCAGTGCAATAGTTGACAAGAGATCATAGATCTACATGTACTTGTCCTAGCACAGTCAGTAAGGGAAGAATAACCGAGACTATGTTTTAAGAGTGCAGGGTGCGATCGCGGCACAATGGCAAATATTTGCCAATTGCCTGTGTGTTGACCAGCACCCCTGACGCACGCGGCAGATACAAGGAGTTCGTCGCCCGGTTGTGCAGCCGAGTACGCGGTCCACTTGAAGCGAACTCGTTAGGTCGGGTCAAATCTAGCTTGGGGCGGAGACCGAAACCATTAACCCCCTTGCGAACGCAGCCATCGGTACTGTGGCTGCACCGGTGGTGGCCGCGTGCAGACTGGGGTTACGCGCGCCTATTGATAATCCATAAATGTACGCCATATATAGCCACGTTACTAATAACCACATGTAATTGGTCCACAATAGTTATGTCGCTAGAAGTAAGAACTTCCTGAAAACCCACGATAACCAGTGAATATTGAGCATGAATAATGGAAAGACATAAATCAGACGAGAGAGAGAGAGAGAGAGAGAGATGAATCTTTATTTATTTATTCAGGATAAAGCTATTAGGCAACTCAATGCCTGTCTTACAAGCTGTCCTGGAAACAAACAACATAACAGGAAAATAAACATAGCATGCAAATAATAACAATAATAATAATAATAAGAAGAAAAACTACGGAAAAAAAAACAAACACAATAGGTGAATCAATGAAAGGGGGAAAAAAAAAAAAAAAAAGTCGTATTGGAGAAGTATTAACTGCCACCAACACAAAAGTAAGAGAAATAAATGAGTGCATAGCATTAATATTATACTCAGCTAAGACAGTGTCAAAGAATCAGCAGCATCAAGAGCATAATAATATAGCGACACCGACAAGACCAAGGATTATCAGTTTACAAATGTAAGGAGAAAGAGAAAATACTTGACTTTCACGTGTTATCAACAACAATACTCTTATATTGCAAACTGTGAAGTCAGGCTGAATGGAAGTGCGTTCGCAAAGCTCGTTTAAAATGGGTTTTACCTGAACATGATTTAATGTTCAATGGCAATGAGTTCCAGACAAAACTGCCCGAAAATAGAAGGCTTGACTTGTAGAGATCTATCCTGGGTCGGGG
>BTPG01000007.1:13262270-13304770 GCA_036245525.1 Semisulcospira habei | reverse complement strand
TTTTTTTTTCATGAAATGACTTATTTTACATCCCTAAACGTGCCCCAGATATATTAAGCCCAATATATAAGAAAGACCTATTTTCACGCAAATTGGCCAAGTTTTCAGCAGCACAGGCATACACGAATCTGCATGCTTGACCTCGATATTGAAATCTGCCGGGGCTCAACTAGGGTATTGAGAAGGCTTGTTCCTGTCTTTTCACCAAATTTTTACGACTGCTCAGCAAAATCGACAAATCATAGGAGTTCAGTAATAATATTCCATATCAGTCAATTGGCACTAAAAGATATTTTTTCTTAAACTGGTACAGAAAAGTGTTTCTTTGCTGAGATATTTGAGGAAAACGTTGTGCGCCCCGATGTCAAACAGCCTGACTTCTTACAGTCATGGCCAACGATAGTGAAGTGGTTAGTGACGCACTGTTTTTGTTATCGCTGGCAGCGAAGGGTTTAATGATAATTCAATGCCTCTTGCAGGCAGAGTGGACAGTGAGGGACGTACCCAATGCGCAAAAGGCCATAACTGACGTCGGCCTCCGTTGGCCTGCGCACGGCCGAGGTGTTAAATTAATGGCATGTGTGATAGACTCAATCACTGGAACTGAATAAAATAACCCATATCATACTGAGGTTAAAAGCTTCAAATGTGTACACTGCCACATGCAAGCTACATTATAGTACTTACAGATAAGGATATAGATCAATGGTTTCAGTTCAAGGGCGGTGCCAGAATAGCTTGGCGCCTAGTAGAGGCGCCAAGGTATTCTGGCACTACCCTTGAACTATTTTAGTCTAACTTATTTCACACAAAGGTGTATTCCGAATGATAAGGGTTAACGGCATTCCTTGACCAGTTCATATCCTTCCTCACGAAACCCGAGTGCTGACCTTTCAGACCGCGCCAAATATCCTGTGGCTAAATTAATGATCTTTCGGCCGAACCGGGGGCAGTCTCCTGGAGGCATAGACACTCATGAGCCCCAGCAGACTGAAGATGTTACTGATGAGACATTTATATCTGTGTGCAAGTGGCATAGACTCCTATGGGCTCCTGCGTCCGTAGGAGCACACGAGAGTCTATGCCACTTGCTACATTGTAGTAGCAGTCTGCCTATCGCTGTCTCAAATGCAGGAGGTAAGTTTGCTACTTTGCGGTATCATGCTGTAAGTCGGTGCCTAGAATTCCTTATCTCTACTTCTAATTGGCTTGACTTCGCGAACGAAGATTCTATAGGGGTTGTCCACGACGTCTGCAGGCATGCTCGTGACTGCGGAGGCCAATCCGGGACAGGCAGGTTCGACCGCAGTGGTTGCAGAGGGAGGTCTGGCCAGGGTTCTGAGTTGCGGCATCTCTGTTTTTCTCCTGAGCCGCTTGTCTTTAAGGCCACCTCTGCGAAAGTCCTCAAAGGAGACAGCTGCCTTGTAAATGGTGGACGGCGCCAGGTGTCACGGTCCGCAGCAAGTGAAGACCACTGGCGGTGGTCGATTTGGCAGGCACTAAGTGACTTCTTGAGACAGTCTTTGTATCTCTTCTTTGGTGCCCCTCTGTCTCTGTGTCCAGTGGCGAGCTCGCCGAACAGGGTGATCTTGGGCAGGCCATGATCCTCCATCCTGGAGACGTGCCCAGCCCAGCGGAGCTGTGTCCGCAGCAGCAAAGCCTCGATGCTCACAATTTCTGCCTGTTCAAGGACCTCGACGTTTGTGACATAGTCACTCCAGTGAATGCCAAGGATTGTACGCAGGCAGCGCTGGTGGAAGCATTCGAGGAGTCGTAGTTGGCTGCGGTAGAGGGCCCAGGACTCGGAACCATACAACAGGGTGGTGAGGACGACAGCTCTGTACTCGCTGATCTTGGTGCCTGTTTTCAGCTGTTGATTATGCCACACCCGCTTGTATAGACGCCCGAAAGCGCTGTTTGCTTTTGCCAGCCTGCTGTCCATCTCCTTGTCCAGCTTGGCGTCCAACGTGATGATGCAGCCAAGGTAGGTAAACTGGTGCACTGACTTCAGTTCAGACTCGCCGATGGTGATGTGGGGAGGGCGATGCTCTACCTTGGGTGCCGGCTGATGGAGAACCTCTGTCTTTTTCAGACTGACCTCGAGTCCAAAGAGCTGGGCAGCCTCTGCGAAGCAGGATGTGATGCGCTGCAGGGCTCTCTCTGTGTGTGCAACGAGGGCAGCGTCGTCAGCAAAGAGCAGCTCACGAATCAGTTGGTCTAGGGTTTAGGTGTGGGCCTGCAGTCGTCTGAGGTTGAACAGGCTGCCATCGAGACGATACCTGATGTACACTGCATCATCATCGTCGAGGTCCACTGTGGCCTGCTTCAACATCATGCTAAAAAAGATGGTGAATAGGGTCGGTGCCAGCACACAGCCCTGCTTCACACCGCTGAGAATGGGGAATGGTTCTGAGAGGTCATTGTTGAGTCTGACCTGGCCTTGCTGGTCCTCGTGTAGCTGGACGATCATGTTGAGGAACTTTGGGGGACAGCCAAGTCGCTCCAGGATCTGCCACATGCCTTGCCTGCTCACAGTGTCGAACGCTTTTGTTAGGTCGACAAACGTTACGTACAGCCCTTTGTTCTGCTCGCGGCACTTCTCCTGAAGCTGTCTCAGCACAAAGACTATGTCGGTGGTGCTCCTGTTGGCTCTGAAGCCACACTGGCCCTCTGGGAGGTGGTCTTCTGCAATGGCAGGTACCAGCCGATTCAGGAGCAGCCTTGCGAGTATTTTCCCGGCAATGGACAGCAGGGTAATTCCACTTTAGTTGGAGCAGGCAGACTTCTCTCCTTTGTTCTTGTACAGGGTGATGACGACTGCATCGCGGAGATCCTTTGGTAGTGTTCCTTCCTCCCAGCAGCAGAGAAAGAGGTCATGGAGCTTGTTGTGCAGTGCTGGGCCTCCATGTTTCCAGATCTCTGGTGGGATTCCATCAATGCCTGCTGCTTTGCCACTCTTGAGCTGGTGGATGGCTGTGAGGGTCTCTTCAGCAGTGGGCGGTTCGTCCAATTCAACCTTTACTGGGAGGTGTGGGATTTAGAGGATGACTGCTTCTTGAACAGTGCGCTCAGCGCTGAAGAGGTCCTGAAAGTATTCCGACCAGCGGTTCAAGATGGAGTTATTATCTGTGAGCAGTGCCTGTCCATCAGCACTTCGCAGGGGACTTTGTATCAGGTGCCTGGGGCCATACATTGCTTTCAGTGCTTCGTAGAAGCCCCTGAAGTCACCGTTGTCAGCACAAAGCTGGGTCCTCTGTACGAGTCTGGTCCACCACTCGTTCTGGAGATCTCTGAGCATGCGCTGGAGACTGCTGCAGACGAGGCGGAAGGCAAACTTCTTCACAGGGCAGGAAGGCTGGGCTAGGTGGTCCTGATGGGGGCTCTTTTTTTTTTTTGCTATTTTTCTGGATCTCTACGTCGTTTTCGTCAAACCAGTCTTTGTTCCTCCTTCTAGCGAAACCCAAGACTTCTGCAGAGGATTTTGCGATAGCAGTTTTCAGCTGTTCCCAGAGTGTTTCAGGGGAGGAGTCTGCTGGGTCAGCTGCGTATTTGAGCCTGCGCTGTAAATCTGTCTGAAAGGCAGCTTTTACGTCGTCACACTGAAGGCAGGCAACATCAAGCTTTTTGTTAGGGGGCCCCCGTTTCTTGGGTTTTGGCTTGAAGTGGAGCCTGAGTTTGCAGCGGACAAGGCGGTGGTCAGTGTGGCACTCTGCGCTGGGCATCACTCTGGTGAGGAGGACATCACTGCGGTCCCTCTGACGCACTAGGACATAGTCGATAAGATGCAAGTGTTTGGAGCGAGGATGCATCCAGGTGGTCTTTCGACAGTCCTTTTGCTGGAAAGTAGTGTTGGTGATGACAAGCTGCTGCTCTGCACAGAACTCCAACAGTAGGCGGCCATTGTCATTGCAGTTCCCGACGCCATGCTTGCCGAGGACTCCTTTCCAGGCTTCATGAGTCCTTGCCCACTCTGGCGTTGAAGTCGCCAAGGATGATGACTTTGTCGTCTGCAGGGGTGCTCTGTAGAAGGCTGCGCAGGTCAGTGTAGAACTTGTCCTTTGCTGCAGGCTCTGCCAGGAGGGTTGGGGAGTACACACTGAGAAGGGTGACGTGTTGCTGGTGTCTCAGTGGGAGGTAAGTTTGCTACTTTGCGGTATCATGCTGTAAGTCGGTGCCTAGAATTCCTTATCTATTGATAAGCCAATACCGGGATCAGCAGCGGCAGATGGATCAACCACGATAGCATAAGAGTAGCCAAATTATTTCGGTGCATCACAGGGAGGGGAAATCGAAAGATTTTCCACCACGAGTTCCGTGCCCCTGACTGGCTCCGAGCGTCACAGTTAAACACTCGGAGCCAGTCAGGGGCACGAAACTCTTGGCAGAATAAATGTTCAACTCCGTCCCCACTGTCGGTTCATAGAAGTCGTATTGTGACCTTTTGTTTGACGTTGGCGTATAGTTAAGACACCTTTTCAGTGCGTTAACAATGTTCTTGTAACGGTGTGTGTGTGTATGTGTGTGTGAGAGCTTTTTGATTTCTGTCACTTTGGTCGTAACATTTATTGTAGCTTTTACTTTCTTGTACTTTTTGTTCTGTGATTTTTTTATCTTGGAAAGAGCGTAAATCATCATTAATTTGGAGGTTAAGCGCTATTTAAATGTACAACATTATTATTATTATTATTATTATTATTATTAGTAGTAGTAGTATATTGTTGTTATTATTATTATTATTATCATCATCATATTTTGCAGCATATTATGAATGGCAGTTTGACACTAACGGTCTCTGTATTGAAACCTCTTTCACTTACTGCGCCAAAAAAAGAAAATAAAAGATAACCAAGTATACGAAATAGTGTTTTAATAATATATAATAAAAATAATATGTGGAAGATGGACGGACCGTGATAGGTCAAGAATTGTGCCTGATTAGTTTAGCGCCTGGACAGCCGTGACCTTAGAGTGACCGCGGAAAAAAATCCCGATGCAAATTAACAAACTTCCAGCATGCATTGTCTATCAATCAATACAGTATCAGCCTGAAATCCTGCAACCTCCTTCTTCCAACAGTCAGATGTATAGGAAATGGTGCTGACTCCAAATGAGTCTCCGATTGCAAAACTGTGCAGATCCTTGCCAAGCAAGAGGTATAGATTCTCATAAGCCCTGCAGCTGTAGCGGCCCATGCGACTCTATGCCCTTTTGCATATGATAAGGTTTGGCTGTGATATAAATGTCTACAGTTCTAGGCACAAGGACGGTACATCTCCACACAGAAGAACGGTACTCTAATTAACTGATTCAGCCCCGACACATCACAAGAAGATATGGATCGACCATGATAATTCAAGGGTGGTGCCAAGCTATACTGGCACCACCCTTGAACTATCATGGTCGATCTGTCTCCAGACTTGTAATACATTGTTCAGAGGACAACTCTAAAATCTGGGTTTTCGATCCAGTGGAACAGTGGGTTAATATTCTAGGGTTTTTACCAGGGCAGCTTCGCAGTGTCTTCATTCAAAGACAGGCTATTCTGGTCACACTACCTCCGTCGGCTTCAGCTGATGCTGAAAGAGATATGAAATGCAGATCGAATGCAAATCGTACGTACACATAGACACAAGAACCTCGTATCCAGTGCGCATAAAGCCATCGAGCCGTGCGCGGACCAACGGCAGCCGAAGTCGGCCCGATGGCTTGATGCGCATTGGGTAGACCGTTCTAATAACGAAGGTTGAAACTCTCTAGTCTCTACTACCCGGCGCATGACATCTTAAAGCGGTATGCTCCATGGCAGGTATGGATTGCCAAGCGTCGCTGGTGCAACAGGTTATCTTGCACATATGTCGTTTCTACCCTTCTTTTCACAATCCATGCGAGTAGGCGCACGCACCACAGGTCTTCCACTCCCTTTTGAGCGTAAAGGAAGGCTGAACTCTCCTGCGTACAAAGGAGTAGAAGAGCAGAAAAGTCTTTCATTTTACGACAATCAAACTTCGTTATGTAAGTTAGGCCTCTTGTCCAGCACAAGGAGATACTGCGACCTATAATTAACCCCATCCCTGCCACTGTACGTACATTTTTCTTTCTGAAATATATGTTCATTCAACGACCAACAGCCAAAACTGTCCAAAAAGCATGGATACAAATTAGTCTTTGCAAGAGGCATAGATCTTTGTCTCTTGCATTTGGATTGTGTTATCTTTTTCTCCGGCGGCAGTGTAGAGGTTAACCCGTTACTGCATTCGAGTAGGTCGCTTTATTGAACGTTGTGTTCGATTAGCTTGAAAGGTGGCATACAGTTCCAGCTCCGCCAGTCGCATCATGTCATGATGAAATGCAAATCAAATCGTACGTACACACAGACACAAGAACCTCGTCGATCATTCTAATCACAAGGTATCAGGTTGCCAACCCCTTCTGGGCCCGTCTATTTGCCCATCTGACACAGCATATTTTTCCCGCGGAACTGCAGGAAGCTTGTCATTTTCTTTACGTGTATTCAAACGCTTCTGTCTTGCAACCGGCGTAGATCTAAATTGGCCACCGCAATGTGTAGAGGTTCATGAAGATATCATGCATCCATTTTAAAGATATATTCTGTCCAATTTACACTATTCAGACTCGTGGGTTGGTCTGGGGAGGTTTATGTCTTTTCCGCCTATGACTATGGAAATTTCTCTCATCTCTCAAAGAACCATATCACTGGAGCAACGAACTTCTCCGATCCCAAGAAGCATGGATCCTCATGAGCCCCCGCTTACGCGGTGGCTCATGAGGATTTATTCCTCGCTGAGATTTATATCTGAGTTTTATGGGCGGAGGAAGACGCTGGAGGTGGAAATAGGACGACTATCGATCGAGCGAATAATAACAGCCTGGCGTGCGCAGTGAGAGAGTGATTTTGAACGTGCCTGAGATCTCTGTGAGTTTAGATAGGATATGACAAGCAAACATAGCGAAGGAGAGAAATCACACGAAGAAAAATGATGTGGACTGAACTGAACTGAACTGAAACTTTATTTTGTAAGGATGAAGACAGTAAGCACGCAGGCCTTTTTACACGTCTGTCCTTAATAACATTAAAAAAAATAACATCAGAAAAGGTAACAAGACAAATACAATTAAATTTAAAATAATAATAATAATAATAATAATAATAATAATAATAATAATAATAATAATAATAATAAAATTAAAGACACGCAGACACAGGTTCAGTCAGATGTAAGGAGCACAAGGGTACCACATAATGTCTGTTACTCGAGTGGTGCGTTACAATCACGCACACGCACGCACGCACACCCCCCCCCCCTCCCCACACACACGCGCGCGCGCGAGCACGTGCGCCTACATTAGATTTAGATAAACTTAAAAGTGATCATACATTATGAAAGGATATTAATTCTAAGATTTTAACTAAAAACTGAAAGAGTAAAGATAAAACTTCCAAAGTAAACTACTGAACATTAACTATCAACTGTAAACTTTTTAGCAGAATCTAACAACTGTAATTGAAAATATCACACACACACACACACACACACACACACACACACACACACACACACACACACACACACACACACACACACACACCATCGCATGCGCGCACGCACACACACACACACACACACACACACACCGGCACACATGCGCCTATATATACATTATATATATATATATATATATATATATATATATATATATATATATATATATATATATATATATATATATATATATATATATATATATATATATATATTGTCCACTGTCTGTCCTTGCTAAACTACAACATTCTTAGAGAGAGAAAGAGAGATGAAATGAAACTTTATTAAGAGAGAGAGAGAGAGAGAGAGAGAGAGAGAGAGAGAGAGAGAGAGAGAGAGAGAGAGAGAGAGAGAGAGAGAGAGAGAGAGAGAGAGAGAGAGAGAATCAATGAATCAATGAATCAATGAAACTTTATTTTACAACGGTTTAGGCATTGACATCGTCATCGACACAGCCATTTTACAAACCTGCCGTTGCTAACAACTACAAGACTAACTACAATAAGTAAACATAATTCTTGCAAACAGATGACAACACTGTTCACATAGACAGACATACTCATAGACTCACAGGCACCCCCCACCCCACCCACCCCCGCCCCCCCTTCACACATAGACAGAGCTAAGTATTCCAAATGATAAATGAAAAGGATAACAAACTTAATTGGGAATAAATTGGACGCAGCATAAAAAGAAACATATAATACAAGTGGTTAAGGCATCCCTACGAGTGATCCACAAAGTATTTGCAGAGACACTTTTTAAAACACGCTAGCGAGGAGGTGGATTTTACATGGTCGGGAAGTGCATTCCAGATAATTGCCCCTGAGAAGGATAAGCTAGTTTTATATAGATCGATCCTTGGTTTAGGTACTATGAAAAGTTTTCTGATGTTTCCAAGCTTGGACTCAGATATACGGAACAAAGTGGAGATGTACTCAGGTGTTGTGCGTTTCCACACTTTGAACATAAAGATTGCTTTGTTATATTTAAAATGACCTTGAAGAGGCAGGAGACCTGCTTTTGAGAGCTTTTCTTCAGTGCTTAGGTATGGATCAGGGCAGATTATTTTGGCCGCAAGTCTGTGTAGGGAATTGAGTCTCTTTAAATGGACCTCACTACATCCATCCCATACCGTTGACGCGTAATCGATATAAGAACGTATGTGAGCGTTATAAAATAGTTTACGGGTATCTGAATCAGTATAATATTTCAGTTTTGATAACATAAAGAGATTTTTGGCTACTATTTTGCATAAGGCGTCTGTATGAGCTTGCCATTTTAGCTGACTGTCGATTGTAATCCCCAGTACTCGATGTTCATTTACCTGTTCTACCTGACTACCTTTAAGTGAAAGGTTAAGTAATAGAGGCGTTATCTGCTGTTTTTGGCGCGTGGCGACTACCATCGATTTCGTTTTGGCTGGATGAACAACCATAGAATTGTTTATACACCAAGCTGATACTTGATGAAGACTTTGTTGTAGGTTGTCAGAAATTACCTGTATATCTTTACTAGTAGTATGAACTGAGGTGTCATCAGCAAAAAGGTCGCATTGTACATCTTGGCACGTAATATGTAGAGGCAAATCATTGATAAATAAGCAAAACAGTAGGGGGCCCAGTACAGACCCTTGGGGCACACCGAAGCTTACATCTTTGAGAGAGGAGTATGAGCCATGAACAAGAACCTTTTGTTTTCTTTTAGTAAGGTAAGATGTGAAAAAAGCAACTGCGTCTCCGTTATTGAGGTATGTGTGAAGCTTAGCAGTCAGAACAGTGTGGTTAATCAGATCAAAAGCATTCTTAAAATCCAGATAGACTACTCCTGTTAACTGTGACTTATTCATACCCTTGAGCCATGTGTCAACAAGGCGTGTAAGTGCTGTGTGACATGAATGCTGCTGACGAAATCCGGATTGGAAAGGGTGGAGGAGCTTACGGTTTTCTAAGTAAGCAAGCAGGTGTTTATGAACGTGCCTTTCCAGTGGTTTGGACAAAACAGATAATAAAGAAATAGGTCGATAATTATTAGGGTCAGAACGATCTTTTGTTTTTGGAAGTGGAATTACTTTGGCATATTTAAGTTCGTTAGGAAAAGTGTTATGCTGGATACAGAGATTATAAATATAAGTTAAGGATTCTACAATGTATGGGAGGGACAGTTTAAGTATTTTCGGGCTGATGTCATCAGGCCCCGAGGACTTTTTATTTGGAAGGTTACTTATAAGTAAACCCACTTCATGAACGGCTAACATAGGGATGTTGAAGGGGGCTGTGCCCATTGTTCTTTGTTGACAAAACTCAGACAGCAGATTTGAACGGTGATAAGTGTTATCCTGGCTTGGCGATATTAGGGATTTGGCAATCGAAAGAAAATGGTCATTGAATGTATCAGCAGTAAGATTGGTGGGAATGGTAGTTGCGGTACTTGGAGACCCCCTAGTAAGTGTGTTTAAAAGGCACCATATGGTAGAGGAATCTTTGCTGTCTTTAACCGTGTCACGAACTAACTTTTTTCTTGCCTCTCTGATCATGTATTTAACACGGTTACGCTGTTGCTTATATTCAGTGAACATTTTATTGCTACGTAGATCGTTTCTAAGCGCCATCGCCTGCATGATTTCCGGAGTAAGCCAGGGAGGAAGAGTGTTAGATTTTACCCTCCTCTCGCGTAGAGGAGCATGTTTATTAAGTACATTTAGGAAAAGAGAGTACCAAATACTGAGGGCGGTATTAGGATCATAGGACAGGAGCACGTCATTAAAAGGAGTATTTTCTAGATCAAATAGAAATTCGTCTTTCCTGAAGTGTTTGAATGTCCTATACGTTATAGTTGTATGGCCGTTCTTTTTTGGTTTAGGGAGTTTAGAAGACCAGGAGCAAGCCACAGGATAATGATCACTAACACTAAGATTTGAGACATCAACGTCAGAGACGGCTTTGGGTTTATTAGTATATATGTGGTCTATAAGCGTGGAAGTAGTTGGAGTAATTCTGGTGGGTGATTTCACTAAATGTACTAAGCCAAACAGAGATGACGTTGAGCCCCAGGCGGGGTGCGGCTTAAGTAAATCTATATTAAAATCGCCCAATACAAGAATGTCGGCCTTCTTTTTTAAAGCTCTGTCAAGGTTCTGACTAAACTGATCGTACCACTCAAACGTTGAGGCGGGATTTCTATATTATAAGAACCCAATTAATACCGGTTTAGATTTCGGACACTTAACTTCGACCCATACGCACTCCACCCCCATCGTTTCTAGGTCGACGCGTCGATGAACTAAATGCTGGATAGAATTATGAATATAGACAGCGATGCCAGTTTGACCGGGAGACAATAACTGAAAAATTGGGGATACTGATTGCTGCATCGCTCAAACAGGAACTCAGTCGCGTCTCACTGAGTCCAAACAGGTGGAACGGTGTAGGATCGTTAATATATACAGATATGTCGGCTAGTTTGTTGTACAGATGAAACACATTGAGGTGCCCTATTCTCATAACTGCACCTTTGGTGGAAAATTCGCTTGGACTTAATACAAAATACAGAGTGCACAAAATAAACAATGAAGAAACAATTGAATACAGAAAAACACAGAAATAAAAAAGTACTATAAAACTATAAAACGATAAAAGGCCACTTAATTGAATAAAAGTCCTCCAGAGAACAAGTAGCAGTTAAGCTACTCAGCTCTCAAAAACTCGCTGCGGGAGTGACTGAACCACAAGAAAAAAGTGACGCAACTTGAAACGCCGCATGGAACACCTGTATGTTGGGCTGTCACTAAGTTCCCTTCTTTGTCGTTCCAGTACTTAGTCGGTCTCACTGTAAAGACACGAAAGAGACTGAAAATTAAAGTCTTTCTTTTGAAATGAGCACAATCTTTACATTGTAAACTAACACTGGCACAGTCTCTGGTGGTAACACTCAATATTACTGCCACATCAATTTATGACCAACGCGGCTAGAAGGCAGAACCAAAGTAATCAATAAACAGCACAGTGTAATCTTTTGGCTGCAGACAATAACGTTGGTAGTCAGTCTAACTGATTTACGGTAAGAGCAAGTTACATCTGTAACAATAGCAGTCAGCTTGCCGTGCTCGAGTTCACAATCACCAAATATAAACGTCTAATTAAAGCGTCAGTAAATCAGTGATGAACACCACCTACTAGTTCAACAATGAAAATTAACCCTTTTGTTCATGCATCCACCGGTGCTGTTTGCAGCATGTACTGTTTGCAGCATCGGTGGTTGCATGCACAAGGGGGTTAAGCAAATTAGTGGCAGCCTGAAGGAAAGGCTGCGGTTAACTCTTGTCAGTTGATATCGCAGCTAATCAGTCAATAGTAGACACCACCTATTAACCCAACAATGGACAATTAATCCTCTTGTTCATGCATACATCGGTACTGTTTGCAGCACCGGTGGTTGCATGCACAGGAGGGTTAATGAGATTATTAGCCGTTAAAACCCTGAATGAATGGCTGTAGGAGCTGTGCAAGCATGCGCATCCTCTGCGTTGCGTCTAATCCGGGTGTAATTGCAGGGCTCTCCCACCCTCTGGTCGGTGTGGGATTAGCGGCGGCGAGGGCGTGAAGGGCGCTGTTAGAGCTCGCGGTGCCTTGGTCGGAGGGTATAATGCGCGGAAATTCGCGTTCTGATGGAGTGAACTGCCCGGCGTGACCTTGCTGGGGACAGAATGTCGGAGGGTAACCAAGCTGGGCAGAATTGTACATGGCAGTGTCAGACATGTTGAACTGGGTTTGAGCAGAATGGGCTTGGCAAATTTGAGACTGTTGAAAATGGGCTTGAACGTGGTTGGAATTAGCTTGGCTGGGAAGGGTTTGGTTGTTGTGGGGGTGGGCGTTGGTGTGGGCGTGGTTAGGGTGGGAATGGTTGGGATGGGTATGGACTTTGAAATTGTTTCCTCCATTTGCTTGTCCCCATCCTGTGCCCCTGCCAACAGCCTGATTCTGGTAGTGCTGTGGCCCTCGATTTTGAGGGTTGGTAGACGCATGACGATCCACTTTCGGCACATCGTATCCCGGTGAGCGGCGTGCTGCTCCGGCAAACCTGATGGCGAGTGCCAGTCGCTTGGTGCCTTCCTCTGTCAGGTGACTTCTGTCTCTCTGGAACAGAGTCTGACGCGGCGCAAGATTAGCTGTCAAGAAACGGGGGACATGGTCGATGTAGGGGATCTTGGCCTGTTCACACACAGCCCTGAGGTTGTCGTTGTAAGCAAACACAGCCTTTGCCAGGTAATGTTCAGTTCCACCTGGAATGATGCAAGATATGTACACAGCGGCGCTGGGAAAGGCTGAGCGTAGGAGACGGAGAGCTGGTCCCAGGACTGCTTGCTGACGGCGCCCACTTTGCAGCTGTTGATACCAACATGCGTCGTCACACGGCGGATGTGGGGCATTGGTGGCAAAGTGCGGAGCCACTCAGTGACATCAGCTACAGTCAGGCCGGAGACAGACAGATTCTGTACAAGGGCACCGTCGACAGACATCCTGCGCTCGTCAACACCTTTCAGCACAGAATCCCCGATTAACAGCGTGTTGACATCTTGTCGTACTTGCAGGAGCTGAAGCTGTTCTACGGGTGCATTGTTCTTAGCGCTGATGTTACTGTCGTTGGTAATGCGGGTGGAGGTATCGTGGCCTCGTCTGTTCGCGGGTGCATTGTCCTTAGCGCTGATGTTACTGTCGTTGGTAATGCGGGTGGAGGTATCGTGGCCTCGTCTGTTCTCATCCAACTCAGACAATACAGAGTACCGGTTTTTTACCGGAACTTGTACGAGGCGTGTGTTGTCGGTCGTGGTAGAGTCTTTAGGGGGAGGGGACATGAGGGATTGTGAGACACTATCTTCTTGGGGTGAGCATTTGGGGGCGTTGGGGGTTTCGTTGGCTGGTTCAAAATTCTGGGTGTTGCTGCAGGCCCTGGCTTTATACAGGGATTCCACTTGCTTTTTTAGGTCTTTTAGTCTACTGGCATGGTTGTCTCTACTGCTAGCCAGTTGAGTCACTTTCTCATTTAGCCTGACGTGGTCCGCTGAGAGTCCTTCTACAGCTGAGTTAATGCTTTCTGCATATTCCTCAACTGCCTTTCTCCCACTCTTCGCCTTGACCTCGTTATCTCGCACAAGACAGTCCATCTCTGCAAGGGTCTTAGTGTGTGCAGCACACTGGTTCTTGACATTAGCCAGTTCAGTTCGCACTTCTTGTAGCTGGATTTGGAGGCACCTCAATAGTAACTACGTTCAGGGCTAGTTGCTGCTGCATTCGCGCAACGCACGTTAGTTCTGGGTTTTGTGCTATTGAGTTGTGCTAGAGTTGCGAGTGAAATGGGCTGATCAGCGGTTGTTGTCGAGAGGTCGCAAGGCTGGTAAAATGTAATGGCTGGCTGGCTGACCTGGGTTAAGGACACATGAGTAATCAGGTCAGATAAAGAGCGACTGCTGTTATCTCGGCGCTGCTGGGGACTGAAGAGTCGGCATCTTTGGATCCACTGACGTCAGTCGTGTCACTGGCCGACACGTCATCTCCCGAGGCGCTGCTGGGGACTGAAGAGTCGGCATCTTTGGATCCACCGACGTCAGAGAGAGAGAGAGAGAGAGAGAGAGAGAGAGAGAGAGAGAGAGAGAGAGAGAGACTGACTGACTGAAACTTTATTTATCAAGGATTGAGATATTAGGCGCACAGGCCTTTCTTCCAATATGTCCTTGCTACATCTACTGACATATAATAACAGGCAAAGCTACATTACACTCACAAACAACATCGAAAGTAATGCGAATTACAACAACACTACAAACAGCAACAATTATTTAACAAAACACACAGGTACCCATAAGCACATCGTTTGAATAAACTGTGCACCGGCACTGCATCCCCTGACCAGGTCTATACGGGAAGCACCCCCACAAACGGCACGTGAGCGTAAATGGTATGATAAAAAATAATAGTTGCATAAAAAGAAATTAAAATATATTATGTTTTGACAACATGAGATAAATTTACGTTGCCTTGGATAAGTGCTTGTACAGTTTTTGCTTTAAACGCAGCTAGGGAATTAACTTGTTGTAGATGCAGAGGAAGAGAATTCCACTGGAAACCACCTGAGTATGACAAACTGGATTTATACAAATCAATGCGGGGCCGTTTTATGCTCAGGTTGCTCCGAGAGGTGCTGTATCTCTTCTCAGTAAGAGTAAAGAGTTCCGATAAGTAGCCGGTGGGGCCTTACCGTTAAGAGCTTTGTGCACTAGTCATCATCATCAGTCCCTTGCCCGAACTGGGCGTTGGGGGGACTGAAAGGCAGCAGCAACAGACAGTGCTCTCCACTGAGTTCTATTTTGGGCGGTGGCAAGCAAGTCTGGCATCTCGAGTTCGGTCCATTCTTTTATGTTTGCGACCCAACTCTTTCTCTGACGACCTCGCCGACGACTTCCTTCGAGAGTGCCTTGGAGGATAGTCTTGGACAAGGTGTTGTGTCGGGTCACGTGGCCAAACCAAGCAAGCTTGCGCCGTTTCACAGTTGCCAGAAGGGGTTCATGTGGGCCCACCAGGGAAGTGACGATGCTCCGTACATATTCGTTGGTCTTGTGCTCGCGGTACGAGATGCGGAGCAACTTCCTCAGGCACTTGTTCTCAAAGGCCTGGATTTTCTTTTCTGAGTCTGCAAGCAGTGTCCAAGTCTCACAGCCGTAGAGTAGAATAGACACTACGAGGGACTTGTAAAGCCTGTACTTGATGGTGAAGCTGATGGAGTTACTTCGCCATATCCTGTCCAGCCTGGCCATTGCGGATGTTGCTGTACCTATCCTGATACGGATCTCTGCTATGCAACTACCGTCTTTGGACAGGGTGGCTCCCAAGTACTTGAAGCTATTGACCTCTTCTAGCTTCTGGCCGTTCATGTGAATGTTGCTGCTGCTGTCGCTTGTGGTGTTGATCATCACTTTGCTTTTATCCGTACTGATCTCCATGCCATAAGACCCTGCGCTACTTGAAAGTTTGTCTGTCAGGTTTTGGAGCTCACTATTGCTGCCTGCCATGAGGTCAATGTCGTCTGCGAATCGAAGATTGCACAGGGATCTGCCACCAATAGAGATTGAAGTATGGTGGTCGTGGAGGGTTTCCTGCATGATCTTCTCCAGGAATATGTTGAAAAGGACAGGAGAGAGCAGGCATCCTTGACGGACACCGATCGTCGTCCTGAAGAACTCGCCTGACTGATTGTTAAGTAGAACCGCGCTGCAGGCGTTCTTGTAAAGCGCTTCTATCATTTGGATCAGTCCCTCCTCTATGTTGAACGATCTCATGACTTGCCAGAGTCCGTCGTGCCAGACGCGATCAAATGCTTTCCTGAAATCAATGAAGTTGTGGTAGAGTTCGCGCTGATGCTGCAGATGTTTCTCGATCAGGACGCGGCAGTTGAAAATCTGCTCTACAGTGCTTCTTCCAACTCTGAAGCCAGCCTGTTCTTCTGCCAGCAGTTCCTCGGCGAAAGTTTTGAGGCGGTTGAGAATGATTCTAAGCATTACTTTGCTAGGGTGACTTATCAGACTGATAGTTCTGTAGTTCTGGCACTGTTTCAGGTTTCCTTTCTTGGGGAGCGGGATCACTAGAGACTGTGTCCATTCTACTGGCCATTTCTTTTGCTCCCAGATCTTTTGACAGAGTGTAGTGAGGACCTTCGTTGTTACTTCTCCTCCATGTTTCAACAGTTCAGCAGGTACGTTGTCTACACCTGGAGACTTTCCTCCCTTCAGGCCGCGTACGGCTGCTTCCACCTCTTCAGCTAACACTGGCAGGTCTTCAGCCTTCCTGGCCCCAGCCTGGTTGTTTTGGAGGATGCTGGTGTCTGGCTCAGCCTTGTAGTTATACAAGTCTCGGCAGTACTCAGTCCATCTGTTTAGTACAGCAGTGTTTTCCGTAAGGAGTTGGCCGCTGCTGTCTTCGATGACTGTGGCTGTTCGCTGTTGAGTCTTGGTGAGGGTCCTTAGCGTTTCATAAGCCTTCTTGCTGTTGCCGTTTGCCATGCCCTCTTCCACGCTACAACACTGGTCTTCAATCCAATCTTCTTTGGCTTCTTTCATCCTCTTCCTGATCTTCTTGTTGACAAGTCTGTACTTGTTTGCTGATGTGAGGTCTTGGCCTCTCTTTTTCTTCCAGGCTCTCCTCTCATCACAGAGATCGAGGATGTCATCGGTGACCCAGGGCTGTTTGCGCTTCCTCTGCTTCCCCAGCACTTCTTCTGCTGTAGAAAGTAACACCTCTTTTATATTTCCAGCAAGGGTGTCTACGTCACAGTCCAAAGTAGCCAAGGCTGCAAATCTGCCTCCCACCTGGGCTTGGAAGAGCTCTTCTACTTCCGGGTCTTTTAGCTTCTGGAGGTCGAATCTGATGCGAGGGCTCTTGCTATCTCGTTTCAATGCCAGCTTCAACTTGAGGCTAGTAAGGACGAGGTTGTGGTCGCTGCCAATATCAGCGCCAGGAAAGGACCTCGTTTGTGCTTTGTTAACGCTGGATTTGAATCGTCGAGGCAGCAAGATGAAGTCAATCTGGTTATGGACCAGGCCTCCTGGCGATTGCCATGTCACTGTTCTTGACTTCTTGTGTGGATGGAGGGTATTAGCAACGGTGAGACGGTGACTCTGTGCGAACTCTAAAAGTCGCAGGCCTCTGTCGTTTGTTTCTCCAAGGCCAAACTTGCCAGCTGTTCCTGCCCATTGTTGGTAGGCGTCAGGGCCGATCTTTGCATTCCAGTCACCGAGGACAGTCAGAATGTCTTTCTTAGGTGTTTTCTTGATTATGTTGTCCAGTTGTTCGTAAAATTCTTCTAATTCTTCATCGTCATGATCTGCTGTTGGAGCGTATACTTGAATGATAGTGATGTTGTGCGGTCGGGCGGAGATGCGGATGGAGATTAGTCTGCTTGACACGGGGGTGCAGCTGATGACAGTTCCAGCCACCTCTTTCCTTACGATAAAAGCTACGCCATGTTCGTGCTTGGTTTCTTTTCCGCTGAACCAGATTTTATGGCCTTCATCTGTTGTTGTTTCTCCGAAGCCTGTCCATCGAACTTCTGCAAGTCCTACAATGTCCCAGCGATAGCGCTTCAACTCGTGGGTGAGTTCCTTCACTTGTTAAATACTAAGTGTTTGTCAAGAGGAAGGAGTCCAGCTGCCTCAAGCCTCACCTCAGTGGGTAGAGATGAGCTAGGAATAATAAGTTTGGCTGCTCTCCTGTATAGCGAATTTAGAGAGAGAGAGAGAGAGAGAGAGAGAGAGAGAGAGAGAGAGAGAGAGAGAGATGAAACTTTATTTATCAACTGTAAAAGTGTTGACAGAAAATTACGTCAGTTTACAAACTTGCCGTTGCTGCTCGCTGCGAAATATGAATGAAAATAAACAAAGGAGAAAATAAGCATTCAAATATACTAGACATTATCACTACATAATTATCTCACATCTGTAAATTTAACTAATTATGAGCCTGAAAACTATTTAGTTTGTAGAAAGACATTGGATGAGTTCTTTAGCCAGTTTTGTACCTCTTCAACCTTTTCGAAAATTAAAGTTCAATGCGAAAAATGTCAGAAGTAAGACTCTTTGATTTCATCAGAAAAATCAAACCGTGACGGTGACGTAAAAGCACCAGTTGAAACCGTTAGTGTTTTATACAATGTTCCTAATTGACGCAAATCACCAGCACGTCAGTGTTTTACATGTGTATGAGCTGGCGCGATGTCCTCCTTCATTTGTTTTTGTATGATATTTGCAAACGTATTGTGGAAAAGGTGGAATATGCATGCAAGCTCATACAAAAGAGGCTTTGTGGGCATGAGCAATTTCACCTTATTCTTCAAAATGGCTGTGGATACGCCAGCCCACAGGTGGAACGTATAACCGGTAGGACTGAAGCGCCGTGTGTCTGCCGTCTGTGTGTGCAAATTCTGCCGTTTGTGTTTGTGTGTGCCATTGCCGTGCGGATCAGGCGCGGGGAGGGGGGTGCCGGGGGGACGGGGGGATTAAAGGGAGATACTGAATAAGTTCGTAATCCAGCGTTGTACCTTTTCAACCTTTTCAATAATTAATTCATTTTTGCACGTTTTGGAGCCACTATCAAACGGTCAGCACTGGAACAGGCTGTGCGGACCAAAACTGTCAGCTCTGGAAGAGCGTGCCTTTCGGATGAGTGACGTGAAACATCAAATTCGTCACAGCGTACACGGCATCGTGAGACCAGCGATGCCATGACGTGAAGCTTATAGTGACGTCATTTTGCTGCTCGTGCTATTCTTCTTCTTCAGAATTCCTGTCTCTACTCCAGCCTAAAGAGCGTACTGATGGCGGGAAGCGGCGTGTGTTTTGATCAGAGGTTGGCTTAGAGAGGAGGGAAATGGATCAGAAGGATAATCTTAAAAATATGAACAGCTCTGAATGTTACTAAAAGAAAAACGCAGGAGAGCTCCAAACAATACGGTAGACTTCGGAATGTAATCCTCTTGTTCATACTTGCCGTCGCTACCCTACAAACACAGGGTAATAATTGCAATAGTACCAAATTACACAAAAGGAAAGATTAGGAGACATTGAACATGAAGAGACATTAAATAAAATTATTTCATTCATTCGATCATGCATTACAAAAAAAGGTAATAAAAACTAAACAAACATACCCGCTCGCGCGCAAGCACACACAGACACGCCCTATGACAACCTATATACTAAGGAAATCATTCGAATCATAGTGAAAATTCACTTAAGACAGCAAAAATTATTTAGATTATAATAGAAACATGAATGATGTAATTAGGCGAGTATTATTAGTATGGTCAAACCATACGGCAGCATGCACTGATTACGATAAGCACATGTTCGATACGGATACTTGTGGTAGATTCACTTAAGACAGTAAAAATTATTTAGATTATAATAGAAACATGAATGATGTAATTAGGCGAGTATTATTAGTATGGTCAAACCATACGGCAGCATGCACTGATTACGATAAGCACATGTTCGATACGGATACTTGTGGTAGATTACGTATCAGCGGACAACAAGTACTTGAGGAGGCATTCTTTGAAAGAGGAGAGGGAGCTAGCGTGTATTAAACATGTAGTCAATTTGTTCCAGAAAGAAGCGCCTGGTTTTGATTAAATCTATCCTTGGGCGCGGTGTAATAGAGTTTCGTCTTGAAGTAGAATAACCTGAACTTGCCTTGGTAAAGAACGTACAAAGACATTCTGGGTGAATCTCATTGCAGATTTTATACACAACCACACCCTTGTTAAAAAGGTGATGCTTGCAAAGAGGTAGCATTTTCAGTTTTTCAAGTTTTTTGTCAGTTGTCATGGCTGAATTAGGCAGGATATGTTTCGCTGCTCTCCGATGCGGGGAGTTAAGCTTCTTGAAGTGTATGTCACCGCTGCCATCCCATATCGTAGACGCATAATCGATGTGGGATTTAACATGTGCACTGTAAAATAACTTGCGGGCATCAACGTCGATAATGTACTTCAACTTTGAAAGCATAAAAACATTTCTGGCAACAGTTTTACATACAGCATTTAGAGAGAGAGAGAGAGAGAGAGAGAGAGAGAGAGAGAGAGAGAGAGAGAGAGAGAGAGGCAGGCAGGCAGACAGACAGACAGACAGACAGACAGAGAGAGAGAGAGAGAGAGAGAGAGAGAGAGAGAGAGAGAGAGAGAGAGAGAGAGAGAGATTAAATGAAATTAAAACTACTTTTCATTACAGGTAGGTAGAGAGAGAGAGAGAGAGAGAGAGAGAGAGAGAGAGAGAGAGAGAGAGAGAGAGAGAGAGAGAGAGAGAGAGAGAGAAAGTTTCACTAAGAAACAATTTACATTTTCGACTTTATGTGGACATTCTACCACTTCCACTGCAGACACAAACTTTACGTTTTCGTGATTAATAAACAGAAGCAACTAATATAATCACGTCAAGTTAAAACTGTAGTGGAGATTGTTTTCCACACCTGGCCTCTGGCCAATCGGGACACTGTATTTTCACGGTATAACATTTCGCTTTTTCTTATAGACTCATTCATTTTCTAAGCCTTCCAACATGGAAACTCACCTAATTGAGTTCCAAGAATAAATGTTAATATTCCTACGCTGTGTTTCTTGTTTCAAACTCCGCCGTGAGATAATAATAATAATAATGCATAGCATTTATATGGCGCATTTCTCATATTTATAATATAACTCAATGCGCAGAATGTAGCCGCGAACTGAACCCAACAAGCACGCTCACGTGAATCACACGCATTCACTCACACACTGTACGTAAACACAGAACATTCACGTGGTGCTAAGGGCAAGCTCAAGCGAGCTACTGACGGTATTTGGAAATCGTTTTGTATTTGAAATTTTAGTTGGCTGAAACTGATACCAAAGAGATGGCCTTAGTCGCCTGCTCGGCGTTAAACCCAAATAACTAACTTGTTTCAAACTGAACATGTCGATCAGCTTCTTTAAGGTGTTTCTTAAGCGGGAAAGTCAAGCCCTTAACTCATCCGTTACCAGTGTTCACAAATTTTGCGTCAGAAACAATATCCAACACTCGCGTGAAGAACACAGATATAAATGGGACACCATTAGACATCAAGAACACAGGACTAGCAAGAGACATGAATCCTCATCAGTCCCCGCTATCCAAATAATTTGCTTTCACGACGACCTCTTTGTTCCTTTTGGCAAACACGAATCACGCGAACCGCAAAAGCGCCAATCACGATTCACGATTTCAGAGCACGTCCCCCCCCCCCTCCACCCCCCCCCCCTCTCTCTCTCTTTAATATGTGTCCAAAGCACGTGAAACTGTCGCACGCGTCCTATTGCTGAAGTGGAGTGATAAAGAGAAGAGAATGTCTCTGTCGCGTAGGTGTCACAGATTGTGTGAGTGGGTGTATTCAAAGGCTATCATCAGCAGACGTTCTACGGCTGGCTTTCACCCCTTCTCTGCTGGGAAATGTCAAAACTACCCAACTGCAAGAGGCATAGATCCTCATAAGCCCCGCAGTTGCGGGGGCTCATGAGAATCAATGCCTCTTGTTGACACCACTTTGGTTTTGTGTGTCTTCGGTGTTGAATTCCGAAATATATCAGAAGCACAATCCACGACCAAAGGCTCTGAAGGGGTTTAGTGAAAATTCGCCGGTACAGCACGTTGTCATACCTCAGCTAAGATTTCTCTACACTTCTGTCCATAATCAATATGAGAAGGCACATTGACCAGAGATTTTCGACCGTCCCTGGTTCGTGTGGGTGGAACTCTCCTACGAACAAAGGAGTAGAAGAGCATGTAAGTCTTCCATTTTTACGACATTAAAGGTCCACTACCGCCGTAACTGTTCAAAGATACACTTCTGTAACAAACGGTTACAAAACGCTACACACAGGTCTAGTTATGGTTCATTTGGACACAGTAGAATCCAGTTCAGCACACGTCGTCTTAATATCAAGTAACCTGACAATGATTCCACTCCTTTCTTTAAATATAGTGCTATAAGTACGAGAAACAGCTAAAAATAGTTTGAAACGCTAACGGCTGCACAGAATAAACAAGTGCAATTACGCATGTGCTGTTGCTGCCTGTACAAACTGCTGTTAAAAGTTCATTGGGTGTGTCGACAAGAGATAACAAACACAAATGGTGCAGAAACGCGTCTTCAGATTTATGCCTAATGGTACTTTATCGTCAGCCTTTTAATCCAGCATGAGCGTAAAAAATACCCAAAACATTTATAAGATGTTGCTATCGAAGGATGTATTAAAAACATTATTAAGATATCGCTACAATGGGATATCGTAGTAAAGCCAAAGCACTCTCAATACGGTGTTGAATGGGATTTCTTCATCATATTATAAAGAGATATTTCGAAATATTAACACATTCTGCTCCAGGACCGATATCCGCAAATTTTGAAGTTGCCCCCTGAAGACTGTATTACACTTCTGGAAACAGATCGAGCGTGATAGTTCAAGGGTTGTGCCAGAATAGCTTGGCGCCTATGGGCGCCAAGCTATTCTGGCACAACCCTTGAACTATCACGCTCGATCCATGTCTTGCCGTGGCGTATCGGAGTTGAATGAGTTAACCCTAAATGAAAGGAATCCAAATGCTGTTTACAACTGATTATAACGATGTACGTTGTTTGCGCGAGTGTCTTTTAGGTTATCTTACTGTCTATGCGAATGCATAAACTGACATCACAGGGGCACCAAAAATGTGTTTTCTGTAACTTGTGCTGTGTTAATTTAGTTGCGTCCATGACTATGTGTGGTAGTGGATGTTCAGGAATATATGAGTAGAACCTCAAATAACCTCCTCGATCTGAAGATGTAAATGGGCGCGGTTTCTACGCACAAGAGGCATATATTCTCATAAGTCCCTGAACTTCAGTGCAAGGGCTTATGAGGATATGTCTCTTGCAGATGGAACAGGACCGAAGGACTGAAAATGGATTGCCGTCTCACGGCGAGAAAGAAGAACAAAATGTCTTCCGGTGTAGGTGTATTGTAAAATTTGCCATCAGTTATAATCCTCTCTCTCTCTCTCTCTCTCTCTCTCTCTCTCTCTCTCTCTCTCACACACACACACACACACACACACACACACACACACACACACACACACACACACACACACACACACACGCACATGGAGACAAAAGCCTCAGAGTGGGTTACCTACCATTTGAAGTGAAAATGGGTTCCCATATTTCTATATATTCTAGGGCTCTGCAAATGATGCGAATGTTTATAACTCACCTTTAAACTAAGTTCTATAACTTAAAATAAAGAGACATTTTCTAGAAACAGAGCAACTGGATGGAGAAAAAATGGGTTTCTACCAATAAAGTGGGTGCCTCTCACACAAAAACTGGCATTACAGTGAAAATGGGTGTCATTTCAAATCATTCATTTAAGCATGTACTATCTTAAGAACATTAGGCGTCTGTAATAAGGTAAAGTTCAGGGAATATTTGATGCTTCTTTTTCACATTCATTTGATCATTGTCATTCTTTTCTTTCAACTTAATGTGTATTCCTTTTTTTCCTGCATTACTAGAAATGTCAAACACAATGACACAACACACAATGAACAAATACCTCACTAATTATACCTCTGGTTGAGTTTATTATGATTGTTTGGGTGGGTGGGGTTGGTGGGGAGGGAAGGGGTGGGGTTCATCACTTTTGATTTTATAGAGCTGCAATTCTGTCTTATAATGAAAGATTTTCAGTGTCGGTTGAATCAGTAGGTCATTTCAGAGGCGCGCACCGAGTTTCATGGTCTATCCACTCACAAATACACATTTGGAGTGCACCAGATGGGTCCAGTTGGCCAAGTCTCCCATTCCACACTACAGGCCAGCTAAGAGAAGCAATCGCGTCTAAGGCGTGCCCGACGTAGGCCTCCCTGATGTGCGGTAGAAGGTTTAAAACTAAGAAACTGTTGTTTTTAGAAGCGTGTCGGGCAACAGTTTTTATTAAAACTGTTTTAAAACCTTTTTTAACTCAACATTTGTTAATGTTAAAATTGTTTTAATTTGCAAGCGTGTAACTGTTGTGGCCAACGTATCCCCTATAGTGCTGGGCTATTTATCCCATTGTCGCCTTCTCACTTCGCTCAGCACTCGACTTTCTAGTCCTTCCCTCAAACGGGCAGCAGGACCACAAACAATACTTCACTATTACATCTTTTGGCAACATTAGGTTTTTGTCTCTGACCTAGCATTACATCCGAAAATGGCGCATCCAAAGCCTTTGCACTCTTTTTTTACTGCACTAAACGGCCCACTGCAGCAGGCGACGCGCCGCGTAATGACCCTGACTGTGTGACATCATTTGCATTCAATCAATTTGTGCATACAATCGGAGAGGAGTTGCAGTCGAAACGAAAGCATAACACCAACAAACCCACAAACAAAGCAACAGGTTGAACCAAAAGGTCGGGCAGGACACAAGACAACAGCAGCCTCACCCAAAGTCTATGCGTCCTCTCTCACACTGCGCACTCATACAATCACTTCCCTTCATAGCAAGTTGCTCGCGTAAAAATGCATTGCCCAAGTCCCTGGCGCACAGATACATTGCTCTCAAATTTGCCACTAGACATCACCTCCCACCACATCACCCCGGAACCACAACAAACTCAACACTTTTTTTAACAAAACAACCACACCCTCATGTAATAAACCTCATTTTGCAGCAACATAAACAATTTACTCCCTCACACAACTAAAATACCACCTCCCTCCCCCCTTTCGTATCTCTCCGTTTCACTTCGGCTCACCGACGCAGTCGACCAATCAGGTATTAAGTTATTTACAGCTGAGAAGTGTGATGTCTCACACACACACACACACACACACACACCCATTTTAGGGGTTTTGTAGACACACACACACACACACACACACACACACACACACACACACACACACACACACACACACACTGCTGGGACAAGTTCAAACACACTAGCGGAGTGTCTTTTAAACGCAAAAGTGCATGTAAAAAACCCCAAAATGAGAAAAACTGATTTTTAAAAAAAATTATAACTTTTACCGAAAGACAATACAGAAACAATCCTCAGAAAAAAATGGGTGTCTGACTTGGGCACCCAGAATTTTACGCACACTCATTTTCCATAAGGATGGTAAAGACAGTCACCCATTTTAGGGCTTTTGTGCACACACACACACACACACACACACACACACACACACACACACACACACACACACACACACACACACACACACTTCCGGCGTCTGCCAATGCACTGAGGCACAGACCGAAATTTCCGTCCATCGATCGCCTGAAACTCTGTGGCCGGCACGTGCGGTTCGTGACGAAACATAACTCCCTGTAGTTGTTCTCAACGTGTCCCGGCCGCTGTCTCATTTCACCTGCAAGAGGCGGAGATTCTCATGAGCCCATGCATTCGCAGGGGCTCATGAGAATATACGTCTCTTGCTGGGCTTGATTAGCTTCAGCTGTTCCTGAATCCGAATGCGTGAATGCCGGCCTGTCAAGGAGACTTTGTGATGGGACTTTTGACGCCGTTTGAATGGCAATGTCCCAACGCGCAAAAGGCCATCGGGCCGACGTTGGCCGCCATTGGCCCGCGCACAGCCGTGCGCGGGCCAATGGCGGCCAAAGTCGGCCCTATGGCCTTCTGCGCGTTGGGATTGTCCTGAGAGTGACCCGCTTTGATAAAGCAACTTCGTCTTGCAAACTATTGCCTGGTTGTGGTCAACACTTGGCTTGCAGTGTGTGCCATGGTTAGACACTGTTCTGATCTCGTCCCTTTCACTGTTAAGGCCCTCAGCCATCACGAGAATCCATACCTAAAATTGCCTTACTATACGAAAGGGTTACATTTTCGTGAGACGCTGACATATTCCCACGAAAATACAACACTCTTCAGTCTTGGCCTACATTGGCGTGGTCGAAAATACATAAGGATAGCCTAATGATGTGAAATAAAAAAAATATTAAAAAAATCAGCTAAAAGCATGTCATTTTAAAGTATTTTTCTTTTTTAAGAACAAGTCTCAACAGATTTTTTTTTTAACGATATGAAATTGCGGTTGTGTGACGCCAATTTTAAAGTACCATTACCCGTAATTTTGAAGGCACATTTCAGCACCAATTGTGTTTGTTATGCCTTGTGGACACACCTAATGGACTTTAACAACAGTCTGGAAACGCAGCAAAAGCACACGCGTAATCGCGCTTGTTTATTCTTTGCGCAGCCGTTAGCGTTTCTCAAACTGCCTTTGTATTTCTAGAACGGAGTGGGGGTCATTGTCAGATTACTTGATATAAAGACGACGTGTGCTGTGTCTAAATGAACCATAACTAGACCTGTGTGGAGCGTTTCGTAACCCTCCATCTGTTACAGAAGTGTGTCTTTGAACAGCTACGGCGTTACTGGGCCTTTAACTCATTCAGCCTCGACACACCACAGGAAGACATGGGTCGAGCATAATAGTTCAACTGAAGGTGGTGCCAGAATAGCTTGGCGTCCATATGTGCCAAGCTGTTCTGGCACCACCCTTGAACTATCATGCTCAATCTGTTTATTGAATTTAATAGCTCATTCAGAGGGCATTTGGGGATTTCGGCTGGGGTAGAATGTGTTAAGAACATCATGTTACTTGAAACAAAAATCAAGAAATCGTCCGTGTCCCACTTGAATAGCTCATCCCTACCTCCTTCCCCTCCACTCGGCCCTCCATCATCACCTCCCTATCTCAGGACTCTCATTGTTGCTCTGATCATCACAATGCCGCTTTCCCTCTAGTCCCTGACATTATCGTAGACTGGAAGCTAGTAACAAACTACTCTTTCTTAGTCAGTGTAAAGCAGTGCAGATGTGATTGCGCGCAACAAGAGGCATAGATCTTCATGTGTCCCCCGCTGCTTGCGGGGGGCTCAAGAAGATATATGCCTCTCGCAGGCGGTTGGGTGTTCGCTGAAGCGGTGAGCAGACAGACCCACCTGACCACAAGTTGTACGTATTCGTTCAGAATTGAGCTCATGCACTTATAAGTTAATGATACGGCATTATTAAACAGAGAGATTCATACAAACACCCCTGCACTGTCGGGAAGAAAGCAAACATCACGCAAAAGCAGGAGACATAGATCCTCATGAGCCCCCGCGACTGCGGGGGCTCATGAGGATCTATGTTTCCTGCACTTGAGTGAGGTCTGTGCCTCTTAATGGAACCAGTTTGTATCCCTGTTCTTTCGGCGTTTGTGGCTTTTGTTCGTTGAATGAACTAATTTTTCGCGGCGGGAAACAAAATGTGCGTCCAGTGGCAGGGATGGGGTTAATACAAGGGGTTACGGTCAAAATAAACACGTGTGATGATTTTGCGATTTTTGACCTTACTGAGCAAAGCCGTAAGGTCCAGAATCAAGGACACGTACATATAAAAAAAAATTTTTGTTTTTTTTGTTGGAAATAACACTGTTACGTATATAAATTTCGGTCACTCCCTTCCCCCCCCCCTCCCCCCTCCAACAACAACATCCCCCCCCCCCACCCCCCCAGGCAGTGATATAATCGCAGAGACGCGAGCCGGAAATCGTGTTACGTGGTAGTCATTTTTTTTATATGATTAGTTTATTATCTGGCTTCCAAAGATAAGTACTAATAGTTAACCCCTTCTCGTTCGAGAAATAAGTGAACGCGAGCCAACTGCAAGAGGCATAGATCCTCATGAGCCCCCGCAGTTGCGGGGGCTCATGAGGATCTATGCCTCTTGCTGACGCCGCTTGGTATTCATGTTCCTTGAGCGGCTGGGGGTCCGCTGTGCTGAATTAAGAAATATTTCAGAAACACAGTCCGCGTCCACTGGCAGTGAAGGGGTTAAGATATACCGCGACATAGTGGCGTAGGAAAGGGTGGGCCGTGGGGGGGGGGGAGTGGCGGGGGAGGGGGGGGGGGAAGGGCCTCGGCACTGATTTTTTTTATGTTTGACTTTTGGACCCTGAACTACTCGCTCCCAAAACCCCACTCCCCCCATGTTTGGTCACCCCCTCACCCCTCCGCCAAGCCCCCCCCCCCTCCCGCTTCCCAACCCCCCACCCGATGCCTGATATTTTTAAGTAACGTGTCGGGCACGCTGCTCACCCCTCCCCCAACGGAACCTAGCTTCCTGCATTACTGCATTTGTCAGTCAGTGAAACGCAGACACCGTGGTCGATTACGCCTAAACCCTTAAACTGTACTGAACACTGCATTACCCTACTACATTTCCTACCCAATAGCAAAACGTCTTCTGGCGCACGACGGCCGCAGTGGGCCTGCGCACTGCCGTGCGCGGGCCCACTGCAGCCGTCGTGGGCCCGAGGCCATTTGCTTACTAGGCTTGTGGCGTAAAATCCAATAATCACGAGAGGTTCTGCTGCTGCTTTTCTTCCGCCATAAGATAGAAGTCCAACACAGCCGCACATGTCACATGCTAAGAGTTATTTCACTGTGCTTAACTCATTGTACCCGAAGACCGAAATCCACATATTTTGCCATTGTCCTCAGAAGACTGTATTGAAGTGCAGGATATGGATCGACCATGATAGTTCAAGGGTCATCAGTACCAGAATAGCTTGGCTCCCATAGGCGCTATTCTGGCATCACCCTTAAACTATCATGGTTGATCCATATCTTGCTGTGGTGTGTCAGGGGTAGAATGAGTTAAAAACCCAGTAGAACAGTTCTGGCTTTTGGGTGACAGTGCGGTGTGTGTGTGTGTGTGTGTGTGTGTGTGTGTGTGTGTGTGTGTGTGTATGTGTGTGTGTGTGGTTTATACGTGTGTGTATGGTTTATACGTGTGTGTGTGTGCTGGCGTCTGTGTGCGCGCGCGCGTGCGTGCATGTCTGTGAGTGTCTGTGAGTGTGTGTGTGTGTGTGTGTGTGTGTGTGTGTGTGTGTGCTTGTGCGTACGCGCGCGCGTGCGTGTCTGTGAGAGTGTGTGTGTGTATGTTTGTGCGTGCGCGCGCGTGCATGTGCGTGTGTGTGTGTGTGTGTGTGCGCGCGCGCGTGTTAATATATCAGCATTATTGCACACTAGTTCCTTGTGCTTGATAAATCCAAGACAACATTACTCTTGCTTTATTGCCTTCTATTGCCAATTTCTCTGGCTAGCTTGTCATTAGCCCTTCTCTGTCAATTACCACAAGTTGTTTATGCAAAAATGAAAGATTCATCGCTAAAGGAACCCGTCCATCAAGGGAACACAAACACATACTATTACTACTGCTAACAACAACAACGATAACAGTTTATTGTCCCAAGATATCTTTTATCACAGAGGTAAATGTTTAAGATTCCGGGAGCAAGAGACACAGAACCTCATGAGCCCCCGCTGTTGCGGGGGTTCATGAGGTTCTATGCCTCTTGCATTTGGGTGGTGCTTATGGCACACTGTTTCTCGACAGTGGTGGGGTTAATAAAAATACAATACAACGATCGATACATTCCGTGCCGCGTGTTTTGCATTAAAAAAAAAAGATTTTCTCGGAATGCCGACATTTATCAGTCGTTGGTTGCCGGCTGCTGTCAAGTGGATGGAGAAGTATGCACTCCAATTACTATTATTTCTCAGGACAATTAGCCATCCACCAAAGTCAAAGGCAGCTGCACTGTGAACCCGCCTCCATCTGCTTGTGGCACAGATTCTCATAAGCCCTTTAAAAACAAGAAAGGTCAATGGGAGATTTTAGTGAAAAAAATGTATACCTGTAAGTGGCGCAGACACTCATTCAGGAAAGTGTCATGTCATGAAAATTTATAATATCGTCCACTTCGTTTATAACAAGGTCGGATTTAACAAATAAATTGTTTAACAGGGCCGGATCACTTACATTTTTTTTGGGGGGGGGGGGCAAACAATTTTTGGAGAAATTAACCACCTGAAACAGACACCTAAAGCAGAGTTTTGACTGTTTTGAGTGTGGCTTTATTTTGTTGTTTTTTTCACCAAGATGAGCAAAGATCATCCTTCAGTGTATCAAAGTTTTATGTTGTATAGTTTTTATGCGGGAAAGGGGGGGGGGCATGGCCCCCCGCGCCCCCCACCCCCACCCCCCACCCCCCTGGATCCGGCCCTGTTTAAGTCGAATATAACAACGCTTTTTCAGAGACCGCGGCAGCACTCTTTATATGTAAATTACTTCGCTTATAACAGACTTATAGGCAAGAACAACAAGACAAAGTTGGCGATTTGTTATATCCGAAGCTGACTGTAGACTAAAAGGGTGACACGCAAGGTTACACAATGCAAAGATATTCCCAACAAAACGTACGTGCGTGCTGATATGTGGTTTCATCGCTATCGTCTCTTGTTATACTGTAAACATCGATCAAGGGGATTTACGTCAGCGTGCTGGTCTGTGATTTTGGACCTTACAGCTCTAAGCCTTAACCCCTTCACTGTCAGCAGTAGTCACAGATTGTGCACATAGAAAGCATCGTTGATTCCATCAGCGCAAAAAAAACAAACAAACAGCCGCAGCCGAGATGACAAGGAACCTCAATACGCAGTGATGTCAGCAAAAGGCACAGATCCCTCATGAGCCCACACGTCCGCGGGGGCTCATGAGGATTTATGCCTCTTGCATTTTGTGTGTTGTTCGTTGTGCTTCGGTATTGGTGAGGCCAGCACACCTTTTGTCCCATGGGAAGAGTAGGTATCTCGACAGTGTTATGTATACACGTAGAAAAGATGGCGGCGCTAATTTTGATGACGCTGCTCTTCTGGTGAGCAAGAAGTCCTCGGGTCGACATCGGCCGCAGTGAGCCTGCGCACAGTCGTGCGCGGGCCCACTGCTGTCGACATCGGCCAGAAGACCCTTTTTCGTGCCGGGGCTGTCGCTGTCATGCCGACGGCCCGTCGCCAAGGCAGACAAATCCATTTATTGCCTGACCCCAGGGTCATGCATAATTTACACTGCCGTCACATGACTCTCTCTTGTCCTGCAGTACACTGTCGTTAAAAATCGAAATCTAATTTTAAAGTCTGACTGAAGCTGTTTCGGACGAGAAACTAGGAACAACATAAACATGTTACTGTCTAGCAATTCCCTGTTGAATGACAGACTGTCACTTACTGTTGAAAGTGAGTTTTAGGATCCAAACAAACAAACAAACAAACAAACAAACAAACAAACAAACAAACAAACAACACAGAGTAAACCAGAATCAAAATATGAGTCTAATTTGATTTTTTTTTAATGCAAATTTTATTTATTTTTAAACTGGAAGAACAGGTTTCACGACAATAGGAGTACATCAAATTAGAAATAAAATTTCACTTTTGGCACATTTCACTCTGTTATTAACAGCAAGAGGAATTAGTCACGCTCTTTATATCACGTAACAAAATCAAGACGAGCTGCACTGGGATACGCGGCTTTACGTCTCAAATGATTTAAGTTTGGGGTTACTACGACACAACAGCTTAAACGGGACTTTAACTCATTCTACCCCAGACACACCACAACAAGGTAAGGATCGATCATGATAGTTCAAGGGTGATGCCAGAATAGCTTGGCGCCTATGGGCGCCAAGCTATTCTGGCACCACCCTTGAACTATCATGGTCAATCGGTGTCCTGCACTGCAATGCAGTCTTCAGAGGACAACGGCAAAATTTTGGCATTTCGGTGTTGGGGTAGAATGAGTTAAATGGAGCTGCAGTTGGGCCTTAATCCCATCGCTGCCAGTGATCACGAACTGCGCCTCTGAACGGCTGCACACTGACCGACATTCATGTGAAGAATACAGATGTAAATGGGCCCAAACATAGGCATAAAGAACACAAGTATAGCAAGATACATAAACCCTCATGAGCCCCCGCTATGAGGGTTTATGTCTCTTGCAGGTGGATAGCGTTAGGCTTGCCCCTTCAGTATCTAAGCATGTTTCTTTCTATGCTTTCAATTTTACACATTTGCCAGTCACCGATTTGGTATGGAGTGGCATTCATGCCATCAAAGTATGCTGAAACCGTCGGCTAGGTCTAAACCTGAAGTCCTAGTCTACTGCACCACTGGTTGCCTCCCTCGAGTCGCTGTGATGATCAGCACAGCAAACTGAAGGACACAAACAACTTGAGTCTACTGTTGTGACGCTCACAAACCAGTTAGTAGAGGCTAGGACTGGTAGAATAATATACATACCAAGCAGAATTACCCAGCGCTGGACATACAAACGACTGGATCCCCTGCCCCACAGGTGTGTGTGTGCTGTTTCGACAGATTCAAGGTTTTAGAAGGAGAAAAAAGGGAACGTTTATGGCTTAACGTCTTTTGTCCACCACAAAGGTGATTTCAAAGACGGGGCATTGAAAACGATCTGAACAAATTTTGACCCCAGTTGGATTCGAACCCGGGACCTTTTCGGACGAGAGTCGAATGCTCTATCACCGAGGCACCCAGCTCCCCTCATTTTTTTTTTTTGAGAGTCAAATAATTTAATACTACCATACATGAGAAATTGCAGTGTCTTGTCTCAGTAGACTAAGACTGTTGGTTTATACCAGGCCGGCGGGTTTAAGTCGGCTTTCATGCATGCCATACCCAGCTTCAGCTTCAACGTGGCTATAAATTCGCGCGTCAGTTGGGATTTTAAGTCAGTGAAGTCGCTTAGACTTTTTATGGGGAATGTCTGTAGAGATCGATGGCCCGCCAAGTCCTGCCAGAAAACACTGGGCGCAATCAATGTCCGGGTCACGTCGCATGTGGGGGAACTCACAGCCACGCGCACCGACACAGGCATACACGGAGGATATAGTTACTGACGAGCAAATTTGCTCGTCAGTATATGTGCGCGTACTCAGATACGCACATACAGAAAAATACGCGAAGCAACTGCATGCTCAGCAGTCTCTAGCGCGGACATACGGTGAAATGGACGTGTTCAGATATAATAGGCCGTGTGACATCGGAGAACACAATGTTTTTCCCAAATATCTCCGCAAAGAAACACCTTTCTGTACCATATTAAGAACAAATATCATACAGTGCAAACTTGACCTAGTATGGGCTATTTTTATTTAACCACTCGATTTGTCGATTTTGCTGTACAGTCATAAAACTTTGGTGAAAAGACAAGAACAAGTCATTAACTCATTCTACCCCAGACACACCACAGGAAGATAAGAATTGACCATGATAGTTCAAGTGTGATGCCATAATAGCTTGGCGCCTACGGGCGCCAAGCTATTCTGGCATCACCCTTGAACTATCATTGGTCGATCTGTGTCCTGCACTGCAATGCAGTCTTCAGAGGACAACGGCAAAATTTAAGGATTTCGGTCTTGGGGTAGAATGAGTTAATAGAGCTCCGGCAGATTCAGTATCGAGGTGAAGCATGCAGACTTTTTGTTTGCCTGCGCTGTTTCCGGTTTGAAATAGTTGCCAATTCACGTGAAAATGGATCTCTCTATAATGGGCCGAATATATCTGAGGCACATTTAGGGATGTCAAAACATCCGGATACTTCATGAAAAAAAAAAAATCCGAATTTGTTACGACGGTGCAGCAAAACTGACACAATGTTCGAGTTTCTTGAAAGTAAATCGTATCAGGTCAACTGGCACTGAATGATATTTGTTTTAAGAGCGGTGTAGAAAAGTGTTTATTTGCGAAGATATTTGCAAAAAGCATTGTGCGCTCCGAATGTTAGTTAACTCATTCAGCCCCGACACACCACAGCAAGACATGGATCGAACATGATTGTTCAAGGGTGGTGCCAGAATATCTTGGCGCCCATAAGCGCCTAGTTATTCTGTCACCACCCTTGAACTATCTGATCGATCTGTCTCTAGAATTGTAAGTCCTTCAGAGGGCAACTTCAAAATGTAAGGATTTCGGTACTGGTGTGGAATGTTAAACGGCCTAAACAAGCATACCAAGCAAGCAACTGCATGCTCAGTAGTCTCACGCACAGACACAAACACATACGCGTAAAATTATGTACTCAAGAATGCACGAACGCACGGGCGTACTTGTACACTCCTACGGACGGACGCATTCACACGCGCCGGAGAAATACACCTACGCATGCGGTCGAACGAACAAACAAACAGATAAATACACGCATGCGCATGCAAAGAGAAATAAGGGAGAAAGAAGCACGCTTTGAAAAGACAATTACAATACAATTTGTTAATATGCATTGAAGTACCATTGCGCATAAATCTGAAGACACGTTTCAGCACTATTTGTGTTTCTTGTCTCTTGTCGACACACCTAATGAACCTTAACAGCAGTCTGGACGCGCAGCAAAAGCACACGCGTAATCGCACTTATTTATTCTGCGCAGCCGTTAGCGTGTCGATCCATGTTTAGCTCTTTCTCGTACTAAAAGCGTTCTATTTCTTGAATGGAGTCATTGTCAGGTTACTTGATATAAAGACGACGTGTGCTAAACTGGATTCTCCAGTGTATAATGAACCATAGCTAGACCTGTGTGGAGCGTTTCGTAACCATCTGTTACAGAAGTGCATTTTTGAACAGTCACGGCGGTACTGGGCATTTAATATTTCAGATTAAAACACTTTTTAAAAAAATAAACACACAAACAAGTTCACCATTTGCTATTTATCTTTTCTTTAGTAATCGGAAATCGAAACTTAACCTATTTAATCCCGCGGCCGTATTTCCCCAACGTTGGAAGTGTCACCTAAAGACTATGTACGGGTTGCAGGAGATGGATCGACCATGATAATTGAAGGGTAGCGCCAGATCAGCTTGGCGCCTTACGGCGCCAAGCTGATCTGGCACTACCCTTCAATTATCATGGTCAATCCATCTCCTGCTGTAGGGCGTCGGGGCTAAATGGGTTAAGAAAAAAAAAAAAGAAAAAAAAAAGAAAAAAAGACAAGTAGCAAATTTTGTAAGTGCCTTTCTGAGCGCGTTTGTTTCGTCGTTGGAATGTTCAGCTGCATTTTACGCGCTTGGCAGTCACCTTTTTGGCCTGGATTTTTTAGAAACGAACTCAACAATGAAACACGCTTACAAAAGACAGTTACAGCACAATTTATTAATATTTCGGGCAAATACCATTCTTCAAAACAGCCAAACAAACAAGTATAGAGATCAATCGCTACTTATCGCAGAAGGAATGTGGCGCGTATGCATAATCGTGTACATCTGTGTTAGCGCGCGCGCGTGTCAGTGTGCGTGCGTGCATGGGTGCACCAGTGCGTGCACGCGAGCGTAATTTCTTACGAGACTGGAGAAAGAGACAAAACATTTACAATGATCATCTCTCATAATGCAAGCCTAACAGGCACAGAGATTATCTCAGACACCTTAATAACTTCTATTATCCAAAAGTTATGTTTCATCCGTTCCTTTCGGGCCTCTCCCAGACGCAACACGATGCCAGCGGAGAAAAAGGTCATCGGGCCGATGCCAGCCTTCGTTGGTCCACGCACAGCCGTGCGCGGACCAACGAAGGCTGGCATCGGCCCGAGGATACTTTACAAACTTGAATACCAGCTGAAATATGATCCAAATTATGCGGAAGTGTATAAAGTCCGTCTTGTTGCCCTTGAGGAAGAATCGCATCCGTTGGACATTTTTTCTTCTTCGGTATTAAACAAAAAAAAAAAAAAAAAAAAAAGAAAACGCTAGCCGTCTGCAAGACTTTAGAGATCCTCAGGCGCCCTAATTCCATTTATTCTACACCAGACATTCTGCATAATATACCATACCAACAAAAATGACAGAGTCCAAAATACGCGAAAGTTACAAATTCTGTTCTTGTCTTTTTTTAAGCTGCAAGAGGCATAGATCCTGAGGGGCTCCACGCATTTGCCGGGGCTCATGAGGATCTATGTCTCTACTGAGGTTACGTAAATAACAATGTTAATCTGAACAAAAACAAAAATTTATAAAAAATGGACGTGTTGGTTTTGCCAAATAACGACAGTTTTGCAGTTGGTGCCCTGGTGCTCATAGTACGAATCTGTGCATTTTACAGCAAGATGACAAGGGCTCATGAGGATCTGTGCCTCTGTGCCTCATACAAATGGTGGAGGATCTATACCTCACGTTCAACATCGTTGACATCAAGTTTCCTCCAGCAGAGTGTGTCGAAGGGTGTTCGAAACAGGACTCAGTGTCTGGATGACTGGCATAACCTGGAGGTATGATTTCCTTGAAAGCAGACTCACAGCGAAGGAAATTAGCAGACTTCATCCCGGAGAAGCCCCTCGATTTTCGGATGTAAATGTGGCCGGTTCTAGTAGTCTGAGGGTAGTTCATTTCAACTCTGAGTCATGCAGATCCAAAACGGACGAGATAAGAGACTTGTGTAATTGATGATAATATTGGCATTGTCTTCATAACTGAATCCTGGCTTTGTGAGCATGGTGACGAGGCTATCATTGCTGACATTACTCCATCTACTCACAAGACTGCGTCCTTTCCTCGCATCAGAAGAAGGGGAGGTGGTATTTGCATATTCTTCTTAAAGCATCTTGACCATTTCCTCTCAGAGAAGAAGCTGGTGTTTGAGTCTTTCGAAGCTGTTGAAGTACAATACTGTAACTCGAACTGTTTTGAACGTCTAATATGCCTGTACCGCCAGTAAGCAGCATAAGACCACCGACAAACAGTTCTTGAGTGAATTTCTGATCTTCTCAGTAATGTGTGTGATCGCAGAGGTGATGCGACCATTATCGGCGACTCCAACTATCACTATGAAGTGTCCTTGAACAGTGCTGTCAATAAGCTGAAAACGCTCTTGCATGACCACAACTTCATTGAACTGGTACAAGAACCAACACACAGACTTGGACATGTCCTTGACTGGCTCTGGGAAGAGGGTAGTTTTCTTCAGTCACATGCAGTCAAGGGGATACCCTTTTCTGATCACAAAGCCATTTTTTGTGATCTCCTCTTGTGCAAACCTAAGCGTGCAAAGAGAACTGTGTCCTCGAGAAATCTGAGGAAAATAAATAATGTTTTCAGGGCTGATGTCCAGGTTGCGGTCATCCGCCTGTCTGCAGATTCTTCTGTCTTGTCCTTAGTTGACGACTTCAACTCTGCTCTTCTCTCCATTCTCAATCATCATGCACCACTCAGGACCAAAAACGTCACCGACCGACCCTCTTCTCCCTGGCTCACCGAGGATGTTAAGGTGGCAAAGCGACATCTGCGTCAAGCTGAGAGGCGTTGGCGTTCTAGCCATCTCACACTGAGTCCATAGACAGATTTTTGCTTCCTGTCGCGCTTCATTGAAGGCAGTACAACATTAAGCCAAGCGTGATTTTTACTGTGCCCGTCTCACGGAATGTAAGTCTACAAAATCGCTGTTCCAGGTCTCTGATGAGCTGTTCGACAACAGTAAAGATTCTTCACTGCCATCATGCCTTCCCAGTTCTGAACTGCCTGATAGGTTTTGTGAATTTTTCGACAAGAAAGTTTCAGACATCCGAGCTGAGCTTGGCACTTTGATGGATAGTGTTGCTGATGATGACTGTTCCAGTCCTGTCTTTGCAGGTACACCCCTCTCACAGTTTGAACCAGTGTCAGAGAGATATATTCAGGATCCCAGTTTTGACTCGGTGAACAAGCAAAAATTGTGCACTTCATCCAATTCCTGCTTCGTTACCGAGAGCATGTTCAGACGAATTACTGCCAATATTAACCAGAATTCTGAACTTTTCCCTCGTGTCAGATTGTGTTTCTGATCTTTTCAAGCAAGCACTTGTCATTCCTCTCCTCAAGAAGCCAAGTCTTGACAAGGAATGCTTGACAAAGTATCGTCCAATTTCCAATCTGCCTTTCCTTGCTAAACTTTTGGAGAAAACTGTTCTTCAGCAGCTTCAAAAGCACTTGAATGACTATAGCTTGCTTGACATGTATCAGTCAACATGCAGGAAAAATCATTCCATCAAAACCGCCCTGCTTCATGTTGTCAGCAATTTACTGACGTCCGCTGACCAGAGAAAAGTCTAAATTCTTTGTCTACTGTATCTGTCGGCTGCGTTCGACACCATCGATCATGACATCTTTTGAGACGACTGCAGTGTACTTTTGGCATAACTGACACTGCCTTACGATGGTTTGCGTCCTGTTTGATAGGCCGCTCTCAGTGTGTGACTGTTGGAGGTGCAAAGTCCAAATCACTCACCCTGACTTAGGGCGTGCCCCAGGATTCTGTCGTGGTGCCTGTACTGTTTTCAATGTATACTCAACCCCTGTCATCTGTCGTGAGTCGGGATAGTTGTGGTTTTCACAAATATGCCGACGACACACAGCTGCTCAGGGACTCCAAGCCATGTGATGTTCCAATTGTAATTAAGGAAGTCGAACTCTGTATATCATCTGTTAAGAAATGGATGTTAATGAACAAGCTCATGCTGAATGATGCAAAAACTGAGTCAATGTGTGTCGCGTCATATCACACTCTTTCCCATGTCACCTGCAGCAGCTTGGCTGTTGGTGAAACAAGCATACTTTTCAAACGCTGTGTTCGTGACCTTGGTGTTTTTTGGACTCTACTTTGTCTATGCATGACCATATCACTTCCATCTGTAGAGCAGCCTATTTCCAGCTGAAGAAAGTCAGCTCTGTAAGATCTTTCCTGACTCAGTCTGCCACCACTCAGCTTGTGTCTTCAGTGATTTTGAGCCGCATTGACTATTGTAATTGTTTGTTTGCTGGCCTGCCATATGAAGAACTGGCTCGACTTCAGAGAATATTAAACAGTGCAGCTGGCGTAATTTTTCAGAAATCAAAAAAAGATCATGTGTCATCCTTGTACCAACTTCACTGGCTTCCCATCAAAGCTTGGATTGAGTACAAGGTAGCTACTTTCGCCTTCTGTCATTTCGATGGTACACTGCCTCCCTTCCTTTCCAGTATGTTAACTACTTATCAAGCTTACCGCACCTTACGTTCTAGCAGTGACTGAAACTTTTGAAAGTACCGAAAATAAATACAAAGTCTTTTGGTCAAAGGTCCTTTTGTTTCCAGGCCCCAGTCATTTGGAATTCGCTTCTGAAGCACATTCGTGATGCCCCCACAGTCATTTCTTTCAAAAGTCAGCTTAAAACTCATCTTTTCCAATCTCACTACTCTGCCTTGCCAAATTCCAGTCTCTTTTCTGTTTCACATAACATCATGATGACCCTGTCCCAGTTCTTGTTGCGATGGTTGTTTGTGCTTTTGGTGTGTTTATGTGCTGTTATTTTTTAAATTTGTATTCTAATATTTGTATTTTGTGTTGCTGCTGTCTATTGATTTGTGTTTAGTTTTAACTTTGAGTTGCATTGTACAGTGCTTAGAGCCTGCACTGCAGGGAGTTTGCGCTTAATAATAATAATAATTATTATTATTATTATTATCATTATTATTATTATTATTGTTGTTATTATTATTATTGTCCAAAAATAGGCATAGATTCTCATGAGCCCCTGCAGTCGCAGGGTCTCATGAGAATCTATGCCTCTTTCAGATGGATTGAGTTAGATGATTTCTTCGAAAGCAGACCGAGATATTTAGTGATTGAAAAAAAAAACTGTCACCAAAGCCTGAAGCGAAGGAGGACAAGATATTAAAGAAAATTTATGTCTAGTATGAAATAAAATTTTGACCCGGAAATATCAGAAACTGTTTTATCTGACCTTTCTAAGCGTGTTTCTTTCCTTTTGATAGGCTCTTGTTTTGGGGGTTATTTTTCTTCCTCATCGCCCCCCCCCCCCCTTCCTCAAAATGTTATTATTTTCTTTCGCATCCAAAGCCAACTGCGACTGTGTTGTGTATCCAAGAACCTTTGTTGCTGAATGATAGTGCCTGATTAATTTGGCCACTAGAAAACTCTTCAACCATCACGGTAGATAGGCCGCAACATCTTTGGTGTAGCCACAGGGTTGTGCCAAATTATCTCAGACAGGAACCGAAAAAACAAAGCACTACTCATCAGTTAGCTCTTTAAGCCGATGTTCCTCAGACCTGCAAGTCAAGGAAGTAGTGCTTGAAAGACGATTGCCAACTGCGTGTGAGCAGCTTCGCTATGGGAATGAAATGGAGAATAGGTGTGATGGAAATGGAGAGAGAAAAAAGTGCAAAAGTTTTCTTTTTCTTCAACTTTCAAGACGGACGCATGAAGAGCTTGTCATTTTGTGACAGACCTTCGCGTGTGTAGGTCTCGCGTGAGTTAACCTGTTCTCTGTGGAGGAACAGCAACCACCAGCCAGCTGCAAGAGGCATAGATCCTCATGGGCCCCCGCATTCGCGGGGCTCATGAGGATCTATACCTCTTGCGTGTGAATTTCACGCGCGGAACCACTGTCGGACTTTCAAGGAGTCAGAGATGGTTTTCAGAGATTAAATTCCCTGCCAGCGGCGGTGATTGGGTTAGAGTGTTTTTGGCCTTTTCTCCAGTCTTAATGCCAGGCATTACGATATGGAACTGTCGTCAGAGGACAGGACTTCCTGCACTCACTCTAAACACTCCTACACTCACCCCCCTCCCCTCTCTCTCTCTTTCTGGGGTGTGGGAGTGGGGGGGAGGGAGGGGCAAGGGTGAATGCCTTACATCGTGATGCGTGACTGGCGTTGTTTGTGTTTCGTGATATTTGTGATTTAAAATTTCCATCCTCAAGATCCGTAATAGAAGGGTTCGTAGTGATGAATCCGTGATGTCCAACTCCCCCCCCTCCCCCCCCACATACACACCTCTAGCCCTATTCTCTGTCTCTGTCTCTGTCTGTCTCTGTCTCTGTCTCTGTCTCTGTCTCTCTCTCTCTCTCTCTCTCTCTCTCTCTCTCTCTCTCTCTCTCTCTCTCTCTCTCTCTCTCTCTCTCTCCCCCTCTCTCTCTCTCTCTCTCCCCCTCCTTCCCTCCCTCTCTCTCTCCCTCTCTCTCTCTCTCTCTCTCTCTCTCTCTCTCTCTCCCCCTCTCTCTCTCTCTCTCTCTCTCCCCCTCCTTCCCTCCCTCTCTCTCTCCCTCTCTCTCTCTCTCTCTCTCTCTCTCTCTCTCTCTCTCTCTCTCTCTCTCTCTCTCAACAATTCTCAGTTGACGGGTGTTATATATCTCGATTTGAAGAAGGCGTTTAACCTTGTTAACCACTGCACTCTGATTAAAAAGCTTAGTCACTACTTGAAAAATGACTCAACAGTTTCCTTTTTTAGTTCATACCTAAAGAGAAAAAGGCAACAAGTAATAGTTAATGGATCACACTCGGAACTGAAGGAGGTAAAGTTTGGAGTGCCCCAAGGTTCGGTCTTAGGGCCTCTACTATTTTGCTTATATATCAACCTCTTCATCTAACATCCGAATCTCTCCAGTGTGACTTGTTTGCCGACGATACTTCAAAAACAAATACAGCAAAGCATTAATGAGGTGACTGCCTGGTGTGAATATAACTCAATGATTATCCATCCTGCTAAAACTAAGTCCCTGTTAATTGCGACATGACAAAAGCATCAGCTAGCCTCCCTTTCTCTTGAACTGTCGCTGGAAGGTAATTCAATAGAACAAGTCTCGGAACACCGCCTGCTAGGGATTATAATAGATGATCAGCTCAAGTGGCAAGCACACACAGATTTAAGTGTGTAAAACTGTCTCATGGTACATTTTCATGCTATCCAAGCTGAAATACTTCACTGATTTTGAAAGCAGAAAATTATTTTATTATGCACATATCCAGTCCCACATTAATTATGCTTCGACTGTGTGGGATGGTTGCAGCGATCTACATTTGAAAAGACTGAACTCTTCACTTAGACGAGCAGCAAAGTTAACCTTACCGGATCCTTCTCTGACAATTGATGATAAGATGCACAAAGCGAGACTTCTTTCTCTTAAGAATCAGTTTGTTTATAACAAAGACGTTCTCATGTTCAAGATTCGAAATAGCAGAACTCCCGAATACTTAACCTAGCTGCCAGTCCGGTCTCAGTCCCGCTATGGGGATAAAAAAAAAAAGCAGGTACGTCGTACCCAAAACCAGAATTGACTTATTTAAAACCAGTTTAGCATTCTCGGGGGCAACTTTGTAGAATTCTCTTCCATACTATGTAAAGACCACTCCTACGATATCGTGTTTTAAGGAAAGACTTTCAAAAAATACCTAGCCTCGCAACCATAAGTAGCTACAACACTTACTTGCTATAGGAGCAAATCATGTTCACTGTTAGTAGGAACTCATTCATTAACCATGGATATGTATACTTGTCCGGTGTGAATGAGTATGCGCTCGCAAGTATTAATATATTCTGTGCGTGCGATTTTTTTATATTTTTTATTTTTTATATTTTTTAAATACTTTTTTCCTCCTCTCACCCCCCACCCCTTAGTCTCAGACTAGGTATCTAGTGTATATAATTGTTGTTTGTCTGTGGAAGTAGCAACAGCAGAT
>BTPG01000007.1:13064770-13257270 GCA_036245525.1 Semisulcospira habei | reverse complement strand
CCATTAAAAAAAAACTAATTTAATTTGTGTTTAATTAACGGTGTGTGGACTGTCATTAAATGCTCTTCTTTTAACCGTTATCATTCGGAATACACCAGTGTGCGACTTTGAAATAAGTTTGACTAAAATAGTTCAAGGGTGGTGCCAGAATAGCTTGGCACATCTAGGCGCCAAGCTATTCTGGCACCATCCTTGAACTAAAGCCTTTGGTCTATATCCTTATCTGTAAGTACTATAATGTAGCTTGGATATGGCAGTGTACAAATTTGAAGCTTTTAGCCTCCAGTATGATATGGAGTAATGACCCCGTAGGGAGTACCGCCGCTGCACACAGGGCAGTGGCACCTACATATCTTTTCAGTACACGTGCCTATTCACAAGGATTGTTAAAAGAAGAATAGAAAAGACTTATTTAACCCATTCCGTCAGCCCTGACGCACTACAGCAGAAGATGGGTCGACCATGATAATTGAAGGGTAGTGCCAGATCAGCTTGGCGCCTGTCGGCGCCAAGCTGATCTGGCACTACCCTTCAATTATCATGGTCGATCCATCTCCTGCAACAGGTGCATAGTCGTTTGATGACGCTTCCAAACTTTAGGAAATACGTACGTCGGGTTGAATGGGTTAAAGTGATCTGCTCCACGGCGGGTTTTGATTGCTAAAATTCGCAGATGCGACGGATTCTCAATGTTGTCTTGCTTCAAGCTAAGAGAAGTCTGCTCTTCTTGTACAAAACGTGTGAGAATTAAGATACACGTAGCAGAAGTGTAATGGGGGAACACTCCTGCGTACACAGGGGAAAAAAAAAGAGCAGATTTCATTTTGCGACATACAAGCAGTAAAAAGTTAGACCTTTCAGCGTCATTGTAAAACATACTAAGAACACATCTAAAGGTTTAATGGCAATTAATTAACCCTTTCTTACCTTTTTAGGCTGGAGAACATTAAAAACCCCATTTAGTTAGCGAATTTTAGAATTGGAAGTATTGCATGGAGAATTAGGTATCATTAACCCTTCTCAGTCCTGCCAACGAACGTACGTTTTATTTTGAAATCTGTGTTCACTGAACGACCAAGACACACAACTGTCCAAGAAACGTGAACACAAATTGGTCTCAGCAAGCGGCATAGATCCTCATGAGCCCCCGCAGTCGCGGGGGCTCATGAGGATCTATGCCTCTTGTAGTTGGATCGCTGTTCGCTTTTTCTCGGCAGGGCAGGGGTTAAGCCTAGCAAAATGATTTTTTTCCCTTTGATTTGTCTTGCCGTCAAGATTGACGTACCACGGAAACAATTTGTAGGCCCTAACATCCTTTTATTTTTAAATTGAAAACTAGTCTGCGTCAACATGGGGGTGCAGATGGCTGCCAGAACAATGAAGGGCATTTATGGCGCTGTCGTAAATTTTACATAACCTCATTTCAGCCAAGCAAGAGGTATAGATCATCATGTGCCCCTGCAACTGCAGGGGCACATGAGGATATATGCCTCCTGCAGGTGGATCGTTCTGGATGTAGGAATGTCCGATCATTAAATTTAATTGTCGGCGCGTACATTCCGCGTCTTGCAATTCAGTCAGGAATATTTGTTCCCGTTGCTGCCACAATCCGTCCGTCGACGTCGGACGACTGTGCGCGGGCCATCTTCGGCGGACGACGGACCGAGGCTCCTGTGTTAACTTGGGCTATACCTGTGGTATTCATCACAAACATAAAAAAAGGCATTACTGAAAAGGTCCATAAAACGCCAAAGTAATATTATAGGCCTTCCTATGTGCGCATCGCATTCTGAGTCATGCAAGCTGTTGCCGCTTGAGATCCGGGTTTGTTTTGTTTCGCCTATTATCCTTACAGTACACGACTACACTGCACTCTGACAACAAAACGCATTGACTTTAACTCTTTGGCTGTCGGTGACGGTTATTGTCGCGACACTTCCTGCAGGGAATCGTGACTGAATCACGAACACGTAAATTCAACACTGAATTCTTTCGCCGCGTAAATTTTATGCGGCACGGCGTGAATAAGTGACAGGACTCGAGCGCAAACTTCATTTGCCGCGTATCTGCATGCGGCATGTCTTGAAAGAGTGAAAATGATACGCGGCACGACTCTAACGCCAAATCGCATTTACCGCGTATGCGTATAAAAGTCAGTACGAGAATGAGAATGTTTTCTTCCAAGGCCAAGCACATTGACGTAACTGAGTCCTCCTGATTAGTTTCTTTGAGTACCTTCAGGGTGGCCAGCGACCATTAACCCTTTGACTGGCGGCAGCGCTTTTTGTCGCAATGATTTCTGTCGGAATCATCGCGACAAAAAGCGCTACCGACAGCCAAAGGGTTAAAAATTATATTTTCCATTATATTTTTCTCATATACCATTATCACGAGGGCCAGCATCTCTTCACCCTCTCCCTCCATCCTCCTCCATACCACCCACCCCCCGTACCCACTCTCCCACCCACCCCCCACACCCCACTCCATCATACAAGACGTCATTGTACTTAGAAAGCCTTATTGCGATGACCTAGATGACGCCGCCTCTTTGAGCATATACCAGCTGACAAAAGGCAGGTCAGTTCAACCGAATTTATTTTCCCCTTCTGCACCCTAATCATGATCTGCACTTCTTCTCACTGCACCACCCCAATATTTACCTCACCCACCCACCCTCGTCTATCTACCCCCCCCCCCCACCCCCCACACACACACACTTTGTCCATATATCCGCCCCCCCCCCCCCCCCCCCAGACAATTCTGAATGTCAGAGCCGTGCCGCGCCCCAGGGCTTCGCCATTGATTGGGATGGGTCCCCGGATCAGTCTCCCGTTTGTTTGGTTAATAGGTTGTGCGCCGGGCAGTCCAACGCTGATTACCCCATCATCTCCTCCACATGCGGACCACAGATGCAAATTATGGCAGAAATAAAGGGTGCCAGCTGCTTAAAAGATCCGGCATGCTTGGTTGACATAATCAGCTTTGTCACACTACAATAGGATGCGGATCAACCATGATAGTTCATGGGTGGTGCCAAAATAGCTTAGCGCCTGTAGGCGCCAAGCTATTCTGGCACCACTCTTGAACTGTCATGGTCGATCTGCATCCTGATCTGAATTGCAGTATGACTACATCCAAATTTGCAAATTTAGTCCTTAAAGGTGCAGTGGGTAATACTACGCTGGGTACTGGAATCAATACTAAAAGGTAATATGTCATTAACCCTTTTCATCCTGACACACTATTGCAAGAAATCAATGTGACTATGACAATTCAAGGCTGGTGTCAGAATAGCTTGGCGCTTGAGCTAAAATGGTTGATCTATCTCCGAATCTGTAATGTAGCCTTCATATGATAAGCAAATTTAGAAGAAAAAAATCAACCTCAGGATATAATGGGTTAATGGGTAGTCTTAATTATTATTATTATTAGATGGTATTTATATGGCGCATTTCTCATATTTATAATATAACTCAATGCGCAGAATGTAGACGCGAACTGAACCCAACAAGCACGCTCACGTGAATCACACGCATTCACTCACACACTGTACGTAAACACAGAACATTCACGTGGTGCTATAAGGGCAAGCTCAAGCGAGCTACTGAAGTTGTTTGTGGACATTCAAATCGTTTGTATTTGAAATTTGATTAAATTGGCTGAAACTGATACCAAAGTGGAGGGGGAGAAAGATCCGGAGTACCCGGAGAAAGAACCCCCGACGGTCCGCCCGAATTAATGGTGACACTTACTAGAGGAGAAAAGTCCGACGCCGGAACCCGTAATCAAACCTCGCACCTTTGGCATTGGTGGCAGGTGCCTTAATCACTGTACCCCACCCGGGTCTGCCCTGGGGGACTTGGGTGGGATTAGCTACTTTTTAGTTCCCAGGGTCACCCTGGTCAGCCCCACAGGGTGGGTTTTCCCTTTTATTCTGGGGCATGTGTTTCTGTCTACCCTTGGTCCATTCACCTGTATTTTCCTTTTTTAAACTCTCCCTACTGTCTGCGCTGCCTGTAGTTCTTGATATTGGATGTGTGTTGCTAAATGGGCTTAGCTTTATTTAGGCCCCAAGTCGTAGGTTTATTTAACGTATTAGACCGGCTGGCGACATACATTCAATATTCTGTTTATTTTTTTTCATAAGCAGTGCAGGCACGTCTTGAGAAAGCCTTGTTGCTGTCGGGACGTTAAGCAATCTACAATCTATCAATCTTAATCACTGCGCCACGGACCGCCCCTCTTGTGGAATACGCTGTGTGCTATTCGCTGTGTGAATGAGAAAGAAGTGAGCGATGTGAGTTGTTTGAAACCTCGTGATCTCTCCCGCGTAAAGAACATAGAACCAGCAAAACATTGAACTGGCAAAGTTCTAAAAAATAAAATTAACAGCGGCGTTTTTTTGTGTTTTTTTTTTCGCGTAGAGTCCGCATCGTAATTTCGACAGGGCCAAAAATCATTTCAGGTCATAACGGAAACAAAAGTTTAGTATCTTTGGACATGAAAATCTTACGTTAGTCACACTTTAAACATGAAACAGAGATCTGCACCGTTAAGGCAAAAGACAGTTAGTTGCGTTTGCGAAAAGTGAGATTTTAATTGCATTACAACAAAAATGGGTTTACTAACGTTTGCCTGAGCAGGGCAGACTGATGTTAACTTATTCAGCTCCGACGCACTACAGCAAAAGATGGGTCGATCCATCTGCTGCGACTGGTGTTTATTCGTTAGATGCCGCCTCCAAAATTTGGGAAACATTAACTCATTCTAACCCAGACACAACACAACAAGATGTGCATCGACCATGGTAGTTCAAGGGAGATACCAGAATAGATTGGCGCCTATGGGCGCCAAGCTATTCTGGCAACACCCTTGAACTATCATGGTCAATCTGGGATGCATCTCTCAAAGGATATCTACAAAAATTGATAAACTCACCCTCAGGACTGCACTGCGATGCAGTCTTCAGAGGACAACGGACAAATTTTGGGATTTCGGTCTTGGGGTACAATGAGTTAAAGAGCTTTGATATATGATTTATACTTACTCGTAGAACTGGACCCAGACTGGATGAGTCTCTCAGTCTGAGGATGCGAACTGAACTGAATTAAATTGAATAAACTTTATTGTCCATTAAACAACAAGCATAAAATAGACAATTTTCTTTGGCTCACAGAAACATAAAACACACAAGTAAGACAAAATGACTTAAACTAAGAGAAAACGTTAAAAGTTTAGGGCTTAACGTCTTTTGTCCACACGAAGGTGATTTCAAAGACGGGGCAGCGTAATAGGGTCTGAACAAATTTTGACCCCAGCTGGATTCGAACCCGGGACCTTTCGGACGAGAGTCAAACGCTCTACGACCGAGCCACGCAGCTCCCCTTACAGTTATTTTCCCCAGGATCAAGCATCTCAACACAGTCAGAAAACTGTCTGCAACAAATACTGCTGACAGTATTATGTATGGGTCCTTTGTGTACTAACTTAGAGCTTTATGATGTAAATACAATGCCAAATGTCGAAATTCATCGTTTGGTGGGTGTGTTGTTTTTGTACCCGAGAGCGCAGATTATCGTCTGCATCGGCCTCGTTTTGAATTTGTGCATATGTACTAGCCTACGTCACAAGGCAGAACCCGGACAATACTGCAGACGAGGTCATCGATGTACACGTGTACTGTGTCATGTACTGTGTCAGTGTATACACGTACTGGTGTTCTCCGGCATCCCTTTGACATAATTTTCCACGAGAATGTAAAATAAACCTTCCATACTCGCTATGCTGTCAAAATCAATGTGGGTTTCCGCTTGACCTGCTACCCTGAGCAGCGATCGTGCTGGGGGCGTGGCTTGTTCGACTCGGTCTCCGCGCCAAGCGACTGAGCCAGCGTCACCTAGTTTGACCTTTGATCTTTTATCCCCCGGAAACACGAAACAGAACAGTGGTATTTATACCCACTTTCTGCACTGCATTTTCACATCTCACACATCGAAGTCTACGTAACTGAAAGCATCTATGGAAACGACAAATGCAGCAGAAACACTACCTCTGTGAATCGAGTGAATGAGAGCCCGCACAGACAAAAACGTGTCACGACCAGCGATGTCAGTGCCGCAATTTTGACACACACCGTAGTTTTCAGATCCTTGCAGCATAAAATCTGATGATCTAGGTCGTAACTTTATGATAAAACAGGTTTAAAATATTGCGAAATCTGTAAGAGATAAATTATACTGAAGATCATGAATTCTGAAAATCATTAGCGCTCGCGGAACTATAGGAAGATCGACAAAGACCGTAGCCGGATTACTTACTGATTCACATAGCAAGAAAGCGACAAATTCCGGATGGGCGGTCAAGCCAAGCTCTATATTCCCTTGTCCGATGTCAATTCTACTTAGGGGTATCTTGTCTCTCTTTCTCTTTCTTCTCTTCGATTCCGAGTCTGTCATTGTCGGCCAGCGCGAGTCGACTGATACTTTCTTTTTTTTTTATGCTGGTTCATCGGCCGCCATCTTATCTCTGATTGGTTATAATTATGCAGATGACCTAAGGTCGTAGAGAATAGTTATGACGTCAGCTTCCTTCGCCTATCAGAAGCAATCTTTTCACGGGGTCCCGTCACAAGATTCCGGTGGCATCTTTTCGCTTTGAACGGACGAAAGAAAGCATTTGGTGGGACAATAGTGTGGTCACTGTCTAAGTGAATGTGTATACTGAATCCCAGTAAAAGCCTTTTGCGAACTGAAGCATTAAAAAAGGTAAGGAGTGCCCCTTTAAATTATGAGAATACTAAAGATACTACTAAAACATATGAAAACATATTGAAACATATTGTGGATTTGGCAGCGGCAAACTCTCTCTCTCTCACACACACACACACACACACACACACACACACACACACACACACACACACACACATATACACATCATGTGGCTTATGTCTTTCAGTAAGAAACATAGATTTTCATGGCCCTTGCAGACTGCAGGGGCCCATAAGCATCTATTTCTCTTGCAGACGGATTTAGCGGGGTAAATGATCTGTAAATGCGGACTGGCGTGTGTGTGTGTGTGTGTGTGTGTGTGTGTGTGTGTGGAGGAGGGGGGGGGGAAAGGGGGGTGTGTGTGTGTGTGTGTGTGTGTGGGGGGGGGGGGTGCTCATGATAGCACGCCTCATTCACGTGTATGGATGGCTTCTGCCATCAGAGCTGATCAGAACCTCATCATGATTCATGATGTCAGGCGGCTTCCAGGAAGACCTCGCTAAACTCTCTCCCTTTATGTAAGATGGACAGCATCCACGGGGCTCACGAGGATCTATGCCACTTGTAGCTATCATGACGTGTGTGTGCTCACGGACTAAGACGGGCCCGCCTCTGACAGTCAGCAAAGACCGTGGGCGAGGGGCAGGCAAACAGAGTCCTTTCCTGGAAAAGTAAAGCCACACAGACTGATTGGGCGGTGATATATATGTGTACCGTGGCTCATCCAGCCAGACCCGTGTGCAAGAGGCATAGACCCTCATGAGCCCCTGCAGTTGCAGGGGCTCATGAGAATCTATTCCTCTTGCTAGAACCCTACTTAACCCTTTAATCGTCACGGCGAATTATACCCAGCAGCAAGAGACATAAATCCTCATGAGCCACCACAGAGACATAAATCCTCGTCTCTTGTTAATCCCGTGTTCTTTGTGCCTAATTTTTCCCCTTTTGCATCTGTGTTCTTCACGCGAATGTTGGTCAGTGTGCAGTTGTCTCAAGCGCGAATTTCGTGATCACTGGCAGCGAAGGGGTTAAATTAGATTGCGTCTCTGTTTGAAGAATTCCAGCTGGGTGAACCCCTGCCTCTTCTCTGGTTGTCTCGTGGTCACCAGATATGGAAAGGGGGCTGCCATTGAGGTCCGGTCACCCGGTCAATGCCCGTCTCGTTTAACCCATAAAGCGCTGACATACGACGGCAGAATGTAGATGAACCACGCTAGTTCAAGGGTTGTGTCAGAATAGCTTGGCGCCTGTAGGCGCCAAGCTATTCTGCCACCACCCTTGAACTATCATGGTCAATCTGGGATGCATCTCTCAAAGGATATCTACAAACATTGATAAACTCACCCTCAGAATGTAATGAGCTAAAGAAACACACATATATATATAACAATGGTTCCAGCATGAGTGATAAATCTTCACGAGCCCCTGCAGCCTGTCGGTGTTCATATAGATCTATTCTCTCTCTCAGGTCCATTGAGTTCGCTTGAGTGTACAAAGACTTCCATTCCAGACACACTACGCCTTTCTTGCCCCAGTACAAACGTGTGGAAAGTCCGAGATAATCGTAGACTGTAAGGAGAAAAGTAAAGTTACACACAGAGATTTCACCTCTGATCTACACCCTCATTTTAGACGCAGACTTAAAAAAAAAAAAAAACTTATCATACGGAATACACCAGTGTGTGAACTAAGTTTGACTAAAACAGTTCAAGGGTAGTGCCAGAATAGCTTGACGCCTATGGGCGCCAAGCTATTCTGGCACCACCCTTGAACTAAAGCCATTGGTCTACATCCTTATCTCTAAATTTAAAGCTTTTAGCCTCAGTATGTCATGGGTTGGGACCCAACAATCTGCTCCATGGCGGGCTTTGATTGCTAAAAAAAAAAAAATTCGCCGTTGCAACAGTACTTTACGCATGCTTTTTGGGGTGGATAACAATTGTCGCAAGCATACGTAAAGTACTGCTCCTGACTGGAGTCAGTGGAACTCTCCTTCTTACGGAAGAGAAGAAAAAAAAAAAAAACGTGAAACGTTAAGGCGTAACGTCTTTTGTCTACCACGAACGTGATTTCAAAGATGGGACACCGAAAAGAGGTCTGTACAAATTTTGACCCCACCTGAGCTACTCAGCGCCCCTTCGCAAGAGAAGAGAAGCAGAAAAGGTTTTCATTTTACGACAGTCAAGCTTCATTTGTTAACCCTTTTAGCCCCAAGGTCTCATTTCTCAAATTTTGGAGGTGTTGCCTAACGACTATGTAACAGTTGCAGGGGATGGATTGACCATGATAATTCAAGGGTAGTGCCTGAAGGCGCCAAGCTAATCTGGCACTACCTTTGAATTATCATGGTCAATCCATCTCCTGCTGAAGGAACTCTAGGCTAAATGGGTTAGATAAGTCTTTTCGTCAAGCATTATTGAAAGACATACTGAGAACATTTTTAAAGGCGATATGGCTATTAACCTTTCATAAAATTAACTGAGCATGCAACTTTATCAGTCTTTCACCAATTTACCTCCATCTGCAAGAGACACAGATTTACATGACCTCCTGCGAATGAAGGAGGTCATGTAAATCTTGTCTTTTGCAGATGGTCACTAGGATAGCTGGAGTCAGTGACTGGAGTCAGTGGAACTCTCCTTGTTACGCAAGAGAAGACAAAAAAAAAAAAAAAGTGAAACGTTTAAAGCGTAACGTCTTTTGTCCACCACGAAGGTGATTTCAAAAGATGGGGCACCGAAAGGAGGTCTGTACCCCCTACGCAAGAGAACAGAAACAGAAAAAGGTTTTCATTTTACGACAGTCAAATTTCGTCAGTGAGATTAGTCGTTTCGTTCAGCATTATTGTAAGACATACTGAGAACATTTCTGGAGGAGCTATTGCTGCCTATTAACTCATTGTGCCCGAGCTACAAAATACCCACATTTTGGAGTTATCCTCTGAGGGCTGCATTTACAATTCAGGAGACAGATCGACCATGATAGTTCAAGGGTGGTGGCAGAATAGCTTGGCGCCTATTGGCGCCAAGCTATCCTGCCACCACCCTTGAACTATCATGGTCGAGCCATATCTTGCTGTTGTGTGTCGCAGGCGGATCCCTCGGCAAGAAACATAGATTTATATGAGCTGCTGCGAATGCAGGAGCTCATGTAAATCTATGTCCATTGCAGATGATCACTGAGGTAGCTGCGTCTTGCTGAACGAGTGAGACTGTGCCTCACACTGAGGATGTTACTGAGGGCTAATCGTGTGGCTGTAAGAAACCAGAACCCACATAGTCCCTTCTATATGAGAGCTGTCATCGCTGTCAAGGGTCTATACCTTTTGTCTTTGACCTGATTCTGAATGTTGAATTTTCTCCTATTGAAAAAGTTTCGCAGATCTGCCAGTGCGTCAGTGAGTTCTACAAGTGGCGCAGGACTTACGCGTCATTAATTTGTCAAACGTCATTTGTCATGAGTAAGTTTTAGTTTTTACGTAATTTTATATTTTACGTGATATGAGTTTCACGTTCGCTTCACAGGCTTAAGAAAATGGTGACAAAACTAGAACTTCACGTTTCAATTTCAGTCTTGCTATAATATGTATGAAAGCAGGTTGACTTTACCTAGCTACATGATATACTAAGTACACGGGTCACTTGCATGCACTTCTGAAAGCGCGTCGATGTCTGCGTGCGTGTTAGTGCGTGCATGCGCGCGCGCTCCAAACATCTCCAAGAGACATAGATCCTCATGCGCACGGAGGACGCATGAAAATCTATTCCTCCTGGACTGAGATGCGCGCATGTTTGTGTGTGTGTGTGTGTGTGTGTGTGTGTGTGTGTGTGTGTGTGTGAGAGAGAGAGAGAGAGAGAGAGAGAGAGAGAGAGAGAGAGAGAGAGAGAGAATTACGTCATATTTAGAGTATTATGTCAATGTCTGCGTGTGCCTCTTTTACGTCACCGCCGCTGTCTGACTTTCTCTGGAATTTAAGTTTTTTTTAGTGTTTTAATTCTTTTCTAAAGAAGTTGAAAGGATACAAAGCTGGCTAACGAACTCATCCAATGTCTTTCTCAAAACTAGCTATATCCAAAAGTTCAAGTAAATATGACAAAAATTACGGACTATAATCTGGGTCAAACGACGACCTGTAAACGGTCTTCAATGAGACATTCAATTACAATATGCTCGGAGGCTCTCTTAGCTACCCCTTTAAGAAAGTATTTCTGCACGTTTCAAGCTTGTGTGCACAGAAATATCGGAGATTCTCGTGTTACATACATACGCACACCCCCATACATACATACGCACATACGGCGCTTCGAGCCAAATGTACGTTCAGCAGCTAGGTTCGCGTAACTAGACATGACGTAATTTTTATCTTGTTACTTCAATTGTTAGCTTTTGACACCATAGACATGCTATTACATTCACCCTACCGCGACCCGGTATCTCAACCGCCTCAAAACTTTCGCCGAGGAACTGCTGGCAGAAGAACAGGCTGGCTTCAGAGTTGGAAGAAGCACTGTAGAGCAGATTTTCAACTGCCGCGTCCTGATCGAGAAACATCTGCAGCATCAGCGCGAACTCTACCACAACTTCATTGATTTCAGGAAAGCATTTGATCGCGTCTGGCACGACGGACTCTGGCAAGTCATGAGATCGTTCAACATAGAGGAGGGGCTGATCCAAATGATAGAAGCGCTTTACAAGAACGCCTGCAGCGCGGTTCTACTTAACAATCAGTCAGGCGAGTTCTTCAGGACAACGATCGGTGTCCGTCAAGGATGCCTGCTCTCTCCTGTCCTTTTCAACATATTCCTGGAGAAGATCATGCAGGAAACCCTCCACAACCACCATACTTCAATCTCTATTGGTGGCAGATCCCTGTGCAATCTTCGATTCGCAGACGACATTGACCTCATGGCAAGCAGCAATAGTGAGCTTCAAAACCTGACAGACAAACTTTCAAGTAGCGCAGGGTCTTATGGTATGGAGATCAGTACGGATAAAAGCAAAGTGATGATCAACACCACAAGCGACAGCAGCAGCAACATTCACATGAACGGCCAGAAGCTAGAAGAGGTCAATAGCTTCAAGTACTTGGGAGCCACCCTGTCCAAAGACGGTAGTTGCATAGCAGAGATCCGTATCAGGATAGGTACAGCAACATCCGCAATGGCCAGGCTGGACAGGATATGGCGAAGTAACTCCATCAGCTTCACCATCAAGTACAGGCTTTACAAGTCCCTCGTAGTGTCTATTCTACTCTACGGCTGTGAGACTTGGACGCTGCTTGCAGACTCAGAAAAGAAAATCCAGGCCTTTGAGAACAAGTGCCTGAGGAAGTTGCTCCACATCTCGTACCGCGAGCACAAGACCAACGAATATGTACGGAGCATCGTCACTTCCCTGGTGGGCCCACATGAACCCCTTCTGGCAACCGTGAAACGGCGCAAGCTTGCTTGGTTTGGCCACGTGACCCGACACAACACCTTGTCCAAGACTATCCTCCAAGGCACTCTCGAAGGAAGTCGTCGGCGAGGTCGTCAGAGAAAGAGTTGGGTCGCAAACATAAAAGAATGGACCGAACTCGAGATGCCAGACTTGCTTGCCACCGCCCAAAATAGAACTCAGTGGAGAGCACTGTCTGTTGCTGCTGCCTTTCAGTCCCCCCAACGCCCAGTTCGGGCAAGGGACTGATGATGATGATGACCGCGACCCGTCCTAAAAAGTCCCTTCTATAAATAGAAGGGACTTAAAAGAGCTTTTGTGCACACACCCTGCTAGTTTCCTCCCTTCTGAGAAGAGGCTGGCTGCGTACACTTACCTTCGTACGCTCCCTTTTCAGTCCGGGGGGAAGGGGGAGGGGGTAGCGGGGCTATGTATGAAGGTGACTGAGAGGTTCTGTCTGTGATCAATACCTAACACTGATAGTCTGTAAACTTTTCTGAGTGCCTCTGTGTGATCTCGCTTGTTACTGTGACACGGACACCACAGACGCACTCAGACTCTGTACTGACAAGCAAAAGAAATGCGACATTTTTGGAATCACCGGAAACACTAAAGTGTTTCCGATGATTCCAAAAATGTCGCATTTCTTTTGCACGTCAGGATAAGTTTACTAAATATATCGGACTGATACTTTCTGTGGGACAGAATTCGCGTTTACTGTCTCGAAGAATCAGGAATGTGTCCTTTAAACACGCTTAAAAAGGACTGACACTGCAACGCAGTCGTGTACTTGTACTTTCTAAGCGCGTTTCTTTCTTTTTTGTGTGTGGGAGTAATGTCTTGTATTTGTCCTTTCTAAGCGTGTTTTGTTTCATAATTGTTAGAAACATCCTTGCATTTTGCACACTTTGCAGTTGCCTTACTGCTCTTGAGAGAACAGATTATCGCCACGCATACTCATCTAGACAATGTGGTGACATCTGCCTCGGTCTTTATTAAATACTCTCAGGTAAAGGGTGGAGGCGGGGGAGGTGGGGATATGGTATCTAACAAACAACAAAAAAAAGCGTTTTGCTCAGTTTGAACAAAGTGCCGAGAAGACACCTGTGGAGAAAATGACCAGAACAATTTTTTTTTTCCCCCGCTTAAAGTACCATTATGCATAAATCTGAAGACACATTTCAGCACCATTTGTGCTTGTTATGCCATGTCGACACACCTAATGAACTTTAGCAGCAGTTTGGACACGCAACAAAAGCACACGCGTAGTAGCACTTAATTATTCGGCGCAGCCGTTAGCGTGTCAATTTATTTTTAGCTGTTTCTCGCACTGAAAGCGTTATATTTCTGGCCGGAGCGGGGTCATTGTCAGGTTACTTGATATAAAGGCAATGTTTGCTGAAATGGATTGTCCTGTGTCTAAATGAACCATATCTAGACGCTTTTCGTAACCATCTGTTACAGAAGTGTATCTATGAACAGTTACGGCGGCAGTGGGCCTTTAACGCACGCACGCACACACACACACACACACACACACACACACACACACACACACACACACACACACACACACACACACACACACAACACACACACACTCACACACACACACAGAGTCTCAAGCACACACGTAGGCACACGCATGCGCGCGCGCACGTACGCACGCACACACATACGCCAGCGCGCGCGCACGTACGCACGAACGCATACACGCACACATACGCTTTGCTGAATGTCAGAGGCGCGCACACACACACTCACACACACTCGCACACACACACACACACACACACACACACACACACAGCACACAGATACAAACACACACACACACACACACACACACACACACACACACACACACACACACACACACACACAAACAAAAACACACATAGAAACGCACACAACACACACACTCACACACAAACACACACACACACACACACACACACACACACACACACACACACACATACATCACTTATCTTCGCATAATACACCCGCAAAATGACAAACACCTTCTCAACAACTTAACGGCATGCATGCTAAAGCCAGTAATGCTTCCCAGTACAGAATATCCACCACACCCACCATCGTTCCAAGGTAAGACACATCCATTGGCATGTATAGCAAGAGGCATAGATCCTCATGAGCCCCCGCAATTGCGGGGGCTCATGAGGATCTATGCCTCTTGCATACGGATTAGGCTCGTCACACAGCGGACTGCCCACGCTCATACTGAGACGATTGGCGCATTACCGCTGCCAATTGCGTGCCTACGCCGACAGAAACGAGTGCCATAATTGGCAATTACCAGTGACAATCGTTGCGGATTTGGTGAGGCTTGAGGAGCCATTCCAGACAAGGCAAGACGGCGCTTCCCAGCCAATAGGTATGCCGCCATCAGTAGTTGCGCGGAGCCGCGTCGCGCAAAGTGCGATCCATACGAGAATACTTCTCAGTGCAGAACATTTTAGTAGTCAAGGCATCTTCTTACCGAAATCCAGACTGACCAAACATTTTACTGCCGAGCGTGTCACACGCAGAAAAGAAATTATCCCAACGAACAAAGAAACCCGCTCAGAAAAGACAGTCTCAACACAATTTATTAATATAGTATTATTATTCCGTTCATTGCCGAGAAAACTTTGAACACCACCCACCTGCAAGAGGAATAGATCATCATGAGGATCTATGCCTCTTGCTGACATCACGTTGAATCCATGTTTTGGGACAGCTTTTTGTGGTGGTGGGGGGGTGGGGGGGTGGGGGGGGGGTAGGATTTTGAATTAATGAAGACTGCAGAAACACTGTCTGTGTCAATTGGCACTGAACGGGCTAACCCATTCAGCCCTGACGCACTACAGCAGGAGATGGGTCGACCATGATAATTCATGGGCAGTGCCAAATTAGCTTGGCGCCTGTCGGCGCCAAGCTAATTTGGCACTGCCCTTGAATTATCATGGTCGATTCATCTCCTGCAACTGGTGCATAGTCATTAGATGACGCCTCCAAAATTTGGAAAATACGTGCGTCGGGCTGAATGAGTTAATAAATTATGTTGTACCTGAGTTGTTTTTTTTTCTAAGCGTGCTTCTTTCTTTTCTCATTATCTAAGGGAAATGTTAGTGCGTCCTGCACAAAAATAGTCCGTCCTTCTAAAGTGTTTTCCGTCCCGGGGACGCATTAGCTGCAGTTTCAGTGCGTCTTCTTGCAATTCAGTAAGTCGTCGTAGGCGTACATCTGTCTGTTAACTTTAATGTACCATTACGCGTGCTGAAGACACAAGTTTCAGCACCATTGGTGTTTGTTACGCCTTGTCGACACACCTGATGAACTTTACCAGCAGTTTGGGCACGCAGCAAAAGAATACGCGTGATCGCACTTATTTATTCTGCGCAGATAAGATGAGAACGACATGTTTTCTTTGTGTTCTGTTTTGAAAACTATTGCAGTTGTTCGAACAACACTGAGCAGTCAGCAAATATTGATCAACTCCAGGCTGAAATATATGGCCATCCACTCCATTGTTGCCCACTTCAAGTTTCTTCAAGCAATGTCACACTGTTTTATATATACAGCTTACAGTATCAGATAACGCGCTCATTCTAATTAACCTTTAAGCGCAATTGCTGTATCAACAGTTCTATTCTAATTAACCCGTTCAGTGCCGAGAAAATGTGAACACCACCCAACTGCAAGAGGTATAGATCCTCATGAGCCCCCGCAGTCGCGGGGGCTCATGAGGATCTATGCCTCTTGCTGAGACCACTTTGAATCCATGCTCCTGGGACAGCTCGGGTTTTGGGGTGTTGAATTAGCGAAGATTGCAGAAACACAGTCTGCGTCGATCCACTGGCACCGGAGGGGTTAACATCAAGCGCACGCGACTACGATATCAACATGAGTCCCGTGCTTGTGACGGTTAAATAAATAGAAGTCTGAGCTAAAAGAGGAAGGCCGAATGACAATGAAAAACAATCCCGAGCGACACTGAAAATCAATCAGTTATTTCCTCTTATAGAGCCCTCTCCGTTTCCAGTTCCACGTGAAAGCCAATACCCCCAGAATATCGCGAGAAACTATCGCAATAAAATATATTTTTCACAAAACGGCAGCGCCATGTGTGAGAAATTAATCGACGGTGATAGGTCAAGGGTACGCGTGAAAAGAAATGCTCCCAGAATATTCTGACGAAATGAGGTCGCAAAGCAGCGCCAACTTCAGTTTGAGAGGGAAATATCGACCATGACAGTTCAAGAGCAGTGCCAGATCAGCTTGGCGCCTTCAGGCACCAAACTAATCTGGCCCTACCCTTGAACTATTATGGTCCACAGATCTGCTTGCAGTGTTTAGCGTATGACGCCTCGACGCGATTCGCTCTGTAAGGGAAAGAGACATATAACATGATTTAATGTCTGCGCGGCCAGCGTTGTAAAAAGTGTTTAATCATGACTAGAAGCTGTCAGAATAATTTGAGTTCCAGCCAGATTTAACTATGGAACTGTGTTCGCACGGTCCAGAAAAAGAACACGGCTTTGGTATTTGGGTGATAGTCTATTTTGGGACTGCAATTCTATCTGCAACAGCAGTCGGCATCGTAATGGTTGTTTGTTTGTATGAAGACAAATATCACGTTAACCCATTTAGCGCCGACGCACGACGGCGGCAATTGGACAGACCATGATAATTCAAGATTAGTGCCAGATTAGCTTGGCGCCTCGTGGCGCCAAGCTAATCTGGCATTAAACTTGAATTATTATGGTAGATCCATCTCCCGCAACTTGTACATATCGTTTTCATTGTCGTGTCGGTGACAGTTTGGGAACAGTACGGCCTCGGGGTTAAAGGCCCTCAGCGCTTCTGGCGCAATCCGGCTCAATATCGCATAAAACTGCGTGACTAATATCAACACTTGATACACATAGAATATGTTATAATGCCTCCTAACGAGTGGCCACAGCTGTTATTTCGCTCATAACTGAATGATTACAGCACTTTGCGTTCGCTTTACCGCTGAAGCGTATGCGCCGCTCAACTCCACCAAGCGTCAGAGCCGAGGTAAAAGCTATTTTTAGCTCCAAACTCTAGCTCCACGAACAAAACAGAGAGTAGATGGCTATCTGATATAACGGCCTTTGTGGGGCTATATAATGATAATTTAATAATAATTATATTTATAAAGCGCAAACTCCCTGCTGTGCAGGTTGTAAGCGGGTCTGAATTAATCTGCCTGTGAGTGAAACACGCAGTTATGCCCGGGAAATCAATGTAGCAGATGGTAGTTGTGTGCGGTCACCGCGGACGCATAGTTAGTTTGAAAGCTTCACAGATTTTCAAACCTGAAGTGTGAAATCACACTAATTTTGCTCTAAAGAGAGAAATAAAGAAAGAATGAATGACACAAATAAACACTGCATGTCTACTGTTATCGATAATAATTATTCCTCTGGTTGATATTAAAAACCGTAGAAAAACTTGCTGGCGAACAGCTAAATGAATTTGCCATGCGTACGGCACGCTCATTTCTACAACCAATAAAACTGTCCAGAACATACCATATCCATGCTGTGGCCAATAACAACACTCGTTGTAAACGTCCGTGGTCTTATGACGTGAAGTAAAACCAAATAACCGCTAGAGTTCCATATAAAAGAGAAGAAAATTAACCACTTTACTGCAGATTGTGTCTTTCAAATAATTCTAAATTCAGCGTCAAAGATATCCAGCCGTCAAAGTGGTTACAGCAAGAGGTATAGATCCTCATGGGCCCCCGCAACTGCGGGGGCCCATGAGGATCTATACCTCTTTCAGTTGAGTGGTATTCAGTGCGTGGGTTACTTTGATAAAACACTATTGAGGGAAAATAAACACAATAACAGGACGTACTGGATCGCAGATCCGTCGTTACGGGGTGGTTTTTTTTTCCGACTGCGAATAGAGTTTATGAACAGGTCTCAACTTTCCCCTTATGAAAAAAGCTGAGACCTATAGAAATTGTCAGCTGGAATGTTATGACCGGCGGAACTTCCTGTAAGTAGGATGTCTGAAAGTGCTGGCCAATCACTGAATGCGTATCTCGCGTGATCAGTGATTCTCAAGCTGTCGCTTCCAGCAGGAGAGACTGAAAAATAGTGGCGTCACTCTAGAAATCCATGTCGTAAGGCCAACAGGACGATAGAATTACTCAGTCCCTGGACCTAGTAGGTCGTTTTGCGGCACACGAGGGATGCTTCTGTTACAGTTTATACAACTAAACCTGTCTTGAGCGACACCCTCGCGAGAGATTACATGTCATTTAAGACCTTCATTTAGGTGGCTCTAAAGAGCCACCTAAATGATGGTCTTTAATGACAGGTGACACTTTTGTCCTTAAAGACTTCTCTTGGGAGAGCACCTGTCTGTTAAGGCCATTTTTTTTTATTGAGAAATAAAATTATGGCTGCTCAAAACAGGTGTGACTGTACCACCAAAGCGCTTCTCATTATTACCATATTAGGCGATATTTTTTTTTTCTTCTCCAAATTGGTTCTTTCATAAATCTTCCATAATAAAAGCTTCCTCCACAAAAACGCCATGAGCGTTCTACCATTGGATGCATATGGGGGCATTACAAATGATGATGATTATGATGATGATGATGATGATCATCATCATCATCATTTGGAGACACTGCGGCCAACAATACGTCGATTCCACATTTAAAAAACAAAACAAAAACAAAAAAAAAAAACGTATTGCCGCTTGAAATTCCCATTACATGTCTAAGCTAAGCACAAGTTGCAACCAATGAAACTGCCGGAAGCAATTATCATCCAATCGCTGAAAGGGTTTTTCGCGTGACTATTCGCTGCAGAGCAGCAAATAGTCAGGCGATAAACACTTTCAGTGATTGGATTATACTTGCCTCCGGTAATTTTATTGCTTAAAACATGTTAGTTGTGACCAACTATAGAACTTAGCACAAGCACAGGGGGTCACTGCTCTATACTCTGTCACAGCAGTCCGCCAGTGACACGGTCTGTGTTGAAACACAAGATAATGAGACGTTTGCAAACGAAGTCCCACGCCGAATCAACGCAAAAGCTAATGTTCGGTTATAAGAGGTTATTGTATACTGGCGAGCAAAAGAAATGCGACATATCATCGTGTTTCCGATGATTCCTAAAATGTCGCATTTCTCTTGCTCGTCAGTATAGTTCTGGAATTTCACTGAGTGTCTTCATAAAAGGAAGGCTGATGTGTTATTTAGCTGGTTTCACATATATGATTGTTCTGCCTGGCTGGTATAAACGCCCACTCGCTCTTGCGTTGATAGAGCGCGAGCACTGATGTCTCTTTAGTCTTGTCCCGCATTACGGCAATGCCCTTTTAGCTGGCCTCCCTCAGTCTCTCATTCAGAAATTGCATCGAGTTCAGAATTGTGCTGCACGTCTTGTCGTCCGCGCCTCACAGCATCAGCCTATCACTCCCATCCTGAGACAACTTCATTGGCTGCCAGTCAAACAACGAGTCTCATTCAAAATCGCCTGTCTTTGTTACAAACCTTTTTTCTCTACCCCTCTCTATCTCGATGATCTTCAACTATACACTCCATCCCGCTCCCCCCTTCTCACAGTCCGGCTCTTCAAGTACAAAACCAAAGGTGACCTTTGGTTTTGTACTTGAAGAGCCGGACTGTGAGAAGGGGTCAACCGACTTCCTATAGACGGCTGTTTATGTCTTCAATGGGACATTCGATTACAATATGCTCGGAGGCTCCTTTAGCCACCCACGTAAGACAGTATTTCGCCAAGTTTCAAGCTTGTGTGTACAGAAATATTGGAGATTCTCTTGTTTACATACATACGCACATACATACATACATACATACATACATACATACACATACATACGCATACATACACATCTCACATACTACATACTACGCACATACTACGTGCGCTTCGCACCAAATGTACGTTCAGCAGCCAGGTTAGCGTAACTAGACATGACGTACTATTTTGTTATTTTGTTACTTCAATTGTTACAGGTTTAGCCTGACCGCCTTTGACATCACGGACATGCTATTAAATTTCGCCCCACCGCGACCCGTCCTAAAAAGTCCCTTCTATATATTGAAGGGACTTAAAAACGAGAGAAGCAATTCTGTATTCAATTCTGAACTTCACAGGAAGCCAGTGTAACTGCTTAAGCAAGGGAGTGATGTGGTGACGCTTTGATTTTTTTTTCAGTGCAAGTCTTGCTGCGTGGTTTTGAACCTTCTGGAGCCTGTAGAGCAGATCGTTCGAAATACCTGACATTACAGTTATTTACAGTCAAGCCGTGACAAAATCTGTGAACATGCAAGAAGGGAAATCTCCATCTGCAATGACTGACTGGGCGGAGTTGATGATAACTAATTCCTGCACTTTTACCGTCCGGACTGACGGCGCAGGAACTCACCATGCACTCAAAAGGCTGTGACCACAAGGGGAGGGAATCAAAGACTTTCTGTCAAAGAGTTTCGTGCCCCTGACTCGCTCCGAGCGTGGACAGTGTATATATGTTATTGACGCACTGTTCACGCTCGGAGCGAGTCAAGGGCAGACAATCTACGATTCCATCCCCGTGTGCTTTTACGGGATGAAAGTCGACTGGGGTCAGTTGCATGAGGTAACTTAGTCCTGCGTCAGCCACTCAGCGCGGAGCACCTTGTTGTGGCAGGCGCAGGACTAAGCTACCTCATGCAACTGGCCCTTGGAGCGATGCGATGCGATTTTTAGAAGAGAAAGGACTTCCAACTGACACTGATTTCGTCCTTGGGTGGGGGAGGGGGGGGGGGGGGTCGGGGGAGTGGGGGGGGGGGGGGGTGCCGATCTCGCTGTCCTTTGCCTCGCCGTGGCTGATGGTGTTGCCGAGGCCGGGCGGGTGGTGGTGGAGACGGGTGGTGTGGCCGATGTATCGTTGCCTAGAACTGCTGCCAGGTTGAAGGTAGCTGGTGTATTGGCCACTGCGGCAGCAGGTCTTGCAGGAGTGGAGGCGGGGGTGGTGGTGGCCGGTTGAACCGTGGCTGGGATGCGGGGGGGGGTGGGGGTGGTGGTGGCCAGTGGAGACGGGGTCGCGGTGCGGAGCGCTGGAATGGGTAGGGTGGCTGGCGTGGTGGGATCCGGAGATGTGCCGGTGCTGTCGGTAGTAGGGGCGACCGCTTGACGGCGGGGTTGCGTGCCCAGATGGATTTTGGCAGCCGTCGGCGCTGGCGTGTACCGGGTGTCGGTTGTCTTGGTGGCTGCCGGTGGGGGCTCGGTGCTCGTGTTTGGTGTGGCCCGCGGGGTGTCGGTGCTGGCCTCCTGTGTTGCTGGTATGGCGCACTCCACCTCTCTGGTGGAGACTGGGGGGGGGGGGGGGAGGGGAGGGTGTGCCGGTCTGATTGTTCTTTGTCGCTGGGGCGGCTGTAGTCCCTTTGCTGTCTGTTTCGACTGTCGCCTGGCACTCGTTGTCTTGAGTCAGGGGTACTGCCTAGCATCCGTTGCTAGCGGTTTTGGGAGGGCTGAGTTCGGTCAATGCGCCTGTCTCCAGTAGCCATCGGGTGGTGTCCAGGGCGCGATGGTAGTGGTCTCCGCCTACTGACAGGATGGCTGGTGCAGCGGTTTCGAGCAGCAGCAGAAGGTCGTCGAGGTCCATCCCTCCGAGCCGGACCTTCTTTTCCTTCTTGGTCTATGCCCTTTCCTTCATGAGGTGTTTGGGAATGTGGACAGGCGGAGGGGAGGGCGGAAAGTCCGGCTCGGAGTCTGGTTCCGACGTGGCTTTGGACTCTGTTTCTGGTGGTACTGGTGACGGGGGGTCGGGCGGCGGCGGACTCGTGCTCGCTCACTGGTTAGCGGGTGAAGAGTTGTCGCTGGGATTCTACTGGGAAGAAGTGTTCCACGCCGGGAAAATTCGGGAAGAGTCACGGCGGTGGTGGGGGAGAAGGTTCCCACAGTGGTGGCTCTTGGTTCTGCGGTGTGGGAGCGTGGTCCCACGGTGGTGATTCTTGCTTCTGTAGTGGGGGAGACATGGGAGGTTTGTTCTGCCTTGTCTCCCTCTTGGTCCTGGCTTTAGGCTGCGGAGGATGAGGGTGGCTGGCCATGTAGTCCGCTGCCTGCTGCTGATTGGTCTTTCGTCGGTTCGCCCTGAGAAGGGTGGGGTTGTGCTTCTGTAAAGACATGCGTACGGGGGAGCTTTGCGCTGTGGTAACTGTGCTTCCTGGAGAAACATAGCGCGGGGGACCGTCCGCTACATCTACTTGCTCCCTGGAGCGTGCAATCACCGGTGCTATAAACAGTCCAGGCGGCTGCATGCACAAGAGGACTAACTGCTGATAATCAAAGGTGAGCTGGTGTGGGTGGAGGAAGGTGCGCAGGGGCGGATAATTTGATCCGACAGGAAATTGAAAGGCTTTCTCATACTGCTGCTCCTATAAATGGATCGGAAGACACTCTCAAAGCAACGTTCATATCCGCGTGAGTCTATCAAAACCTTAACCCTTCGGGTGTCGGTAGCGGTTTTAGTTGCGATGATTCCTGCAGGAATCATCGCGACAAAAACCGCTACCGACACGCAAATGGTTACGGTTGTAGGATAATTTTGTGCTGACGGTGGTCTGTTATTTCGAACCTTATAGGGCTCGGGAAGCTGACGTCATCACGCTAGTCGTGACGGCCACCTTGAGAGGATACGCCGACTCATGCGCTTATCGGTAAATCGCTGTCAGGACAATGTCAGGAAAGTCCTGACGTGCTATAGGCAATAACAACAAGTCTTGCCATCACCGTAGGAAACCGCTAACCAGAATCTGTTTTTGTTTGTTTCCAAAGAGGAAGAAACATGAAGAAAAACGTGTTAAAACACTACTTCGCTACTATCTGAAGTCTATCGCCAGGCGAGCGTGTCCTCTCAAGATGGCGGCGCGGCAGCCGACGCTCCTAGCAACGAGGGGAACTTCCCGAGCCCTATAGTACAATTACGCGTGCGTCTCGAGACAACTTTCAGCACTACTTGAGTTTGTTATACCTTGTCGACACACGTAATGGACTACGGCAGTTTGAACACGCGTAATCACACTTGTTTTCTCTGCGCAGCCGTTAGAGCTTTAATATATTTTTAGCTTCTGCACGTAGATACAGCTTTGTGTTTATATAGAAGGGAGAGGAGCCATTGTCAAATTACTTGATATTTAGGCGACGTGTACTCTGCCAGAGAAATGAGAACTGGGTTCTCTTGTGTAAACCATCGCAGCGTCTCGAAACCATCTGTTGCACGGAATTGTTTCTTTAAACTGTTACGGCGGTATGGTGGGCTTTTTGCGAGCTCATTTTATGAAAAGTTCACGTTGGCCAGATTTGGCCGTAAGGTCCAAAATCACAGACCAGCGCACTCATCTGGCAAAATCACAGACCGTCACACATATTTTAGGGGAACTGGGTGGCTCGGTGTTAGAGCGTTTGACTCCCTTCCGAAAGGTCGTGGTTTCGAATCCAGTTGGGGTCATGTCAAAATTTGTACAGACGTCTTTTTGGTGCCCCGTCTATGAAATCACCTCCGTGGTGGACAAAAGACGTTAAGTCCTAAACGTTTAACTTTGTTTCCTTTCTTTCTTTGCTATTTTATGTCAAACGCTTGTGTACAACCCACACTGTTACGTCCTCCTCCATGAAAATGGAAGTGACTATCTTACGATCTCGTTTTAGGCCAGCGGCACTATTTTGGTCGCGTAAGTGTCCTGACCTTCGCGAAATCTCGTTACTTCACGCGATCGATAAGATGGCAACATTTTCTGGGTCCTGCTGAAGTGAACTGAACTCGCTTACTTGGTACAGTTCGAGAGGTGGGCGGATCGACCATACTATTAGTTCAAGGATCCCAAGTCTATTATGAGTACTATTTTGGACACAGCTTATTTTTGTCCATTCAGTCGAAGCTTGCATTCGTTCACTTGTTTCTTGTGAAATTAAATTCTATTGCTTTTGTTTTCTTTTGTTTTGTATAGAACCGTTCGTTCGTTTGTTTGTTTGGTTGTTGGTTGGTTGGTTGCTTGCTTGCTTGGTTGATTCAGATTGGTTGGTTGGTTGGTTGGTAGGTTGGTTGCGTTGGTTGATTGGTTGGTTTCTTTCTTTGTTGGTTGGTTTGTTCGTTCGTTCGTTGGCTGGCTGGTTGGCCGGTGCGTTGGTTCATTGGTTGGTTGGTTGGTTTTGTTTATATTTAATAAAAGAAAATCTCTCTCTTCGCTTGACTTCGCGAACGAAGATTTTTATAGGAGTTGCCCACGACGTCTGCAGGCTTGCTCGTGGCTGCGGAGGCCAATCCGGGACAGGCAGGTTCGACCGCAGTGGCTGCAGGGGGAGGTATGGCCAGGGTTCTGAGTTGCGGCATCTCTGTTTTTTCTCCTGAGCCGCTTGTCCTTAAGGCTAGCTCTGCGAGAGTCCTCAAAGGAGACAGCTGCCTTGTAAATGGTGGAGCGCCAGGTGTCACGGTCCACAGCAAGCGAAGACCACTGGTGGTGGTCGATTTGGCAGGCACTAAGTGACTTCTTGAGACAGTCTTTGTATCTCTTCTTTGGTGCCCCTCTGTCACGGTGTCCAGTAGCAAGCTCGCCGAACAGGGTGATCTTTGGTAGGCGATGATCCTCCATCCTGGAGACATGCCCCGCCCAGCGGAGCTGTGTCCGCAGCAGCAAAGCCTCGATGCTCATAGTTTAGCCTGTTCAAGGACCTCGACGTTGGTGACATAGTCACTCCAGTGAATGCCCAGGATGGTGCGCAGGCAGCGCTGGTGGAAGCGTTCGAGGAGTCGTAGTTGGCTGCGGTAGAGGGCCCAGGACTCGGAACCATACAGCAGGGTGGTGAGGACCACAGCTCTGTACACGCTGGTCTTGGTGCCTGTTTTCAGCTGTTGATTGTGCCACACCCGCTTGAAAAGTCGCCCGAAAGCGCTGTTCGCTTTTGCCAGCCTGCTGTCAAGCTCCTTGTCCAGCTTGGCGTCCGACGTGATAATGCAGCCAAGGTAAGTAAACTGGTGCACTGACTTTAGTTCAGACTCGCCAATGGTGATGTGAGGAGGACGATACACTGTCTTGGGTGCCGGCTGATGGAGGACCTCTGTCTTTTTCAGACTGACCTCGAGTCCAAAGAGCTGGGCAGCGTCTGCGAAGCAGGACGTGATGCGCTGCAGGGCTCTCTCTGTGTGTGCAACGAGGGCAGCGTCATCAGCAAAAAGCAGCTCACAAATCAGTTGGTCTAGGGTTTTCGTGTTGGCCTACAGTCGTCTGAGGTTGAACAGGCTGCCATCGAGACGATACCTGATGTACACTGCATCGTCATCATCGAGGTCCACTGTGGCCTGCTTCAACATCATGTTAAAAAAGATGGTGAAGAGGGTCGGTGCCAGCACGCAGCCCTGCTTTACGCCGTTGAGAATAGGGAATGGTTCTGAGAGGTCATTGTTGAGTCTGACCTGGCCTTGCTGGTCCTCGTGTAGCTGGACAATCATGCTGAGGAACTTTGGGGGACAGCCAAGTCGTTCCAGGATCTGCCACATGCCTTGCCTGCTCACAGTGTCGAACGCTTTTGTTAGGTCGACAAACGTTACGTACAGCCCTTTGTTCTGCTCGCGGCACTTCTCCTGAAGCTGTCTCAGCACAAAGACCATATCGGTGGTGCTCCTGTTTGCTCTGAAGCCACACTGGCCCTCTGGGAGGTGGTCTTCAGCGATGGCAGGTACCAGCCGATTCAGGAGCAGCCTTGCAAGAATTTTCCCAGCAATGGACAGCAGGGTAATTCCCCGATAGTTGGAACAGTCAGACTTCTCGCCTTTGTTCTTGTACAGGGTGATAACGACAGCATCACGGAGATCCTTTGGTAGTGTTCCTTCCTCCCAGCAGCAGAGAAAGAGGTCATGGAGCTTGTTGTGCAATGCTGTGCCTCCATGTTTCCAATTCTCTGGCGGTATTCCATCAATGCCTGCTGCTTTGCCACTCTTGAGCTGGTGGATGGCTGTGAGGGTCTCTTCAGCGGTGGGCGGTTCGTCCAATTCAACCTTTACTGGGAGTTGTGGGATTTGTAGGACGACTGCTTCTTGAACAGTGCGCTCAGCGCTGAAGAGGCTCTGAAAGTACTCCGACCAGCGGTTCAAGATGGAGGTATTATCTGTGAGGAGTGCCTGGCCATTCGCGCTTCGCAGGGGACTTTGTACCAGGTGCCTGGGGCCATACACTGCTTTCAGTGCTTCGTAAAAGCCCCTGTAGTCACCATTGTCAGCGCAAAGCTGGGTCCTCTGTGCAAGTCTGGTCCACCACTCATTCTGGAGATCTCTGAGCTTGCGCTGGAGACTGCTGCAGACGAGGCGGAAGGCAGACTTCTTCACAGGGCAGGAAGGCTGGGCTAGGTGGGCCTGATGGGTGGCTCTTTTTTTTTTTTTTGCTAGGTGTTCCTGGATCTTTACATCGTTTTCGTCAAACCAGTCTTTATTCTTCTTTCTAGCAAAACCCAAGACTTCTGCAGAGGATTTTGCAATAGCAGTTTTCAGTTGTTCCCAGAGTGTTTCAGGGGAGGAGTCTGCTGGGTCCGCTGTGTCTTTGAGCCTGTGCTGTAAATCTGTCTGAAAGGCAGCTTTCACGTCGTCACGCTGAAGGCTGGCAACATCAAGCTGTTTCTTGGGGGGGGCCCCCATTTCTTGGGTTTTGGCTTGACGTGGAGCCTGAGTTTGCAGCGGACAGGGCGGTGGTCAGTGTGGCACTCTGCGCTGGGCATCACTCTGGTGAGGAGGACGTCACTGCGGTCCCTCTGACGCACTAGAACATAGTCGATAAGGTGCCAGTGTTTGGAGCGAGGATGCATCCAGGTGGTCTTTCGACTGTCCTTTTGCTGAAAAGTAGTGTTGTGATGACCAGTTGCTGCTCTGCACAGAACTCCAACAGTAGGCGGCCATTGTCATTGCAGTTCCCGACGCCATGCTTGCCGAGGACTCCTTTCCAGGCTTCAGAGTCCTGGCCCACTCTGGCGTTGAAGTCGCCAAGGATGATGACTTTGTCGTCTGCAGGGGTGCTCTGTATGAGGCTGCGCAGGTCAGTGTAAAACTTGTCCTTTTCAGCAGGCTCTGCCAGGAGGGTTGGGGAGTACACACTGAGAAGGGTGACGTGTTGCCGGTGTCTCAGTGGGAGGCGCATGGACATGATGCGGTCTGAGTGACCCGTCGGTAGGTTTTCCAGCTTAGTCGCAATGGAGGTCTTGACCATGAAACCCACGCCTGAGAGCCGTCTTTCTGATTCAGGTCTGCCTGACCAGTAGAGGGTGTACCCAGCGCCAAGTTCTTGGAGGCTGCCTTCGTCCGGAAGGCGTACTTCACTGAGCGCGGCGATGTCGATGTTTAACCTCCGCAATTCATGGGCAATGAGGGCGGAGCGGCGTTCAGGGCGTCCGCTGTCTGCTCTGTCGAGCATGGTTCGGATGTTCCAGCATGCTACGTTGAGTCCGGTCGTGGTCGTCATGAGAGTGGATCCGTTATTCTTTCTTGTTTTTTGACCGCAGGAGAAGATGCCCGTTGACCGCGGCTAGCCAACTGGGGTTGCGAGGGGATGAGCTTTGGTTAGGCCACCTTTTCTAGGCCCCTCTCCGTGTGGAGCAAACAGTGCTGTCCCTAGAGAAGGCTGCTTGGTCGTTCAGGGTGTGCCGAGTGATGTTGTCATCCCCAGGTCAACATCAGGCGACCAATATCCTGAACCGCCTGCATGCAGGTTTGAGACTGCGGCTTCCAGTGACATCTTTCACCTGCCGTTTCGCCCCTCGCCCGTCGCTACAGGACTTGGAATGGTCAGTGTCATGGTCCGTGGACGTTTCCTAAAACCTGCGCGGTGGAGCTTTTTGGTGGAGTGCAGTGTGCGCAGTACTGGCCCCACCCTTTAAACCCTTGGTTCGTCTGCCATGGCCTAGCAAGCTGGGACAATGGCATCGAGGTCCTCGGGTCGTAGGTTTTATATCAGACTGTCTTTGTCCTAGTCTCTGGCTCAAAAGTCTTCCCCGGAGACACGGGGGCTTTGATGTCAGGGGTTTCCTCCCTTAGCCTTTCCGCAGCCAAGCGGCCAGGCCTGCAAGGCAGCAGGGGACTCGTGGAGGGCGGGGTCGTCTATGTCCCGTGCAGATGTGAACATCTGCCCACTGCCCAAGAAAATATATTTCAGCTTATTCGCTTTATAGACAGATATGTGTTGATTCCAGTAACCTCATAGGACCATTTCGCATATCAGTGACTGTGTGCTGGTCTCTGCTCAAAGTCGTAAGGTCCAAAACCACAGAGCAACACACCTATAGTCTTCGTTACTTGCACAGCGTTAGACTCAATCAACCCACCAATCAAACTTGGCCTTTATGCGATATTTCAAGGAGCACGTGATGCCACCCTCATTCGATTCTCATCTGAGGTGGCGGCATTCCAAATTTAGCCTCCCATTCCTTTCTCATTAGCGAAGCCAGGGCCTTATTTCCCGCCCTTTTCTTCGATGTCGTCTGCTGCAAATTCAATCCCTAGGCCAGACCCTACAAGAGGCATATATTTCACACGAGTCCCTGCAGCCGCAGGGACTGATGAGAATTTACGTCTTATGCCGGCAGCAAAATGTATCATCTTTCCCGTTCCTTGGGGCTTTTCTTTCCATGTCGTCTGCTAGAAAGTCAGTCTCTTAGTCGTCTACCTTTATCTGCAAGGGGCATATATTCACATGCGTCCCTGCAGCCGCAGGGACTCATGAGAATATACGCCTCTTGTTGGCGAAGATCGATGCAGTTCACCTGTGTTCAGGATATGACTGGATTACGCCGCATCTCCGGCTTATTGGATCTCTGTACTATAATTCTCTCGTCAGACTTTTCGGAAGCCTATTTCCAGTACTCTTATTTGGAACTCAATAGAACGGACTGGAAACAGAGTGTTTCAGTCTTGGGTTTTGCTGCTACTGAGATCCCAACGCGCAAAAGGCCATCGGGCCGACGTCGACCGCCAACGGCGGCCGACGTCGGTCCGATGGTCTTTTGCGCGTTGGGGTGTTATAGGCCAAGCCAGAATCAGGCTGATGTGTGCGATGCGGTAAGCACCGATTTTTCCAACATGGTCTTTTTGCTTTGTTGTTGTTGCGGGAATGAGTCTGCTCCTGCAGAAAATGACACGATATAATATATTGTGTTTCTGTTCTTTTCTGTTTCTTTCTGGTCAGCTACGTGTACGGTGGATGGCAATGACTTTGGTGTGTCAGTTTACTCATTGGAGACGTGCCACATCCCGCGGATACGCGGCACTAGCCGCGTATCTGGAGGCGACACGTCTTCAATGAGTTGATGCACAACTGAGAAATTACGAGTAGTTCGATGTTGGTCCATAGCGAAACTCGCTCCAAATACGCACATGAATAAGTGACTACAACAAAATCGAGACCTGTGTCACAAAATTTTGTGATAAACAGCCCAGCCAGAATCAGGCTGAAACATTCATATGTGCGATGTGAACACCGTCCCCTCCCTGCCCCCCCCCCCCCCCCCCATACTAAATCTCACTATGTTTTTTTTTTTTTTTGACGCAGACTTTGCACATATACTTTAACCCCTTCAGTGCCTGCTAACGCAGACTGTAGTTTCTGCAAGCTTCGTTAATTAGGAACCAACAAACAAACAAAAACAAACAAACAAACAAAAACAACTATCTAACCGGGGAACGTGGATTCAAAGTGGTGTCAGCAAGAGGCATAGATCCTCATGAGCCCCCGCAACTGCGGGGGCTCATGAGGATCTATACCTCTTACAGATGGGTTGTGTTCACATTTTTTTCGGCACTGAACTGGTTAAGGGTCAATATTTTCCTGACCCTTCTAGGCAGTGTTTCGATCCTTCTTTTTACGCCTTGTTGGGACGGTCCATGGCGCAGTGGTAAGGGCGCCTGCCACCTATGCTAAAGGTGCGAGGTTCGATGCCGGCTTCAGGCGTCGGACATTTCTCCTCTAGTTAGCGTCACCGGTGATTCGAGTGAACCGTCGGGGGTTCTTTCTCCAGGTACAGTGAATTGGAATTCACTGTATGCAGGTTGTCCCAAATATCAGATTGACAGGCTTCAAAAAGTTTAGAATTCTGCTGCGAGGCTCGTCACCAAAAAAGCGCAAAACTGATCATATTACACCTGTATTTAAATCCCTCCACTGGCTCCCTGTGGCTGCAAGAATTCAGTATAAACTTTCTTCTGTCTGCTTCAGCTGCATTTCCACATCAAGCCCCCCGTACCTGTCCTCTCTCCTGCAGCTGTACACTCCCTCAAGACAACTCAGATCCTCTGCTGACAGCCGCATTTTGCGTGTACCTTTTGTCCGTACCAAGTCTTTTGGCCAGCGGTCTTTTTCATATCTTGGGCCACTGCACTGGAACGAACTCCCCTCCCATAACCGCCACAGTGCTTCAAAAGACGTTTTTAAATCTGCGCTAAAAACACACCTTTTCCAACTCCATTACCCCACTGATTAATCATTGACTGCTGAGGATTCTGTTGTAGTTTTGCTGTGGTGCCTGGAATGTGTGTGTGTGTGTGTGTGTGTTTGTTTGTGTGTGTGTGTGTGTGTGTGTGTGTGTGTGTGTGTGTGTGTGTGTGTGTGTGTGTTTGTGTGCATGTGCGTGAAATACTGTGTACAGTTTTCGTAGTTGTATTTTTGAAATTTGTAAGGCGCCTAGAGCTCTGCCTTAGATTGGGCGCCATAGAAATTATTATTATTATTATTATTATTATTATTATTATTATTATTATTATTATTATTTTATTTGTATTATTATACTCCGGTTCTCCACTTTGGTACCGGTTTCAGGCCACTTTATAAATTTCAAATACAAGCGATCAAAATTTCCGAAACCTCAGTAGCTGATCTGACCCTTCGCACCACGTGAATGTCCTGTGTTTGTCTTGTACTGTGTTTGTCTTCAGAGTGAATGCGTGTGTGTCACGTGAGCGTACGTGTTGGGTTCAGTTCGCGGCGCTTTGAGCCGATTCGCCTAATTGGGTAAAGCGCCTATATACCAAGTAACCGGAATTATTTTTATTATTATTAATTGCCGACCAGATCTAAAAGGTATGTATGTCATGGCCGTTTTCAAGCGACGGTATTATCGACCACTGTAAAGGACCACCATTGCGAAATTTGAAAGAAACTGTGCTTTAGGGGCACTTTGTATATCTTGTTCTGTTCATCCGCTCTTCTCAGCTTTCACCTTGTTCTATTCTCTGCCCTCGTGGACGCTTTAATCGAGATCACTAACCGATAAAGCAATACAGCTAAGTGAGTCCGCAAAACAGTTGTCGGGCAGCTGCTGGCATCTGCAAGAGGCATTGATTCACACGAGCCCCTGCAAGGGTTGCAGGGGCTCGTGGGAATCCATGACTCTTGCGAACCAGACTCGGCTCCAGCCGCTCCACGGAATGAGATATCACGCGGCTTGAAGCAGAATGTTCAAAGGTCACAAAAGAAATACACCTCAGCCTGCACACGGGAAAAGCCTCTATATCCATTTTTGAGGAAAGCGAGATTTTCATTGCTACGCAATAAAAATCTCGCTTTTCTAAAAAATGTACTTGCAGGCTTTTTGCCACACAACGGCAGACTTCTTTTCAGTGCACTGTCACGCAGGCAGCCGTAAGGTCCAAAATCACAGACCAACACAATCTATATATATATATATTTTAATTGTGCATGTCAACATCTGAAAATGACATTTCGAAGTTCTGCCTTTCATGACTCATTATAGCAGTTGAACGGGCAGTTTTGAGAAGGGTGAAAAGAACATGGCACAGATCGGTTTGCCCCTATTAAAATAACGAGCAATAAAACACAGAGTGAAGAGACTTGAACAGAATACTGCTTAACCCTTTAACTGCCGGGGCAAAGCAAACGCCACCGAGCTGCAAGAGACAAACCCTCATGAGCCTCTCCCCCCCCCCCCACCCCTCCCCCCCCACCCCTTCCCACCCCCCACCAACCAGCTGTCGCGGGAGCTCATAAGGATTTAAAGCCTCTTGTTTTAGTCTTGTGTTCGGGTTTGTGTGTGTGTGTGTGTGTGTGTGTGTGTGTGTGTGTGTGTGTGTGTGTGTGTGTGTGTTTAGGGGTGGGTGTGTGGGGTGGGTGGGTGTGTGGGGGTGGGGGGGGTGGTCCTATTTGCAACTCTGTTTTTCACGAGAATGTCGGTCAATATGTAGCTGTTTCAGACGGAGACGCAATGCGTGATCACTGGCAGCAAAGGGGTTAAGCTGTACAATCGATCGTGATTACGGTAAAGCATAATGCGAAAGAGACGTTAGATTGTCTCATTGCTCGTTATTACTGTGAACCGGGCTTATGGGGTTCTATGCCCCTTGGAGGTGTTTGGAGTGTTGTCCATGCTTATATGGTACAAGATGGCTATCCGCCGTGACTTCGCTCTCGTTCGTTGCAAACAAAACCCCACCAATGTGAAGAGATGTGAAAGCCCCATTTTTATTTTATTTTATTATTATTGTTTATTTAATTTTTTTTTGGGGGGGAGGGGTGTAGGGTGAGTTTAAAATCACCAGTGAGTGAAAAGACGATGAATAAAATTATGAAATTATGATAACAGTAAAGCATTCCCCCCCCCCCATATATTTGAGACAGCCCCAAATAGGACATTGCATAGATCGATTCATTACTCACTATAACAGCAACTAGTTGTGTGAAAGTGACGTGAACGGGACACTGCGTGCATTCTGAGCGTAACAGTAAAATGAGTAGAGAGAATTTGGTTGGATAATAAGTGGGTCACCTGACCACTCACCGTTCGGACAACGTTGTATAAAAATAAGATAAAACAACAAGATAACCAATTCAGCCCTACATCAGGAGATGGATCGACCATGATAATTCTAGGGCAGTGCCAGATTAGCTTGGCGCATGTCGGCGCCAAGCTAATCTGGCACTGCCCTTTGATTATCATGGTCGATCCATCTCCTGCAACTGGTGCATAGTCATTAGATGACTCCTGCAAAATTTGGGAAATACGGCCGTCGGGCTGAATGAGTTAAATCGACAAGGGTTATTATAATAGGCGAAAGTGTTATGAAATCGTTGCGGCGTATTTTGGAGTGTCTATTATTGACATTAACTCATTCCCCAGCACCCACAGCAGATAGGATCGACATGATAGTTAAGGTGATGCCGAATAGCTTGCGCTATGAGCGCAAGCTATTCTGGCATCACCTAAACTTCATGGTCGATCTGTGTCTGCACTAGAGTGCATCTTCGAGGAACGCAACTTGGGATTCGGTGGGGTAGAATGATTAAGTAACCCTTTGGCTGTAAGAAATCATCGCGACAACAATCGCTATCGACAGCCAAAGGGCTAATAAAACACAAGGGACGCCACAGTCAACCCAAGCTCAACATGACATGAATAAATGACAGGAACGTGCAGCTGTGGCCCTCAGTACACCTACCGCCAATGTATACGTACATGACACAGTCAGGCCACACACATTCGTCTGTCACACACACACACACACACACACACACACACACACACACACGCACACACACACAATCACACGCACACACACACACACACACACACACACACACACACACAAACACACGTACACACTGATATATACACACACACGTCTGCTCACACACACATACACACACACACACACACGCACACACAATTACACGCGCACACACACACACACACACATACACACTGATATATACACACACACGTCTGCTCACACACACACACGCACACACAAGCAAACACATGCATACGCACACAAACACACACACACACACACAAACACACACGCACACACACACATACATAGACACACAAGCACGCACATTCAAAGAACACACATACACACATTAAAACCTTGGTATGTGTACAATTCTACCAGCGCTAGCCTCACCTATCTGGTTTGTGAGTACACATTAAAACGCACAACCAAACACACACACACACACGCACACGCACACGCACACACAAACGCGTGCAATACACGAAAGTGCGTCGCACGCATGCACGCGTGCATGCACACACGCACACACACACACACACACAAACACACATACACAGACACACACGCACGCACGCGCACACACACACGCACGCACACACACACACGCACACAAACACGCGCACAAAGAATTAGAAAACACACATGTAAACACGCGCACACAAACGCTCACACAAAAGTGCGTCACGCTGACACGCACACACGCACACACACACACACACACACACACACACACACACACACACACACACACACACACACACAAGTGCAGCACACAAAAGTGCATCTCAGTCCTGACACCCCGGGGTATGTGCGACATAATCCTATAATGCAATTTCCTTCATGGACATTTTATTTTCCTCGTAAAAGTAATGAAAGCAGCACTGTTCGTTTTCCCTGCAGCAGACGCTCCTGGTGTGGTATTCACGAAAGTGGTCGGAAAACTTCGGCCGGGTCTAAGCCAGAAGTCTTAGCCTACTGTCCGAACAATAGGCTAAGACTTCTGGCTTAGATCTTGCCCACGGTTTCAGTCCGCTTTGCTGCATATGACTCCAGGTCTGAAAATCAATACACTGGCTCACTCCGACATTCAACACAAATATCTGCAAGAGGCATAGATCCTCATGAGCCCCCGCATATGCGGGGGCTCATGAGGATCTATACCTCTTGCAACTAGAGATATATAATTCAGGAATACCCCCTTGCCTAACAGCTCATTGTTGATTTTTTTTTTCAGCAAGATTCTAATTGATAGTAGTTTCAGTATGATTTTAGATTGAATAGTAAAAATGTTGTCCACGAGTAAGTTTATTGAGTATGTTGTTAAGAGCTTTAGCGAGCAGTATGAGTGGAAAACAGTATGAGTGGAGAGAGTTTTACGATGATTATTGAGTGCATGACGCTGAAACGGCTTTTCACCGCATGCCACTCTCAAATTATTACGGAAACCTGCAGTGAAACATTTCGTCCAGACGTTACGAGTCGAAGGTGTTCGCATGCAACCTCGTAGTTAAGTGGGGTTTTTTTGTTGTTGTTTTTCTATTGTTTGTTTGTTTGTTGTTGTTGTTTTATTTTATTGAAAGAACAAAAAAAATTTGAATATTTGATTCGAGGTTTCCTTCACATAGACGTTTTTCTCCTGTTGAGCTACAAATTTCAGATCAGTTTCGACAGAAAATGGGGTGGGGTGGGGGGTGGGGGGTGGTGGTAGTGGTGGTGGTGGTGGGGGGGGGGGGGGAATCAAAGGAGGCAACGGCATCAAATCTGTATTACGCGCCACAATGTCACATACAAGGTTGCACGTGGACACCATTGTGTGTGTGTTTGTGTGTGCGTGCGTGTGTGTGTAGGTATGTGTGTGTGCGTGTGTGTGTGTGTGTGCGTCCGTCTGTGCGTGCGTGTGTGTGTGCGTACGTGCGTGTGTGCCCAACCCTGGCTTCTGTTCCTGATATTCATGGTGAACGGGATCGATACAGCAAGCGTCCTTCCAAAAGAGTAAGCATCCCCCATGGGAACTCTGCCGAGGAAAAACAACAAACGAAAACGCCACTCCCATCCCACTCAACCCCCCTTCCACACTCTTCCATCTGCAGGGGCTCATGAGAATCTACGCCTCTTGCTCGCCTCTTACTCGCCTCTTGCTCACCAGTTCTAACGCAAGGCCGACGGAGATTACATCGGTTTTAGAAAAAAGTTTGCTTGCGGGTCTTACAAACAGGCAAAAAGGTCATTATATCATATACTGACGAGCAAAAGAAATGCGACGATTTTGGAATCATCGGAAACACTTTAGTGTTTCCGATGATTCCAAAAATGTCGCATTTCTTTTGCTCGTCAGTATACATGTCTTGCCTGTAAACAGTTGGGCTGACATACGGAACTTGTCGAAGATGTAATTAGGCTGAGAGGTGTACCTTCTGTGTATTTTAGACATCTTTCAACGATCCGCTAAACGATATTGTAATACACAAATTTCGGATACAGCTGAGCACCAAGAGACCCATATATATATATATATATATATATATATATATATATATATATATATATATATATATATATATATATATATATATATATATATATATATATATATATATATATATATATATATATATATATATATATATTATATTATATATATATATATATTTTTTCCTGCTATAACTTGACTCGAAGATTATTGTAAGGGAGATAATTTGCATTTTACACGCTTGACAGTCACATTTTTGTTTTGGAGTTTTTAGCTGCGGACAGCATCCAAGCTATGCTTGTCAGTCGTGTTTCGAGTTTGCCACACTGTCGCTAGAACAGTACATCTATCAAGAGAATGATGCACATGTAACCAGCAGAGAACGAAACGCGCTTTCGAAGTTTTTCTTTTTGTGTTGGTTATTTCTTTGCTGCTGGTCTGTGCTTGTTCTTTTAAAGCGTGTTTCTTTCTTTTGCTAGTTAGTAATTTTATGACATTTCACGCGCTGGGCAGTCACTCTTTCGGTCCGAATTATCTGAGGATAAAATTTACAATGCCGTCAGCTGTGACTCGAGTTTGAGACACTGCATTGTGGAAAACTAATAATAATAATAATAATAATAATAATAATAATAATAATAATAATAATAATAATAATAAATAATGTATAGTTTAACCCCTTCCCTGCCACTGTACGTACATTTTTGTTTCTGAAATCTTTGTTCATTCAACGAGCAAAAGCCAACCCCGTCCAAGAAACAGGGATACAAATTGGTCCCAGCAAGAGGCATAGATCCTCATGAGCCCCCGCAATCGCGGGGGCTCATGAGGATCTATGTCTCTTGCAGTTGGATCGAGTTCACCTTTTCTCGGCAGTCAATGGGTTAAAGCGCCTACGCTTTCAATAAATGCGATGGGCGCCGCGCAAATGGTATTCACCTACCTTGCACCATATATCACATATAATATACTCTACATAAAAAATTTTAAAAATAAACACGCATTGGCACTGGAACACTTTGTCGAGAAGCCTCAATCGTTTGTGTTCCAGGGGCGGATCAGTTACCTCAAGGGGAGGGGAGGGGGGTTCCAACTTTTTGTTTGGGACCTTCAACTTGATACAAAAGGCCTCAACGACGCTAGACCTTGCTTCCAGGGGCCGAAAAATCGAGGGAGGGGGGGGGGGGGGGGGAGAGAGAGAGAGAGAGAGAGAGAGAGAGAGAGAGAGAGAGAGAGAGAGAGAGAGAGAGAGAGAGAGAGAGAGAGAGAAGGCGCGTGCGTGTTAAGACTCTCTAGGACTCTCACCGTTCGCCAAAATATCAAATAATGGAGGGTTGGGGGGGGGGGGGTGCATGTGTGAAAACTCGCCAAAATTTTGAACGTGGGGGATAGGGGAAGGGGGGACTTTGTTACAGCATTCTTTTTTAACAATCTGGGTCTTCCCCCCCCCCCCCCCCCCCCCCCCGCAGATCCGCCCCTCTGTTCGCGTGCAACCTCGTATGTGACATACGAATTTATATCAAATTCTGATGCGGTCGACTACGTTTATTTTTCTCCCATTATCTGACGAAATCTGATATCTGTAGCTCAACAGGAAATGTTCATAAGCTTCTTGTGAGGAAAGCCTCTGATTATCACATATTCAGACCAGAATGTAGACAGTCTTTTCGATTTCACGAAAACATAGAATCGTTAATTAAGACGTTCTTCACTCTTCAGTCACTCTGAAGAAAAATTAAGCCGACTTAGGAACATGTTTCGGCTGAACACAGCCGATAAAATAATCAACCATCAAAGCAAGAAACGCTCATCGGAAGTCGTTTTGTGCTTGCTCTTTCAAAGCATGCTTCATTCTGTGTTGGATACATCATCCAGACCAAAAAGGTGACTGCCAAGCGTCTAAGAGGCTACGGAGAGAAGTAAGATACATCGTTGAATTTGTACACTCTTGCTGTCACCGGTTTGGTCTGGACTTGGTAATGGTGTGGTCTCCCCTTTTCTTTTCATTTTGGTAATGGTGTCTACGGTACCTCGGTAAGAAAACGACCCTCGGGCCGACGTCGGCAGCAGTGGGCCCGCGCACGGGCCCACTCCTGCCGACGACGGCCCGAGGGACTTTTGCTTACTGTCAGACTTTTTGTCAGACTTCTGTCTTCTGTCGTCTGTCCTCTGACTGTCTGCTCCCATCCCTCAGGGAGTTTCGTCGGAAGGTCTGAAGACACTCTCTCTCTCTCTCTCTCTCTCTCTCTCTCTCTCTCTCTCCTCTCTCTCCTCTCTCTCTCTCTCTCTCTCTCTCTCTCTCTCTCTCTCTCTCTCTCTCTCTCACTTGTTCCCGTTGAGACAACAGCACTTAACCCTTTCAGTTCCAGCTGATGCAGACAGTGTTTCTGCCATCTTCGTTAATTCAACACACAAGAAACTAGCTGTTCCAGAAAGATGGGTTCAAAGTTGTGACAGCAAGAGGTATAGATCCTCATGAGCCTCCCGCAACTGGTGATGTTCGTATTTTGTCGGCGCTGAACGGGTTAACCTTCTTGGGTCTGCAGTTCTGGTCTATGCAAGGGGGTTAACCCCTTGACTGATATAGTTCACGCAGACTGAGTTTCTGAAATCTCTTTCAACCCATTCCATCCTGATGCTGATTTTGTAAAATCTGCGTATTGTCCTGTGAAGTATACATCATAGATTAGGAGATAGATCGACTTTTTTTTAGTTCAAGGGTGGTGCCAGAATAGCTTGGCGCCTCAGGCGCCAAGCTATTCTGGCACCACCCTTGAACTATCATAGTCAAATTAATTTCAGCAATGGGTGTATCAGGATGTAAAGGGTTACAATCTCTACTCGCCAAAGACCGCCATCCCATAGATACTAAGTGGAGTCAGCAAGCGACATAGATCCTCATGCTCCGCAGGTATAGCAAGGAGACAAAGGTCCTCATGAGCCTGCGTGACTGATGGGGCTCTTCCAGGATCCACAGCTCTTGCAGATGGATTGCGTTCATTTTCAGTGAAACGGTTAAACCTAATAAATCACTTAGGTCCGCTTCAACAGCACGACAATACTTCCTGGTAGGTTCGGCGAAGAGACGTAGCCGCACTGGTCACGACCCTGGGCTCAGTTGCACGGGTGAGCTTTAGTCCTGCGCCAGCCACTAAGCAAGGTGCTCCGCTATAGCGGAGCACCTTGCTTAGTGGCTGGCGCAGGACTACACTCATGCATCTGACCCCTGCAGCCTGTAAAAACTGAGTCCAAGAGAATAATTACGTGCTTGTATGTTTAACTCATTGTACTCCAAGACCGAAATCCCCAAATGTTGCCGTTGTACTCTGAAGACTGCAGTGCAGTGCAGGACACAGATCCACCATGATAGTTCAAGGGTGATGCCAGAATAGCTTGGCGCCCATAGGCGCCAAGCTATTCTGGCATCACCCTTGAACTATCATGGTCGATCCATATCTTGTTGTGGTGTGTCTGGGGTAGAATGAGTTAAGGCCGATGACCTATCCTGCCCGAGAAAAATAGAGCCATAGCTGTTTTGCTTTGTATCTGTGTTTCTCGGGCAGAAAATGTAATCGGGGTTTTAGTCTGTGACTGCCTTTGAAAGGAGTGACCTCCCTTGAGATTTCAGTCGTGCTCCGGTTCACAAAGCCTGTCATCTGTAGAGTCATGTGATAATGCGACCAGATGCGTCATAGCTACTAGTAATAACCTCGCTCACTGATTATTCAGTTTCAGTGTTTGGTTGCATTGGTTTCATCAACGATATTAGCAAACAACCCAACAAAAACAAACAAACAAACAAACAAACAAATAAATAAACAAACAATCAAGCTGACAAACTGGCAAACAAAACCACCTGTTTTCCCGTTTTTGAGTGGGAAAAACAAAAGAATATCAAACGATGCACAAAGGGAACCCAAAAGTTCAGAGTTCACTTCTACAAACAAACAAACAAAAAAAGAGAGAAAGAATGTAAGTAAGAAAGAAAACCCAAAACAAACAATTAAAAAAACAAACAATTCCAAACAAATAAACAGACAAACAAACAAACATTTTAAAAAAAAACCTAAGAAGCAATCAAACAAATAAAGAAACAATTAAAAAAGAAACAAACAAACAAACAAACAAAACCCAAACAAACAATCAAACAAAGAAACAACAAACAAACAAACGAACAAACAAACAAAACCAACCAACAAACAAACAAAACCTAAACAAACAAACACACAACAAACAAACACAACCGACCAACCAGCCAACCAACCAACCAACCAAACGAACGAACGAACGAACAAACAAACAAGCAAAACTGCGTCACTAATCTTTTCGAGTGGAAAACACAAAAGAGAATCAGACGATGTACAAAGTTACCCGAAAAAGGTCAAGGTTTTCTTCATCAACAAACGATTGCAACTTTGCAGTTTTAAAAGTGCAGACGAGTGTTCTGAGAATTTGAAATCAAATTTTAAAAAGAAAAAATAATAAAATAAAATAAAATAAAATCCTCCTTCATTTCAATCAAGAGTCGTGTTGTCGTAAATTGTCCCTTTTTTTTCTTTCCCCTAGTATAAGAACTGAGTCTATCATATCATATTATATATCTGAACCCCTATCACCTCCTCTGTTGGAGGAGCAGGTACAAGAGGCATATTATATTCTCATGAGCCCCTGCAGTCGCAGGGGCTCATGAAAATATATGCCTCTTGTCAATCCGTCTCTAGACAATTAATTTCTTCTCTGCAAAATCTACCAATCAACAGATTTTGCTGAAATCTTAATTGTCTACATTAACGGTTGTCATGGCGACCGAATTAATCCAGCTACCAAAGTTTAATGAGGAGCTGGCTAGCGAGAAAAGCAATTAGTGTGTATTGAACGGTTACTTATACACCCCTTCACTTTCAGTCGTCGCAGTTTTTTATTTTTTTTTATTTTATTTAATTATTTATTAATTTATTTATTTTGGTGGCTGTTTTGTGTTTCAAATCAAATTCAAAGTGTTCTCTACGTAAAAAAAAACAAACAAACAAACAAAAAAGAAAAAAAGCAACAACACATAAACCTTGCGCCACTGATGATATTCAGGCACGTCCATTGAGCTATAATGGTCGGTCTGTCTCCATAAACTGGAATTTAAAAGAAAAAAGAGATGCTTGTTCTTTTGCCTAAACGGGAATATATAACACGAGTATATAAGAGAAAGTAATTGGTTTTGAGGAGAAACTAGAATCGAAACAAAACCCTTAAATTTAAGGATATTGGCACTGGCAGCTTATTTCCTCAGCAGCTGAATGTTTAGGCGCTGAATGCCTTCCTCAGTCTGGGGTGCAGATAGGGGCTGTCGTTCTCGGCAAGAGGCATGGGTTTACATGAGGCCCTGCGGATGCAGGGCCTCATGTAAGCCCATGCCTCTTGCTGACAGAGCCGCGTGCCAGCCTGTGTCCGTCGCAGATATACAAAAAAAAGCTAGAGAGGTGAATGCTGGATCATTGTGTTTTTGAAAAGCTTGCGCGGAACTGAGAATGATTTTTTTTTTCTTTCAAAAAATACATTCCATTTCCTAAATATTGAAGGCGTCACTTAAACGAACTATTTACCAGATGCAGGAGAAGGATCGACCATGAAAATTCAAGGGTAGCGCCAGATTAGCTTGGCGCCTCAGTGACGGCGCCAAGCTAATCTGGCACTACCCTTGAATTATCATAATCGATCCATTCCCTACTTTAGTGTGTCGGAGTTTAATGGGTTAAGACAGGTTGTCAACCGCGTCGCTCCGACAGGACACTGACCTGGGCGCGCTAACCGAGTGCTATATTGATAAAACAATTGTTCTTGAATCTATATCTGAATCTTAATTTAAAAAAAAAAAAATAATAGATACTCTGGTAAATTAAAGTGGCACAGCTGCAGCGCGCCTGAACTGATCAGTGTTCAGGTCGTACTCCAAGGGGCAACAGTTGTCCCTGAGCCCCGTAACCCGCCCGCTAGGGCCGTCCAGTATCACTCCGGTGCCGTGAGCGTTAAACCCCGAACTAACCAACCAACCAAAACCGACAGTAGCGTGCAAATTGCTCAACTGGACCAGTTATTACTCTCTCCTATGCCATTCGGCGCAGATTGTGTGTGTGTGTGTGTGTGTGTGTGTGTGTGTGTGTGTGTGTGTGTGTGTGTGTGTGTGTGTGTGGTGTGTGTGTGTGTGTGTGTTTAATCATTGTTAATTCAGCGTCAACGATCCCGAGCTGTCTTAGTAGCATGGATACAATGTGGTTTCAGCAAGAGGCATAGATCCTCATGAGCCCCCGCAAATGCGGGGGCTCATGAGGATCTATGTCTCTTGCAGTTGGATCATGTTTGCGTTTTGTCAATAAAGGCATAAATCAAATTTAAAAAAATGTATTCTTGTACCGGTTAATGGCACTTTTCATTTGTCCAACTAGTATTCCTATTTTCGCTTCAGATCTGGAGGTCTTCCAAGATCTCCTCTGGGCACTTCGATGTACCATGCTTTTTGGGGGGCAAATGTGTGTCATTTGACTTTGGTTTAAATAGTTTATTAATTTTGCAAAATACATAAAAGAATATACATCACTTGTCATCAGATCAAAACAAGCCACAGGCTTATATGATGACTTTAAAATAGATAACGATTAGGAAACGGGTGGCGTCGACCCAACCTCTGTCAGAGTGACGTATATTGCTAACAAATATTAAGCCGGGTACATTAAGGTACATTAACTTTTCAGCTTGAATTTCTACAAGTTTTCTGAATAGGTTTAATAACGCTTATATCAATGATTAGCCATCCCACTGGCCTACAATTTCACAACATTGGTTTGACATATAGTGCTCACAAAACGTAAAGGATGTATTACTTTTAGCTTGAATTATTAAAATGTCCCAAAAAGGTTATACATTAATGAACGAGGTTGGGTCGACGCTGAGGTTGGGACCCAACAGATGCCATCACCCCCTCCCCCCCCTCCTTCCCTTCCACTCCCCCCCCTCAACCACCTGATTACCCATTACCCAACACACACGAAACTGGTGCGTTGCTTGCATTTGAGTCATTGCTCCAGAGATGAATGGGATAACGCAAACTTGAACCGGACTCAAATCCACTGATCCCTTTCGGCAGTGCAATACTAGCAACAGCCGAACCGTTACAGCGCGCCGAGCATTCATACTATGAAGTCTATACCCTCTAAATGACGCCAACTGTATCTTTTCTTTTATAGTGGACAAAACTCACCATTTCGAATGCCTAAATTATTGAGTTGTCAAGGCGGTTCTTGTTTGTATCCGGCGGGGAAGGGAATGTAGGGTTCAACCCTTTCAGTGCCGAGAAAATTTGAGCACCACCCATCTGCAAGAGGTATAGATCCTCATGAGCCCCGCGCAATTATCCATGTTCCTGATACATCTTTGTTTGGTTTTTTGTTGTTGTTTTGGGTTTTTGGTTTTTGTTTTTGTTTTTGTTGTCTTTAATCGATCATGAAGACTGCAGAACCACTGAAAGAAACTGAAAAATCCGACCACATCACACCCCTGCTCAAACTCCTTCACTGGCTCCCCATCCCCCAACGCATCCAATACAAAATTCTGTCTCTCTGCTACAAATCCCTGAACAACTGCGCTCCTGCCTATCTCTCCTTACTTCACCCCTACACACCTTCCCGCTCCCTCCGCTCTGCCTCCGACCCTCTCCGCCTCCACATCCCTCGCACCAAACTCAACACTTTCGGCCCCCGCTCCTTCTCCGTCTACGGTCCATCCACCTGGAACACTCTCCCACTCTCTCTTCGTCAGAAACACTCTCTCTCCTCCTTCCAGTCCGCCCTCAAAACTCACCTCTTTCAACAGTTTTAGCACTATATCACCACACTCCCCACCGCAAGCTGACCGTCGTAATGTATTTCACTATTTGTGGTATGTGAGTCATTGTCTAAAGCGTGTGCATGCGTGCGCGAGTTGTGAGTGCGCCCTTAGAGTTAATTCATTATAAGATAAGCGCATTACAAATACCGTAATTATTATTATTTATTACTGCCTGCGTCAGCGGGTCATTGCAGGTAGGCAGAAATTCCTGCCTCCTCGAGTGTTGCCGATGGTGTGCTGAAGAAGTCGCCAAGACCGAAACAGCTGTCCACACCGGCTAAATATCTGCCCCCCCCCCCCCCCCCCTGGGGGACCTAGATTTAAATTTCCATGCACTGAGTGGCTGGAATATGCATTGCTTCCAGTCACTTTCTTAGCTCACCCCCTCTTTCCTATCTCTTTGTGTGCGTGTGTGTGTGTGTGTGTGTGTGTGTGTGTGTGTGTGTGTGTGTGTGTGTGTGTGTGTGTGTGTGTGTGTGTGTGTGTGCTTTGGCCACAGTAGATCTATGATCACTGGTCGATCATGCACACTTCTCTCCCCTGACCGTGCTCTTACCTACTTTACTTTGTAACCTTCCTATAATATTAGCACTGGCAGTCTCCCCTTTTCTTTTCATTTTTTGACTTAAAGTTAAAGTTTTCGCAGGTACAATTCGAAGCATGTTCGGCGGGCTGTAAGAGTATTGTATTCAGCGTGTTGTTCAGGGACTGGGCGGCAAGACACTCGGCGCCAGCCATTTATTATTAACGTAGCGTTTCTGCCCTGTATCACTTGCAGGCTACAGATTCAGTTCCGCCAACAGCCACACGCTGACACACCCCCTCCCCCCCTCCCCTTACTTGATCCCCTTCCTCTGAGGAGCATTTAAAGCTTAGATCCAAGACCTGCAAGAGGCATAGATTCTCATTAACCCCTGCGGCCGCAGGGGTTAATGAGAATGTATGTCTCTTGCATATGGTAGGGGTAGATTGAGAAAGAGTGAGACCATTTATTTCCGAGCTATCATCTTTTGAGTTTTCGTCAGGCGTACACCCACCGATTATGTGTAGTTATCAAGAGGCATAGATGCTCATGAGCCCCTGCTGAAGCAGTAGGCTCCTCAGCATCGATGTCTCTTGCAGATCATAGGGATAGAATCAGAACTAGTGAGACCATTTATTTTATTCCCAGCCATTATCTTTTTTCTGCGACTGAAGTCTGCGTTGTACTGGGGTAACTTGGTGAAGTTTCCATTTGTTGTCAAGGTCTGTTTTTGACTGTATCGCTGTGCACACAACTGGCGAGACCATTTATTATTCCAACCCAACATTTCATTTGTGCGTTGATGTCTTCTACATCGTGCAGGGACAGATCTGTGCGTCTGGGCTGGGGCGGGGGATAGGAGTGGGGGCTGATCTAGAGGTCCCCCTCCTCTCCCGTTCCCCCACCACCCCCACCCCATTCTCCCTCCCCGGTCTAAAATACAATTTAAAAGACTACAATTCTCCATTTTTGACAGCGGCCCACCCACCCACCCCCTCAATCCCCCTTCCCCCCCCCCCCCCCCACCCCAAATTCTTATTTGAGCCTACATCCTCAGCCTGACGTGTTCATCACAATTTAGAGTTACATGGACACCCAGTCTATGACTGTCTTATTTCTCCCTTTCCTTTCAGTAAGCAAAAGTCCTCGGGCCCACGACGGCCGCAGTCGGCCCGCGCACAACTGTGCGCGGGCCCACTGCGGCCGTCGTGGGCCCGAAGACGTCTCGCTACTTTCTTTTTTTAGAACGGAGACTAGCTGGTGTGATTTTCTAAATGTCACAAGAAAGGTCAGCGGATTGTTAACAACAGAAAGAAACCACTGAAAGACCTTTCAGCAAAGAACAGTCTGGATAATTGTGTTTGTGTTTTCTTTTCTTTCACCCTCTGTCTGTCTGTCTGTCTGTTTGTCTGTCTGTCTGTCTGTCTCTCTCTCCTCTCTCTCCCCACCTCCGTCTGTCTATCTTTCTCTCTCTGTCTCTTCGTGTGTGTGTGTGTGTGTGTGTGTGTGTGTGTGTGTGTGTGTGTGTGTGTGTGTGTGTGTGTGTGTGTTGAGAAAAAAGAAAGGCAGAGTGAACCAAATTGTTTTCCATTGAATTATATTTTGAACATCCCACAAAATTTGTATTTATTTATTTATTTATTTATTTACTTATTTATTTATTTATTTATTTATTTATTTATTTATTTGTTTTTTGATTTATGTATTTATTTATTTATTTATTGAGAGAGGGGGAAGGGGGAGGGAGGGGGAAAAGCTGACTGACATTTCCAACGCACAGTCTGTGATCCCAATCAAGTTTGACTGAGTCATCATGCATGTGCCGATCTGTGATTTTGGACCTTATGTTACACTACAGCAATACGCAAGGGGTGTGTGATGGAAGACGCAGCCAGACAAGAGTGTTTCCCAGAAGCTTCTTTTATTGCAGGTACATCATTCTTCTAATAGGTTGGGCAAGACCAACCTACTAGCGGAATCGAAGTCAAAGCTCTCTGTCCCTTCCTTCTGAGCTCTCGTTCTGAGCTCTCCTTCTCCTGCGCTCTTGTCCTCTCTTCTCCGTTCTGCGCTCTCCACAATATATACCCATTTGGGGAACAGTGCCTTTTTATTGGGAACATCGCTCTTGGCTCCCAATCTGTCAAAAGGGCTTCTTACTGTCACCCATTAAATTCTACAACAAAGGGTCTTTCTCCAGGCCGTATATATTATATCTTCAAAAAGTTATATCTCTCGATCTTGGCATTACATATGCAGTACCATATCCTTCGATATTGGCATTACATATGCAGAACTTCAAGCCCCAGGAAGTGTGGCCCATATTCAATAATTGGCCCATATTCAATAATTCAAGCTCACTCATGAATTCAAATAATGGGTACTTGCATTAATGCTCGATCATGTCTCTTAACTATTAACACATTACGTTAACACTAATAGTGTAACAATTATTGTTTTCCTCCCTACGTCATACGACCAGTCACTTTAGCGCAAACCGTACCATGTGACCGTGATATAAAAACCCCTGTAGCGAGAAATGGCGGACGTTTTGTAGCCCTCACGATGACGCATCTTGGATGCCAGTTTTGTTCTATAAAAGATCGCCAAATGTTCTAAAGTACAAAGTTACTTAGTGTTGTTCAAAACAACAAGCACACTCAGTACTGGAGACGACAACGTCATGGCATATTGTAAATTACGTCATAAGTCTATTATGTATAAATGTATATTCCTTTGACGTCAGTCATGTCTCGCACGCTGTCTTCTTAATTTCTTTTACGAAAATAGTTGAGGAATGAAAACAAATACGTTATTGGTCGGAGGGGGCCGTGTAGCAAACCCCTCCGACCAATAACTTATAGTGCTCGATCGCGCCTTTTGGCTATTAACACTTTACGTTAACACTTATAGTGTAACAATTAATGCTCGATCATGCCTTTTGGCTATTAGCACTTTACGTTAACACTTATAGTGTCAGTAACACTTACGGCGTAAGCCGTAAGGTCCAAAATCTCAGAACAGCACACATTGTTGTTGTTCTTTTTTAAACGGAGCTCTCTCGATAACCTTTTCGCAAGAAATAAGGAATTTTTTTTTTTTTTTTTTTTTTTTTGTTTTTTTTTTGTTTGTTTCGAGAATAGAGACGGTTTAAATTGTTAACGATTCCCTGAACTTTTGACACGCGCCAGCCGTAATCTTGACGAAGGATGGGCTTTAAGCCCGTCAGGTGGCGCTGCCTGTCGCGGTGACATCACTCACCTCGACAACTCAACAGCGCTACGGATAGCCAAATGGTTAACCCCTTCGTTTTGCGTGGAGACGACGAACGCCACCCGACTGCAAGAGACGTAGATCCTCATGAGCCCCCGCAGTCGCGGGGGCTCATGAGGGTCTGTGCCTCTTGCTGACACAATTTATATCTATGTTCCCTAGGACTCGCAGGCGTTTAATGAAAGTCTGCCAGCACTAACAGTGAAGTGGTTAACCCTTTTATCCCCAAGGTCCCATTTCTCAAATTTCGGAGGTGTTGCCTAACGACTATGTACCAGTTGCGGGAGATGGATTGACCATGATAATTCAAGGGCAGTGCCAGATTAGTTTAAATGCGCCAAGCTATTCTGGCACTAACCTTGAATTATCTTGGTCAATCCGTATCCTGCTGTAGGGACTCGGGGCTAAATGGGTTAAACAGAGAGAAAGAGAGAATCAAATATTGATAGAACTCTTAGGCTGGAATCGCTTCTGAAATTGCCGTGCTAATGGTCTGAAAGTTTGAGATGGCCTCTCTGAACTTTGAATATTTTATACCGCGCGGTAATTCTGGGGAAGGGAAGCAAGAAGATGAAGAAGAAACAAAGTGCATTTGTAAAAAGAAATGGTTTACATGCTATATATAGCTTCGTGGAAGACTATGAAACGTCTGAAATTATTTTTTATGAAGTACTAGAAATTTCGACGTAAAGAAATCTGGCCTATGTAAATTGACACGCACACACACACACACACACACACACACACACACACACACACACACACACACACACACACACACACACACACACATGCACACATACACGCACGCACGCACGCACACACACACACACACTGACATACACACACAAGCATGCGCGCACAAAAACATAGACACACAGAAGAACACACATACGCGACACAAATATCTCTCTCTCTCTCTCTCTCTCTCTCTCTCTCTCTCTCTCTCTCTCTCTCTCTCTCTCTCTCACACACACACACACACACACACACAGACACACACACACACACACACTGAAATTAGTTCATAGAAGTCCTTAACCCATTTCACGACCTGATTTTCTAAACTGTAGAGGTGTCACCTAACGACTATGTACAAATAACAGGAGATGGACTGACCATGATAATTCAAGCGCCAAGGCGCCAAGCTAATAATTATAATGGCACTACCGTTGAATTATCATGGTCGACCCATTTCTTGCTGTAGGGTCGATCCATCTCCTGCTGCGTTGGGGCTAAATGGGTTATACTGTGAAAGAAGTGGAAGCCAATGCCGTGAACTTTGTAAGACCTCCAGACAACAGAATGACTGAAAAGCGTGTACAATTATGGCAAAGAATATCCCAACAAACAAGAAAAAAATAATAATAATAATAAAAAAATAAAAACCCCACACACTTAGAAAGGTCATGTACAACTTTTTGTAATTTTTGGTCATCTGTGCAGTCCGTTTACCTTTCTAAACGTGTTCCTTTCTTCGCTGGGCCCATGACAATCTGACCAACACCTGGGTCTGCCCTGGGGGACTTGGGTGGGTTAACTACTTTTTAGTACCCAGGGTCACCCTGGTCAGCCCCACGGGGTGGGTTTTCCCCTCTATTCTGGGGCATGTGTTTCTGTCTACCCTTGGTCCATTCACCTGTATTTTCCTTTTTTAAGCTCTCCCTACTGTCTTTTTCTTTCTGTTGCTCTTGATATTGGATGTTTGTTGCTAAATGGTCTTAGCGTATTAGACGGGCTGGTAACATACATTCAATACAGTTATATCTTGAACCGCTCGGAGATTGCTCTGCACAGAGGTAATTCGATATCCCTCCAAAAACACATGGCCCCACAAGCTCGGTAGCATCCGCGTTATCGCGGAATTGTTTATATTACAGTGGACGTCAGACCCAGCTGTCCCGTTAGTTCCTTTCCTTTTTGTCCCTCTTTCCTTGACTGCGTGCGCAAAATAAAACATACCGTGAGAAGTCTTCGTAAGATTTTGTTCTAAACGTGCCTTAATTATTATTGACCGTTTTGTCATTATTGACCGTTTTGTCCACTGTTTGTCCTGGCTAAACTACAACATTCTTAGAGAGAGAAAGAGAGATGAAATGAAACTTTATTAAGAGAGAGAGAGAGAGAGAGAGAGAGAGAGAGAGAGAGAGAGAGAGAGAGAGAGAGAGAGAGAGAACAACAGCCTTGTGATAAGAAAGTGTAAAAATGGTTATAACTATGTATAGTGTATACACGGTATAAGTGAAGATACAGTCAACCCGTACTATCCGTTAACTAAAAAACTCGCTTTTGGTCAGGCAGGGAGCCGTAGGAGCAAAAAGTAGGGGTAAAAATACGGTCGCGGCGGGTTAGATATGTGCCAGATATCTCTCACGACAGCTTGATGATAACTGACTCGCACCCACACTTGCCGGAATTCATGGCGATTTTCTGCTCTGTCCGTTGAGTAATAGACTGAATATTCTGTTTAGGGTTTTTTTTTGACAAGCCGGCAGTGCAGGCACGTCCTGAGAAAGTCTTGTTGCTGTCGGGACGTTAAGCAATGTAACATCATGACAATCTGTGCTGCGTGCAGATGGAAGGCGCACGACTGCAGACGCTGCACGACGGCAATAGGCATAGACCCTCATGAGCCCCCGCCTTTTGTTGTCCTTATTTACATCCGTTTGTTATCACACTGAGTCTGTGATGCTTTCTAAAACCTCATTTCTTGCGGCTAGCAAGAAAATGGTTAAAAAGATCCCTGCAACGCACAGACTACGGGAGGGGTGGAGACGATCTGTGCGTATTCCTAGCTGAGCTGGCTCAATGTTAAATTTATATCTAGTGTGTTCTTCATAGGAAGTCGTGAGGAGTTCAGTCTCTGGGGTTCCAGAACATCTTTACGTGTTGCTTGTTAAAGTACCATTACGCGTACATTTGAAGACACGTTTCAGCACCAGTCGTGTTTATTATGCCTTGACGACACACCTAATGAACTTTCACTCACTCTGCCCTCGACAAACCACAGCAAGATATGGCTCGACCCTGATAGTTCAAGGATGGTGGCAGAATAGCTTGGCGCCTATAGGGTTGATCTGTCTCCTGAATTATAATGCAGTCCTTAGAGGATCAACTCCAAAACGTCGGTATTTGGTACCTCGGGCACAATGAGTTAACAGCAGTTGGGACACGCAGCAAAAGCACGCGCGTAATCGCACTTATTTATTTTGCGCAGCCCTTAGCGTGTTATGTCAGTCTATTTTTAGCTGTTTCTCGTACTGATAGCGTTGTATTTCTAGAACGGCGTGGAGTCATTGTCCGGTTACTTGATATAAAGAGGACGTGTGCTGAATTGGATTGTCCTGTGTCAGTCTTAATGAACCATAACTAGATCTGTGTGTAGCGTTTCGTAACCATCTGTTACAGAAGTAGTTCTTTGAACAGGTACAGCGGTAGTGGGCTTTTAAGGACTAGTCTTGCCCTATGTGCAATTTAGCTTATATGTCTCCTCCGCCGGGCAGAGGAAGTCTTGAGGATTTCGTGCCGCTGTGATTGAAGAGAGCAATGAATCGATACCCGGTGAAGAATGACAAATGGAGATCGACGTAACGTTGGGACAGAAAATAAGAAAAACTAACTCTGCAAGGAAAGAATGAATGGGGACTGTCGGCCTTTGTTGATTATACGACGATTTTCTTTTTCAAGTTAGAGCTGAAAACAAAATGTCTTCGTTCATTTGCTGATGATCAAAAACATTAACTGGTTCATCATCTGGTTTTATATTATTTTGTCTCCCAATTTTTAAATTTATTTGACCTAAACATATAGAGGGAAGATTTCACAACATTCTATGAAAAACGATTTTAATTTTAAATATTTATTCATTTATTATTTTCATACTCCATTTAAACCTTTGGCTGGCTTTTGCACTAACAAAAAAAAAAAAAAAAAACAAACAAACAAAAAAACCAACAAAAGAAAAAAACCGAACCCTGTACTCTTTTTTTTCTCTCTCCCTAAACTGATTTACAGTGTAAGTGAGTGCCCTGCGTGCGCGCGCGCGCGCACACACACACACACACACACACACACACACACACACACGCGCGCGCAAACGGTTGGTGGTGGGGGGGGGGGGAGCCGGGGAGAGAGAGAGAGAGAGAGAGAGAGAGAGAGAGAGAGAGAGAGAGAGAGAGAGAGAGAGAGAGAGAAGCCGGATGTTTGGTCTAAAACCACCAGAACAGACTACTCAGTGCTGTTCAACACCCCTCCCTCTCCCCGGTCCACCCTTATTCCCAGTAGGGCAAAGGTCCTCAGGCCCACGACGGCCGCAGTGGGCCCGCGCACGGATGTGCGCGAGCCCACTGCAGCCGTCGTGGGCCCGAAGACGTGTTGCTACTAGGCATATGGTCTCCTCCACCGAACCCACACACAACACTCCTTCCGTCGGCACCACTGAGAAACTCAGTGAGGGAACACGGAAACCTGACCAGAAAATTAAAAACCTAAAGTGACGTGAGACGAGAGAAGCATATAAACATACAAAGTAAACTGCCAATGAATAAGTGGCCAACAGACATTCTATTAAAATATATGGCCGCCACAGAACCCATAAGACCCAGTTGTAAAAGAGGCAGTCTGAAAATAAATGAAACCCCGTTTCGTCCCAAATAGAAAAAGTAGTGTGTGAAAAGGGGGCGTAACCTATTCGTCAACAGAACAATTAGGTTACGCCCCCTCTTCACACACTCTTCTCTATTGAGCTCGGAAAGTTCCCGACGTTGCCTAGCAGCGTCTGCGCGTCAGCCGCCATTTTAAGAGGATACCATAGTCATCGTATAATAGTGTTTCAACACGTTTTTCTTCATTTTTCTTCCTCTTTGGAAACAAACAAAAAACAGATTCTGGTGAGCGGTTTCCTACAGTGATCGCAAGACTTGTTGTTAATGCATATAGTACGTCAGGACTTTTCTGACATTAAAAAAAACAGCGATTTCCCTATGAGCGCTTAGTCCCGTATCCTCACAAGATGGCCACCACCACTGACTTGCGTGATGACGTCAGCTTCCCGAGCCCTATTAGCCCGGGTTCTTGCAACACAAAGATATGAACGAAAAACCTTTTTTGCCCACACAAAATGTCCACGCGGAGCATATCGCAGGAGAAACATTTCTTGAGCAATTCTTAAACAAATTGTTCTTTTAGCGTTTTCCGCAACACTATTATGCACAAAACTGACGGTTGTCTGCAAACCTGCATACAACTGTGCACATGCCCTATATAAGGCTCCCATGAACAGACTAGGTCGACTAAAATTACCCAAATTTTACTCTTTATCACACCACCTGTCATGCCTTTTGCTACTCAAAACGCCCAAAAAGGCAAAAAAAAAAAAAAAGTTTTACACCCTAGAACAATTGCAAAAAAGGAGGAATTTAAAAAAAAAAACTATTTCTTACGGAATAGTTACTACACGCACCGGAAGCAATACGCATTTTAGGCCTGTCATTAAAGACCCTCATTTAGCTAGCTCGTTAGCGGGGATGGTCGCTCATTTATAAGGTTCTGCTGTAAAAATAAAAGAAAAGGAAAAAAAAATCACTTTAAGAGAAAGAAGAAAACAACAGGTGATGTACTTGAACAGTCAAGAAGAGAAGCTACCATCAATCAACAATCGTAGAAGCGCCAGTCTATTTAGGCACTACCCTTGGGCCCTCAGTGTTTGTCTACCTTCCACAGTCGGCACTAGAAATGACAGACGCAACACGATCTCATCCTCCACCCTTCCCTGGAGAGAAACATGAAGGAACGCGGTTAGACGCTTGAGCAGACGAGCAAGGAAACCCTTTATCATTCACTGACACTCCTTGGAACCATCTGGAAGCGCTGTGGGATATTGCAGTCTTTAACCTCCCCACTGCCGAGAAAAATTGCACACCAGTCAGTTGCAAGAGGCATAGATCCTCATGTGCCCCCGCAGTTGCGGGGGCTCATGAGGATCTATGCCTCTTGCTGAAGCCACTTTGTATTATGTTCCTTGGACGGCCGGGGAACTTTGACGTTCAAGTTCTATTGATTTCAAGAAACACTTTCTGCGTCCACTGAAACTGAAGGTTAGTTAGTTATTGGGGCTTATCGACCATGATAATTCAAGGGTAGTGCCAGATTAGCTTGGCGCCGATAGGCGCCAAGCTAATCTGGCACTACCCTTGAATTATCATGGTCGACCCATCTCCTGCTGTAGTGGGTCAGGGGCTGAATGGGTTAAGGCCGAGCAAAGTGGGCTTAGGTACAGCAGACACATATAGAAGAGGGGAAACTCCACATTATATCCCCTCCCCTTGGCTTGACTTCGCGAACGAAGATTTTATAGGAGTTGCCCACGACGTCTGCAGGCTTGTTCGTGGCTGCGGAGGCCAATCCGGGACAGGCAGGTTCGACCGCAGTGGCTGCAGGGGGAGGTATGGCCAGGGTTCTGAGTTGCGGCATCTCTGTTTTTTCTCCTGAGCCGCTTGTCCTTAAGGCTAGCTCTGCGAGAGTGCTCAAAGGAGACAGCTGCCTTATAAATGGTGGAGCGCCAGGTGTCACGGTCCGCAGCAAGCGAAGACCACTGGTGATGGTCGATTTGGCAGGCACTAAGTGACTTTTTGAGACAGTCTTTGTATCTCTTCTTTGGTGCTGTCACGGTGTCCAGTAGCAAGCTCGCCGAACAGGGTGATCTTTGGTAGGCGATGATCCTCCATCCTGGAGACATGCCCCGCCCAGCGGAGCTGTGTCCGCAGCAGCAAAGCCTCGATGCTCACAGTTTCAGCCTGTTCAAGGACTTCGACGTTGGTGACATAGTCACTCCAGTGAATGCCCAGGATGGTGCGCAGGCAGCGCTGGTGGAAGCGTTCGAGGAGTCGTAGTTGGCTGCGGTAGAGGGCCCAGGACTCGGAACCATACAGCAGGGTGGTGAGGACCACAGCTCTGTACACGCTGATCTTGGTGCCTGTTTTCAGCTGTCGATTGTGCCACACCCGCTTAAAAAGTCGCCCGAAAGCGCTGTTCGCTTTTGCCAGCCTGCTGTCAAGCTCCTTGTCCAACTTGGCGTCCGACGTGATAATGCAGCCAAGGTAAGTAAACTGGTGCACTGACTTTAGTTCAGACTCGCTAATGGTGATGTGAGGAGGGCGATACACTGTCTTGGGTGCCGGCTGATGGAGGACCTCTGTCTGTTTCAGACTGACCTCGAGTCCAAAGAGCTGGGCAGCGTCTGCGAAGCAGGACGTGATGCGCTGCAGGGCTCTCTCTGTGTGTACAACGAGGGCAGCGTCATCAGCAAAAAGCAGCTCACGAATCATTTGGTCTAGGGTTTTCGTGTGGGCCTGCAGTCGTCTGAGGTTGAACAGGCTGCCATCGAGACGATACCTGATGTACACTGCATCGTCATCATCGAGGTCCACTGTGGCCTGCTTCAACATCATGCTAAAAAAGATGGTGAAGAGGGTCGGTGCCAGCACGCAGCCCTGCTTTACGCCGTTGAGAATAGGGAATGGTTCTGAGAGGTCATTGTTGAGTCTGACCTGGCCTTGCTGGTCCTCGTGTAGCTGGACAATCATGCTGAGGAACTTTGGGGGACAGCCAAGTCGCTCCAGGATCTGCCACATGCCTTGCCTGCTCACAGTGTCAAACGCTTTTGTTAGGTCGACAAACGTTACGTACAGCCCTTTGTTCTGCTCGCGGCACTTCTCCTGAAGCTGTCTCAGCACAAAGACCATATCGGTGGTGCTCCTGTTTGCTCTGAAGCCACACTGGCCCTCTGGGAGGTGGTCTTCAGCGATGGCAGGTACCAGCCGATTCAGGAGCAGCCTTGCAAGAATTTTCCCAGCAATGGACAGCAGGGTAATTCCCCGATAGTTGGAACAGTCAGACTTCTCGCCTTTGTTCTTGTATAGGGTGATAACGACAGCATCACGGAGATCCTTTGGTAGTGTTCCTTCCTCCCAGCAGCAGAGAAAGAGGTCATGGAGCTTGTTGTGCAGTGCTGTGCCTCCATGTTTCCAGATCTCTGGCGGTATTCCATCAATGCCTGCTGCTTTGCCACTCTTGAGCTGGTGGATGGCTGTGAGGGTCTCTTCAGCGGTGGGCGGTTCGCCCAATTCAACCTTTACTGGGAGTTGTGGGATTTGTAGGACGACTGCTTCTTGAACAGTGTGCTCAGCGCTGAAGAGGCTCTGAAAGTACTCCGACCAGCGGTTCAAGATGGAGGTATTATCTGTGAGGAGTGCCTGGCCATTCGCGCTTCGCAGGGGACTTTGTACCAGGTGCCTGGGGCCATACACTGCTTTCAGTGCTTCGTAGATTATATTATATAGATAGAAGGGGAAAAACTCCGCATAATTATTTATAGCTGTCTTGTCTGAAATCTGCAATATCACCGATAATCTTACACAACGCTTGAGCTTTCATGGTCAATGTACCTTCCGCAGCTGGGACTTAAAGTGGAAAACGCTTCACAACTACCCGCCCCTCCTCTCCCCCCCCCCCCCACCCACCCAACCCCTCCCTTCCTCGCCCTCATCCCCGTCACCCCTGAAAAGGAGCCAAAGTTAAATGTGATGAGATACTTAAACACTGAGACCAGAACAAAGCCGTTCATCATTCACATCCATTCAGAACCATCTCGAAAGTAACTTTAAGGCACTGCCAGTTGAACTTTCATTCTTCTCCGGTCAGTGGCTCTTCGCCGATATACAGAAATGAAATGGAAATTAACACATAATTAAGCAACGGATAAACAAATTATCCCACCGGCCATTTTTTCCTACTTGCCGTTGCTACTGTACAAGAGAGAGATAGAGGGGTGGGGAGGTGGGGGTAGGGATTAACACATTCGAGACGCGTATCCGGATGCAGCATGTCTCCAGTGAGTTAAATTATCAGACCAGAAAGAAGCCTGTGACCAGACTAGACAGAAATATGACACCTATCTTAGCAACCGCAAAATAATATATTGCAGATGGCGCCAAGACGGCTAATCAAGCACTACCAGTATTTGAGCCATTCTGTTTGATCCATCTCTTCAAGTTCGCCCAGAAAATGGAAGAGATGCCTCAGTTCCTTTTCAGACCAAAATGGTAAAATTTCCCTTTGCCTTCCACAGGCATCGTATAATCTGTGCAAAATCGTTCATCTCTATAACACGGGTAGTAGGAAATAGCACCATAGCAACTATCATCCCGTGCCTGTGTTGCCTCTGGGGGGAAAAGAAGAAGAAACGTGGAGAGATACTTCAAGATCCAAAAAGGGAATCATACTTCACTAGCACCAATCGGAACAGTCTTGAAGGATACGGCACACTTGAATCCATCGTGAACTGGAGGTCTGTGTCACTGAGAGCTAGACCAATAAGGCATTGAACAACATGAGCCCTGCAGGCGAACTGCCAGGGTTCGTTAGGATCTATGCTGCCTCTTCATAGCAGATGCATTGTGCTCTCCGAGTGAGTGGAAATAGACACTCTTGGGCCAGGGAGTCCTTGAAGATGCTAGGTTGAAATGAACTGCCCATGACCTGCGTACTCTTCTTTTTATCTCGTTATAAGGGCGTAGGTTTTTTTTTTTTTTTTTTTTCCTGCCTAAAGCGTCCCGGCAATATTAGCAGATCATACTTTGTGGTTTGCCTGCCTAAAACTATGAACGATCAATAGACCGCAATAAACCGCAGTTTGCCGCGCCTTGCTATGTTGAAATGAACTCTGCATGAACGTGTGTTGGTGTTGTTTTTTTGTGGGTTTTTTTGGTTGTTTTCCTTTTCCCCCTCTCAGAATAAGCGTACAGCGGCACTTTCCTGCATAACTCATTCAGCCCGACGGCCGTATTTCCCAAATTTTGGAGGCTTCATCATTTAAACGACTATGCACCAGTTGCAGGAGATGGATCGATCATGATAATTCAAGGGTAGTGCCATCTGGCACTACCCTTGAATTATCATGGTCGACCCATCTCCTAAGTAGTGCCGCGTCAGGGCTGAATGGGTTAAGGCATCGTGTAATAATAGAACACCATTTTGTGGCTTGCCTGCCTTGGGCATTAAACCGATGATAGACCACGGCGGCACTGAATTAAATTACCCCCGCCCCCACGCCCCTATCCACCCACCTACTCTCACCCCCATTCCCTGCAATACAGGAGTGGCCAGTCGACTGAAGAGTACACGAGAGTAGCCGGCAGACAGATCAAGCAAAAGTCGCCAAGCTATTCTAGAACCACCCTTGAATTGTAATGTCACGGTCGATCCATATGTTGTAGTGTGTCAATCCTAGAGCAGCAATGCAGTTCTGGCACCACCCTTGAACTATCATGATTGCACCGGCCATATCTTCAGTGTAGTATCTCCATCCTAGAGCCGCAAAGGTACTTCTGACACCGCCCTTAAACTAGCATAATTTCACCAGATCTCAGTTGTAGTGTCAGACCTTGAAGAAGATAGAAGCGAGGAAGCAGAAGAAAGCAGCGGTCAACAACAGTCGCACGAGAGCAGCCAAAGTAAGGGCACAGGGGGAATACTGGGAAGCCAACCGCGAGGTGAAGAGGAGTATCAGGGCAGACAAGAGGGCCTACACAGACAGCCTGGCAGCAGAGGCAGAAAAGGCAGCAGGCAGCGGCAACATGAAACAGCTCTACGACATTACCAGAAGATTGTCGGGTAAGCATGGCCATACAGAAAGACCAGTAAAAGACAAAGAAGGCAAGCCTATTGCAGACAGAGCAGACCAACTCGACAGATGGGCCGAGTATTTTGAAGAGTTACTGAACAGACCTAGCCCACCCGACCCCCCCGACATCCAGCCGGCAGAAACCGACCTACCCATCAGCTGTGACAGACCCAGCCGGGAAGAGATCAGAAAAGCAGTGGCATTTTTGAAGAATGGCAAAGCAGCAGGGCCAGATGGCATCCCAGCGGAGTCTCTGAAAGCAGACCTAGAGACAACAGTTGAGATGCTGTACCCACTGTTTGGAAAGATCTGGGAAAAGGAGGTGATGCCAGCTGACTGGAAGGAGGGATACCTAATCAAGCTTCCCAAGAAAGGCGACCTCAGCAAGTGTTCCAACTACAGAGGAATCACCTTGCTGTCAGTACCAGGAAAGGTCTTCAACAGGATCATCCTAGAGAGAATGAAGAGCTCCGTTGACCCCCAGCTGAGAGACCAGCAAGCAGGATTCAGGAAGAACCGATCATGTATAGACCAGATCGCCACTCTCCGCATCATCGTGGAACAGTCTCTGGAGTGGAGCTCCCCGCTGTACGTCAACTTTGTGGATTATGAGAAAGCATTTGACAGCGTGGACCGAGAGACTCTGTGGAAACTCCTACGACACTACGGTGTACCCACAAAGCTCGTCCGCCTGATCAAGAGCAGCTATGATGGCATGACATGTCGCGTGATCCACGAAGGGCAGTTCACCAGAGAGCTCCAGGTCAGAACTGGTGTCAGGCAGGGGTGTCTGCTGTCTCCGTTCCTCTTCCTACTGGCCATAGACTGGGTCATGAAGATGACCACAGAGCACAGACGAAGTGGAATACAGTGGACACTGTGGACACAGCTTGACGACCTCGATTTTGCAGACGACTTGGCATTACTGTCCCACACTCATCAACAAATGCAGGACAAGACCACGAGGCTTGCTGACATCTCGTCCCAAGTGGGCCTCACCATTCACAAACAGAAAACAAAGACAATGAGGCTGAACGCAACCAGGGAAGAACCAGTCTTGCTTGCTGGCACCCCGTTGGAGGAGGTGGAGTCCTTCACCTATCTCGGGAGCATCATAAACAAAAAAGGCGGCACTGATGCAGATGTCAGAGCACGAATCGGTAAAGCCAGAGCAGCCTTTCTCCAGTTGAAAAAAGTGTGGAGTTCCAGAGAGCTGTCACAACACACCAAAGTCCGGATTTTCAACTCCAATGTAAAAGCAGTTCTCCTATATGGAGCAGAGACATGGAGATTGACAAAAACCACAGTCAACAGAGTACAGACCTTCATGAACAGTTGCCTTAGAAGAATTTTGAAAATCCACTGGCCAGAGAAGATCAGCAACGTCAGACTCTGGGAGAGAACAGAGCAGATAACAGCAGAGAATGAAATTGGGCGAAGAAGATGGGGATGGATCGGTCACAGTCTGAGAAAGCCAGCTTCCAGTATCACTAGGCAGGCATTGTCATGGAACCCCCAGGGAAAGAGGAAAAGAGGTAGGCCGAGAAACTCCTGGCGTCGAGACCTCCAAGCAGACATCAAGAGACTGGGAACCACCTGGAGTAGAATCGAAGGAGAAGCACAGGACAGGAGTTGCTGGAGGTCTCTCGTCGACGGCCTATACCCGGGTAGGGGTGACAGGCGTAAGTAAGTCAGTTGTAGTGTCTAGTGTCAAGCCTAGAACCGCAAAGCTATCCTGGCACCATCTTTAAACTATCACAATTGCGCATCTTGTCGTGTGTCAAGCTCAGGGGCACCAATTAAACTATTTTGGCACCACCCTTTGTAAACTCAGACTATCTCACGATCGCACCATATCTTGTATTGTCTCAATCCTGGAGCCGCAAAGCTATTCACTGAGACAGGCGCCACCCTTGAACTATCAAGGTCGACGAATATCTTGTCGTAGCGTGTCAGGGATGAATGGATTAACTCATTTGAGACATGACGTATCCGGATACGCGGCACACAAGCCGCGTACGTACCCGAAGGCTGCCTGTATCTCAAATGTGTTAAACGAATCTTATGCCTTATTCCGCCTGTGTTTGCTGAAGAAGGAAGTGCTCCCCATTTTTCTGATACAACGCGAATCATTTCCGTAAACACCCGCCTCCCAGGAAATTAAACCCTATATCCAATGCGCAAAAGGACATCGGGCCGACGTCAGCCGCCGTTGGCCCGCGCACGGACGTGCGCGGTCCAACGGCGGCCGACGTCGGCTCGATGACTTTTTGCGCGTTGGGACAATGCCTCCAGACAAAAAGGGTGACATTGCCATCGGGCGGGCGGTTTGCTGACTGTACACGGGCCTGCTTCCGTATTACCAGGCAGAAGGAGCGTCGCCAGAACTGAAAGGAATAATTAAATCATTCGATACGCGGCGCATTCGGACACGCGGCGTAAAGCCGCGTATCCGAATGCGCCTCGTCTCGAATGAGTTAAAGAAGGCCTGGGGTGGAAATCCAGACCAGAAAGTTGGCTGCCAGATTGTCAAATGCAGAGAAGAACTCAAACGAAGAAAAGAACACGCTTAGAAAAGACAGCTATAACTCAATTTATTAACCCTTTTCATCCTGATACACCCATTAATTGAAATAAATTTGACTGATTGTTTAAGGATGGTGTCAGAAGGGGCCAAGCTATTCTAGCACCACCCTTGAACTAAAACAGTTGATCTATCACCTGATCTGTGATACGGTCTTCACAGGACAAAAAGCAAATTTCACAAAATCAGCCTCGGGGTGTAATGGGTTAATATTACGGGTTAAAACCTTTTTTTCAATATAGACGTAAAAAGAAGTACACCATTTGCAAATTGTCTCTTTGAGTTGCATGTTCCTGTCAGGAAATGGTCAATTTCATTGTCCGTAGGTTTAATTTGAAGAATGGTTAAACACGTTTAGAAAATAGTCACAAAACACAGTTTATTGATATTTCAGGTTTTAACCCGAAATATCAATAAACTGTGTTGCAACTCTTTTCTAAAAGTGTTTCTTTCTTCTTTGGGTTGGCCTGCCGTGGGGAGTTAGGTGTGTGTGGGGGCGGGGGTGGGGGGAGGGGGGGTGAGGGGGGGGATAGGATTAAGCGATTATCTATTCTCGTCTTTTTTTTTTTCCTTTGTCGATCACTTGTCTTATTAGACCTAAATGACGCAATGCATGTTGACCCTCCCCCCACCCCCCTCCCAACTCCACCATCACCACAAAAAGGTATAAAGACATGCTCAAATTTTAGACGGACACACTGCGGCAGTCTCAATGTCCTTATGTCTTTTTGTATGATTTTTGTCAATGTCTGAAATACATATATGTCAGAATAATTGTCTTTCATCCGTATTATTTATGTCATTTGTTGCTGTGTTGCAGATGTTGTAGTGTCGAGGCCAGGCGATGGCGGTGGCGTGGACGTGGGTGGTGCCCGTGGTGTCGTCGGCGCTGTTGCTGCTGGCTGTCGTCTGCCACACCAGATACGGTACGTTACGAACAAATTCCATGCAGACGATGAGGGAGGAGGGGGGGGGGGGTCCTTGCTTTTCCTAAACATGATTATAACCACCTCTTCTTGACTTTCAGTGTTTCTTATCATCTATTAGCATGATTCAGGCCTACGATGCGACAGTGCCATCTCGGACATACAAATGAGATAAGTCACACACTTTCAAGTGGACGACTGAGACTAAGTCTCAGAGTCGTCCACTTGCCAATTGTAAGTGACTGCCCAGTGCGAAAAGCCCATCGGGCCGACGTAGGCCGCCGTTGGCCCGCGCACAGCCGTGCGCGGGCCAACGGCGGCCGACGTCGGCCCGATAGTCTTATGCGCCTTAAATGGCTGTCAGGCTCACTGAGTTTCAAACCCACGCGGCAACTCTGGGACTGGCTGAGATTTCGCAAGATCAAACCAGCAGCTCTGGGATTGGCTTCTTTCAGAAGCGAGTCCCAGAACTACTGCGCCGCGGGTTTGAAATTGCAGTCTCAGTGTCGACGACTTTAACGTGTGCCGGTTACTTGGTCACCGCTGGGTCCCGGGTAGGACTGCAAAATGCACCACTTGTACCATTAAGACATTGTGCGGTCTTGTAACAGAGCCATACAGAGCCACACCACACTGTACATTGCGGTGCATTTTGCGATTTAGCCATACAACGCATCTCTGATCCGGCTTTGATTTTGTGTTTAAAATATTTTGTTTTGGTTTCATGTGCAGTGCAGGCATGTCCTATGTGTTTGTGGTTGTCGGGACGTTAACCGGCCATTCAGTGCCGAGAAAATTTAAACACCACCCAACAACAAGAGGCAAAGATCTTCATGAGCCCCCGCATTGGGGGGAGGGGGGGGTCACGAGGATCTATGCCTCTTGCTGACACCACTTTGAATCTGTGTTCCTTTTGACAGCTAGGTTTTTTTGGTGTCGAATTAACGAAGACTGCAGAAACACAGTTGTGTCATTGGCATTGAATGTTTTTTTTTGTTTGTTGTTTTTTTCTGCTCCAAGACAGATTTTAACCCGTTCAATGCCAATGACGCAACTGTGTTTCTGCAGTTTTCGTTAATTTCGGCGACACCAAAAACCCTTAGCTGTGCCAGAAACATGGATTCAAAGTGGTATTAAAAAAAAAGTAGCGTGTATCCTCATGAGCCCATGCAACTGCGGGGGCTCATGAGGATTTTTGCCTCTTGCAGGTGTCTTTCAATTTCAATTTACGACTGAAATAAAACTTAATAAATTGTGCTAGAACTTTTCTGCACCATACTTGTACGACACTCTAAAGCTGAAATTATTTGAAGAGATATTGCAAACAATTAATCTTTTTTTTTTTATAAATATCCTGGGGCATGTAGCTTTAAGCACTGTAAAATCCTTAACCTTTAAATATTACGTCGAACTCGTTTCAATTTTTTTTCAGCCTTTAACTGCAAGTTCAGCAACGAGGGCTGTGACGACAACAACGAGTGCTGCTCGGGCAAGTGTCTTCAGATTCATCCGGGCACCAACGCACGGTGCTTACGCTCTTCTCTCAACCAATCGTGTCTCTACACTTACCAGTGCGAGGACCGGCTTACGTGCGGGCCTAACAACACGTGTTGTTCTAAATATTGGGGCACATGCAGCCGGCACGAGGACTGTTGCCATTCTACTCTGCTGTGTTTAGAAGCGGAGGGGTTTTACTACAAGCGATGTCTGCTGGGGAAGGTGAAGTCTGGTGGACCGGCGGGGGCAGTCCACAGTCCAACGAGCAGAACTTTTTTAGTGATTTTGACGGTCGTTTTGATGATCACTTTCAACACTGAGGCATGCTTTAAAGGGATTTTGTGAGGGTGGTAATCTGAACCCAGTTCTGCAGATGCGTGCATCTAGACGGAAACGCCGGGTCGGTTTGGCCTAAGCCAATGGCCAGTTGCGTGAGTGATCTTTCCAATGCGCAAAAGGCGGCCATGAGACTAGGGGACCGCATACGCTCATGAGAATCTATGCCACTCAAGTCGCGGCTGCGAACAGCCACATCTACGTCCTCAGACCGAGGGGGTCCCCGGGATCTGTATATAGGACTGTACCACAGGACGGGTTATAACCTAACTTAACCAACACATGCAAGCGTTTAAACGTGTACTTTGTCCAATATACAAACTGATGTGCATTCACTCTTTCAGCAGATACAGGGTTTCAGATACCTAATGGTTACAGGTCTCCACGTCCGCATGGATGGTTCCCGAAATGTCCAAGGGTTAAAGCCGCCCTGCCCCCCAACCCCAGCCCCCTCAACAATGTAAACGAATATCAATACTTGTCATGCAAAAGAAATATACTACAGTGCAACTTTGAGACAACACCCCAATTCCTTTGACAGTGCCGAGAACCAACAATTTGAATTCGTTAAACTCAGATGTGTAACAGTTCAAGGGTAGTGCCAGATTAGCGTGGCGCCTGTCAAGGCACCAAACTAATCTGGCACTACCCTTGAACTTTCAGAGTCCATCCATCTCCTAATGAAAGTCAACCTCAGGGGTGAAGGACTTACACCTTCAATGACAACACAGTTTTCTCTCCAGAAAGATGCATGTGATTGCTTCCAGAGATATAATTAAACTCCTCAAACAAAGCAGATGAATAATAATTAGAACACATGCTATGACGTGCGATTGTATTAACACCTTGACTGTTCAGTACTGACCATACCGTTCGGCGAAAAAGATGTGCAGTTACGCATCTTTTCCGCAGAGCAGTATCGTCAGTAGCAGTCAAGGGGTTAAATAATACGATTTATAGAAAAGAAGGGGGAAATTGTATAGGTAAACCTCCCTCTATAATCAGACGCGAAAAATAATTTTGCGATTTTGGTGATTGGTCAGATTCATTAAAAAAAACTTTTTGTGGGTGTAACAGACCTTTAACAGGCTTTTAAAAAAAAAAATATTTAAATTTACATAATGGTCTATAAATTTACATAATCCTCATGTGTGACAATGAACCCTTGTCGTTAATACTGCATCATGTTCATTAGATTTTAAGGTGCTGGTGAAAGATGAATATACAGCCGATTTCTCTTATAACAAAGTCCATATCAGTAAAAACGTCAGATATAACAACGCTTTTACAGAGGTCCCTACCACACAGTTTCTATGTAAATTACTTTACTTGTAAATAACCCATTCAACCCCTGATGCACTAATAATAATAATAATAATAATAATAATACTGTTATTATATAGGCGCTTTTTCTCAATTTTGGGGAAATCGACTCAAAGCGCCGCGCCTGAAACCCTCACACACTCACGAAACAGACACGGATTTTACGCCATTTAAGACAAACACAAACGAAGGGCCAGTCAGCTACTGAAGTTACAGAGATTTTTGATCGCTTGTATTTGAAATTTGTAAAGTGGCCTGAGACCGGTACCAAAGTGTGGGGGTACAGCAGGAGATGTCAGCGCCAAACTAATCTGGCACTAGCCTTGAATTATCATGGTTGATCCATCTCCTGCAACAGGTGCATAGTCGTTAGATGATACCCCCAAAATTTGAGAAATACGTGCACCGAGCTAGCTGACACTAGCGGCAGGCCCTTTACTATGCCAGGCATTTTAACACGGCAGGCCCTTTACCGCGGCAGGCCCTTTACTACGGCAGGCCCTTTACTACAGCAGGACTTTCATTGACAACGGCAGGACTGTTACCGTGACAGGCTTTGTACTAGCCCCTCCCCTCCCCCCACCACCACCTTACCCCATCCCAACCACTCCCAGTAAAGGAGGTTAAGGTGTTGTTTAGCTGAAGGTTGTTTAGGTGTCGCAATTAGAGTCCTGACCTGGAAGTCAAAGCCAAGCAGTTTTTTCAAACACTACTTGTACTTGTAAATAAATTAAAAGTATTGAGGCATAATTTGTTATTATTTTTTTATGCCGAGTTTCCGGAGGCGGCACGTCTCGAATGAGTAAACCCATTCAGCCCTGACATGCTCCTAAATGATGTGGACCGACCATGATAGATCAAGGGTGGCGTCACAATAGCTTGGCGCCTACAGGCGTCTGTGACGTAGACCTCAAAGGTTAGCTATAAAAATTGATAATTTCCTCTTCAGGATGTGGTGAGTTATAAACAGCATGGGGAAACCCGCTAGAAGTCTGGCCAACATGGAAGTGGAGGCGGGTATGGTGCAATGTGGTCGGAATAAGCGTCTGCGAAGGAGGCTATTATTAACCCATTCAGCCCTGATGCACTACAGCAGGAGATGGGTCGACCATGATAATTCAAGGGTAGTGCCAGATAGGCTTGGCGCCGATGCGCCAAGCTAATCTGGCTCTACCCTTGAATTATCATGGTCGATCCATGTCCTGCAACAGGTGCATCGTCGTTAGATGACGCCTTCAAAATTTGGGGAATATGCCGGTGCGTCGGGCTGAATGAGTTAAGAGGGTAGTCGCTCCAAACAGGTTCAGCCATGCATGCACTTTCGCCTGAACATACTCCCAAGTGCGTCAATGGGTCAATTCTCACACAGACGAAGAAATTATGCGTAATCCCGTCATATACTTGTATTGGTAATTTGTTTGATGGTTTTTCTTTCGGTGATTGTCATAATAAGATTAACCCATTTAGCCCCAACACACTACAGCAGGAGATGGATCGACCATGATAATTCAAAGATAGTGCCAGATTAGCTTAGCACCTTTAGGCGCCAAAGCCAATTTGGCGCAACCATTGAATTATCATGGTCGATTCATCTCCTGAATGGGGTACGTAGTCGTTATCTGAGATCTCCAAAATGTGACAATTAATGTGGCCTGGGGGTTAAATGGGTTAATGGGTGTTTTTCCTTGAGCGTCATATTAAGAGTAACCTTTTGTTTTTCCTTGAGCGTCATATTAAGAGTAACCTTTTGTTTTTCCTTGAGCGTCATATTAAGAGTAACCTTTTGTTTTTCCTTGAGCGTCATATTAAGAGTAACCTTTTTGTGCATGCAGCCACTGGTATTTTTCGCAGTATAGGCAGCTGCACGCACCAAGGGGTTTAAAAAACAAATTGGAAAAGGCTGCAACCGCATGTACAGTACGTGTATTGTCAACATGGTACTTTTTGTATTTGTTCAAAACATAAACCAGAGTGCATATTTGTCACAAAATAATTTCCTGCACCTTATAATACCTGGCATGTTCAGGATCCGGAGTCCGTGGCATGAGTGAGCGTAGTCCTGTGTCAGCCACTATTAGAAAGGTTCTCCGCTATAGTTGCATGGGTGAGCTTAGTCTTACGCCACTAAGCAAGGTGCTGGCGCAGGACTAAGCTCACTAATGCAACTGGCCCCGGTCATGATATCATTTTTTACCTATCTACCAAGTAAGCAACAGCCATCAGGCTAACGTTGGACGTTTTTGGCCCGCGCACTGACTAAAATCAGACCCAGACATATATAAAGGTGACGAATAGGGACACCTTTGCTGTCAACTGACTTATGTTGGTCTCAACAATTTCTGGAATCTAAAGTTTATATAATGTGTTGTAGAAGTAGTTCTGATGATCAGTTTGTCAAATGTTTGGGTTTTTTTTTTTGTTGTTTGTTACTAAAATCCAGTGGACAAAAGCGGGTTATCAGGCGGAAGTCAATCCGCATTTGGCCCGCGCACATACAGCTTCGGGCAGTTCCTGCCGGCATCTACCGGAAATAGTTTGTACATGAATAAATTAGTTGCTCAACGATCATACCATAGATCCCCCCCCCCCCAATCCCCTTCTCCCTAATCCCCCCTCCCCCCCCCCCCCCAACACAACACTAGACAGAACAATGTAAAATACCTCTAGTGAAACTAAATGTCGATAAAGTATGTAGTTTGTAATTTAACTCTAAAACGGCTCCCAGAACTAATGACTTCCATTCCATAGAATGGAAGTCGTTTAGTTTGGGAGTTTATGTGTTGAAAATACCAGGTAGACATAGCCCCCTATGCACTATAGGCCGAGAGGCACCTGTCGTCTCTCATGTAATTACAGTGTATGTGGTTTCTGTGAATCAACGCGCGACCAGTACAAACAAGGCACGCGAAAATTCGCCCAAAGAAACTGTATTGTCGCTTCCCCTGTGGCACGTGTTTACATACACAAATACTTTTTACAGTACCTGTTGATGCAAGCACAAGGGGAATAACATGTTTAACTCCGGGCATTTGAGACGTGCCGCCTACGGATACGCGGCGAACCGCCGCCGCGAATCCGTAGGCGGTACGTCTCAAACGAGTTTGAAATGTGAAGCGATCTGGGCTAGCAGAATGTAACGAGATCTGCACATGATTGAGAAGACTCAAGGGTTTACGCTGACACTGGTTCTCTCGCTCAAGTCATGCACTACCACTGAACAGCGGTGGCAAATTGAGGAAGACAACTGTCTGTGGTATGGGGGCTCGGGAAACTGACGTCATCACTACGCTAGTCGTGGCGGCCATCTCGAGAGGATACGCGACTCATACACTCATCAGTTGGGAAATCGCTGACAGGACAATGTCAGGAAAGTCCTGACGTACTATAATATAGGCAATAACAGCACTGGGTCTTGCCATACTCACCGTAGGAAACCGCTAACCAGAATCTGTTTTTTGGTTCTTCCAAAGAGGAAGAAACAAGACGGAAAGCGTGTTGAAACACTACTTCGCTAGTATCTTTAGTCTATCGCCAGGCTAGCGTGAGAGTTCTCTGAAGATGGCGGCGCGGCAGCCGACGCTCCTAGGGAACTTCCCGAGCCCTATACTTTGTTAACCACCTTGTAGATACAGTCACCGGGTTTACAGTACCGGTGGCTGCATGTGCAAGGGACTTAACCCGTTCAGTGCCCGTTGACTCAGTCACGGAAGCTGTGTTTCTGCAGTCTTCGCCAGTTCAACATCCCCAAGCGAAGCCCTCGCTGTCCTAGTCTGAAACATGGATTCAAAGTGGTGTCAGCAAGAAGCATAGATCCTCATGAGCCCCCGCGACTGCGGGGGCTCAGTCTATACCTCTTGCAATTGGGCGTTTTCAACTTTCCTCGGCACTGAATGGGTTCCAGAGCATTCATTTTTCTTGTACATTTTCTTGTTCGTGTATGTCAAGATATAGACCTCTTCCTTTTCCAAGCGTTGTGAAAACAATGCCAAGGTGTGGGTATGTGTGTGTTCGCGTGCGTGTGTGCATGCGTGCACGTGCACAGGCACCTGAAAAAGAGCGTGCGCACTGACGAATGACCAGACCTTTTTCCTTGTGATACCTCCTTTCCCCTTTACCTGTGTATTACTTCACCCTCAATGCCATTCATGTGCACATTTAATTGTTTATTAAAATGCACCAGCTTCAGCATGTCTTAACCCCCTTGTGCCTGCAGCCACCGGTGCCGGCTGTAAGCCGCAATACTGTTGGCTGCTTACACAAAGGAGTACGTCAGATTACAGACACGCACTTCAAAAACGCGGACCTAAACCCAAAGTATAAAAACGCCAGCCGTCCAGTGAACACATAGACACAACATACGGCTAGCAAGCGGCATAGAACCTCATGAGCCCCCGCAACTGCGGGGGCTCATGAGGTTCTATGCCTCTTGTAGTTCTGGTTGAGTCCCCGCAGTCAAGGGGTTAAAACTTTGTACAAATTAAAGCTGTCGCGTTTTTGAAAGTGGGCAACTGTGACATCCATGTATACATGCATGTTCATAGAAAACAAAATCTGTATATTTGCAACACCTAGTATGCTGAAGGTCTTTAGGGCAGCTGTGTGCGGGCCAAACAGGCCCGACGTCTGCCTGAGGACACTTTGCTTACTTGGCAGTGCGTGCCCACACTGAGTTAGTGCCGCACTCAAACCGCACCGCATGAATCAGTGTATCGATGGGGTGTAGGCAATGCCCCTCATTTTTTATGCATTTCGCCAGTTCGACAAAATTTACATACGATATCTGTTAAAATTGTTTGTTTTCATCCCTACGTCACACGACCAAACCCTTTAGCGCAAACTGTGCCACATGACCGAGCTACAAAAACCCTTGTAGCGAAAAATGGCGGACTTTTTGTAGCCCTCTGTGTGACGCATCTTGGATGCGAGTTTTGTTCTATAAAAGTTCACCAAAACGTTCTAAAGTAAAAAGTTACTTAGTGTTGTTAGAAACAACAAGCACACTACTGGAGATGGCAACGTCATGAATATTTTAAATTACGTCATAAGTCTATTATGTATAACGTCAGTCATGTCTGTCGTGATCCAGGTCGGAAGATTTCTTCTTGATTTTTTTTAACGAAAATTGTGGAGGAATGAAAACAAATACGTTATTGGTAGCAGGGGCTTGCTGCACGGACCCTTGTAGGCCTTAGGGAGGTCAAAGGAACCATTGTACCCCTCAGGCCTGAGATGTACAATGGTTCCTTTGACCTCCCTCAGGCCTACAAGGGTCCGTGTTGCAAACCCCTGCTACCAAAAACTTATTTTGTTATAAATTCACCTTTTTGGCTGTTGGCAGCTGTCTTGTAGCGATGATGCCTACAGGAACTATCGCAACAAAAACCGCTACCGACAGCCAAAAGGTTGCATGATACGTATAAAATGGAAACAACTCTGCAAAACTGATTATTTCCACCAACAAAAGGAACCCAGTGAGCAAAGACCATCACTCTGACGTCGTCTGCCACTGGCCCACGCACGACTGTGGACGATGTTGGCACGAGGACCTCCTTTGGCTGACAGGCAATACAAATGGGTCGGCAACGAGACTAATGTCAGAGAAATGGAATTCAGATAATAAACCTGTTCTTTCTGAGGTCCTTCGACTTCTTTTTCGAGGCTGTCGGTAGTGGTTTTTGTCACGATGATTCCCGAGGAATCATCGTGACAAAAACCGCCTCTGACAAAGGTTTACATTATTTATTAAACTTGTATAATATCAAACTTTGGATAAACAAAAGAAAAATGTGTGTTATCTGACACTGTATTTTAACAAAAGTTCATTGTACGTGTATATCACATATATTCCTTTAACTCATTTTTAGCCCCAAGGTCCCATTTCTCAAATTCTGGTGTTGCCTAATGACTGTGTTGCAGGAGATGGATTGATCATGATAATTCAAGTGTAGTGCCAGATGAGCTTGGCGCCTTCAGGCGCCAATCTTATCTGGCACTACCCTTGAATTATCATGGTCAATCCATCTCCTGCTGTAGGGTCTCGGGGCTAAATGGGTTAATTCATACTAACCACACACACAAAGAAACACTAATCTCACATGTACATGTAGGTACCTACACTTCCTCCCAAAAATCTAAAACGTCAATAACATAAGACTGAACAAAAATACTCATACGACTCTAGGATCACACGTGTATATTACACAAATTGTTGTGACTTTCTCATGGTTGTGTATTAATATTGTGAGAAACACTTGTGAATTGTGGCTCTTCATATGTTTTGTATGAAGAGCCCTTGAACGACACATAGCCGATTTTGCGAGTTGCAATGTTTTGAAATTTCCTGAGCTGATACAGCTGCCCCAGGGAGCAGAAGGCCCTGGGGCCAACGTCGGCCGCAGTTGGCCTGCGCGCGGGCCAGCTGCAGCCGATGTTGACCCTGTGAGCTTTTGCGCACTTGGAACTTGGCATTTTTATCTAGATGTTTACTTTTGGCTTCCTCCTGTGTGACACTTTCTAATGTTCAACTACATTTATGGGTGTACAAATTAAACTACTGCCGTTTCTTTTTTCATTGGATATTTACCCGTTCTTTATTAAAGAAATTCACAGATTCACATTAGTCAATGTTGTTCTGTGTGTGTGTGTGTATGTGTGTTTGTGTATGTCTGTGTGTGTGCGTGTGCGTGTGTGTGTGTGTGTGTGTGAGTGCGCACGAATGCCCATGTGTGTATATGACAATAATATCTACGAAACAATGCAACACATTGTTGGATGAAAAACTGCACCACTTTATGTCACTTCTCTAGTACAAAATGATTTTGAATGTTAACCTATTTAGCCCCAACGCCCCACAGCAGGAGATGGATTGACCATGATAACTCAAGGGTAGTGCAAGATGAGCTTGGTGTCTGAAGGTGCCAAGCTCATCTGGCACTACCTTCGAATTATCATGGTTAATCCATCTCCTGCTACTGGTACAGTCTTTAGGTGACACCTCCAAAATTTGAAAAATGCAGCCTTCAGGTTAAATGGGTTAACAAAGTCTGTAAACACACAATGCACACTCCCTAACTACAATGTATCTCCTCCACTTCTCGGAACATGCACGCACGCACACACACCCACACCCTACCCAGTCATGCATCAGAATAAATAAGTAGAATAAATAAATACATTTAAATAAATAATAATACTCAAAAATCAAAGTTCATACACACCCACACATTTAACATGCACTCTCAAGTACAGCAGTGTAGAGTGACGAATGCGTCTCGAATGACTGTAGGAAGGGAAACAATCTAGCCTGAACTAGAAGTGTGCGGGCACAAACAGCTTTGCCAGTTGTCTTTCTTGGACAAATGTACACAGGACTGATGACGGTTTGTTTCAAAACAGTACAAGCACTTGATGCTTGTAATCCTTTGGGTGCTGGTAGCACTTTTTGTCAAGGTGATTCCTGCAGGCCATCATCTCGACAAAAAGCACTGACAGCTAAAGGGTTTAAATCTAATACACCAACTACTTGTATTATCTAAACAAGGCAGCATCAGTCCACCATTATGGCTGAAGTAGTCAGTTTCATGATTCTGAGGAGTAAATCTGCCCCCCCCCCCCCCCCCCCCCCCCCCGATTCCACTCAGGCCTAAATCCACCCAAGATATATTTTCACCACCACGATTCCACTCAGATTTCTCATTCTCATGCTCAGTGTCACATTTGTTTGTCGCAGCAACACAAAATAGCATAGGCCAGTGAGACTTCAAAACCTGGGTAGATTCACACACGGAAGAATGTACTGCAGGTGGATTCAGCCCTGGGTGGATTTGTGCTGGCTGATTTTTGCTGGTTAGATTCATGCTGGGTAGACTTTCGCCACAAGATAGCAAAGCTGTCCCCTTTCCACCTTATTGTGGTACTCCTTTATGAACACCGTCACCAGCATTTAAATATTTTAAAGTTATAACCTGTTGTTGCTGCATTCTTCAAAATGTTACCTTCACAAATACTGCAGGCACATGAACGAGAGTATTAATCCAAAGGCTCGCTCTTGTTGCAGACATTTAACCCATTTAGCCCCGAGTCCTACAGAATTCAAGGGTAGTACCAGATTAGCTTGGCGCCTTCAGGCGCCAAGCTAATCTGGTACTACCCTTGATTTATCATGGTCAATCCATCACCTGCAACTGGTGCATAGTCGTTAGGCAACACCTCCAAAATCTGAGAAATGAGACTATGGGACTAAAAGGGTTAACCATATGTCTGATGCTGAAATGCATCAGTTCAGTGTCAGTTGTCACAAACATGCTGATAAATATTTAGACATAAATACTGATGAGCAAAAGAAATTTATACAACTTCATTAGAATCATTGATGATGATGATGATGTCATTTTGTAAGAGTGCATTTATCCATACAGTATTGAATGCTGGGTGCCAAACGCAGGACATGTTCCATGGGTCCACACAGTCACCTGCATGAGCTCTTTTGACGCTGTTCAGGTGGGGGGAAAAGATCTCCACTATCTGATAAGGGATATGAGGCGGGGATCTGAGGTTAAGTCTGCAGGCGCTCTGCCTTTGCTGTCGCGTAAGTCTTTGGCTGCAGGTGAAGCTGACAGCAAGAGTATGACAGTGTCCTCATGGCCTCTCTCCGCAGCCTGAGTAAAAAAGTAAAATATGTTATTGTTCTTCTTCCAGTTCCATGTTGTGTGTGACATGGCACCACATTAAGGGAAGGTTAACCCTTTTGGCCCCAAGGTCAAATTTCTCAAATTTTGGCGGTGTTGCCTAACGACTATGAACCAGCTGCAGGAGATGGATTGACCATGATAATTCAAGGGTAGTGCCAGATTAGCTTGGTGCCTGAAGGCGCCAAGCTAATCAGGCACTACCCTTGAATTACAATGGTCAAGCCATCTCCTGCTGTAGGGATCTAGGGTTAACAACCTTATGCATGCAGGTGCTAGCATTGCAAACAGCACCGACACCTGCAGTGCACACACAAGTGGGTTAAGATATGGACTGACCCACTCTCCTGCTGACTGCGCTTGGACGCTCACTGTCAGACCACTGCCACACATCAGAGCCATTAAGCATAGCAATCAGTACTATTTTCCCCTTCAAAATAGCATAGTCTGGTGAGAGTCTGAAACATGTAACCTTCTGCAAAAAATAAATCCCAGTCAAGTCCTCAATAAATGCCTTTTCAAAATATTTTATACATTTTTTCGGTTGTGTAAGTCTTCATTAGCTCGGCTCAATCCATTTAGCCCCAACACACTACAGCCAGAGATGGATCGACCATGATATTTAAGGGTAGTGCCAGATTAGCGTAGCGCCTCTGGCACCAATCTAATTTGGCACTACCCTTGAATTATAGCGCCTCTGGTGCCAAGCTAATCTGGCACTCCCCTTGAATTATCATGGCCGATCCACCTCCTACAACTGGCACTAAACACTTCTACAATTTAGGAAATATGGTCATGGTGTTAAAAAAGGCACCCTGCAGGATTGAAACGGATTATGAAACTTTGTGTTAAATCACATCCTGTGCCAGATGTCTATCCTAAACACAGACATCTGGCTCATGAGACGAGTACTACTGACCATGACAGTTTAAGACTGGTGCAAGAATAGCTTGGCATCTTGAAGCTTGAACTATTCTTGAGCCTTACTTTAACTCCATGTGTACGTGTCACAGTTGACCTATCTCTTGAATACCCCCCCCCCCCCCCCCCCCCCCCAACAAACAAAGAAAAAAACAGTAAAAATAAATAAATAAATAAATAAAGTTAATAAACATACAATTCAGTGCTCAGTCCAAAAGAAAAAAAAAATCATCAACAATTTTGCTAGAAAAGTACCAGCAACATATTGATTTTACTTTTTACAAGTGATTACCACTAATATAATGCAGATGAAAATACAGTATTTTAACACCTCTTATGAGCAACAGTCTGCTAACACTGCGTAACAGCAAAAGCCTTGAACTAGTTGAAGGGCAAATGGTGTCGGCCGTCATTAACAATTTTTTCATCCTGATACACTACTGCTTGAAATTAACTTGACTGTGATACTGTGGTGCCAGAATAGCTTGGCACCTCAGGCGCTATTCTGGCACCACCCTTGAACAAAAATGGCTGATCTGTCTCCTAATCTGTAATGTAGACTTCACAGGACAATAAGCAATTAAAAAAAAAATCAGCTTCAGGATGTAATAGGTTAAAGAACATCATTTAGCTGGCTACAGCAACCTAGATGATGGTCTTTAATCATTAACTCATTCGCGGCCAGCTGCATCCGGATGCGCGGCTTTAGCCATGCATCCAGATGCGGCTGGCCACTAATGAGTTAATGACAGGTGATCTCTCATGAGAGTGGTTGTTCCAAACAGGTTCTGCTGTACCTTATGTAATGCTGTCATGCCATCAGCATCCAAAGCCATTGGATCAGCTTTGTATTGCAGCAGGAGCTGGACAACCTCCTTGTGTCCCATGTACGCTGCCCGGTGTAGCGGTGTTGCAAGACCAGTGTTGGTGGTAGCATTGACAATGGCTCCATGGTTTAGCAAGAGCTGACACACTTGGATGTGACCACCTCGAGCTGCATAGTGCTGAAATTAGAAGAAAAGTCTTTGTTCCTCATCTCGGCATGTACACTTTCTGTATTAATAAATAATTATGCATGTGCACGTGTACATACACTCACACACATGCGCGTTACTGATAAACAAAGTAGTATTGTATTGTATTCTATTGAAGGAGCAAAAGGGCTCAGGAAGTTCTCCGCGTTGCTAGGGAGCGTTGGCTGCCATGCTGCCATCTTGAGAGGACACGCTGGCCTGGCGATAGACTTAAGATAGTAGCGAAGTAGTGTTTCAACACGTTTTTCTTCATGTTTCTTCCTCTTTGGAAATGAATAATTTTACAGATTCTGGTTAGCGGTTTCCTATGGTGATGGCAAGACTTGAGCTGTTATTGCCTACAGCACGTCAGGACTTTCCTGACATTGTCCTGACAGCGATTTCCCGATGAGCGCATGAGTCAGCATATCCTCTCAAGATGGCCGCCATGACTAGCCTGATGATGTCAACTTCCCGAGCCCTACAAAAGGTATGCATAATAAATATATGTTTTAAATCCATGCCCAGCACATAATGGCAGGGTGAATATTTCTTAGTTGGTACCATAAAATACACAACATAAAAGCCGTAAAACTATATGTACTGCAGGCATTAAATGGCAACTTTTGAACTGCAAAGCTGTAACAGCATGCAGCAATGTTCTGGCAATTTAACATGGGGACACTGCTCATGCAGTAGCACTGCGTGCCAGTAGAGCAACAATCCTAAGGTTCAATCTAACAAATAAGCAATCCAGACCAAAAATGTGACTGCCAAGCGTGTAAAATGCAAAGAAGTACCCAACGGAGAAAGAAACACGCTTAGAAAAGTTGGGTACAACACAATTTATTAATATTTTGGGTAAATACCCTTTGTCAAAATAGACAAACAAACAGAGAGATCAGCCACTACTTATCTTCATTCGCAGAAGGAATGTGGCAACTCATTCCTTCTACGAATAAAGATAAGTAGTGGCTGATCTCTTTGTTTGTTTGTCTATTTTGACAAAGGGTATTTACCCGAAATATTAATAAATTTTGTTGTACCCGTTATTTCTAAGTGTTTCTTTCTCCATTGGGTACTTCTTTAAGGTTCAATCTGTTGGTGGGCTGGAATGTTTGGCGATATTTTTCTGCTGGGTCAAAATCTCATAGACTCGGATTACAGTGCCTGTCTGCCTTTGCATACACAGTTTGCCGCTAACGCTGTAGGTGTCTGTAGCGTTTTGTTGCCATGATTCCTGAAGAAATATTTTCCACAAAAACCGTTACCTATACCCAAAAGGGTTAAAGCATCAAGTGCGCACATAAAAAAAAATCCCATCACAACCTTTCAAAAAGAGTAGGCCAATTTGAAGTTCGTTGGCAGACACAATACAAAACAAACTGTTCTGAGTGCATTTATAGCAGACGACTTTTGTACGCACCAAAGGTGTATAGCCGGATTTATCTATGGCGTTTACGTCGTCTCCTTTACCGAGTCTTTTTTCAACATCGTCGGCTAATCCACTGAGTGCTGCAGACCACAACCCACGCTCAAATTCCATTTCATCTAACGTCTGAAGTACGGAAGACTGTAAGACATGACCACCGCAATCATGCTGATGGTCATTTGCCGCCATGTTGGGGTGTCCGTCTTTTCACCCAAATGATATCTGAATAAATCGATTACATATAGTGTACATCTAAATAAACCGATTAATTAGTAGCTCATCACTTACTTCGAGTTTTAGCCTGAAAACAAACCCAAAAATTCAGCCTGTTCCATAAGTGTTTAATATGTGATGTTTTATTATTCATTATAAATATTTTGTGTTTTATAATCAACGTAAATACTAGTACTCAACGTCCCTTTACGGCTGACTCAGAGAGGGGCACTGTCATATTTTTCAGTCTTAGGACACTGTGTGTGAATTACAATATCTTCTATTACAGTGTATGTGGCATACAATGTCTTGTGGTGCAGTGTGTTCCACATACATTATCTTAATAATAATAATAATAATGTATAGTTTTGTGTTACATCACTCTTGTGTTACACTGTACAGGGGCGGATTAATTTGGAGGGCGGTTTTTAATGGTTACCCCACCCCTCCAGCTCGTAGTAAACCAAATGCCGCGCACAAAGGTCCGGCGTCAGTACAGCACTGAGTTTGGCCGGCGGAGTCCAGCCCTCAGTGCCGCCGTATGTTCTGCCGAAACTAATGTGTAAGGGTCGTGGTGTGGCGCGAAACGACAGTCGAAAAGGAAAGGAAGACCAAACCGGCCAAAATGATCAAGTGCTACGACTCGGCTGACGGTCCTATGCACCTATACTGAACTGACTGATGGCACAGTAGAAAGTCACGTTAACTGATGCACAAGCCACTGCACGAGTCACAGCTGTAAAACGGCATGGCCGAGCTCGCGCCATTCAGTGTCCGCAAAACTTTAGGATAAATAGATTTCATGTCATTAGCATATAGTGATCAGTGCCGGTTAACTATAGTATTACAAGAAAACTTTTATCTGTGGCTGGGCTGCAGAATGACATAATATTCTGTTGCGGAGTCAGCGCACTGACACAATCTCTGACTTGGCATGAGTTTTGTCATTAGTAGCACATACTTATTTGACCCGACACAACACCTTGTCCAAGACTATCCTCCAAGGCACTCTCGAAGGAAGTCGTCGGCGAGGTCGTCAGAGAAAGAGTTGGGTCGCAAACATAAAAGAATGGACCGAACTCGAGATGCCAGACTTGCTTGCCACCGCCCAAAATAGAACTCAGTGGAGAGCACTGTCTGTTGCTGCTGCCTTTCAGTCCCCCCAACGCCCAGTTCGGGCAAGGGACTGATGATGATGATGATGACTTATTTGAAAACACTGTACTCCTTGAGAAGGAGTCTCAAACAGGGACTACTAAAAGGAAAATCATGCATAAGCGATTCCGTTCCGCAGCAACTCAGTGAATATTACTGATTTACCCGCATGGCAGCCTGTGAGTCCGCTCAGTGCGTTCGCGATACTGAAATCCTGTGCCGGCCCGGCGGGCCCGCGCTCGGCAAAACGATTGAAATTGTCTTTGGTCCGATAACTTGACGATGAATAGGGGCAAAACACCCCCAAGGAACGAATCTGCTAACATTGCATCAGATAGTTTATGGGAAACACTTAGCGGACTTTCCTGCAATACTGAGGGACGGTTTTGTCAGCGGCATCCAAAACATACTGAATAAAATCAGTCCAGTCAGCAGATATGCCGCGTCATCGCCATGATGGTCTGGTAAGTTTGAGTGTCACCGACTTTTAACTGATGTCGGAATAGAATCGGGCCGGGAACCTCAGTTGACCTGAGCCCCTCCCCCCCCCCCCCCCAAAAAAAAAAAAAAAAAAAAAAAAAAAGGCTCCGGCCAGGTTAACTTTACACCCCCACTTGGGTTGTTCGTGTGCATTTCGGGTTCATAGTTGGGGCCATCGGAATAATTTTGTTTTATTAGGGTTTATTTAGGTTTAGAGATAAAACTCCTTGACGGGTTTTGTGTGCTATTTTAAGCGGATTACTTTTTAGTTGAATGAAATTTACGTGGAATGCACACGAAGAGATCAGCCACCTTTCAGCAGCCACTTAAACCTGAAGCGACTAACGCAGTATGCAAAACCACACTAATAACCACTCATCACGTTTTCTGCACTGATTCGGATTCTGCACATTCCGGGACCCAGTCCGCAGTGGTGCACAACGTCAACTGACTGACTGAAACACCCTTACACTAAGAGTTTACCCTGTAACGAGATATATTTAAAAGCCTCAAAATACAGATTATAAGAGCATTAAAAGGGTTAAAAGCCACAGCGCGTCGTTCATAATCGGACGAGATCGTGAAGCTAAAGACGAGGCGGAACAGCCATCCCATTTTTTTTTTTTTTTTTTTTTTTTTGCCGGCGAGACAGAACTAATGAATGATGGCGGCCGGCAATGACTGATCGCGGTTCTAGAACAAGTGTAGTATTTTTGTAATTAGAGCGTATACTGACTTGTAGAAATGTGTCTTTATTACTACACTCATAACTGTCTTTTATACTATGACGGACGGGATATGATAGTCATAGTTTTTTTCAGTCAGTCAGTGCGGGTGTCAGTCACGGCACTGATTAAAAAAAAAAAGAAAAAAAAAAAAAAAGAAAGAAAGAAGAAGACTGAAGAAGATATAAGCGGCACTGGAGGAAACAGCGCATCTTTTATTCATCACACAAAAAAAGTAGTTAAACGAAGGCACTCCTAAACTGAGAACACGGAAAGCGGTGACTCGGGCCTTACTCCATGATTCACTGAGTCAATTTTTATCAGTTCGGCATTACTGTCAGTATTTGACATAATTTGACTCGAACCCACGATGGACGGAATATACTATACCTATAATGAAATGTGTCCAGGAACTGAAGAGGCATTTCCCCATTCCAGAAAGGGTAAGCATTAGACGGCACAAAGCATCGTTTCACTGAACAATCAGACCAGTATTAACTGAAGCACTCGACGTCAGTAGGCGTCTGTCAGTATCCGAGTACTGACGTAGCCGCAAGGCCGCGGCCACACTCAGTCGTTACGATGGCGATGTCTGATGATCGCAATACTGATTTAGTGTTGGTCCTCGGCATATGATGGACTGACTGACGAGATAGGGCTAAAAATCATTAATAGCTGTGTATGTGTTCAGGATGCATTTCTGCATTAAGTCTGAGAACCTGCCACAACTGATTCGGCTAGTCGTTTCAAGTCTTAATTAGCGTAAAGATTTTTGTTTGTTTGTTTGTTTGGTTGGTTTTTATTTTGTTGTTGTTTTTTTTTAGCTTGTGATGGACGAGATGATAAAGTACTCATCAATCTCGGATCAGGAGGCAGTTCCACGGCCGGGAAGAAATGATAAGTAACCGAAGCACCTCAGTGAACTGACCCGCACGGAACAAGCGTTTCGTACTGACTGAAACAGAGCAATATTTTTTTATTTTTGATATTTTAACCAATGATGGACGGGACAGGCCATACAAAATACCTTAAATATGTTTGGGAAGCATTCCATATTCAGAAATTATAAACGGCATTAGACAGCAAAAAGATTCGTTGTATAGGACTCGGGAAGCTGACGTCATCACGCTCAGCTAGTCATAGTCGTGGCGGCCATCTTGAGAAGATACGCGACTCATGCGCTCATCGTAAAATCAGTCAGGACAATGTCAGGAAAGTCCTGACGTGCTATAGCCAATAACAGCAAGTCTTGTCATCACCGTAGGAAGCTGCTAACCAGAATCTGTTTTTGTTTGTTTCCAAAGAGGAAGAAACATGGAGAAAAACGTGTTGAAACACTACTTCGCTACTTTCTGAAGGCTATCGCCAGGCTAGCGTGTCCTCTCCGAAGATGGCGGCACGGCAGCCGACGCTCCTAGGCAACGCGGTCAACTTCCCGAGTCCTATTGCGATCAGACGGTTTTGAGTAAATAAGTCTGAGAACCAGGAAGGCGGACAATCGTTCCGATATAAGCTCTCACAAACCAGATAGGTGAGGCTAGCGCTGGCAGAATTGTACACAAACCAAGGGGAATCACTCAGCGCTGGACAGACAAACAGTTAGATCCCCTGCCCCCGCCTATCAGGCACCCAATCGCCAGCCCACAGAGAAATACGCAGGAATAGAACAAGACGATCATCTGCATCCTCAAAAAGGATGCATCAGGTCTCGCTTATAACCCATGTCTTTCTCCGGAACTTAGGAAGTAGGCAGGAGAAATATACATACACATACACGAATGTGCACTACTATATGTGGTCGGGTAAATACCCTGATTTCCCACAGTAGTTGCACAGAACATTACACAACAATGTAACGATACGGAAGGCGGCGTTTGGGAATAAAGGCCCACACAACACTATGATGCGGCCGGCCGGAGTTCCCAATAAAACTGCAGCGGTGCTCTCGTGTCCCCACGCCCCTTTCGCCAGCCCTCCCCCTCTCCTCTCCCGCCTATGTTTCAGTTTTGCGACTGAGAGAGACGTTCAACGGCCAAGAGGGCGGGTCAGCAGTGCACTGTGGAGTGCATAGGGCATGTCAGAGCACAGAAGAAGACATGGCCATCCATTGCAGCCAAGGAAGTTACCAGTTGTTACGTCTCATCGTGCCACTGGACTCTGATTTCTGCGGCCGAGAGGGTGGGGTTGCTCCAGCGCAACATCTTCTCCACCAAAATCTCCTTCACGCGCAGGTTTTGTGCAGTGGATCTTCATTTTCACCAACTCTGCTTCTTCGTCTTCTTTTTTCTTCTGCGGCGATGGGGAATGGGCGAACCGACAGGTAGAGGTTACTACTGGGAGTCGTAGCTCCGAACCTGCACGTAGGCGGCCTGTGGACCAGTGGTCGCTCTTCCCTGTACCAGGGGCAGCAGGGAAGTTCGGCAGCACCCCAGGGGACTGAGCACCCCTCTTCAGGACAGCACTGTTCACCCTAGTAAGGGAGGGAACTAGAAAAGGTGCTCCAAACATTGCCTGCCCTACACCAAACCGGTCAGCTTACCGCGGCTGGCGGTTTAACCCTTTTATGCGGTCAAAAAGAAAAACAAAGAAAGAAACTTATCCTCGGTACGTGGAACATACGAACCCTGTTGGACAGAGATCAGACGCAGAGACCGCACAGAAGATTAGCCCTCATAGCCAGGGAGCTGGCGAGATATAAGATCGACATTGCGGCTCTTAGTGAAACCAGATTTGCTGACGAAGGCTCGATCTGTGAACCTGAGGGTGGGTACATCTTTTTCTGGAAGGGTAAAGCTGAGAACGAGGACAGGATACATGGAGTTGGCTTTGCCATCCGCACCACGCTCCTCCGACAGCTGCCTTCTCTTCCCACTGGCATCAGCGAACGAGTGATGAAGCTCCGTTTCCCCATCTCCCACACCCGACATGTCATTATCATAAGCGCCTATGCTCCGACACTCACCAACGCCGATGACGACAAGGAGGCGTTCTATGAGAGCCTCGACTCCCTCCTGAAGTCCACTCCTGCAAGTGACAAACTTATCGTGCTTGGTGACTTCAATGCTCGAGTTGGGCGCGAATGTGACTGCTGGGAAGGAGTGATGGACCCACACGGGCTGGCCAAGATGAACAGCAATGGCCTGCTGCTGCCAGTGACATTGTGTGCTGAGAATGGACTCGCCATCACCAACACCCTCTTCAGGCTGGCTAGTAAGTACAAGACAACATGGATGCATCCCAGGTCCAAGCAGTGGCATCTCATAGACTATGTCATTGTCCGCCAGCGGGATACTCGTGATGTCAGAATCACCAGAGCCATGAGAGGAGCCGAGCGCTGGACCGACCATCGGCTGGTGCGGTCTGTCCTCAACCTGCACATTGCACCAGCACACAGGAAGAGGCCGAAGCTCACCCGACCTTTATTCAACCTGGCCAAGCTGAAGCGACCGGGCGTCAAGGAAAACTTCCAGTCCCACCTTGATGACCTGCTAACTGCCCATGGACCATTGACTGGCAACCCAACTGAAATGTGGAACCAGTTCAAGGGGATGATGACGGAGTCTGCCAAAGACGTGCTTGAACCCAAGCAGAGGGTACACCAGGATTGGTTTGATGAGAACAATGAAGAGATCAACAAGATACTGGAGCAAAAGCGCAGTGCCTTCATCGAGTGGCAGAACGACATCAACTCCTTGTTCCAAGATAGGCCGCTTCATGCACCTCCAGAGAAAAGCCCAGAGAGAGCTCCGCAACATGCAGGACACCTGGTGGGACAGCAAGGCAAAAGAACTTGAACACTTTGCTGAATCCAAATACTCCTAGGAGTTTTTCAGCGCTATGAAAGCTGTCTACGGCCCTGCCAGACCCAGCACAATCCCTCTCTTTTCTTCCGACGGCTTCACCTTGCTGAAGGACAAAGGCAGCATCACTGAGCGCTGGCCGGAGAGAACACGTCTCAAATCTGCTGAACTTGCCTTCCACTGTCGACCCCGCAGCCCTGGACATGATTCCCCAGAAGCCGACACTGGATGACCTTGACCTCCCGCCTACCCTGGACGAGGACAAGAAAGCGATCAACCAGACTAGCTCCGGCAAGGCTGCAGGCATGGACGGCACCCCCGCAGCGCTCTTCAAAGCAGCTGGACCTGAGACCCTTGACGCCTTCCTCAACATCCTGACATGCATCTGGGCAGAGGAGAACATGCCACAGGAATTTAGAGATGCTACAATCGTCTCCCTGTTCAAGAATAGGGCAGCAAAGCAGACTGTGCCAATTACCGAGGGATCTCACTCTTGTCCATTGCTGGCAAGATCCTCGCGAGAGTCATCCTCAACCGCCTGATCAGCTCTGTATCTGAGGAAGCACTCCCAGAGGCTCAGTGTGGCTTCAGTCAACATGGTCTTCTCTGTGAGACAGGTCCAGGAGAAATGCATTGAGCAGCACATGGACCTCTACGCTGTCTTCATAGATCTGACCAAAGCATTTGACACCGTGAACATGGATGCGCTTTGGATCATCCTCGCAAAGCTCGGCTGCCCCAGGAAGTTTACCAACATCATCCGCCTCTTCCATGATGGAATGGTAGGAGTTGTCCAGTCAAACGGCGACACATCCGCACCCTTCGACATTTCCAACGGTGTTAAACAAAGTTGTGTTCTTGCCCCCCTGATGTTCAATCTGTTCTTCACGTGTGTTCTGACCCATTCAGTACGCGACCTTGAGAAGGGAGTGTACCTGAAGTATAGACTAGACGGCTCTCTCTTCGACCTCCTTCGACTGAACGCCAGGACCAAGACCATCGAGAGACTGATCCTTGAGGCGCTGTTTGCCGATGACTGTGCGCTGATGGCGCACATGGAGTCTGACCTCCAGACCATCGTCAACAGGTTCTCGGAAGCCTCTCGACTGTTTGGCCTCACCATGATCAGTCTCAACAAGACCGAGGTCCTGCACCAACCAGCCCCAGGCCCAAGAGTTTCCCCACCCACAGTGTATATCGAAGGCACTGAGCTGAAGACTGTCGACTAGTTCAGGTACCTGGGGAGCATCATCTCTTCTGACGGTACTATCGACAGTGAAATCGCAGCTCGCATCAGCAAAGCCAGCCAAGCCCTGGGTCGTCTGCGCACTCGTGTGTTGAATAACAACAACGTCAAGCTCTCCACCAAGATCAAAGTCTACAAGGCAGTAGTCCTCCCCAGCCTCCTCTACGCCTGTGAGTCATGGACGCTGTACAGAAAGCACCTCAAGCAGCTTGAACGTTTCCACATGAGATCCCTGCGCTCACTCATGGGCATCACATTGAAATGGCAAGACAAGGTGACATGAATCTGGAAGTCCTGGACAATGTTGGCTTAGTGAGCGTTGAAGCCTTGTTAAAGACACAACTTCGCTGGACAGGTCATGTCATACGCATGGATGATCATATCGCATGCCACGCCAACTCCTTTATGGTGCACTCTCAAAAGGCCACAGGAAGCAAGGACGGCCAAAGAAACGCTTCAAAGACTGCATAAAAGACAGGCCTAAAGTACTTCGTCTTCCCGGTAAAGGATCTTGAAGCACAAGCACAAGACAGATCTGGCTGGCGTGCCGCCACCAGGAAAGCCTGCACGCCGCTTTGAACACAATCGGCGCGAACGGATCGCCAGTGCTCGCAGAAAGACAGCGTCGACTCTCCCCACAGCTACGTTCCAATGCCCCCATTACCGCAGGTGTGGCTCCAGGATTGGCTTGGCCAGCCACACCCGCACCCACAAATAAGAAGTCATGCACAATGACGACATCATCGGTTTCGATGAGAGAGACGTTGAATGAGGTGTATTTTGTTGGTCTCGGGTTATCATACAATGGCTGCTACGATGAGTGGCTGTTCTCTGCTGGCTGCTAAGATATGTGGCTGTTCTCTGCTGCTCGGACTCTTTAGGTTGTGAAAAGGTAAAACTAAAAGGCAGAAGAGGACGTAACTCTTTCATAAGCTTCTTTATCAACATAAACACGGGGCCGGTGGTTCGATGTGGAACCCGATATCTTGTGACAATGGGGCGGGAATAAAGATGGACGGCTGACTTTTCGACAAGACTTGGAACCACCTCCTTGTGTTCATACAGCAGACGTACAAACTTGAGTAGATCAAAATGGCTGACAGCGCTGGCACGGAGAGGTTTGGACACAGGTGGGTGGAGCACCTAGCATGGCATCGTCTGCTACTGGTGTCACCATTATTTTTCGCCTTAGTCATTGATTAGCTATGATGATTCACAGTGGACTGCCCGATGACACAAGCACTTGCGATAGCGTTGGGCCGAACACGCATTGAGTATAACGTTTGTGCATAATAAAAGAATAAACTTAAAGCTGTTGTCCTGTCGTTAATTTACACGCGATTGCATAATCTAAATGCCGTTTGACCCTTTGAGTGTCTTCATGTACATGTTTTGATTTTGGTCGAGGAGATTCTTGAAGGAAATCACTACCAACAACCGAGCGGTTACATTTTTCCTTCTTTCATGAGTCAATTCATCAGATACTTTAGATACACACAAAGGCAAACGTTTGACAATATACGTAAGTCCATTTTTCTGAAAAGCAATATTTTCATTAACTCATTGTGCTACCTCTGGATATGTGGCATAAGCCATGTATCCAGAGGCGGCACGTCTCGAATGAGTTAATCTTGCTTTTCACAAAATGGTCTTCACAGGGCTGAATTGTTTTGTACCTGTAGCTAATAATATGTCACAGCCACGCTTACAAGCAAAAGCTCACTCATTCCGCAAATAATTTTTTAAACTGGCACCCGAGGCCTGTAAGCATGCTCAGTATTATTGGTTTCACCACCTTACAACTACAAGTCTGTCTTCTTCCTTGATCCTCATAATACAGATCAGCCTCAATAAAATTGGTACCTGGGAGCCATAGAGTTAGATGATGTTATTGGCGTTCATAATAATTAATTATTATACACATACGGGCTGTGCATGGTCTAGCTAAGGTTGATGTCAGCACAAAGACTTTTTGCTCACAGAGCATAATATGCACACAAGCCAGAGGCCTATGCATGTATTATATCCAATACCACAGCATAGTGGCGGAGCATAGCACTGAGAATGACCTGTATCGGGCAGTGTGCACTTACATTGAGTACATGTGTATAGTTCATGACCTGCTCATGACATAGTCCAATTAAAGTTATGATTTTTTTTTCAAATGAAGGGATATATACATGTAAATGAAACGCAGATTTTTGTCAACCCTTTAAGCTGTGTTGGTACAGTAAAACCTGCTTTGAGCAGCCACCTTTCTTGCAAGGAAGCATGGTCTTAGGAGACAGGTGCTCGATCTCTTAACTCATTCTAACCCAACATCGAAATCCCCAAATTTTGCTGTTGTCCTCTGAAGACTGCATTGCCAATAGGCGCCAAGCTATTCTGGCATCACCCTTGAACTATCATGGTAGATCCTTATCTTGCTGTGGTGTGTCTGGGGTAGAATGAGTTAACCCATATCATACTGAGGCTAAACGCTTCAAATTTGTACACTGCCATGTGCAAGCTACAGATAAGGATATTGACCAATGGCTCTAGTTCAAGGGTGGTGCCAGAATAGCTTGGCACATAGAGGCACCAAGCTATTCTGGCACTACCCTTGAACTATTTTAGTCAAACTTATTTCACACACTGGTGTATTCTGAATGATAAGGGTTAAGAGAAGTCTTCAAGGACAACAAGTGTCATCTGTCATTAACCCTTTTCCTCCTGATACATCCAATGCTTGAAATAAATTTGACTGATAGTTCAAGGGTGGTGCCAGAATAGCTTGGCGCCTTAGGCGCCAAGCTATTCTGGCACTACCCTTGAACTAAAACAGTTGATCTATCTCCTGATCTGTGATGTAGCCTTCATAGGACAATACGCTAATTTTACAAAATCAGACTCAGGATGTAATGGGTTATAGACCATCTTTTAGGTGGCTACAGCCACTTACATGCTAATCTTTAATGACAGATGATCTATATTAATAAGGGTGGTACCTTAAAACTTTAGTTCTGCTGTAGTCTTCATCAATTATATCTTTCACATTCATAAATGCTTATCCTTGTTCTGATAACAACTGATTGTGAATGTGCGTTTATTAATTGATCGATTTCATTTCATTCCTTCTTTTCTTTGCTTCTGTTATTCCACATTCACTTTATAATCATTTGTTAATTGTATGTATGGTGTAAACTTTAGAGAGAAAATTTTTTCCAGGGGTCCCCTTTTTGGTTCTATCTTAAGCAAAGCAATTTACGTTTTAAAGCACCCCCACCCGGGTCTGCCCTGGGGGACTTGGGTGGGGTTAGGTACTTTTTAGTTCCCAGGGTCACCCTGGTCAGCCCCACAGGGTGAGTTTTTCTCTCTTTTCTGGGGCATGTGTTTCTGTCTACCCTTGGTCCATTCACCTGTATTTGCCTTTTTAAAACTCTCCCTACTGTCTGCACTGCCTGTAGCTCTTGATATTGGATGTGTGTTGCTAAATGGTCTTAGCTTTATTTAGGCCCCATGTGTTAGGTTTATTTAATGTATTTGACCGGCTGGCGACATACATTCAATGTTCTGTTTATTTTTTTTTTCACAAGCAGTGCAGGCACGTCCTGAGAAAGCCTTGTTGTTGTCGGGACGTTAAGCAATGTACAATCAATCAATCAACGTTTTAAAGCAATTTACGTTTTAAAAACATGTTACGGGACCTTTTGGAAAAGCGTTGTTATTTTATGTGACTTTTTCAACTTTGTTATATATGCGAACATTGGCCGTCTTTATCTCTTTACCTACGGGTGGCGGCTCCAGCTGCCTAGAGACAACTTCCCTTAGCACGCTAAAGGCAGCGAGATCCATCCAGCAAAGGTTTACTTGCAGTGTGTGCGTGGCTATTTTTAGTTTAACCCATTTAGCCCCAATGCCCTACAGCAGGAGATGGATTGACCATGATAATTCAAGGGTAGTGCCAGATGAGCTTGGCACCTGAAGGTGTTGAGCTCATCTGGCACTAACCTTGAATTAACATGGTCAATCCATCTTCTGCAACAGTTACATAGTCTTTACATAGCACCTCCAGATATGGGAACTGTGGTCTTGGGGTTATATGTGGCTTGGCAAGGGCATTGGAGCCAGAAATTAACTCTTAGTGGCAGGGTACGTGTTACAGAAGAGTTACTTACTGGTAGTATGCAAAGAGTTAACTTTAAAACTTTTAACTATTCTTTGGTGCTGCAAAACTTATCCTACCTGACCCTAACTCAACTACCGATCATAAATTGAAAACCTTGGAGATTCTTCCCCTGAAAAATCATTTAATGTACAATAAGGGAATAATTATGTTCAAAACATTGAATAGCAAAATGCCTGATTATATTAAGAAACTATTTCCCTTTCCATCACCAACGACCGTACTCAAGATCAAGTCAATTCATTATTGTACCACGACCTAGAATCGATCTCTAAAGACAAGTTTAGTGTTCTCAGGCCATAGCCTGTGGAACACTTTGCCTAGGAAGGTTACAACATCAACAACCCTTTGGTATTTTAGAGCCAGTATTTTCAAATACCTCAAGTCATTATCTTAATACTTTCACTGCGACCCTATATTACTCAGTGCGTGCGTGCATGCGCGTGTTTGTGTGTGTGTATATGCGTGTGTGTGTGTGCACATTTTTGTTGTTGTTTTATTTTGTTTTTATATCATTTATCACTAATTTTTTTTCAATATAATATTTTTAGTATTTTACACTTTGTGCATTATTTGTAGATTAGATTAGCAACGGCAAGTTCGAAAAATGGTTGTGCCAGCCAAAACTTTCACCGTTGTAAAATAAAGAATCATTGTTATTGTCATTGTCATTGATGTTCTATTTAGTCATTGTGCAAGGCCTGCAGACTGTTTACTAGAAAACTCTTTACATTCATGACTGCAAGTTCATTTATGAGCTCCACATGTGTCTTGATGTGAATTGATCCGACATGCAGCTGTTGCTTTCATTGTCCTGGGACTGCATGCCATTGGAGGATACACAATTATAGGTATTCGCCTAGGCATAAAGTTGTGGTGTGTACACCTTCAGAGAGAAACACGTGCAAGCTGAGAGGCAAAGATCTTCATGAGCCCGTGCAGATGCAGGAGCACATGAGGATCTGTGCCTCTTGTTGATTCTGTTTACAAGATGTTAATATATATCTCTCATGCTCAGGTGAAGGAGGTAAAGAGAAACACTGTTATTATTCTTCTTGAGCTCTTATTAAATTAACCCTTATCATTCTGATACACCCATTGCTTGACATAAATTTAACTGATAGTTCAAGGGTGGTGCCAGAATAGCTTGGCGCCTCAGGCACCAAGCTATTTTGGCACCACCCTTGAACTAAAACAGTTGATCCATCTCCTAATCTGTAATGTAGCCTTCATAGGAGAATAAGCAGATTTGACAAAATCAGCCTCAGGATGTAATGGATTAATACAGTGAGCTCATGAGGATCTCTGTCTTTTGCCTCTTCAGTGTGTTTGTTCCTCGTATGGAGGAGGTTGTTAGCTTTCAGATTTCAATTGTGTATGAGATGTTTATGGATTTGTCCTAGCATTGATCTTTGTACAGCTCCTTCAAAATGAGTCATGGCTCAAGCAGTTGTCAGAACAGCGACCACACCATTGTATGAGAATGGGAAGCATATTCAGTCAAGTGGTCCTAGGGTTCAGTGGCAGCCGTCAACAGATTCTGAAAATATGGAAATGACTAACTCCCCACTGTGTGTCAGATTTCCTGTGTGCTAATTGCCAGTAGCTTCCCAGAATATAGATCGACTATAGGGAATTTCCCTGTTCAGTAGAAATGTGTAGGCAGTTCTGATTAAATTGTCTGCTGGGTAGTGTATGATCTCGGTTTACGAGCTGGTGGTTTGTGTGAAGGCAAAGTGCAGAGTCAAATATTTTTTAGGAGATATTTAGGAGATTGTGTATTTTATTTAATCTTTTGTACCAAAGAGTACTCAGTTGAAAAGGTGGAAAAAATGGCAGATACACACACCTTGGATTTCTTTCAAAACAGGTACAATCTACTTTGCTTATGACATGGTCAAATATAACAAGAGTTGGACATAACACTTTTTCAGAGGTGCTGACAGCATTCTTTCTAAGTGACTTACTTCACACACAACAAAATTTGTATTTAACAAGAAAACAAGAAAAATTGGGTCTCTGTGATATGTTATATATCTGAAGTTTATTGTACACAAACATCATTTGCTCAGTTCTGTTTTCTAACGCTTTAACTGCTGGTAGCGGTTTTTGTCAAGGTGATTTCTGCAGGAATCACCTCGGCAAAAACCGCTGTAGACAGCCGAAGGGTTGAGCATAGTGACATACATGTATTGACCACCCAAGTCACTGAAAATGTGGTCACATATTTACACCTGAAAACGTGTATGCAGTAGGTGAAAGGTTCACATGCTGACGCTGGCTTTAGTTAACCCCCACACAGCTGCAGCGTTTATGGGCCAACTTAGGCCAATATCAGTCCAAGGAACCTTTGATCACTGGGTAAGTGATCCTTAGGATCGAATGTTAGTGATTTGTTACATACTATTGCACAGACAGGTGTGACAGTACGCATTTTATGTTTTCCCATAGTCTGTCTCTCTTTCCTTTTCCACAGCAAGGTTGACAGCTATGGCTTTGAGCGAAAAGAAGATTTTGACGAACAGTCGTATGAGGCATTCATGTCGGTGTACTTCATGGTGCTAGCCAGAAGAGCAGCCAGATGGCGCCCGCTGGTTGTGGGGAGAGAAAATGTCAGCAAGTCTCGAAAATGTGAGTACGAAGTTTCTTCAGAGATTTTGTTTGTTCTTTTCGCTTAGGGTTGCAATTCCCAAAATTGAAAGTTGTCATCTAAAGAGAACATCGCAGTTCAGGTGACGATAGTAGTTTCAAGGGTGGCGTCAGGATCGCTTGGCGACATGAGGTGCCAAACTATATTCTACCACCACCCTTGAATTGTTCTCTTTGTTAATCCATATCTTAAATCTTTAGCCTGGACGCCGTACCGTGGAAAATGGATCAACTGTGATAATTCAAGGGTTGTGCCAGATCAGCTTGGTGCCATCAGGCACCAAGCTAATCTGGCACTACCCTTGAATTATCATGATCGAGCCATCTCCTGCAACTGATACATAGTCGTCGGGTGACAACAAACAGGGAAATGCAGCCATGGGGTTAAATGGGTTATTTCTTCTAGTGTATTAATGCTGAATGGGTTAAGGGCAAATATCCCTGTGTTTTACTGCATGAACAATTTGGAGCATGACAGTCAGATGAAGATCCTATTGCTGACAAAGAATTTCCTTGTACATGTAATGGTAGAGGGACCACTTTGATTGCTTCCCTTGTGAAACACAAACTGACAAACTGTTCAAGCTATTGATTTTCGTGTGGGGCTTATAACATAATTTGCCTGCAACAATGCTTGTGTGTCAGTTGCGACACACCTTCATAAAACTGATAGGGCCTGAGCATTTTGATGGTGATACAGACAATGAAAGCATCATGTTTACATCCAGATGGTTGGTGACATCAGACTTTCCCTTAGATTGCACTTAGACTTAACTCTTTGTCTGCTAAGTAACTACTGTATTAAAAACTATTATGTACTCTGCCATTAACCCTTTTAGCCCCACGGGTGCATTTACCAAATTACTTAATGACAATGTACTAGTTGCAGGAGGTGGATTGACCATGATAATTCAAGGGTAGTGCCAGATTAGCTTGGCGTCTGAAGGTGTCAAGCTAATCTGGCACTACCCTTGAATTATCATGGTCAATCAATCTCCTGCTGCAGGGTCCCGGGGCTAAATGGGTTAAGTAGTTTTGTTAAGAGTTCATTGCTGGATCTGGTGCCCATGCTAAATCACAGCTTGTAATATGCATTCAGTGCAGAAAATAGCCAGTCACACACACTGCAAGCAAACCTTGACTGGGCAGATCTCACCACCGATAACGCTCTAGGGGAAGTGATGTCGCGGCGGCTGAAAGTTGACATCTGTAGGCAAAGAGCTACACTGACCAAAATGAATTTCTGTTGCTCTTAAATACTAACCCAGCACGCACAGTATCTTGGGCAAATATTGGTCCATTGCTGGATAATGGCCGATATATTGGGCCAGTATGCGAGAGCTTAGCGCCATGCTGAAACCAACACGCGCGCCGGTATCGCGTGAGCCCGCGCGCGCGCCGGTATAATCAATCTTGGTGCCAAGCTGGAACAATCACGCGAGCCGCCGGAGGCTGTACCGCGCCCGCGCGCTGCTTCGACTGCAAATGTTGGCACACGATAGGCGAGCCAGTCTGGCCCAATTCGCAACATTGACAGATGAAATTTTAAATCTAGCCGACATTTATCTTGAAAATAAATATACAACGGCAATCTTTTACCATAGTTTGGGCACGCCGTGACTTTTTTTTTTGTTTAAATAATTTTTTTATATAACATTTATTCGCCACATTCTATGTTTTGTCAGACACTGCATTGCATGCCGGTATCGATAGCACCTGCTGCGATTATTTCCGCCAAATTTGACTGCAGATCAAGGCTACAAATTCCATTGCCAGACCAAGTTCCAGCTTTCTCTCTTCTATTATTTCTTTCGCTGACGCCACGTGCACTTGCTGATTAAGGTATACGTACGTGTATAGTACGATTTTAAACTTCTCCTTGAGAAAATATGGATTTTAAAGATGAGTCGTATTGGTCGAAGAGGAGAAAAATCAGGAATTCCCACTACAAGATCGTGCAGAGCTGGAGAACCTCAACACAGTCCTAGACAACGCGCGGCGACCAGGAACAACATGGTAATTATACATTTGAAATCTGAATATTGTTTGCATTTTCTTGTTTTGTGGTGTGCTGCTTGGATTGATCAATTTAGTTATGTAGCTGGAGGTTTAAAAACTAATATTTTATTATAATTTACATGCAGTTTTGTGTTTCGGTTTATGCTTTCTGCTCTATGCAGGAAAACTACAGAGAAAGGTAAATTTTGATTGTGATTCTTTTGGACAAATTTTATTTGTAAAAACCGTTTTATTTTTTTTTCTGTGTGTGTTTGCAGATTCTGTACGTATCCCATTGGAGGCTTGGACTTTAAAGATTGTGTACGGAGGACAATGCCCTTTTTGATGAGGACAAGTCAGTGTCTGGATATATTGTACAACCTCACTGAAAAAAGGGGAATGAAGCCTTCAGCAGACTGTGTAACTTGCACAACGCAATGATTGGTAAATTATAATTAAGTAATTAATGCTCTGTTTTATTATTAAAACAAGATAGGATAAAACATAACCCACAAAGTCCCTTCTATATGAGTGCTGTCCTCGCTTTTGTCTTTGATCTGATTCTGATGTTGAATTATCTATTGAAAAAGTCTCACAGATCTGCCAATGCGTCAGTGAGTTCTATAATGCCTCAGTGCGCGAGCATGACTTGGCCCCGGTAGCTGGACTCACAATCCAGGGGAAAAAACGGATTTGTTCAATAGCATGTCCGTTGAAAGGTCCTGGTAAATCAAAGTGGCACAGTTGGAGTGCGCCTGAGTTGATCAGTGTTCAGGTCGTACTCCATAGGCAATAGATTTCCCTGTCCCCCATAACCCGCCCGTCAGGGCCGTCCATGATCACCTCGGTGCTGTGGACGTTAAACCCGAACTAACCAACCAACCATGACTTGTGACCCAGTTTCTCGGCTGGCCTGGAACAAACTAAGTGGCCAAACTGAAACAGCCGTGTGACGCGTATGTCAAGACATACGCGCCACGCGGCTGTTTCAGTTTGGCCACTTAGTTTGTTCCAGGCGAGCCGAGAAACTGGGTCACAAGTCGTGCTCGCACACTGAGGCAGCGAGTCTCTCAGCTGTCAGGCTAGCTGATGAGCGGGCTTCCTGCAAGGCGCAGTACAGCAGGAAAAATGACAACCTTTTGTTTTCATGACTTTCTTATTTACCGTTCTAGTGTGTGATGCAAAACTTTGTGAGATCTGTTTTTTTTCTCTTTATTTCCACCTTATCCTGCTGGCTACTGGTTTGTCACAACTATAGTGTGTTTGGTGTCAGTGTGTTGGGCAGAATGTCCGCTTTTAAACAAACAAAGCTTTACTCACAAACCAGATAGGTGAGGCTAGCGCTGGCAGAATTGTATAACAAACCAAGGGGAATTACTCAGCGTTGGACAGAACAGTTAGATCCCCTGCCCCCGCCTATCAGGCACCCATTCGCCAGCCCACAGAGAAATACGCAGGTATAGAACAAGACGATCATCTACATCCCTTAGGGATGTAGATGATCGTCTTGTTCTATACCTGCGGGATGTAGATGATCGTCTTGTTCTATACCTGCGTATTTCTCTGTGGGCTGGCGAATGGGTGCCTGATAGGCGGGGGCAGGGGATCTAACTGTTCTGTCCAGCGCTGAGTAATTCCCCTTGGTTTGTTAAACAAAGCTTTGCATCACACACTTGAACGGTACATAAGAAATTCATGAAAAACAAAATGTAGTCATTTTCCCTGCTGTACTGCGCCTGGAACAAACTAAGTGGCCACTTCTAGCGCTGGGCCAAACAGCCGAGGTGATTGATTTGTCAAACATCATTTGTCATGACGCAAGTTTTAGTTTTTACGTATTCATTTAGTTTTACATGATATGAGTTTCACTTCATAGGCTTGAGAAAATTGTGTCAAAACTAGAACTCCATAGTCTTGCTATAATTTGTGTGAAAGCAGGTTGACACTGGTCACCTGCATCCACTTCTTAAAGCGCGTCGATGTGTGTGTGCGTGCATGCATGCGCGCTCCAAACATCTCCAAGAGGCGCCTGGAGTGCGCATGAGGATCTATTCCTCCTGGAGATGCGCGCATGTTTGTGTGAGAGAGAGGGCCACTCGTGCAAGAGAGAATGCCGTCATATTTTAGAGCTCATTCAGATGTTGGAGCCTGCACTGCAGGGAGTTAGCACTTTATAAATTTAATTATTATTATATTTAGAGTATTAGGTCAGTATCTCCGTAGTGACGGAGTTGCCTCTTTTACGTCACCGCCGGTCTGACTTTCTCTAGAAGTAAAGTTTTTTTTAGTGTTTTAATGCTTTTCTGAAAAGAATTAATTTTTACTAAAGAAGTTGAAAGGATGAAAAGCTGGCTAACGAACTTATCCAATGTCTTTCTCCAAACTAGCTATAGGTTCAAGTAATTATGACAAAAATTACGGTCTCTAATCTGGGTCAACCGACTTCCTATAAACGGTTGTTTATGTCTTCAATGTGTCATTCAATATGCTCGGAGGTTGTCTTAGCCGCCACCCACTTAAGAAAGTATTTCACCAAGACCAAGTTTTAAATTCAAGCTTGTGTGTACAGAAATATCAAAGATAAGAACTCTTGTTTACATACATATGCACGCATACATTCGCACATACGGCGCTTCACGCCAAATGTACGTTCAGCAGCGAAGTTAGTGTAACTAGACATGACGTAATTTTTATCTTGTTGCTTCAATTAGAGGTTTAGCCTGCTTGCCTTAACATGGACATGCTATTAAATTCGCCCCACTGCGACCTTTCCTAAAAGCTCCTTTCTATAAATAGAAGGGACTTAAAAGACTTTAAAGAAAACTGAAGTCCAAAATGGGATCAAACCATTCAAGTGACTGCATGGATATTGCAAAACTGGCCGAAGTGAGTCTTTGTTTTGGGTCATCTGGGTTTTTAGTTTTAGCCATTGCCCGTCATGAAACATGCATCAATTGGTATTTCTCTGAGACTAAGCAAGCCACAGTCTTCTGTAAATGTTCACTTAGCCCAAGGGTACTTTCCACAGTATAAACACCAATTTCAGTGACCTCTCTTAAAGTCAACTCTACAGGATTCAGTAATCAGACATGCATTTTATTTTCAGATGGTGTGAGAAGGTGCCATGGTAGTGCAACAGACATAGGCCACGATTTAACTAAATGGCTTACTCAGTTACTGGATCAATTGATCGCGATGGGAATAAGCAGGTGGGAGGCGGCAAAGCGAGCACACACAGACTGACAGTGAATTAGTACAGTTTTAGTTTCTCTGCAAGCTGCTAAACCCTCTGGCTATCAGTACTGCCTGACATTGTGATGATTCCTGCAGGACACAGACTGACAGTGATTAGTATAGTTTTAGTTTCTCTGCAAGCTGCTAAACCCTCTGGCTATCAGTCCTGCCTGACATTGTGATGATTCCTGCAGGACACAGACTGACAGTGATTAGTATAGTTTTAGTTTCTCTGCAAGCTGCTAAACCCTCTGGCTATCAGTACTGCCTGGCATTGTGATGATTCCTGCAGGACACAGACTGACAGTGATTAGTATAGTTTTAGTTTCTCTGCAAGCTGCTAAACCCTCTGGCTATCAGTACTGCCTGGCATTGTGATGATTCCTGCAGGACACAGACTGACAGTGATTAGTATAGTTTTAGTTTCTCTGCAAGCTGCTAAACCCTCTGGCTATCAGTACTGCCTGGCATTGTGATGATTCCTGCAGGACACAGACTGACAGTGATTAGTATAGTTTTAGTTTCTCTGCAAGCTGCTAAACCCTCTGGCTATCAGTACTGCCTGGCATTGTGATGATTCCTGCAGGACACAGACTGACAGTGATTAGTATAGTTTTATTTTAGTTTCTTTGCAAGCTGCTTAACCCTCTGGCTATCAGTACTGCCTGACATTGTGATGATTCCTGCAGGAATCATTGCGACTTATAGTGCAATACAGACAGCCAAAGGGTTAATCATACCTGTTGTCATCAGATTTATCATATTAAGTAGAAACTAGAATGTAGTGCATGTTTTGTGATTTTGTTAAAACTACAATTTCTTTTGTTATGAAACGTTATAAAATATATGTTGTGTAATGGTTATATATGGTATAGATCTGTCATTTCTGTCTACCATCTTAGAATTTTTAATTAACTTTTTTTCCGGTCAAAGCAACATCAACTTCAAATATTGGACATTAATTTCAACTAAACTGTCCATGACAGAAGAAAATTAAACTAATTTTGATTGCAATATTAAGTTTCATTCTGATTCAAATATTCAGTTTGCTACACTGTTAAGTCAGTCGGGCCAAGATGCTTGTAAACATATTGTTTATTTTTACAAGTATAGTTTGCCTGATCACTTAAGCTTGCCTCATGTTTTTTTTTTGTTGTTGCACATAACATTTTAATAAGACATACATGTTTTGTAACCATCTGTTGCAGAAGTGTTTATGTTTGAAAAGTGATGGCAGCTACTGGCTAGTTTAGGGCTTTCAAGCAATGTAGAGCAAACCTGCTTTTAGTTGCAAGTTATTAAAATGCTAACTGGCTGCATGCATGAACTTTTACTCCCCCCCCTCCTCCCCATTACACTTAAGGTTTTATTTGATACTATTTTTAACCCATTCAATCCAGAGGCTGATTTTGTCAGATTTGCTTGAAGGCTACATTACAAATTTTGCGACAGATTAACCATTTTAGTTTATGGGTAGTGCCAGAATAGCTTGGTGTCTCAGGTGCCAAGCTATTCTGGCACTACCCTTGAATTATCATAGTCAAATTAATTTCAAGCATGTGTGTATTAGGATGAAAAGGGTTAATAAGGACAATTCATATGAGATTCTCTTCTTTCTTTTCATAACCAATGTTGTTTGTGCCAAATCCTGTATGTTTAGGAGGAAATTTAGTATCCAATCGAATTATGTCAGTATATTCTGTCAATCTGTATGAAAGTTATTTATGGGAGCAGGTAAAAAATGTGCTGTGTACAAAATCTGTTATGTTTACAGATCCTATTGTCAGTACCTGAACATCTGTGTGTATGTACATTCAGAGATGGTTTTTGTATGTCATGTATCAGAACAATTGTTTTCTTAATTCAATAATTGTGGGCTTTTTTCTTTTTTTTTTTACATTTTGTGTATTGTTACAGACAGGTTTCTTTTTTGTGTGTGGGGGGGGGGGGATGTAATTAATCCATTGAATCCTGCCTGAGGGTGATTTATTTTTTAACTTAGATTGCCCTGTGAAAGGTATGTTATGGGTAAGGATATATATAGATCAACCATTTTAGTTCAAGGGTGGTGACAGCTGTGCACCAAGCTGTTCTGGTACTATTCTTGAGATATCATGGTCAAATTATTTCAGGCAGTAATGTATCAGGATGGAAAGGGTTAAATGAGATAATCATTGTCCTTCATTTCGGTATAGTTAGTGTTTTCTTTTCATAAAACTGAAAATCAGATTAAACTTGTGCATCACTGTGAATCTGAGTTCAGGTCTTTCTTTTTAAGTTGTGTTTTGAGTTACATATTTTGATGAACGTTTGATTTGATAACTATCAGATTAATATATATATATGTTTGCATGATGGTCTTTTTCCTCAGAAAAAAAGCTGGATTAAATTACCAATATCCAAATCTGGGACACTACTATTCATGTTGGAAAAAGGTTGGCAGAATATTTGCTACATGTTGGCACCAGAATGCATTAAGCATGGCACTATATTGGCAGCCAATATTCACCATCCTGGCCCTAGGATGGATCCATCTTGGCACTATATTGGCAGCCAATATTCACCATCCTGGCCCTAGGATGGATCCATCTTGGCACTATATTGGCAGCCAATATTCACCATACTGGTTCTAGGATGGATCCAGCTTGGCACTATATTGGTAGCCAACATTCACCCGATACTGGGCCAACAATGGATCCAGCTTGGCAGCCAACATTTACCCAATATTGGGCCAACAATGGGCCATTTTGCGCTTCCAATATTGGACCAATATTGCCACCCATATATCGGCCCAATATCTGAGCCAATATTGGGCCAATATTGGACCTATATTGGTGTGCTGGCTGGGAAGCTATCATATGAAATGAGTATTTCCTTATTATCAAGACACATTATAATGTTGTTGTTTTTTTTATTTGTCAGTTTTGGGGTGTGCTGCAGAGACTGGTGGCTCAAATATATTTTACAGTTGAGGAGGTAGATCAAAAATAATATTTGAATGTTTTTGCCATAATAGCTTGGCCCCTTTGGGTGCCAGTTAGCTATTCTGGCACCACCTTTCGGCTGTCATATATCTTTCTGTTGTATGTCAGAACTGGATAGGTCTATAATTATATGCTCCTCATATTTGATAAATTGAAGGTTTCTGTAAATCAGAGGAAGCTATAGGTAAAAAATTAGCTTTGTATTTTTGGACGCAAACAGTGGATTAATGGTTTGGACCAACATGCGTTATTGCGTATGTTGGGCCTTTAACTCATTCAGCCCTGCGCACATACTTCCCAAATTTTGGAGGCCTCATCTAACGACTATGAACCTTTTGCAGGAGATGGATCGACCATGATAATTCAAGGGTTGTGCCAGATCAGCTTGGCGCCAACAGGCGCCAAGCTAATCTGGCACTACCCTTGAATTATCATGGTCGACCCATCTCCTGCTGTAGTCCGTCAGGGCTGAATGGATTAATCCACTGCTTTAATTGAAGCACATATGGTTTTGACCTACTTCTGAATTGTGAATAACTTGATGTTTCGTTATTTTCTTCATGAATAGCCACGATATATCATTTGGACTACAATTATTGTTGTGTATGATTATACATTGTTATATGTCCCTATGCCATGTTGCAGTGAAGCGGTTTTGCAGGAAAGGCATTCCTGGTGAACACAGACCTCTGGTGTGTTTTTGTGCTTCTTTATTTTTTAATTTTTAATTTTTACAACTATCACTTTGTGTGTATGCGTGCGTGCGTGCATGAGTGTGCCTGCACGTGCAAATGTGTTTGGGGCTATAATATTTAACTCATTCAGTACGACATGTCACAGCAAGATATGGATCGACCATGATAGTTCAAAGGAGCCGCTAGAATAGCTTGGTGCTACAGGCACCACGCTATTCTGGTACCACCCTTGAACTATCATGGTCGATCTGTCTCCTAAATTGTAATGCAGTCCTCAGAGGACAACTCCAAATGTGGGTATTTCGTATGTGGGACACAATGGGTTAATGTTACATAAGGTCCAAATTCACAGACCAGCACACATTTTTTTTTTTTTTTTTTTGGTTGTTCTGCAGGTGTGGATGGAGGTGAGCGGTGCAGCTGATCGTATGAGGGAGGAACCAGGATTATACAAACAACTGCTCTCGCAAAAACTTGATGACATCGCAACAGAAAGCATCAAGCTAGGTAAGCAACGTTTACTTTTTTATTGGCAGACAAAGAAAAATAAATTTTTCAATTAAAATATATTTTTTTGAAAAATACTTACCGATGGTATTACACTTAGGGAATGGTTCTTAGCTAGCCTAATTTTAGCCAAATTTGGTTGTGTCCGTATACGGTATCGTTGGCAGGAGTGGGGCGCCATAGAATAGGCCCCCGCCAGAATAGCCTCCCCTTCTTCCCATCCGGTGCGAAAATACCCGCCATACCTCAGTTTAGTTTCTTAGCCAACCGCGGCAAGCGGGGCCGGTGGGAGGGACCTTCGAGTAATACCATCGGTAAGTATTTTTCAAAAAAATATATTTTAATTGAAAAATTTATTTGTTTTCTCAAAACACATTACCGATGGTATTACACTTAGGGAGAATCACAAAGAGGAGGTGGGTGCCGCCCTATCGCCCCCACTGCCAACGACACAGCCCACAGACCCGCCCTCGTACAGCAAACTCCCGATAATTTTAGCTAAGGTACTTACGGCGCCTAGGGCGCCGGGAGGGAGTGTTGCGCTGCAGCGATGTCTCCCACCAGCGTGAGGTTCTGCCGCTGGGTGGAGAGGTCCCTCAGGTAGAATCGGGCAAATGTGGACTCCGCTCGCCATCCCACGGCCGCCACAATGTCTTTCACTGCACAATTGCGGTCGAAGGCGAGACTTGTGGCCATGGCTCGGACCTCGTGCGCCCTGATGTGCATATGTTGGGCTACTTCTGGCGCGAGGTCTTGATAGGCCGAGCGGATCACCCATCGAATCCATGAGGAGATGGTCTGGGCGGATATGTCCTGTCTACCTGGGGACAGAGGGAGAAAAAGGCGGGTCCGTCTTCTGCGCAGCGGTCTGGTCCGTCGCAGGTACACACGCAAGGCTCTCACCGGGTCCTGTTGTCTGGACTCCCGGGTGGATTCTGTCACACGTAAAGGTCGGATGGTCATCATCTGTGGGGTCGTCAGAGGCGACCGCGTCTTGGCGAGAAAGGATGGTTCAGGCAGCAGTTGCACCGAGCCGTCAGTCCGGAACTGCAGACAATCTGATCGTGTGGACAGCGCGTGAAGCTCACTGACCCTGGAAGCGGTAGCAAGGGCCAACAGGAAGCACGTCTTTCTAGTTACATCCGGTAAGCTTGCCAACTGTAGGGGTTCAAAATGGGCAGAGTTGAGCCAGGTCAGCACCCAAGGTAGGTCCCATCTAGGCAACAGTGACCGTAGCGCCGGGCGTTGTAAACCGAAGTGTGTCATGAGATCAGCCAGGTCTTTGCAGGCACCAGGGTCTGTCCGGCCCAGGTGGCGGTAGGTGTCAGCAATCATTGCCAGGTAACCCCGGATGGTAATAGGCGCCAAACTCTGGAAGTTGAACAGCCAGAGGAAGAACTCCGCCAGCTGGGGCATCGTCAACTCGGTGGGGTTAAGGTTGTTGTCACCACACCAGTCGCACAGCACCTTCCACTTCCCCTCGTAGACTCGTCTGGTAGAGGGTCTGCGTGCAGCAGCGATAGCTTCCACTGCGTCACCTGAGAAGCCTCTTCTGGTGAGGGCCTGCCGCACAACCTCCAAGCGTGTAGAAGGAGGCGCTCCGGGCAAGGGTGAAACAGCGGCTGTCGAGGTTGCTTGAGCATCGTGCGAGGCGTAGGAAGCTGAAGAGGTGGACTGGTGGCTAGGTTGAGCAGGTCCGTCGTCCACGACTTGCTCCAGCAGAAGGGCGCCACCAGGAACAGAATCGTGTTGCAGCCACGAAGCTTGTGGAGGACTTTGGGAACCAGCACCGTCGGCGGATAAGCGTAGGCGATGAGCCCGTCCCAGGGAATGGACAGTGCGTCGACCGCCCAAGCTAGAGGATCTGGAACCGGCGAGACGAACAGCGGCAACTGGTGGTTCCAACGGGTGGCGAACAGGTCGATCATAGGAGCTTCCCATCTGGCCGCGATCAACTGGAAGATGTCCGGCCGCAGTGTCCATTCTGTGTGTAGGAGCTGTCCGCGGCGTGATAAGGAGTCGGCCAGCACGTTGAGATGACCTGGGGTGTGTCTGGCGCGCAGAGTGATGCCCCGATCTTCGCACCAACGAAGCAGCTGGTACAGGAGGATGCACAGAGAAGGGGAGCGCGTACCGCCCTGCTTCTGTAGGTAGGCGACGACTGTGGAGTTGTCGGACAGCACGAGCAGTTCCTGACCCTGGAGCTGAGAGTCCCACGTCAATAACGCCTGCCACACCGCCTGCAACTCCAACCAGTTGATGTGTCGGGTCAGAAGATCCGTGGGCCATACCCCCGAGGCTGTCGTGAATGACGGTAGCAGATGGGCTCCCCAACCGGTGAGACTTGCGTCGACGCAAAGGGACAAGCTGGGAGGCGGTGTGTAAAGGGAGACTCCCGAAGCCAGCCAGTTGTGGTCCGCCCAGCGCCTCAGGTGTGGGAGTAACATCAGGGGAATCGGAATCAGAGCGTCGATGTCGTCCTTCGAGGGTCGCCAATGAAGTAGTAGGTGCAACTGGAGCGGTCGGGAATAGAGACGTCCCAGGGGAATCAGGTCTGAAGCCGCACTCATCAGGCCCAGCAACTGTAGCCACACCCGTGCAGAGACCCTGTCCTGCTGAGCCACCTGTCGCGCCAGATCGCTGATCTTCTGTATACGTGTCTCCGGGAGTCGCACTAAGTTGAGATCGGTGTAGAACTCCATTCCCAGGTGGACGAAACAGCGGGACGGGGAGAGGTCGGACTTGCCCTTGTTGACGATGAACCCGAGGAAGTCGAGGAGGTCCAGGAGTGCGTCTCGGTCTCTCTCCAAGGCGGAGTCCACCTGGTTTCGTAGAAGAAGATCGTCGAGGTAGTTGGACGTAGGGCTCGAGCTCGTCCTTCTGGCCCTGGCGACGACCGCATCCATGATCCTGGTGAACACCCACGGGCTGAGGTTGAGCCCAAAGGGTAGAGCGCGGAACTGGTAGACGATTCCGGCAAAGGCGAAACGAAGGAAGCGTCTGGACGCCGGGTGCATTGGAACATGTAGATAGGCGTCTGAGAGGTCGAGGCTGATGGCGAAATCGAACGGCTGCACCGCGGAACGCAGAGCTCGAGCGGTTTCCATCCGGAACGGCGGGGCGACGAGGAACTTGTTTAGTGCGGAGAGGTCGATGACCGGCCGCCACTTGCCCCCCGGCTTGGGAACAACAAACAGACGACTGTAGAAGGCCGGAGAGTCGTGGCGTCTGACTACCTCTGTGGCGTTCTTCTGGAGAAGTGCAGCCACCTCGTTGCGTAGCGCCTCTGCTCTGAGCGAGTCGACGGGCATCGACGTCCAAAGTGGAGAACGGCGCAGTGGAGGGGGTGAGCGGAATGACAGCTGTAGTCCTTGGCAAACTGTCGAGAGGATCCACGGGTCGTCGGAAAACAGCGAGGTCCACGCGTCGCTGTGAAGTGCTAGTCTCCCGCCGACAGGGGACCCGGAAGCGGTCGGGGGAGACGTGATCGGAGTGTAGTCATCGGGCCCTACCACGCCCGAAAGGACGGCGGGCAGGTCTAGGCCAAGCGGGGGTGGGGACGGGGGCGTCTGCGGGGCCAGGTTTAGGTCGGCGGGGGCGACCAAAGGCCGGTTGGCGGGGGGGAAGACGTCCACGACTGGTAAAGGGGCGACCGCTGGGTCTGGTGGTCCGCAAGCCTCGACCCGCGGGCCTGCGGGTTGTAGGAAAGCGGGGCGGGGCGAACCTGGTGGGCCACAATTCCTTGCTGGATTCCTTAACCGACTGCCAATGAGGGCCGAAGAGGAGCTCGTTGCCCAGCGGGGCCCGCCGCAGCTGGTTCTTGATCTCCGACGGCAGTGAGCAGGCTTGTAAAACAGCATCTCGCCGCATGAGGTCGCAGTTTGCCGCCGCCGTCATCGCGTTGACCGAGGTGTGGTAGGCTGCGCGGTTGCAAGACACGGTCAAGGCCAAGATGTCGGTCAAGAGCGGTGCGATGGTAGGGCTCCAAGCTTCCTCCACCCGTCGAACTATCGCCTGAGTCGCCAAGTCCAAGAACCCTGCCGAAGCTAGCGCATTGCGGATGAGTACCGCCGTCTTAGTCAGTCCAGGGGGGAATACCGCTCTTTCTTTTTGTCGAGTAAGGCCCGCACAGGAAGTCGCTGAGGGATCCACCTCCGGCAGAGGGCAAGCAAAGGCCTGAGAGTGTCCTGCATACCACTTCTGCTGGAAAGCTATCATGAGGTCCGCCGGCCACTTGTGGTCCGAGAAGAATCCCGTATCTCCAAGCGAACCCTGCAGTAGATGAGTCGACAGGGCATCCCGGATGTCGCGAAATCCAGGCGGTTGCGGTAGAGACTTGAAGCGCTTGGCCGAGGCTCTCTTCTTAGCCGGAGGAGAAGGAGGGCAGTCTTCCGCCGGTAAGGTAGCGGCAATAAGTCTCGCCGCTTCGTCTAACGCACGCATGGTCTCCGTTCTGTGTCCGATCGACGCTGGGGGAACATCCGTTTCCCCCGGAGAATCCGAGTGCAGGCTCGGCGCGGCGTCCAACCAGGCGGACACCGAGTCTCCAGGAGTCAGGCTGACGGAGTCCAGAACACGAGCGGAGCTTCCAAGCTTGTCTGAAGCCCTCCCGGGATCCGCGGGTGCCAGAGGTGTCGTGTGGCGCCGCGGCGACGAAGCCATGTTGAGAAGAGGAGGTCTTCCACCGGGTGCAGAAGGCGAACTCCTGGGAGCACGGTGCACCCGCGGCGAGCGGCTGTGACGCGAAGAGCGGGAACTGTGCGAAGTCCGCCGGGACCGACGTGAGTCCTGTTTTGTCCGAGTCGCTGAGCGGCGCCTATCACGGGGTTCCCGTGAGGCGTGACGACGAAAGGAATGAGGGCGAACATGACGGTAAGAGTCCACTGTACTGGCGTGCCGTCTCGGACTCGATCTCCTTTGAGTGTCTCTGCGTGGTAAGGGGTAGCAACTCGAGTCCGAAGAGCTAAGCTCTCTCGAACGAAAGCGGCGATCAGGATCCCGACGTGATGTCGAGGGTCGTCTTTCCAAACTATATCTGCCGCGTGTGCTGTGGCCCCGCGCTCGGAAAGGCGAAACAGAAGCATCACCCCTAACCTGGGATCTGGAGGTAGTGCGCGTGTCCAAACCCGGCCTGTCCACCCTGCGGGGGCCTGCGTCTCGCAAAGGCGGAAATCTCTCTGTCTGTCGTTTGTCCGCTCTATCGTGCGGCGAGGTGGCTACCAAGGTCGCACTCGAGGGCGTGTATCTCTGCTCATAATGGACCAGAGTCCCGGACAGCCGTCCCTCCCGCAGGCGCTTATACTTGTCAAGCCTGCGATCTTCTGAGCGAGCGAAGTCTGGTAGCGTCGTGGTGTCGCCAAGTGCCGCCATCTCTGCGGCCTTATCAATGGTAGCCGTTACTAGCACTAACGACGTGTCAGCTAACTCACCCGCTGACGCATTTCCAGGTTCCGGTGCCTTCTCCGCCACAGGTAAAGGCCCTGCCTTGGGCCCCCCAAGGGTGTCCGTGGTCGTCTCTAAGGATCGATCTCTCGGAGGAGACCTATGGTCTCTGCGGGACAACGAAGTCCCTATGTAACCTCTAGAGGCCTCTGACCGGCGCTCTCTGGTAGGCTTTGTACACTCTCCGCGGGACAACACAGTCTCTGTCACCGACTTGGGGCCCACCTTCGTACATTTGGACGTCTCTGCCCCGTGACTACTGCCAGGACTGGAATGGTCTCTGCGGGACAACGAAGTCCCTGTCACTGGCTTAGGTCCCACCTTTGGGCCACCGGTCGTCTGAGACCGGTCACTTTTGCGAGGCCTGGAATAGTCTCTGCGGGACAACGAAGTCCCTGTTACTGACTTTGGTCCCACCTGTGGGCCTCCGGTCGTCTCAGCCAGTTTACTTCTGCTAGGCCTGGGATAGTCACTGCGGGACAACGAAGTCCCTGTTACTGACTTAGGTTCCACCTGTGGGCCTCCGGCCATCTCAGCCGGGTTATTTCTGCTAGGCCTGGAATAGTCTCTGCGGGACAACGAAGTCCCTGTGACTGACTGGGTTTTTTCCTTAGGGCTGGCCGTCCGCGTCGGTCGGTCTTGCATAGGCGTCGGACGCTCCCTGCAGTAGAAACGCCACAGGTCTGACCACGCTTCTTCCGGCCATGAGGCGCAGACATCACAAGTATGGGTGGAATCGCAGCCGGAGCAGGGAAGGCAAAACTCGTGTTCATCTGAGGGCCACTGAAAATCCCGACACATCGTGCAGGTACGAACCTGGTATCTGAAACAAGATAGCATAATGAAGGACGAGCGAGCGTGGCCTCTAAGGACACGCAAGAAGTGACTGCGCGCAAAATGTATCGAGCCTACTCGAAAAACGAAGCGAGTGCACCAAACGTGCCGACGCTCGGCGCTCTTTTCCCCCCAGAGCGCCGGTCGAGGGCATGTACCGAGATGTTACCTGGCCATGTCGAGACCGGTGTCAACCCACGTCTGTCCAGCGAAGTGAAGACCCCGACGCAAGAGATCGCTCGCCGCGAAGTCCGACCGGGCAGCAAGTCGAAGCAGTGCTCAGAAACCGCAAGGCCCAGTCCCCACTGCTAAGTTTCCCGTCACCAGAAACCGCCAGGCACAGTGTCGAACAGACCCAGGTGAAGACAAGTAGCCGCCGAGTGAAGGCGCAATCCAACCAAGGTCGAAGACCGGTTCAAGTCAGCACGGAGCTCGAAGTGGACACAACCGAACTCGGCGCCAGCTAAGAACTAAACTGGGGTATGGCGGGTATTTTCGCACCGGATGGGAAGAAGGGGAGGCTATTCTGGCGGGGGCCTATTCTATGGCGCCCCACTCCTGCCAACGATACCGTATACGGACACAACCAAATTTGGCTAAAATTAGGCTAGCTAAGAATCATTCCCTAAGTGTAATACCATCGGTAATGTGTTTTGAGAAAACAAATATCCTTTATGGATAATGAATATCTTTAACCCACTGGCTGTGGGTAAGGGTTTTTGTTGCGATGATTCTTGCAAGGAATCATTGCAACAAAAACTGCTACCGACAAGATGAGGGTTAGTTATGTGTATTAATCATCATCTCAAAATTGCTGTGACAACTAAACTTCTTCCTGTTTGTTGTAGATATTCACCGCACATTTCCAGAAAACATCTACTTTGCCAACACAATGGATCCTAGTGGGCTACAGAAACCACTGAAAAATGTTCTGAAGGCGTTCGCTCTCAACAATCCGCACATTGGCTATTGCCAGGTATGCAAAAAATGTCATAAGATTGCATGCAGAGTTGCGAGAGGATCATATACAAATTGTGCTTAGTGCACCTAGGACAGCTAAGTCAGTTGTTGCTTAGAAGGTTGACACCTTGTCCCCTAAGGTTGCCATTTTCAAATCTGGGAGTTGTTCTCTAGAGAATACATTCCCCAGGTCAACATCAGGCGACCAATATCCTGAACCGCCTGCATGCAGGTTTGAGACTGCGGCTTCCAGTGACATCTTTCACCTGCCGTTTCGCCCCTCGCCCGTCGCTACAGGACTTGGAATGGTCAGTGTCATGGTCCGTGGACGTTTCCTAAAGCCTGCGCGGTGGAGCTTTTTGGTGGAGTGCAGTGTGCGCAGTACTGGCCCCACCCTTTAAACCCTTGGTTCATCTGCCATGGCCTAGCAAGCTGGGACGATGGCATCGAGGTCCTTGGGTCGTAGGTTTTATATCAGACTGTCCTTGTCCTAGTCTCTGGCTCAAAAGCCTTCCCCGGAGACACGGGGGCTTTGATGTCGGGGGTTTCCTCCCTTAGCCTTTCCGCAGCCAAGCGGCCAGGCCTGCAAGGCAGCAGGCGACTCGTGGAGGGCGGGGTCGTCTATGTCCCGTGCAGATGTGAACATCTGCCCACTGCCCAGAGAATACATTACAGTTCAGGAGACAGATCACCCATGATAGTTCAAGGCTGATGCCGGAATAGCTTGGTGCCTACACGCACCAAGCTATTCCAGCACCACCATTGAACTATTATGCCACACTGGTTGCCTCTCTCGATTGTTGCGCTGATCTCTGGAACAACTTGCCAGCGTCTCAATGCACAGTTGTCTGCTAACTGCAATACGATGTACTAGCCAACCGGCAGATGTGACGACGTTTGACTGGTTTGTGGTGAATGGCATTTGGAAATGAGGTCAGCGATGTCGTCACGAAACAGCCCAAATCTTAAATTGAAGACGAACCAGCGTAAAGCATTTAAATATCCATGTGACAGAACACAGAAACAGTTTCTTTGCCAGATGACTAAAAAGTGTGATCACAAAAAGTGTGATTTCCTTTTTATCTACTTAAATGCTCGCATGTGAAGTACACACTACACAGCAACAAACGGGAGCTCCTCCGCGGTCAAAAAGAGTAGTTCTTCGTTTGAAGCATAAAATGATACATCTGCAAAGCTATATATTTAATATTTCTTTATAATAAAACCCTTCGGTGGATTTGAGATGAACTGAATGCGCAATGGAGACGCAAAACTCATCTTAACATAAAATTGCACAGACTCACGCAGTTTGGGGGTTATTTGTGCCAGAGAACAGTGCAATCAATCGAGAGAGATAACTAGTTTGCTATTATGCACATCCTGTTGTAGAGTATGTGTTAGGGGTGAATGGGTTAAAAGATATGAAAAAAAAACACATTAATGCTTAACATTCTACATGTGGTGTGATCTTTTTTGGGCAACGGAGAAAAAGAGTGAAAACTGAAAGCTCCTAGATGGAGTCATTATGCGAAGACATGATTTTTACACCATTCGTATGGCTGCAACAGCTTGAAATCTAATAAAGTTGGTGCACTACCAACTCCCCAGACAACAGACCATCGGGCTGAAGTCAGTTGCAGCTGCGTGCCGACTAAGAGCGGCTGATGTCAGCCTGATGACCTTTTGTGTGTTAGGTTTGCGTTGGGTGGTTTTATTTGTTTTTTTCTACAAAAAGTGCAAGATTCATCATTTAGTTTTAACCCATTCCATCCTGAGGCTGATTTTAAAAAACAAAATTGCTTGTTGTCCTATGAGGGCTACATTGCAGATTAGGAGATAGATCAAGCGTTTAGTTCAAGGGTGGTGCCAGAATAGCTTGGCACCTCGGGCGCAAGCTATTCTAGCACCACCCTTGAACTATCACAGTCAAATTTATTTCAAGCAGTGGGTGTATTACTGGTAGGATACGACATGCTTTGACTACACAGTTCATGAAATGTGTGCTGGTCCTTGAATTTGGACCTTATGACAGTAAGCTGTAAGATCCGAATCCACACACCAGCACTCAAGTTCTGATTTACAAAAGCTCAGTTGTCAATGTACAGGGTCTGAACTTTGTTGCTGGCCTGATGCTGCTGATTTTGCGGAGCGAGGAGAAAGTGTTCTGGCTGCTGGACACTGTGACGAGACATCACTTGCCAGGTTAGTCAAACGCAGCTCAGCCTCAGCATTACACGATTCACAAGTGTCTCTGGCTCCGCTGGAAGTGCGTGGAAAACAAAAAGTCCACGGGCTAACATCAGCCTTAGCTGGCTCACATGCAGGCCAGCCAAGGCTGATGTTGGCCCGAGAACTCTACCGATCAGTTTGTCTATGTATTGAACAGTACAATAACACGATAGCGAATAACACCTACAGCGTGACTGGCTCACAGGTGCTGTGATACGCTGATTGGGCAGACCTGCACTGAAAAAGGAAAGGTACATGTACAAAAGTTTTAAATGCTGCTAGGAATATTGGAATGCATACTGGTGTATGATATATGACCTTTAGCTGAGGAGGTAAAGTAAAATGATTAATGAGGTATTAACCCATATCAAACTGAGGCTAAAAGCTTCAAAATTGTACACTGCCATATAAAATGCAAGCTACATTATAGTACTTACAGATAAGGATATAGACTAATGGCTTTAGTTCAAGGGTGGTGCCAGAATAGCTTGGCGCCTAGAGGCGCCAAGCTGTTCTGGCACTACCCGTGAACTATTTTAGTCTAACTTACTTCACACACTGGTGTATTCCGAATGATAAGGGTTAAACAGTTGATGCAAGGGACATCACTGGTGTCAACTAGCAGGAACCCAAGGGACAGCACTCATGTCAACTAACATGTGTTTGAAAGAAAAAAGTAGAGGAATTAAAATTTTCTAATTTGAATGACTAGGTATTCTTGTGGGATTTTTTGTTAGTTTTTTAATTGAATTGTATATATGTGCATTTATTGTATTTTTACATTTTTTTTTCTCCTCCAGATTATTATGCCACAGACATGCTGGCGGTGAAAGCAGAGCAAGAGTTGTTGGGGGATATTGTCCAGTAAGTAAGAACTGGTTTTGAATACATTTTAATTAAAAATATGGTAATTGGAATATGCTGCGTTCCCGTTTGTCAAATATTTTACAGTTCAACCCATTCCTGTCCATGTTTATTTTTGGTCTATGGTCTCCCTGGTCCCAGTATTTTTACTAAAAACTAGTCACTTTGCTTGAAAAAATCACACACACAAAAAAGAAAAATGTATGGAATGAGCTGAAACTTTGTATACTCTCACTAAATGGAATGTATTACTCGATTATGTACATTACGTAGACCCGAAAAGGTTTTTAAGTGAGATATTTTAATTGATTTTAATTTTAATTTAATTTAATTAATTTTAATTGAGCTACGAATCAACTCATGGCCAGAGGTGTAGGAGAAATTTCAGGGCCACGAGTATACTCGGGGCCAGACAGGAATGGGTTAAGGCAAATGCCAGAAATTTGATTAGCAGCCAGTAGATGGTACTGACTTAACTCTCTTAACCCCACAGCCGCATTTCCAAAATTTTGGAAGTGTTGTATATAATGACTGTGTACCAGTTGTAGGAGATGGATTGATCATGATAGTTCAAGGGTAGTGCCAGATGAGCTTGGCGCCTGAAGGCGCCAAGCTCATCTGGCACTACCCTTGAACTATCATAATCAATCCACCTCCAGCTGCAGGGCCCCAGGGCTAAATGAGTTAAATTGAGAAATACTGGTTGTGGAGGCATGGATATGAAAATATATGAAGTATACCACATCTCTTAACCCTTAGTAGTGTCTGTAGTGATTTAGGTTGCGGCATTCCTACAGGACTCACCTCAACTGGACTCACTATGGACACCCAAAGGGTTAATAAAAGTGTTGTTACCACCCTACCACACACACACACACACAAACATACACACCGTTTGCCAAAACCATGCCCACTCCAAATAGGCCCTGGGACTGATACCATCCACATTTGTGCCTTGCACGTGTGCAGGCAGACAATGACCAAAGTGGGCCCTGGGATCTTTTGTTTACTGAATAGTGCAGGATTACAGCTGTAAATAATGTTTCTGTGCCAGGTGGAAGCTACCGGACCTGTACACACACCTGGACGAACTGGGTCTTCACTTTAGTCTGGTGGGCATGAAGTGGCTCATCTGTCTGTATGCTGATGTCCTGCCTGTCGAGGTGAATATTCTAGCAGCCAGCTTTCTGTTTCAGGACCTTAGACACATTTTTTACTTTTCTTGCTTGTATTAATTTTCTACTGCTAAAAACACTTTTCACTGGGACACACACACACATATCTTTTATCTGATACGAATGTACCACAATTGTTGTACATTTCCTTTATGAGGTACGGTAGAACCTGTTTAGAGCAACCACCCTTATGAGAGAGCACTTTTCCATTATGAGAGAGCACCTGTCATGAGAGAGCACCTGTCATTATGAGAGCACCTGTCATTATGAGAGAGCATCTGTCATGAGAGAGCACCTGTCATTACGAGAGAGCACCTGTCATGAGAGAGCACCTGTCATTATAAGAGAGAGCCTGTCATTATGAGAGAGCACCTGTCATGAGAGTACCTGTCATTATGAGAGAGCACCTGTCATTAGAGCACCTGTCATTACGAGAGAGCACCTGTCATTATGAGAGAGCACTTGTCATGAGAGAGCACCTGTCATTACGAGAGAGCACCTGTCATGAGAGAGCATCTGTCATTACAAGAAAGCACCTGTCATTATGAGAGTACCTGTCATTATGAGAGAGCACCTGTCATGAGAGCACCTGTCATTACGAGAGAGCACCTGCCATGTGTGAGCACCCGTCATAGTACCTGTCATTAAAAACCATCATTTAGGCAGCTGTAGCCGCCTAAATGATGATTTTTAATGACAGGTGACATTTGTTACCCTTCAAGACTTCCCTTGAGAGAACACCTGTCTATTAAGACCTTTTTCTTGCAAATAGGTATCATATCGACATTGTCATATGTATTCTTTAGGAGGTAAAGGCATGTCCATAATCTGATTGAATCTGTTGCTACATTTCAGACAGTTCTTCGTATATGGGACAGTTTGTTCTTTGAGGGGTCCAAGATTATCCTTCGTGTGGCCTTGACCTTGATCTCAAAGAAGAAAACAGAGCTGATGGCGGCGAAAGATTTCACGGCGGCCGTCGAGGTCGTGAAGAAATTGGAAAAGGATTCTGTCGCAGTCAGTTGTCACACCTTCATGGAGGTGAGATAGAAATTAGATTGAATGGGTGAGCCCATGTAGTTCTGACACGTACATTACGGCAGCAAGTAGACCCACCATGACGGTTTAAGGGTGGTGCCAGAATAGCTTGGCGCCTAGCTATTTTGGCACCATCCTTAAACTGTCATGGTGGGTGTATCTCCTGAACTGTTATGCTCTTTTCAGATTAAAACTGTCAAATTGAGAAAATTGATGGTAGTGCTCAGTTTTCATGAGGGGAAAACATTCAACCATTAGGGCTTAACACCTTTTGTCCACCATGAAGGTGATTTCAAAGACGGGGCAGCGAATTGGGTCTGAACAAATTTTGACCCCAGCTGGATTTAAAACCAAGACCATTCGGACAAGAATCGAATGCTCAACTACCGAGCCACCCAGCACCCCTTTCAGGAGGGGAGACAAATCAGTGAATGCACACCCTGTTTGAATGAACTACTTTAGCTTAGTGTGTCATTGGTGTACACACACATGCTTGCAGACACATGCATATGCACACACACTTTTGCATGAGGTAGATAGCCCCAGTGATGTGTGAGGTTTATTTTGAAAGGAAAATGTTTTGTGTTTTTTTTTTTGTGTGTGGGCTTTTTTCCTCAGTAATTTCAGTTGTGCGTGCGCGTAAATATATACCTTGCCCATCGATTTTTCCTGTCTGTCATATCCAGAGCATATTCACAGAGACAGGCTCTATGCCCAGAGCCAGAATTCGCAAGATGAGAGAGGCATGCATGCGTCGCGTCCTGTCTGCCTCCTGATCACAGGATTTCACGGATTTTCTGTACGATCGCATCCTGCCTGTCTCAGCAACAAGAGTTTTGATTTTCAGAATTCCCAAGAGTTCTGTACGATCGCATCACCTCATCTTCAACAAAAAAAAAGGCTTGATCTTCAGAACTCACAAACTTTCCATACGACTGCATCAAGCCATCTTCTGCTGTTGCGATATACCATTATAAGTCATTCCTATAAAACAAGTGACTTGCACAATCGTAGGAGACACATATAAAGGCTTTGTGAGGTGTGGGAGATGGATCTAACATGATAGTTCCAGGGTAGTGCCAGATTAGTGTGGTGTCTGGTAAAGTGCCATGCTAATCTGGCACTACCCTGGAACTATCATGGTCAAACCGTCCTCTGCAGCTGGTGCGTAGTTGTGAGATGTTGCCTGACAAATTTGGTCCCAGACTTAAAATTGGTCCCAGGCTTGAATTTGGTGCCAGGCTTCAAAGTGCTTTATTAGAATTAGGGCATGCACATTTTTTTTTTTTTACATGCCTGATCAGAAACAGTTGTGACACAAATGACTCTTGACCCTAGTCATTGTAAACTTGCAAATCCCAGAAGAGATGCAACCATTATACTCATGATTAATTTCTCCTGTAACTTGATTATCAGTGAACTTTCAAGTGAAACTTATAACACCTTAGTGGGGTGTGCAATATAATGAATGGTTATGACACACATCAATTTGGGGACATTTTCTTTCTGAATTCACAGGAATCCACATGCGCCCTGTTATAGCAAAAACCAGTAAGTCTATTTTGAGAAAAGCGAGATTTTCATTGTATACAATGAAAATCTTGCAGTTCACAAAATGGACTTGGCGTCTTCTGCTCTAACGGGTCAAATATACTGATAATCCAAGATTGTGTTGTCGATATTTTAACGATTTTTTAATGAATTTAAATTGTTACTGGTTTTTAACCCTTTTCATCCTGATACACTCCTGCTGGAATTTGATTTGACTAGGATAGTTCAAGGGTGATGCCAGAATAGCTGGGCGCCTGAGGCGCCAAGCTATTCTGGCACCACCCTTGAACTAAAATGGTTGATCTGTCTCCTAGTCGGTGACGTAGCCTTCATAGGACAAAAAGCAAATTTTACAAATATCAGCCTCAGGATGTAATGGGTTAAAGGAAGGCAATGATTGTACATTGTATACAGTTTCTGTTGCAGAAACATGTAAGAATTTAAGCTGCACTAGAGTTGGGGGGGGGGGGGGGGGGAGTAGTTTATAAGGTAGGAACAGAAAAAAATGGTATATGTACAGATGCATTCATTTTTCACTAAAAATGGGGGAATTTACATTTATTTCCTCAAAAACATTACCGATGACATGACTACATGGGAATATCTACTTCTAGGCTCAATTTTAGCCTACTTGCCCGTTGTGTGCCCACACAACCCGAGAGGCACTCGGGGAACCCCCCAGCGGGGCCGAGAGTTATCTCCCCATACCTGCCTTACCAGATCCGGTCACGAGACCATTCAGTCTTTCTACTTCGCTCGTGGAGAGAAGACGTGTCTGGCCCGCGCTCTCGCTGCCTCGACCGGTCTTCTGCCTACCGACGCTTGTTGCCGACTCTGTGTGCTCTGCGCCCGCTTCTACCCTGCCTTCTACCTGGCCTTCTCTTCCTGCTTCGTTGGGCTGCTTGCGGGGATTCTTCTGCGTCTGTGGACGGCGGTTTGACTGCCCTTTTCCCCCCCTTCCCTTCGTGGCAGAGGTAAGGTAGCGGTAGTTCCCTCGGCCGTCCCTTGGGCTGAGGGCCGGCTGTCTATGGGTGTTTCCCTGCTTTTTGCTGGTGGTTTGGTTTCAGTGCGTAGTGCCTGATTAGCTCACGGTCGGCTGTTGCCGTGTCGCGCCCGTTTTGCACGTGGGCCTTGGGCTCTGTGTGTGTTAGCCCGTTTAAAGCCCCGTTAGCCCTCCGAGAGTGCCCCATTACGCTTTCACCGGGAGCCCGCCTACGCTTCGATAATGTTGTGCTCCCGGTGCGATGACTTTAGGTGGCCGACGGACACTCACTCGGTCTCCCTACCGCGTTCGGTGGTTCCTCGGACCACAGGTGTAATAATAATAATATTAATAATAATAAGCACATTAAATAGGCGCTTTATCCCAATGGAAAATCGGCTCAAAGCGCCGCCCCGAACTGGGCCCAACAAGCGCGCTCACGTGAGTCACGCGCATTCACTCACACACGGAACGTAAACACAGAACTTTCACGTGGTGCTAAGGGCAAGCTCAAGCGAGCTGCTGTAGTTTTTGGAAGTTCAAAATCGTTTGTATTTGAAATTGGTTGGGTGGACTGAATCTGATACCAGAGTTAAGCGGTGTGCGGCCTGGCCTGAGGTTATGTGGGCGGACCTTGGTCCTTTTACCGCCGAGAGCGTGCCCGCCCGGCTTACGAGCGTTCAGCGCCCTTTGACACGTTGGCCGCCCTGGCTGTTTCCTCGGCCACTCCCGCACGGAACGGTCCCCTCGTCGGGGTTCGCGGTTTTGTCTGACCACAGGACCGCCTCTGCTGCCACGCCCGCTGACCCTTCCGGAGGGTCTGTTTGCCGGCTTAGCGCACGTCTCACTGAGAGTGACCAGCAGCAGTCGGCCTTGAGCCGTCCGTCGTTGACGAGCTGTCCTCACCACTCTCCCCGCACCAAGCCCGCTGATCCTTCCGGAGGATCGCCTTGCCGGCATAGTGGCCTACTTCCGGAGTAGGGCCCGGAGAGACGTCAGCACCGTCCGTCGCGACGCAGCCGCGACCCTGATCCTCATCGTTCCTCCTCCAGACGCCCGCGCTCGCGCTCGCCTCGTGAACACCGTCAGCGGGATTCTCGACGCCCCCTGCAGGACGATGCGCTCAGCCTGCTACCCGAAGTCTCGGTCTCGGCTCTGTTGGACGAGGAGGATCGCTCGACCTCGCACGCGGCAGCTTCCCCGGAGCTGAAGAGGAAGGTCGCCGCCTGCGTTGACGCGGAGAGGCAGGTCAAGAAGTTTAGGTCGCTTCCCCCACCGCCCGGCTTTAAGGGTCTTCGAGACGTCTTTTCGTCGCACCTACAGCTGACCACGTCCCAGGAGCTGGTCTTCTTCTCCGACCGTCGCTGGCCCGCGGATTTAGACATCTTGTTTCGGCGGGACTGGTATGCTGGACTCTCCCAGGCCTTCTCCATCCCTCTGCCTACGCGGGACCCTTCGGCGGTGTCCCTAGCCGGCGATCTGACTCTGCTGCGGCGGTCCCCGCTGCGGGGCCTGGACAAGACAGCGACTTTGGTCCGAAACACCTTAGCCTGCTCGGGTGTTATGGAGCTCCTCACTCAAGCCTTGGTTCGTCGGGTGGAGGTATCCTGGCATCCTTCCATCTCTCCCCTCCTAGGAGACCTGCTGGTCCTCGCGGAGACCGCCAACTGCGCCGCCTACCATTCCTCGGTCAACGCGATGGTGGCTTCGGCCAATTGCGACCTCATGCGTCGAGATGCCCTGCTCCGCCCCTGCAGTACGTTGCCGCCGGACCTGCGAGCGCAACTTCACCGTGCCCCCTTGGGTGGACCCTTGCTGTTCGGCGACTCAGTCTCTACGGGTCGGCGGTTCGTTCCTCGTGATGTCTGTGCGACTGGGCCGGAGACGTTTGGTCGGACCTCTGGAGTTTTATCGGCGAGAGCGACCTCCGTCTACTATCTCTCGTCCGGCCCCTGTGGACACTTCCGCCGCCCCTTCGGTAACGACCGCCCTTCCTCGCATCGGCCCCTCGGAACGGTCTGCTCGTCGGGACCCGGCGTTGTGCGCTGACCAGAGGATCGCCACTGCTGCCACGCCCGCTGACCCTTCCGGAGGGTCTGTTTGCCGGCACAGCGCCCGCCTCACTGAGCCCGGCCTGCAGCAGTCCGCCATGAGCCGTCCCACGTTGACTGGCCTTCATCCTCTCTCTCTCCCCGAGAAGCCCGCTGATCCTTCCGGAGGATCTAGACGCCGGCATAGAGCCCTTCTCACTGAGTCCGGCCAGGAGAGACGTCAGCCTCAACCTGCGCGACACGGTCGCGCCCCCGACTCATCCCGTTCCACCGTCAGTTCTAGACACTCACGCTCGCCCCTCGAGCGTGGCTGGAGGGATCATTCGCCTCGCCGGGATCGTCGCCGCTCCACCCGGAGGATCTGAACGCCGGCATAGCGCCCTGCTCTCGGAGTCTGGCCGAGAGAGGCTTCAGCCTTAGCTTGCGCGACACGGTCGCGCCCCGACTCCCTCCGTTCCACTTTCAGGTCACTTGATGGCTGATCAGAGGACTGCCACTGCTGCCACGCCCGCTGACCCTTCCGGAGGGTCTGTTTGCCGGCACAGCGCCCGCCTCACTGAGCCCGGCCTGCAGCAGTCCGCCATGTGCCGTCCCACGTGACTGGCCTTCCTCTCCCGTCTCTCCCCGTTAAGCCCGCTGATCCTTCCGGAGGATCGGTACGCCGGCGTAGCGCCCTACTCACTGAGTCTGGCCAGCAGAGACGTCAGCCCTAGCTTGCGCGACTCGGTCGCGCCCCCGACTCCTGCCGTTCCACTTCAGTTCAGGACACTAATGCGCACCGCTCGAGCGCCTTCGGTAGGATTGCCGTTCGGACTCAACCTCCGCCCCTGGGTCTTCACTCGGCTGATGGACGCCTTAGTCGCCTTAGCCCGACAGTCCTCCTCCAGTCCACGTCGAACTACCTGGACGACCTCCGGTTGCGCAACCAATCGGAGACTGCGCTAGCCACGGACAGAGATGCTCTCCTGCACCCCCTGGCACACCTGGGCTTCCTAGTAGACGACGGCAAGTCGGATCTCTCTCCCTCCCGCCGGGTTGTGCATCTGGGTATGGAATGCGCTACCAACCTCAACACGGTACGCCTTCCGGCGCCCCGGATCAAGAAGATGGCGGATCTAGCCGACCAGTTAGCTCGGGAGGATGCAGCCCCAGCAAGAGTCTGGCTTCAGTTGCTGGGTTTGATGAACGCCGCAGCGGATCTTATCCCACTAGGGCGTCTCTACTCCCGACCAATTCAACTGCTTCTTCTTCTCCATTGGCTCACGTCTTCCGGAGACTTGACAACCGCGGTCCCAGTGTCCCAGATGCTCCATCTGCACCTTCGTCGGTGGACCGACCCTACGTGGCTAGCGTCGGGAGTTCCCTTAGCCTCTCCCCCTCCACAGGTCTCTCCTTGCGTCGATGCCAGCTTTTCGGGGTGGGGGGCCCACCTCCTACCGCGGTGTCTCGCGACGGCAGGCCCCTGGCCCTCACACTTGGCGCACACCCACATCAATTGGCTGGAGATGCAGGCCGTCAGGCGAGCCCTTCAGGCCGGGGAGTACCTCCTCAGACACCAGGAGCTTCTCGTGCTTTCGGACGACACGACGGTGGTCGCTTACATCCAGAAGCAAGGTGGCACACGCTCCCCTGACCTGTGTATGCTCCTCTACAGGAAGATGCGTTGGTGCGAGGACCGGAGCATTATCCTTCAAGCCCGGCACGTTCCCGGATGCCTGAATGTCTTGGCCGACTCTCGGTCTCGCCGCGACAACTTCTACACACGGAATGGACCCGACGACAGGACATCTTTCGGATGATCTGCGCCCGCTGGGAGACTCCCCAGGTCGACTTGTTCGCCACGAGGTGGAACCACCAGCTTCCCCTCTTCGTCTCCCCGATTCCCGACCAGCTTGCCTGGGCTGTCGATGCGCTCTCCATTCTCTGGGACGGACTTGTGGCCTATACCTGTCCCCCTACCGTCCTCGTTCCCTAAGGCCTCCTCTAACTTCGGGGCTGTTCGGCGTTCCTCCTGTTGGTCGCGCCGTTCGTCTGGAACCGCTCCTGGACCACCGACCTGCTCAGCCTCGCCACAGACCCGCCCCTGCTGCTGCCCTCCCCGCGGACCATGCTCAAGCAACCGCGCCAGCCGCTGTTCCACCCCTGCCCGGAGGGTCTCCTCCTTCACGCCTGGAGGTTGTGCGGCAAGCTCTCGGAGCTAGAGTCTACTCAGGTGCAGCAATGGAGGCGATCGCTGCGGCCCGGAGACTGTCAACCCTTCGAGTCTACGAGGGAAGTGGCGAGTCCTCTGTTCCTGGTGCACCGATCATGGCCTTACGCCCACGGATCTGACGCATCCTCCGCTGGCGGACTTCTTGCTCTGGCTCTTCCGAGACCAAGGCCTAGCCCTCATCACGGTACGCGGTTACCTGTCCATGATTGCGGACACCTATCGTCACCTGGGACGACCCGATCCGGGCGCCTGCAAGGACCTAGACGACCTTATGGGACACTGCGGCATCCAGCGCCCGACACTCCGCTCGCTCATTCCTCGCTGGGTCCTACCCTGGGTGCTCACGTGGTTGAACTCCACCCGCTTCGAACCATTACCTTTGGCCCAGCTCGCGGACTGGGCACGCAAGACTTGTTTCCTGCTGGCACTTCCTACCGCTTCGCCTGTGAGCGAGCTACATGCGCTTTCGGCTCGCCCTGCCGGTCTGCAATTCCGAACAGATGGCTCCGTCCAGCTGCGCACGGACCCGGCCTTTCTGGCGAAGAACAGGTCTCCTTTAACTCCGCCTTAGGTGAACACCATTAGGCCGCTGAGAGACCGACCCCGGTCCCAGGAGACCAGGCTACAGGATCCCGTGCGCGCCCTTAAAAATCTATCTGCGGCGATCTAAGCCCGTCCGCAGGGGACGGTCGCGCCTCTTCCTACCCCTAAGACCCAACCAGCGTGACATTATAGCCCAGACGATCTCTTCCTGGCTCCGCTGGGTCATACGCTCCGCTTATCAGGAGATCTCCCCTGAGGGAGCGAAGAGGCTGCACATTCACGCACACGAGGTACGAGCTATGGCCACGAACGTCGCGTTTGATCGAAACCGCGCTGTCAAGGACATCGTGGCAGCCGTGGGCTAGAAAACCGAATCGGTCTTTGCCCCTTTCTACCTCCGGGACCTGGCTAGCCAGCGAGAGAATCTCGCACTGGTGGGGGGACATCGCCGCCGCGCAACACTCCCTCCCGGTGCCCCTGGCACCGTAGATGCACTTCGCTAAAATTGTCGGGAGTGTGCGACGGGGAGAACGGCGCTGTTCTGCTGGGGGAGTTTTGGGCGGCACCCGCCTCCTCATCGCAATTCTCCCATGTAGTCATGTCATCGGTAATGTTTTTGAGGAAATAAATTCATTTTTCTCTAAAAGGTATTTTTTCGAAAAATACTTACCGATGACATGACTCGGATGTCCCTCCCTCCTGCCCCGCTTGCCGCTTTCGAGCGAAGTATCAGACTGAATGGTCTCGTGACCGGATCTGGTAAGGCAGGTATGGGGAGATAACTCTCGGCCCCGCTGGGGGGTTCCCCGAGTGCCTCTCAGGTTGTGTGGGCACACAACGGGCAAGTAGGCTAAAATTGAGCCTAGAAGTAGATATTCCCATGTAGTCATGTCATCGGTAAGTATTTTTCGAAAAAATACCTTTTAGAGAAAAATGAATTTTTATACTCAGCTTTTCCAGTCGTTTTGCTTACAGATTCTTGTTTACAAAATGTTTTGGCCATGACTGCTGTGCCCTTATGCCATTTCTAACTGTTGTAAAATGTTTATGGGTACATTAACCCTTTTGTACTTGCAGCTACCAGTGCTGTATATAGTATTGGTCACTACAGACATGCACAAAGAAGGGTCGATCATACCCTTCCCCCCTTCCCCCTGTATCAAACATTCCGTGTTTCAATGTAACATTTTTAATGTCTACAATTTTTAGTGTACCATTCTAAAATCATTCCTTGTATTTCCTGTGATGCTGCCTGCTACACAGCCTTCAAGTATGAGTGTGATTTTTAGTTTTTGTGTCTTTTTTTTAATTATGTGGTTACCTCGAACAAGTCCCTCAACCTTCCCACATTCCATCTGCAACAGAGATAAATTCGTATGAGCCTCTGCACCTGCAGGGGCTCAGTATGAATTTATACCTCTTGTAGACAGGTATTCTCTTTCTGTTGCTCAGATTAGGGTGTGGTTGAACGCCAATCCTTTTTATTGAGATTTTCTTCAAGACAAACCTTTAACTCATTCGGCCCCGTCACACCACAGCAAGACATGGGTCGAGCATGATAGTTCAAGGGTGGTGCCAGAATAGCTTGGCGCCCATAGGCGCCAAGCTATTCTGACACCACCCTTGAACTGTCACGCTCGGTGTGTCTCTAGAATTAATCGTCATACAGTCCCTCAGAGGGCAACTTCAAAGTTTGGGAATTTCGGTCGTGGGGCAGAAATGTGTTAAAATTTAATTGATGGGTGTAGGGTTCCTCAAGAGTTCATTGGTTTTTGTTGGGGTTTTTTTTGTGTGGAGGAAATGTGTTCACTGTTTGTGTATATGTATATATTTCATTTTGTTGGGTCGTTGTGTTGTGAAGTACTCTCTTCTGTGTAATGTTTCATTTTTCCTTTTTTCCAGGAAGGTTCATGCTTTTATAGCAGACATTTTACTTCAGTCATGACATGACAATGTTTCATTGAAATCCTGCTGTTCTTGGCACAGATTTAAATTATAAGACTGCTGTATGATGATTGATCAGCTCAGTAAAGAAAGAAATTGTTGCGCTATTTTAAACTATTACAAGTTTATAATTCATATAAGAAAGAAAAAAATGTTAAGAATTTTTATATCATAAGATACGTTCACATGAACTCATTCAGGCATCATCTAATGACTATGCACCAGTTGCAGGAGATGGGTCGACCATGATAATTCAAGGGCAGTGCCAGATCAGCTTGGCGCCGACAGGCGCCAAACTAATCTGGCACTTTGTCCGCGCCAAGCTAATCCGTCACTGCCCTTGAATTATTATGGTCAACCCATCTCCTGCTGTAGTGCGTCAGGGCTGCATGGGTTAAATAATATGAAGGTTGAAAATAAATTAGCATTTAGACTGAATTTAACTGCAGTCACATATCAGTCGTTTTAATTTAATTGATTAACTTATTTGAGACGAGCCGCATACTGTTACATCACTGTTTGCCACATTTCCGTATGCAGCATGTTTCAAATGAATTACTAAATTATTTGATTTACCAGTATTTCCTGTAAAATTTGAATAAGATATTGAGCAACTATTGATTTAATTTTTTTAATTAAAACCACTTTGGTTCTGTTCTGTGATATTTTGCAAATGTAATGATGTTTCCCTGTGTTCGCCAAATCTAGTATTACATTAGAATGAATTATTTTTCAGTTCTGTGGTTATGGTATCTGTGTTTGTTTTGTTGTTGCTTTTTTACTATAATATGTTGAGCATATCTTTCCTTCAATCATCTTTTGACATTTACTTGTATAAAATATTTCACACATGTATCTTGAAATGCAGCCAGTGAATATCATGATGCATTCCACATTGCTAAATGTAATTAAAGTGCATATCACGAAGAAAAAGATTACCTAGCTCGTTGTGCCCGAGGTACGAAATACCCACATTTTTGTACTGAATTACTTTTCGAAATATACATATATAATTCTAGAAATCATGAGAAGAAAGATTTTATTTATTGATCAACCATTTTAGCCCTATGAGCGCATTTCCCAAGTTGTGGAGGTTTCACCTAACGACTGTGTACCAGCTGCGGGAGATGAATCAATCATGATAGTTCAAGGGTAGTGCCAGATTTGCTTGGCATCATCAGGTGCCAAGTTAATCTGGCAGAACCCTTGAAATATATTGGTTGATCCCTCTCCTGCTTTTGCGTACGTGTCGGGGATAAAACAAGATCGTAATTTATAAGTGAAGATTTTGTGTAGAGTACCCAGCACTTGATGGTACAAAACTCAGAACTCTGACAAAAGTACTTATTAACCCATTTAGCCCCGAGTCCTTACAGCAGGAGATAGATTGGCCATGATAATTCAAGGGTAGTGCCAGACTAGCTTGGCGCCTTCAGGCGCCAAGCTAATCTGGCACTACCCTTGAATTATCATGGGCAATCCATCTCCTGCAACTGGTACATAGTCATTAGGCAACACCTCCAAAATTTGAGAAATGGGACCTTGGGGCTGAAAGGGTTAATGAATGTGTTTTACCCACCTTTTTATTACAAATATATACTAGAGACCACCTAACATTTGTATTGTCACAGTATATCTGTACGTATTCTAATATCCATGACAGGCAGTACCAGTATTGAGAGGAAATCCGTCAATATGCTTTCTGATATTTTTCCTTTCTGATGAATCTGTTTGCATGTGAAGCCCAAACCCCCTGAATAATATTGATGTGAAATATACAATACAATCCCTTGATAATGTGGAAAATTGAGTAAAACTTGGCACATTTTAGGAGCTTCTTTGTTGTAGCCAATATTTTTTAACCCCAAACATTTTTTTTCCCAGTGAAAAAATACTGCATGTATCTAAAAAAGGAAAATGAACTCCCCCCCCCCCCCCTCCCCCCCTTCCGTCCTCCCCGCCCCACCCCTCCCTCCCGAAGTTGCTGAAGTTTAATGTATCAGTAAATTCTTTTGTTTGGACATGTCACATGCCATGTTTGAGATGTTTTAGGTTTTGAAAAAAATCTTTGCAATAATAGTAACCCTTTGCATGTCGGTAGCAGTTTTAGTCACTTTGATTCCTACAGAAATCATCGTGACTAAAATCGCTACTGACACACAAAGGAGTAAAAGAATGGTAAAAAGTATGTTGATAGCCATATGCTCACACATCTGTGCAATGACAAAAATGATACATGTAGTTCATATAATGTACTCCCTATTTAGGCACATGTACTTATCTGATAATTAGTAGAAACTAATGAAAGAAAATAACGAGCAAAGAAAGAAAGGACATGCAACATGCCACTGAATAATGACAAAACATGCTTGTTATTTTGAAGAAGGTTTCTTTCTTTGCAGGCATTTTTATTTCCATTTTACATGCTTGGCAGTCACTCTTTTGGTGTACATGTTATGATTGAGAATGCTGTAGTACAACCTGTTCTGATCAACCACCTTTATTGCAAGAAAAAAAAAAAGGTCTTAAAGAGACGGGCGCTCTATCAAGAAAATTCTTGAGGGCCAAAAAGTGTCGCCCATGATTGACTGCCAACACATACAGCGGCAAGAGGCATAGATCCTCATGAGCCCCCGCAATTGCGGGGGCTCATGAGGATCTATGCCTCTTGCTGACACCACTTTGAATCCATGTTCCTGGGGCAGTTGATGTTGAACTGACGAAGACTGCAGGAACACGGTTTCCATCAACAGGCACTATACGGGTTAAAGACCATCATTTCTTAAATGGCCACATGCAGTCACATAAATAGTGGGTCTCTATCGACAGGTGATGTGGTCCCTAAAAACAGGTTGTGCTGTATTTGTACATGCGTGACGAATGGGGAAGATTTATCCAATTTTTTTCCCTTGACCATATAATTATTGTTTTTATTTGTTGTCTTTTGAACATTCCATTTTTACTCCAGATATTTTTCATATTTTAAAATGTTGTGTATCTTTCTTGTCATATGAGTTGATTTCAGTTTATTGTCAATAATGTCACTGAAATTTTAATGATGTAACCTTCTGAGTACACTGCTCTAGACTACATGATGATTTTGTCATTGGTGTCAACTCAGTGTAGCCTTTCATACGGTGAAACTTTTTATTACATTCTGAGCGTCAGCTATTTTAGGGCTATAATATTTTCTGCGTTGCGGGTTACAGAGCAGCCATACTTCATGACATTAGGCCTAATTTTTAGACTACCTAAATTATTAGCTGCACGGAATAAATCAGACACAGAGAAAACAAGACTAGTCTTCATTTTCAACCAGTCTTAACCGTCTTAACCCCACGGCCACATTTCTAAACTTTTGGAGGTGTTGTCTAACGACTCTGTACCAGTTGTAGGAGCTGGATTGATCATGATAATTCAAGGGTAGTGGCAGATGAGCTTCGCACCTGAAGGCACCAAGCTCATCTGGCACTACCCTTGAATTATCATGGTCAATCCATCTCCTGCTGCAGGGTCCCAGGATTACATGGGTTAACAAAGTGTGAAAAAAATTTAATGGCAAGCCCTTATGGCTCACATGTACGACTGATCCAATCTTGATAAAGACAAAAAGTCTATCAAAACCTGGCATTTTTTGCACATCTGTTGACCTCATGGATGTGTGACCCTTGACCATTTCAAGGGGTTTTGAGACAAATTTGAGAAAAAAAAATGTTTCGTGAAAATATGGCTATTTTTACCTATTTCTGGCTGAGGGGTCATCCAAATTAGTATGCATAGAATTAGAAATGTCTTACCATCAGGTATATGTGTACCAAGTTTGGGTTTGAACTTGAAAATAGTATTTGAGAATTTTGTGTGTGTGTGAAGTCTATTTTGGACCTATTTCTGGACTTCTTGTGGCCCTTGACCTTTCTGAGTGGCTATCCAAATAAGTGTGTATGAAACGGTATTACCATCAGGTATCACTATACCACGTTTGGCTCTGAAGTTTAAAATAGTATTTGAGAAAAAGAACTGTTTTGGGGAGAAAAAAAATGGCAATTTCTGACATTTCTGGACCCTTGACCTTTTCAAAGAGATCACTGAAATTGGTATGTTCAGAAAGGTCACAAAGTAGTCTTGGGCCATGTTTGAAGATTGTGGCTTGAAATAGTCTCCGAGAAAATGTCATCACTAAAGTTTACCAATGATGCCAAATGGACGACAACTGGCCCATTACATAAACTCACTTTTGTTATCGCACGTGAGCCAAACATGGTGTACATAATTTGTCATAAGTAATTTCAACTGAACCAAAAAATGTGGTGGAAACTCCAGATTGTTTGACTAGCTCAGCATTGTTACTGTCATTATGAGGAAAAAGTCACCAAATTTTGTTTTAATATTTGGAAATACGAGTGATATAAACACACACATTACCATGGGCGAGGGTTAAAATTATGATCTAAACTTCATGTTGTGACTAGAATTTTTTTCTTCTTTCTTTTTTACAAAGAAATATTTCACTCTTGCAGTTTTCTGGCTCCGTTTACTTGTGTGAGTGTGCAGGCGTGTTTTTGTGTGTATCTGTGTGCACTTTTAACGTGTCCACATGCACATTCATTTAGTAAAGAATTGAACATATTATTGGTCACTTTTAGTTTTAAACACTTACGCAAAAAAGGGTTGGGCCTGAAACTACAGCTGAACCTGTATCGAGTGACCATTCTTTTGACATCATGTCATTAACCCTTTTAGCCCCAAGGTCCCATTTCTCAAATTTTGGAGGTGTTGCCTAACGACTATGTACCAGTTGTAGGAGATGGATTGATCATGATAATTCAAGGGTAGTGCCAGATAGATTTGCTTGGCGCCTAAAGGCGCCAAGCTAATCAGCTGGCACTACCCTTGAATTATCATGCTCAATCCATCTCCTGAAGGCGCCAAGCTAATCTGGCACTACCCTTGAATTATGGTCAAGCCATCTCCTGCTGTAGGGATCCTGGGCTAAAAGGGTTTCAGACCATCATTTAGGTGGCTAGAGACTTCTCTCGAGACAGCACATCTTTGAGAATACCTGTCTTTTAAGACCACTTTTCTTTCTCTTTTTTTTTTTTTTTTTTTTTTTGCCAAAAAGCTTGTCACTCAAGAGGTTCTACTGTACTGTATAGCCCCTCCTCAAGAAACAGGTTTGTTCATCTGATCACCTGTAAACATATGCACAGTCACACTCACCAGGGGTCGCACTCACTTTTCTAAAACTGCATACTCCAAACGCAATGCTGCCGGAAAAAATTGTGTAAGATGTAACCTCACTAAAAGAAAATCTCACGTATTAAACAACTTATGTCTTGCAATTCAATGCCGGGCCAGTGAGTCTGGTATGACATAGTCACTGAGAGTTTCCTTTGTTAGGCTACTATATCTGCATCTGAAAGTATAAAGCCCGTTCTTAATTAGATGAACTTTTGATCTGCAAACCTAGATCGGAGAAGATCGGGGATCTTTTGGTTTGTTTCTTAACTGAGGTTGAACAAACCTGAACGAACCTAGGCGAACTTGAGCAAACTACGTTCGCCATGGTTATCTTTCTTAACTGAAGTGCTTGGTTCGGCATAAGTAGGTCTGTGAAGATGTTCAAAATGGCTGCCGCAATGCCGGTTCACGATTTGAAAGATTTTTGTTTTTGTACTCCTTGCAGGAGGGATCCCACACACAGCATTGCGCCTCCCACAAATCAATAAAATATGTCTTGTTCTTCGAACAAAAGTGAAATATTGCCATCCGCCATGGTTGTTGGATTGGTGACTATCTTCTTATCTCCAATGCAGAAGAGGGTAAAAGTTTTGACCAATCAGAGAAAAGGATTGCTTGGATTGCTCAACATGTCATGCGATCTTTTTTCCGACAGCGAACTATGGTTTGCCTAGGTTCACAAACTACTTCGCCGTATCTTTTGATCGTCCAATTAAGAACCAACCTGATTCGCCGGAGGTCGTGAAGTCTAGACCATCTGAGTTGGCGAACAAATGTATGGGTAGGTTCGTTCAATTAAGAACGGCCTTAAGCCATCTCTCTCTCACACACCACACATATTGCGCTTCACAATGCCATTAGCAATGGTGCGATTTTGCCTGTAAAGATTTCCTGCCAAAATCCAGCCTATATTCTGTTGTAGCCGTATGTGCAGAAAGTGTGTTTGAGCAATGTCAGTCGTCACTAAAGGTCAATGACCCCCGAAGCTGGACTGAAGATTTGCAACTGTTATTTAGCACGGGTACTCAAACACACAATCTACAGATTTTGTGTTTATTCAGCGCTTAAAAAAATAAATAAATAAAAGATGGTAATAACTTAATAGCAGTGATGTCGTTTTCGTCGGCAAATCGGCCATTCACCGATAAAATTCCAAAATGTCCGAAAGAGTGACGGTTCTGATCGGCCCGCTGTCCTAAGGTTTTACGCCTCATTCGGCCATCCTTTGTCCGTTTTTTGTTTGCTTGTCTCATGTCTGTTTCGTTATTATTGCTTCTGGCCATATTAATTTCCTATCGGATAAATAAAGGTGTTATGAGTTACGAGTTATTGTCGAGCATCGCGTATCGGAAGCGCCAAGCAGACGACAAGTGCATCAGCAGAGAGAGAGAGAGAGAGAGAGAGAGAAACTCCCCTTGTTGCTAACGGCGTGCTTCCAGCATTACCATTTTCGTTTTTGAAATACCGCCGAAAAAGAAACCAAAACTTATAAGTGGCAACAAAATGGTGGCTGAAAGATTTTCAAAATGTCCTAAAGGTTTGTGACTGAATCGGCCAATTGGCCTATGCTGAAAATTTCCAGCAACATCACTGTAATAGTTACTGTGACGGTCTCTATCTTTTAATTTGCTGAATGGCAGTTGTTCACAATAGCTAGACCCCTCTTTCTGCCACCACCTGTGACCGTGTTTGAACAGTGTACCCAAACATTTTTGCATTGATCTGTCGACTTTTATAGATTCTAGTCTTCATTCCAGATAGATATTTTAGCAATGCCATAGGCATTTTGTTCTAACTGAAGACACCTTCTTGCTCATAGCAAACGCATACTTCCCCGAAAACCATGTGCAGGCTGATTTTTTCCACGTGCACTACGCAGGTTTTTTTTACGTAAGTGTGACCCTTGACTCACTGTGTGTGGGGTAATGTTAGATGTAAGAATGAAAGTAAGCATACAAATGTTGAACTCATTCAGACGGTCGTATTTTCCAAATTTTGGAGGCGTCGTCTAATGACTATGCACCAGTTGCAGGAGAAGGATCAACCATGGTAATTCAAGGGCAGTGCCAGATTAGCTTGGCGCTGACAGGCGCCAAGCTAATCTGGCACTACCCTTGAATTATCATGGTCGACCCATCTGCTGCTGTAGGGCATTCGGGCTGAAGGGGTTAAAAGAAATCGTACAAAAATTAAAATAAGTACTGTATATGTGTCGACATGATTCTGCTTCATGGTGTTCAGCTCGAGTTAAAAACATTTTTAAAATTTGGTCCACTGGTACGATTAGTGGCATGAGAGATATTAAAGGTCCACACAAACATGGTCATCAGGACCTTCAACACAGCCACATGATTCTGGTTCCTAACCCCTTTAACAGTGTTGTCACCTAAAATGTGATTCAAATTAAGCAGGTAAGTGGTTTGAGGGATATATATCTTATACAAGCTAGAAAACAGTGAAACCAGCATAGTGCAATCAACATGAACAAATCAATTAAAACAAAAAATAAACAAAATGGTGGCACAAGTTTATGAAATGCATTTATTTAAAACTTAACATCATCTCATCATGATCAAAATCTGTTTTGTAAACACAAATATCCATATTCAAGCATCATTCAATTGAAAAAAAAACAAGAAAACTGAATGAGCATTCTGAAAAAAACACTCCAAAATCCATGCGTAGTAAAATTCATGCATCCTTCATATACTACCAACACCGACAGTGATCAACTAAAATTTGTAAATATAACCTACAAGTCATTTACTGGACCATGTTCCTCATTTCATCTCAATTCTTAACAAAACTTCTGGTACAATACCTTCAAGCGTGAGCCTGAAGCATGCATGCAGTGACTTTCACCCTTTCAAATACTTGCCACAAGGTCCGAAGACAAAGACCAGCTAGTTTTTGATGAAGCCTACTCATATTTATCTCGCGTGCCTCGTCTATATGTCAAAAGTGTGTGGGACTGCTAAAAACAGAACCTCTAAAAACACCTCATAAAAATGAATTTTTCAATTAAAATGCATTTTTTTGAAAAATACTTACCGATGGTATTACACTTAGGAAATGGCTCTTAGCTGGCCTAATTTTAGCCAAATTTTGGTTGTGTCCGTATAAGGGGGTGTTGGCAGGAGTGGGGCGCCATAGACCATGCCAACCCGAATAGCCTCCCCTTACTCACATCCGGTACAAGATTACCCAGCATACCCCAGTTTAGTTCTTAGCGAACTGCGGCAAGCGGGGCCGGAGGGAGGGACCTTCGAGTAATACCATCGGTAAGTATTTTTCAAAAAAATGCATTTTAATTGAAAAATTCATTTGTTTTCTCAAAACACATTACCGATGGTATTACACTTAGGAAGAATCACAAAGAGGAGGTGGGTGCCGCTATAGCGCCCCTACTGCCAACCACATTGCCCCCCAAACTCGCCCTCCTGCAGCACACTCCCGATAATTTTAGCTAAGATACCTGCGGCGCCTAGGGCGCCGGGAGGGAGTGTTGCGCTGCTGCGGTGTCTCCCACCAGCGAGAGGATCTGTCGCTGGGAGGAGAGGTCCCTCAGGTAGCAGCGGGCGAAGTGGACTCCGCTCGCCATCTCATAGCCGCCACAAGACTTTGACTGCACCGGTGCTGTCGCAGCGGAACTTGCGGCCATGGCTCTGACCTCGTGCGCCGCGATGTGCAACATGTGGCATCAACAGGTCAACGTCCTGGAAGGCCGGGCGGATAACTCCCCGGAACCAGGAGGAGCAGGTCTGGGCTGAGATACCACATCTACCTGTGGACAGAGGGAGAAAACAGGTGTGTGCGTCCCCCTGCGCCAGCTTGGTCCGGCGCAGGTACACACGGAAGACTCTCACCGGTTCCTATTGTCTGGGCTACCGAGTGGGATCTGACACTCGTACGGGCAGACAGACATAGACTGTAGGGCAGCCAAGGCGACCACGACTTGGCCCTGAGGGCTGGTACCGTAGTAGCTGCACGGCGCCTTCCGTCCGTAACAGCCAGCCATCTGTGTGTGTGTGACGACAGCGCGTACGGATACTGACCCTGGAAGAGGTAAGGCTGTCACCGGGTTTTGAAGTCTGTTCTCCCGGGTGGCATCCAACACGCGCTGGGCGAAACCACTGTCGCCGTCATGTAGGCCGCGTCTCGTCCAGGCAGATGTGTCAGGTAGCTGTAGCATGAACCGGTCGACTGGCACTGCCAGCCACCCGGGTGTGTGGACAGCGTGCATAGTACTGAGCCTGGAGGTTGAGTCAAGGACTGCCCTGAAGCTCTCCTCCTTGAAACATCCGTCAGGCGCGTCATGTGCCGGGTTCCAACAGACGAGGTTGAGATCCCGTAAGCCCCCAAGGTAGAACTTGGTCCCTGCGCCGCCCAGCGGGGCATTCCAAGCGAAGGGAGCCCCTGAAGTGAGGTTTTGCAGCTACCCGGGTCTGATGAGCGAAATCGCCTGTAGGAGTCGGCGATCATGGTGAGATAGTCCTGGACGGTGAAAGGGGGGGCCGTCCTTAGGAGATGAAAAACCCCGAAGAAGCACCCTGCCAGCTGGGGCTTCGTCCAGTTCGGAAGGAAGAAGGTTGTCATTCCCGTCACACAGCGCTCGACATCTACCCTCGCAACTCGACTGGTTGAGGGTCTGCGGGTTGTCTCGGTAGCACCCATGGCCGCCGTAGGAAGCCTCTGTGGAAGAGGGCTTGCTGCCCAATCTCCGGGTGCGCACCTACATCCACCAACCTGCAACACAAGTAATGGCGGACAACCAAGCGTATAATTCGGCATTCAATCTCAATGGCGAGCAGTGGAGCTGGAAGATCTGGCCACAGCGACGCCTCCCCGCGCGGCAGGCCTCCAGCGCACTAGCCTCTCCCAATTACGCCCTCCTTCTCCAAGCAGAGGAGGTGTCAGGTGGAACGGTGATCCCCTAGTAAGTCATCTGTCCTAAGAGAGCTGAAGAAGGGACTGAGAGTCCCTCCTACACTGTCCTGCTCCCGTCTACTGGGAGTCCCACTCGAACAGGACGACCACGCACTCCATCCTCGACGGAATCCCGGCGAAGAAAACACGTAGTACCTGTCCCGTAGCGTCGGCCCTCTAGTCGACGGCGAAGTGGGCATGATCCCAGCCTACCGCCCGGCTTGCCAACTGGTTACGACTTCGAAACTCGAGTTGTCCCAGGTCCTGGAGACGCACCGCAGCTCTCAGGTCTTTGTCTGGTATCTGCCGAGATGACGAGGCACTTGTGTCGAGTCGAAGGACGAAGATCGTGCTCCAATCTACCGTCTAGTGTAAGAGCTGCGTCGACCCTACTGCCACAGGCCCGAGCGCAACGACCTCTCAGGAACTAATTCCTGCCAAGTTGTCCCGTCTAACTCCCTGTACTTGCGCCCCCGGCCGCAGCATCCACAGCGCCGAATGGGTAACTTCCTGAAGGCGCTACCGAGGGTAAGTCCATCCGCTCCGGTCCGGCGCTGCAGCCTGCCGGAACTCGAAGTCGCCGCCACCCAGGGAAGCGAACGCTTCCGCTAGGTCCCGAAGCTGCCGTCTAAGGAGGCGACAAGCGTGCCTGGTCACCGCTGACTACGGCCAGGCCCAAGCGAAGAGTAGCACCCCGTCGGGGAATTGAAGCGACTAGCCGCAAGTCATCTCAGGCGGAGCTAATCTGAACTGTGTGCATACCCCCGATAAAGACGGCGTCTGCAGTGAAGTCTGTCGGACCAGTCCTCCACCCGCGCTGACCTCTATCCCTCGCGCGCCTGGAGTTCACAGGAGTGTGCCGTTGGCGTCCCGTCGCCGCCTCCGTCTCTCGGATGTAAGTCGCCCAATCCGGTGCATCGGACGAACCGCGCCTCCGCGGAAGAGTGGTCCCTGCCAATCCTGTCTGACGGTCCACAGTGTTGTAAGAAGGCTGCTACATCCGGCGGCGCCCGCAGCGTGGATCAGCTGAGTGACAGGCCTTGAAAGCCTCCTTGTCGGTCTGCCCAGGGGGCCAAGAAGTTCTCCACTGCGCGGTGCCCAGCGTGGCCGACTCTCCACTCAGCCGCGCGTAGTCGATCAGGACGGACGCAGCAACCGTTGGCAGCGGAAGAAAGTAGGATCCAGCTGAAGCCACCAGCGCCTCCCCCGGCGCCCTGAAGCGGAGACAGAAGACGACCAGACGTGGCAGGGACTTGAATGCTTGGACGCGATGAGGGGACCTGCGTAGTCCCCGGCCCGAGTAGACTCTCCTGTAATCTTCGCAGTAGACGGCGAACGCAAGACCTCTCGGAACTGCGAGCGTAGCGACGTAGAGAAGCTAACCTCGTCCAGCCACGGCGAATGACGTCCTCTGGCGTCCAGCGGGAACCGTATGTTCCGCTCGCAGGCGAAGGGATGTCCAACCCCTCCGAAGTCCGGGGAACTCCGGCCGGCGGCGATCCAACGAAGGCGGACCCCGCACTTGGAAGGAACAACGTAGTCTCAGGGGGCTGCTCCCCCGAACGGTGGCGAAAACTCGGAGAGCCCGTCTTTCCCTTGCGTAGCGAGCCATGGAACTGGGACGGCGTCTCCAGTTCCTCTCGTACCCCTGGCTTCTGTGAGGCGAGTCCCTGCTTCCGAAGGGGAACTGAAGATCATGAGCGAACGCCGGAACCCGGATCCCATCGTGAGGTCGTCTCTTCTGCACTGCATCTAGAGCGGCTCTCGTCTGCATGGTCGGCGCGAGGTGTGGCCCAACATCACCGAGCCGGGATCCTGCAGTGCGAAGTGCAGTGGTCCTGTAGCCCTTGCGGTCGCCACAAGCCATAAAAAACTGGTGAGCAGCCCGGGCGAGGGCGCCCAACCTAATAATAAGAAAAATTAATCAATGCTTAATGCATGAGCACAATTTGATTGTAATAGCCCTTAAGGGATAATCAAGTTATGGAATTAGATTAAAATATGGGAGACAGAATACCCCTCTGTTTTCTCATCTCTATTGCCCAAAGCAAAGAAATCGGATTAGAGGTTCCAGGAACCTAACCTTGGAAGGATAAGAGGTGTCGCGCCCCAGCGGCCTGGCGAACCGCTGAGCCGCTGGGAAAGCAACCTTTTAACCCCTGTGTCGCGCACCACGATAAACGTACGTACTCATACGTGTTTGCTACCGCGCCCACATGCTCTCACAGACACTAGACACTGTCCAGCGCCTGAGAAGCCGAGCAGTCGCTTCTGCCTGTCCGTTTATGACTTGACGTCTGGCCCGGGACTGGAAGCATCGTAGGTACGTTAGCCGACGCCAGCCCTCCGCAGTCAGTGACTACAAGCTTACTGGGCCGGGGCGCCTAGGTCACTGCCGTTGACATGGGCCCCACCGTGATGCTCTGTCCACCTGCTGTTTGTCCACTCTGGCCTGCGGAAGGACAGTGGGCGGGTCACTCTTGAGGCCGGGTCCCGGGCCGGTGGAAGAATCATTGGTTTAGCCATGCAAGTAGAGGTTGTCAGCTACCTCTCCTGCTGACCAGAGCCCAGAACAAGGTATCTTGTGCTTTACAGGTCCGGGACCACCTTGGATCCCACCTTAAAACACTTGGGCGTCTCTGTCCGGCGATCTCTGACAGACGACATACTCTCTCTGTGGGACAGCAAGGCACTGCTTCTGATTGGGGTCCCCTTTGTTACTCTTGGGCGTCTGACAGGCGAGCTCTGAAAGACGCCGACCGCTCTCTGAGTGACAACTTGCCGACCTGGTTACCCCCTGGGTGCAGTCAGTGTACTTTCAACTGACTAAAAGTGTACTTTGGACTCACATGTGTATTATTCACAAGCCAGTGAGTTGTCAGTTTCTCCAAAATGTGTATTTGTGTATAACGTGCACATGTATGTGTACCCCAAGCAAAATAGTGTACTTCAATACGCCGAATGTGTATGGTAAACAGGTCTGGGCAACCAAGCCACTAAGGTAGCAACGCAATTTAGTAATATTTAGGTAAATACCCCTTGTCAATAGACAAACCGAGAATCAGCCACGACTTATTACTTTCGTATGAGGGAAGTGGCAACCAAGCCACTGCTTCCGTGGCCACGATCTCCGAAAGGCGTCGCACGCTCTCTGTGGGACAGTAAGGCCACTGCTTGTGCCCTGGGTCCGACCTTGTGGCTGTCAGGCGTCTCTGCCCGGTATCTGATAGGTGTGGTACGCTCTCTGTGGGGAACAAAGCCACTGCTCTGACTTGGGTCCCAGCTTGTCCCTGCCAGGTGTCACTGCCCGGGGATCTGATAGGCGTGGTACGCTCTCTGTGGGATCACGAAGTCCCTGCTTCGGACTTGGGTTTCGCCTTGTTACACTCTGATATCAGTGTCCGACGATCTCTGATAGGCAACGTACGCTCTCTGCGGGACAACGAAGTCCCTGCCTCTGACTTGGGACCCACCTTGTTCATCTCGGACATCAATGCCCGGCGGTCTCTGATAGGCGTCATACGCTCTCTGCGGGACAATGAAGTCCCTGCTGCTGACTTGGGTCGCACCTTGTAAACTCGGACATCAATGCCCGGCGATCTCGGATAGGCGTCGTACGCTCTCTGCGGGACAACGAAGTCCCTATCTCTGTGCGGGACAACGAAGCCCCTGTTCCTGACTTGAGGCGTCGTACGCTCTTTGCGGGACAACGAAGTCCCTATCTCTGTGCGTGACCACGAAGTCCCTGTTCCTGCCTTGAGGCGTCGTACGCTCTCTGCGGGACAACGAAGTCCCTATCTCTGTGCGGGTCAACGAAGTCCCTGTTTCTGACTTGAGGCGTCGTACGTTCTCTGCGGGACAACGAAGTCCCTATCTCTGTGCGGGACAACGAAGTCCCTGTTTCTGACTTGAGACGTCGAACGTTCTCTGCGGGACAACGAAGTCCCTATCTCTGTGCGGGACAACGAAGTCCCTGTTCCTGACGTGGGTCCCTCCTTGTTAGCTTGGACATCACTGTCGGCCGACCTCTGATAGAGTAGGACGCAAACGGAGGTAAGCCCCCCAGCGTTAACCATCTCTCTTCCAGTCATGAGGCGGAACCTCACCAGTGCGGGTAGACTCGCCTCCTGCTCAGGGAAGGCCCTCCGCATGCTCGTCCGAGGGGCCCTGAAAGTCGCCACACATCGTGCAGATCCGAGCCTAGTTACTGCAACAAGAGGGTACAAGATGAAAGAGCGAGCGTGGCCTCTAAGGTCACGCAATAACAACGCGCGCGCGCTGGCGAATCGGACATAATTGAATATGTAGTCGAATCAAACGAGTGTACAGCGCGTGCCGACGCTCGGCGCTCCTTCCCACCCAAGGGCGCCGGTCGAGGGCATTCACCGAGATATTACCTGGCCATGGCGGAAAAAAGGAGCAAACCCACGTATCACCATATCGTAACAGCACGCCACACAGCCCGACCGGTTCGGAGCGCAGGCCGAAGCAGCGTCCGGAAGCCGCCAGTCACAGTCTCCATGGTACAAGCCATAGGCCCGTAGAACGCACAGGTCGACGAGGCGGCACAGCGTGAGCACTACTACCCCCAGTCACGCCACCATCTCCACAGTTCAAGTCCCAACGAACTAACAGTCAAGAACCAAAGCGGAGCTCGAACAGACACAACCTACTTCTGCCAGCTAAGAACTAAAACTGGGGTATGCTGGGTAATCTTGTACCGGATGTGAGTAAGGGGAGGCTATTCGGGTTGGCATGGTCTATGGCGCCCCACTCCTGCCAACACCCCCTTATACGGACACAACCAAAATTTGGCTAAAATTAGGCCAGCTAAGAGCCATTTCCTAAGTGTAATACCATCGGTAATGTGTTTTGAGAAAACAAATTTGGAAGTTAACTTCTGGAGACAAACATACACTCGTACAGCTTTAGGACACAGTTCAAGAGTGGTGCCAGAATAGCTTGGCGCCTAAAGGTGCCAATCTATTCTGGCACAACCCTTGAACTTTTATGGTCTATCCAGTTTTGTTGAGCAGGAACATTAAACTGAAGTGGCAACTGTCACCTGTCGCACAGTCCAAGCTGTTCTTGATCATATAAGCACACTGCAGATGTCAAGCTATTCTGGCACCACCCTTGAACTATTATGGTCAATCAATCTTCTGAAAAGAAGTACCCAACGGAGAAAGAAACACGCTTAGAAAAGACGGGTACAACACAATTTATTAATTTTCTTTTCTAAGCGTGTTTCTTTCTCCGTTGGGTACTTCTTTGCATTTTACACGCTTGGCAGTCACTTTTTTGGTCTGGATTAATCAATCTTCTGTTGTAGTTTTCATGGGGCTTACAGCTAGTAACTATCACCTGTTTTCTCCTGCAGATTCCCAGAAGTTGTTCTTGACGATGTGGTGCACACATTGCAGGATCACGTTTCGCTCATGTCGAATCTCATTGGCCAAAAGCTGCAAATTAAAAAACAAATGTTTCAAATACAGAAAAACACACACAAGTAGTAACAAGAAGGGCTCCAAGGCAAAAATGCACAAAGTTGGGGGCTCTCCTCTGACTACAGCGCAGTTCAGGAGAAAGATCCAACATGACAGTTCAATGAGAGTGCCAAAAATTGCTCGGGGCTTCTAAGGTGCATGGGAAGTAATCACATGCTGGTAAAACTAAAAAGTCCTTGACAGCGCTCTAGAAAATCAGAACACCAAAATTTCTGTAATAGCGGCTGACTGAGAAAAAGAATTTCTGCCACACGCAAAAGCTGAAAATCACAGTGTCGTGCGCACGTGCAGCTTTCATTTGTGACTTGACAACATGAGGCATATACACATCATCTACCTTAACCCTTTTAGCCCCAAGGTCCCATTTCTCACATTCTGGAGGTGTTGCCTAACAACTATGAATTTTGACACAGTGAACAGAAAACATTTTCCTCCAGAAAAAAATTAAATGTTTGAGACAATATTTGTGTGAAGGGCATGACTCAATTAACCCTCTTAACCCCACGGTCGCATTTCCAAACTTTTGCAGGCGTTTGTCTATCAACGATGTCCCAGTTGTAGGAGAAGGATTGATCATGATAATTCAAGGGTAGTGCCAGATTCAGGTGCCAAGCTCATCTGGCACTACCCTTGAATTATCATGATCAATCCATCTCCTGCTGCAGGGTCCTGGGGCTAAAAGGGTTAATCTACAAATTCCGCAAATGCACGACTTGAACAAACAAAATATTCTATCACTGTAAAAATATCATAGGTATACAGTGCAAACATCTCAACCCTCTTGTGCATACTAGCCACCTACCAGTATCAGGATTACATACGCAAGGGGGCTTAACCCATTTAACTCCACGCACTAGAGCAGGAATGGACCGACCCTGATAGTCCAAGGGTAGTGCCAGATAAGCTTGGCAGTCACCTTTTTGGTCTGGATTGGCACTACCCTTGAATTATCATGGTCAGGCGCCAAGTACATCCGGCACTACCCCTGAATTATCACGGTCGAGCCATCTCCTGCAACTGATACACAGACATCAGGTGGAGCCTCCGAAATTTGGGGATAAATGGGTTAAGCCGAAGAAACAAAACTCTGCAAGATGCGAACACATTACACACCCTCTCCAACAAAGTCGGCTTTCTGACAAATTTGTGTGCAGCACCCTTCCTGTTCTTTCCCTGACCCTTCTGCTGCGATGATGTCCCTTTAGCAGGCTGCCCCTGCTGGTGACGAGCTTGACCTTTAGTGTGACCTTGACCCTTCTGTGGAGCTGCTGATGCATGGCCAGTCTGGTGATGAGGTGATGATGAATGACCATGATCTTTGGTGCTTGCAGCGTCCGTGTGAGTGGCATTGGACTGTGATGGTTTCCCCAGGGAACCTACAAAGGCAGGAAGACATGCAAACAAATGAAGCAGAAACACACACAAAAAATGTGCAACTTCTCACATCAACTTTTTAGACAGTCTGTTTGCATTATTCATCACTGTAAAGTAACCTGAAATGTTCTGCTTGTTTTGTGAGAATGGCACAAAGACAAATCAACAACTGATACGGGGGTCAAGAAAGACCCCAAAAAAGAAACACGCTTAACCCTTCTAACTCCTAGGTCCCATTTCTCAAATTTTGGATGTGTTGCCTAATGACTATGTACCAGTTGCAGGAGATGGATTGACCATGATAATTCAAGGGTAGTGCCAGATGAGCTTGGCGCCAAGCTCATCTGGCACTATCCTTGAATTATCATGGTCAACCCATCTCCTGCTGTACGGACTCTGGGCTAAATGGCTTAAAGGACAAGTACAAAACAGTGCTTATAGTATACCTGTCCTTTCTAAGCACGTTTATTATTGAGTTCTGGCTTTGCATTTTAAAACCTTGGCAGTCATGCACCTTTCTGGATTTTGCGGAGTGAGATTGCACCAAACATGTTTATAGTGTGATATAATCCAGACCCGAGTATTTCACCAAGTGTTTGCTGCTCACCTTTAGACTTTGTGGAACTGGTTTCCTTCGGAGGACCGTCGTCATCATCGTCATCATCTGTGTCGTATGATGAGATCAAGTTGGCCAGACCTCCACCAACGACCAACTTTGGCTTGACATTATCATTGTTGTCAGAACTTGCATCACTGTCATCAGAGCCTGCGTTATCTGTGGCATAAAAAAATGGGTCTGAATACAAACCAAGAAGCACTAGAAACAAGTGTCACTGGTGGTTGGTACTGTCAGCCCCAACTGCGGCAGATGGTTTGACATTTTCAAAGTTCTAAATACAGCATAGCACTGGCTACTACTCACTTTTGAATGCCAGTCCTGAGCGAAGCACTCAACTAATCTCTGTTGGAAGCATTTTTAGAACTGATTTTCATTCTCAACACCATGTGCAAAACCATGCCTACATAAGCAGTTATCCACGCACTGAGCCCAGTCTGCCCTGTTGCTATCTGTGCTCAGCAGCACCTGATAGGTCTAGTATTGCTTAGGAAGTCTATCAGAGGACATTTAGTTTATAAATCTAAAACCAGTATCTAAGCACTCTAATGGAACTGTTAATACAAGGGGTGCCTACCAGTATCACTATATACCATGTGATTCGGTGTTCTGATATCCACACTAAAAACATTTATTGCAACCAAATAGATTTTTTTTTTAACATTTAAAAATCTGTTTAATCAATTTAGCCCCAAGGTCCCATTTCTCAAATTTTGGAGGTGTTGCCTAATGACTATGTACCAGTTGCAGGAGATGGATTGACCATGATAATTCAAGGGTAGTGCCAGATTACCATGGCGCCCTACCCTTGAATTATCATGGTCAATCCATCTCGTGCTGTAGGGACTCAGGGCTAAATGGGTTAAACCCCAAATTTGTGATGCGTACAGCATAGATGTGGCAACCTAGGCATCAAACAACTCAAAGAAAACATCAAATGCACATTTTTTTTTTTAAATTACACATGGTTTTCATCATCTTTTGTTTCCCTCTTGTTGCATGAGCCTGATGGGCCTTATTGTCTGACAGCTTAGTTGTTAACAAAAAACGTAAAGATTTATACTTATAGCTGTTAACTACTTACAATCGCCAAGGGACCATCGTTCATTAGTCGACAGAAGACCACCTTTACAGATATCATTACATTCGTTTTCCCAAACTGTACAGTAAAATTAATTTTTCTCTAAAATGTATTTTTTCGAAAAATACTTACCGATGACATGACTAACTGGAAATAGTCTACTTGCTTACCAATTTTAGCCTAAGACCCAAAGGGTCCCCCCAGGAGGCTCTCGGGGATCCCTGACAGGGACGAGAGAGCTTTCGGGGATCCCTAACAGGGACGAGAGTAGCCTCCCCTGCCCATCCGGTCAGGTGCCAGGTGGTGTCTCCTTTAGCCAGTTGTCTACGGAGTTACCAGCGGCAAGCGGGGAGGAGGGAGGGACCTCCGAGTCATGTCATCGGTAAGTATTTTTCGAAAAAATACATTTTAGAGAAAAATTAATTTGTTTCCTCAAAACACATTACCGATGACATGACTAACTGGAAGAATGGCAAAGAGGAGGAGGGTGCCGCACAATCCCTTTTAGAAACCTCTTCAGGGACGAAGACGGCCCGTCGCTCCTGATCACCCACTCCCGACAATTTTAGCGAAGTGCCGCCTAAGCGCCGAGGGCGCCTGGAGGGAGTGGTGCGCCGCAGAAGCCGCCCACCAGCATAAGGTTGTCGCGCTGGAACGTCAGGGCGTGAAGGTAGAAGCGGGCGACGGTAGATTCGGCCCCCACCCCACTACAGCCAAGTCCTTCACCGCACAGGTGCGGACGCAGGCGAGACTTACGGCCAAGGCGCGAACTTCAGGGCGCGGACCGTGAGTGTCTCAGCTCCCGTGGGAAAAGGTCGCGAAGGCGGACCGTAATACCCCGCGGAGCAAGGAGGAGGACGTTGGGCTGAGAAGTCGGATCTGCCGGAGGCAAGGGACGAGTCCGTGCCCTCCACACGGACTTGGAGCGACGCAGGTAGCACGAAGAGTCCGCACCGGATCTAGCTGCGGAATCTCCCGAGGAGCCGGGCCGAGTAAGCGGACGAGTGGCGAAGACCTGAGGCGCCGTGAAGGGAGGCCTAGTCTGAGCGAGAGGAAGGATCCGGGAGTAGCGGAACGGGGCCATCACCCGGAACTGGAGGCAGGCGGGGCGAGACGAGCGCGTGGAGCTCGCTGCCGCGGGGCACCGTGGCGAGGACCATCAGGAAGCCGGTTCCGAGTCACGTCCTCGAAGCGGTCCAGCGGAGCGGGTCAAAGGTCCAAGGCAGCCAGGGGAGGACCAGGGAGGTCCCAGCGGGACAAGGGAGCGAGAGACCAGACGCTGCACGCCGAACATGCCAAGGTCGGGCAGGTCCGAGCAGGCACTGGGACGAGACGGCCGAGGTGACGGTAGGCGTCGGCGATCATGAGATGTAGCTGCGGAACCAGAGAGGCCACCGTGGTCTGGACGAGCCAGAGCAGAAGACCGCGAGCTGCGGAGTCGCCAGGCCGACGGAAGAGAGGCGGCGAACAGGGCACCAGGCATGAAGCACGCCACTTCCCTTGTAGACACGTCTGGTAGAAGGTCTGGTAGAAGGTCTGCGGGGTGCAGCGATAGCATCCGCAGCACTCATCAGGCCGAGGAGCTGGAGCCACACCCTGGCAGGGACAGCCGCTTCCTGGGCTACCAAATGGGCGAGATCGGCGAGTTTCTGGATCCGAGGCTCGGGAAGACGCACTAGGTTGCGGTCGGTCAGAAACTGCATCCCCAGGTGCACGAAGTGGCGAGAGGGAGTGAGGTCGGACTTGCCCGCGTTGACCAGGAAGCCGAGGCGAGACAACAGGAGGAGAAGAGAATCTCTGTCCAGGCGGAGAGAGGTCACCGACTGGTTCCGCAGAAGGAGGTCGTCCAAGTAGTTGGAGATCGGGCTGGAGGAAGAACGTTGGGCTCTGGCTACCACCGCGTTCATGATCCGCGTGAAGACCCATGGGCTGAGGTTGAGGCCGAAGGGGAGGGCCCGAAACTGGAAGACAGTCCCGTCGATGGCAAAGCGGAGGTACCGGCGTGAGGCTGGATGGATCGGAACGTGCAGATAGGCATCGGACAGGTCCAGGCTGACGGCAAAGTCCATGGGCTGAACGGAGGCGCGAAGGGACCGGGCTGTTTCCATCCGGAAGGCCGGGGCGGCGATGAACCGGTTCAGGGCGGAGAGATCGATGATCGGCCTCCACTTGCCTCCAGGCTAGGGGACTACGCACAGTCGGCTGTAGAAGGCGGGAGTGTCGGGGAGAGCGACGACCTCTGTAGCAGCTTTCCCGAGAAGTGCAGCGACTTCTCCGCGAAGGGCATCGGCTTTGGGCGGATCCGCCGGGATCTCGGTCCACAGAGGAGAGCGCCGAAGCGGAGGCGGGGAACGGAAGGAGATGAGAAGGCCTTCGGAGATGACAGAGAGGATCCACGGGTCGTCCGGGAACAGGGAGCGCCAGACGTCTCCGTGCAGGGCGAGCCTCCCGCCGACGGGGGACCTGGAAGCGGACGGCGGGGGCGGCGGCTGGCAGCAGTCAGGGGGCCCTCCCACGCCCAGGGCGGCGGGCGGGCTTGGGCCAGGCCGGAACGGCTGGGCGGGCAGGACGGGCGGGGCGGGCGCGGCCAGGCTCTGGCGCACGAGGGGAGGGGCGAGAACGGGAGGCCGAGGCGGAAGCTGGGGCCGTGGAGGTGGGTCTGACGAACCGCAGGGCTCGACCCAAGGCCTTGCGGGCTTGCGGAAAGCGAGACGAGGGAGCGCTGGGCCAACGGTCCTTGTTGGCTTCCTTCAGGGCCTGCCAGGAAGGGCCGAAGAGGAGAGGAGCGCCGACTGGAGCCCGGCGGAGCTGCGATCTCACATCAGGGGGAAGACCCGGGCAGGACTGGAGCACCGCAGCACGCCGCATCAGATCGCAGTTGGCGGCGGCTGTCATGGCGTTGACGGAAGAGTGGTAGGCCGCTCGATTGGCTGCAACTGCCAAGGAGTGCAGGTCCGACAGCAGTGGAGGAGCGGAAGGAAGCCAGGCCGCTTCGATACGGTTGATGAAGGCTTGCGTAAGCAGCTCCAGGAAACCGGAACAAGCGAGAGCGTTGCGGACGAGGCAGGCAGTACGCTCCAATCCTCGCGGCAGAACGCGCTTGAGCTGGGAAGCGCCGCCGGCGAGCACTAGGGCAGGCGGATCCACGGGAGGCAGAGGGCATGAGAAGGACTGCGAGTGGCCGGCGTACCAGGCCTGCCGAAAGGCGATGTCAACACCTGTAGGCCAGCGACGGTCGGTGAAGAAGTCCGAGGCCGGCGCGGCGTCTCGCTGGAGATGCGCAGAAAGGGCGTCTGACAGGTCGCGGAAGGAAGGCGGCTGGGGAAGCGACTTGAATTTCTTCACCTGACGCGCAGCGTCCACAAAGGCGGCCGCTTTCCTCTTCAGTGGCGGGGAAGGAGGGCACGCACCCGCGGGCAGGCAGGCCGCTATGAGCCGGGCGGCGTCGTCCAAGGCACGGAGAGTCTCGCCACGAGGGGAGGCCAGGGTAGCTGGAGACGCCGGGTCCTCCACGAGGGGGAAGGACTGCCAGACCCCAGGAAGGCCTAAACAGAGTCCTCCGGCAGCAGGCTTAATGTCTCTCCATCGCTGGCAGGAGGGGGCTGGGGAGGCGCCCGAAGCACAGGGGGCAGAGCGGCGCGCACAGGGGGCGGAGGGAGAGCCGAAGGGCTAGGCTGCCGACGCCGAGAGGGAGAGGAAGGCGAAGGGTGCGAAGAGCGAAGCGAGCGCCGGTCCCGATGGGAGCGACTACGCCTAGAACGAGGTGGCGCCCTGACGTCTCTATGACTCCTACGAGGGGAGCGCGGGGAGCGGCGCCGAGAGGACCAGCGGTGTGGCGAACAACTGCGCCGACGGGAAGTATAGGAAGAAGCCGAGCGTGACGACGAAGGATGCCGGGGGCTACGAATCCTATCGACGCGACGGGGGCTAAGCCGACGATCCCTAGAGCGGCGCGTGGAAGAACGGGAGCGGTCTGTCCTGTCGCGCGCCGGTGGACGAGGAGACGAGTGACGCGGCACCCGGGGCTCAAGGGGAGCACGTAACGGGCTATGCGACTGGTCATAGAAGTTTTCGGCTTTAGAAGGGGGGGCCATAAGGCCCACACATCTAGGAACCGGCAACAGGGGTCGCAGTGCACGGGGCTCCTTCACAAGGAGCGGGGCACGACGAGACGGAGAGTCCGAAAAGGCCGATGCGTCTGCGAAGAGGCGACAGCGGACGCCGTGCACGGGGCTCCTTCACACGGAGCGGGGCACGAGTGGATGGAGAGGCCAAAGGATCCAAGTGTGTACTCACAGGCGACAGCGGTCGAGGTGCACGGGGCTCCTTCACGAGGAGCGGGGCACGGAAGACGAAGGGGCCGAAAGGCCAACGCTTGACCTCACAGGCGACAGCGGAAGCAGTGCTCGGGGCTCCTTCACAAGGAGCGGGGCACGACTAGATGGAGAGGCCGAAGGCCGACGCGTCCGCGAACAGGTGACAGAGGGCACAGCGCTCGGGGCTCCTTCACCAGGAGCGGGGCACGACTAGACGGAGAGGCCGAAAGGCCGACGCGTCTGCTAACAGGCGACAGGGGTCGCAGTGCTCGGGGCTCCTTTACAGGGAGCGGGGCACGACTAGACGGAGAGGCCGAAGGCCGACGCGTCTGCGAACAGGCGACAGGGGTCACAGTGCTCGGGACTCCTTCACAAGGAGCGGGGCACGACTTAGATGGAGAGGCCGAAGGCCTACGCGTCTGCTAACAGGCGACAGGGGTCGCAGTGCACGGGGCTCCTTCACAAGGAGCGGGGCACGAAGCCGGCTTGGCGACTCGCCGTAGGAGTCAGCGGGCTTAGGAAGGGCCATAAGGCCAATACGTCTAGAACAGGCGACAGGGGTCGCGGTGCCCGGGGCTCCTTCTTCCAGGAGGAGGGCACACCTAGACGGAGGGCTAAAGGCCGCCGCGTGTAATGACAGGCGACAACGAATAGGTTTACCACAAACTTACCAGGGATGCGAGCTGGGTGCTATCCCAAGTCCGAGGGGAGCTTGAACAATCCCACCGTGCTGCCGGAGGTCCCAAGGAAGACGGGCCGTCGCGGGTCGATCCGCGGGAAACACCAGGGCAGAGACCAAGAACCTCCAGTCAAGATGCGCAGCCGATAACAGAGGAGCAGCCGGCACCCGGTCGATACTGTGTGGTGGACACCGGGACACTGGAAGTCACCGTCTGGGGCAGAGGCGCACTTGGTAACTGCAAAATATACCCAGACATGAAAGGCGACGGGTGGCGGGTAGCTAACACCGCCAGTTAAAGCACCAAAGTAACAAGCGAAACTCACCGTGAAATGCGGAAGAAATTAACAGAAGGCCGAGCCGAGTACCACGTCCAGCCCAGCAGGGCGAGACGGAGGAAGCGGCCGGGACTGTACCTTTTCATGGCGGAACGGCAGAGTGACGAAGCCCAAGGCACCTGCCACTAGGTCACTGGAAGTCGTCGTACAGGGGAGCGGCGCACTGGGCAACTGCAACCCAAACCCAAACATGAAAGGCGACCAGAGGTGGGCAACAAACCCCGCCATTTAAGGCTTCGAAATATGAGAAACACGCGAAGTCACAGTGAAAAGCAGAGAGAAGCAACAGTAGCTCGAGCGAAATCCGACGTCCGGCCCAGCGAGGCCAGACGTAGGAAGCGGCCGAGACTCTACCTTTCCAAGGCGGAATGGCCGAGTGCGAAGCACAAAGCCGCCGACACTAAGTCACTGGAAGTCGCCGCAGAGGGAAAGGGCGCACTAAGGAACCGCAACCCATACCCAAACAAGAAAGGCGACCGGCGGCGGGAAACGAACCCCGCCAATAAAAGCTTCGAAATTAAGAAACATGTGAACTGCCAGTGCCGAAATGCGAAGAGAAAAAAAACCAGCAGCTCGAGCGAAGCCCAACGTCCGGCCCAGCCAGGCGAGACATAGGAAGCGGTCGAGACTTTACCTGTCCATGGCGGAATGGCGGGGTGACGAAGTACAAACCACCGCGTGACAAAGCCTAGAAGGTTCCAGGGCCAGCCAACTGCACGAGGCACAGACGAGGGCTAGTAGGGAAGACGGGGCCACGCCAGAACCAGTAGACGAGAGGCTAGGCGAAGGCAGGCTGGTAAGGACGGTCGAACCGTACACAGTCTATCCAAGGGTCAGAGGCTCAGGTAAACGCGTGCGAACGCTAACAGCGAAGTAGACAACTGGCTAAAGGAGACACCACCTGGCACCTGACCGGATGGGCAGGGGAGGCTACTCTCGTCCCTGTTAGGGATCCCCGAAAGCTCTCTCGTCCCTGTCAGGGATCCCCGAGAGCCTCCTGGGGGGACCCTTTGGGTCTTAGGCTAAAATTGGTAAGCAAGTAGACTATTTCGAGGGCTGACTGCTAGAACTCCGTAACTCGATTTTTTTCGATTTTGAGATTTTGTACTTTTCTGATAGATTTCCGCAATCTCTTTCACCCTGTAACATCATTTTTAAGGAAAGTTAATTTTTCAGCGAGTTATTAATTAGAGATTAAACCAATTATCTTTTTGCAGGCATCCATGGAACAGCCAAAACTGAGTAACTTCAGATACGAACTTATAGCCTGCTGTTTTTTCTTTGGCTATCTGAATGTTTGGCTGCTAGATGTCAGTATCTCGCGATAATAACTTCTAGCACGACCGGCCGACAAAACGTTTGCCGTGAAAGGCGGGTGCTAGAAGAAAGCATCTAAAGATACTGAGATATAGTACGGACAAATTTTGTTCTATTTTATCCGGGATGAAGGCAGAAACTCATTAACTTCACTATGCGAACTTGTAGCATGCACATTCTCCAGACGATATCAGGCGCCAGGTGTTGAAATATACTTATCTCGCCACCAGTCCTGTTTATAATGGTAGGGGTTTTGTATGCATGCATTCAGTCAACCCCTTGGCTGCCGAGCGACATAAAATCACGTACCCAAACTGATGAAAGATGTATGGATCCTGATGAACCCCTGCATTTGCGGGGGCTCATGAGGATCTATGCCACTTGCTTGCCCAATTCATAGATCTAACTTCTTGGTTCAGACTGAACATTCTCCGTGTGCTCTGACAGTCAAGGGATTAAACATGACCGTGGGAATATACTACTTTACTTGGTCTCATCCTGCTTCACCCTTGAGTATTCTGCTGACTGTCTGGAATTTAAGGAAAACGCACTTTGCCACACAACCTCCGAAGGAAGAACATTGTTTTTGCGCTTGCCAAGTTTTCTTTCACATCAACTTGTGAGGTAATTCTCTCTCTCTCTCTCTCTCTCTCTCTCTCTCTCTCTCTCTCTCTCTCTCTCTCTGACAAAACAACAACAACAATGATAGTTTGTAACACTGATCTTTAAAGGAACATTATCATTGGTAAAATTTCTGGGCGTTTTTTTAGTTCCACTTTCCTATATGGAAAAAAGCACTCTAGATGCAAGTCCTACTGGGCATACTGAGAGAAGCAGTCAAAATGTGTTTTATTACCAACGGTGCATTTGGAAAGAGAAACTCACTAAACATCAATAGTGATTTTGTTTAATTACTATTTTCAGCCCTGGGGGTCCTAAATGGCTGATAAAATCAGCATGTGGGATGAGCTGGCTGATGGTAAAATGGTGCCGCCAAGCGAAGATGATGTTGAGGATGAACCTTTGTCAGCTCTTCGGACAAGACAGCAACTGAAGAGACAGTCTGTCTGACGAGGAGCTTCCCATCAATGCAATGAAAAGAAAAAAAAAATAAAACGGCAAATGAGAGACAAAAGGAATTGCTGATCCACCATGGATAATATTTTGGCATCAAATGAATTTGTACCTGTCAACGCGGATGGCAACTGCTTTTTCGAAGCTGCTGCTACTCAGATAGTGGACACCACATCTGCTGAACTTTGTGGCAGTCTGTGTGACCTTCTTGAAGGAAACCGGCATGACTTTATGAAATTTTTGGAGAATATCTGCGGCGATGATGACATAGCAAGAGAAGCGAATTTTGTGTCAAGTGTCCACAACCTTCGTCACGCCGGAAGGTGGCGCAGTAGTGTGGCAGACTTGCTGCCTCTGGCGCTGGCAGAATATATACAGAAACAGGTGATTATATTCACTAGCAATGAGCAGATGAGCAGCGACATCGCCACTTTCACTGGAGGTGATGGGCGAGGGAAGCATCGTGCTCACAACCGAACACACGACGACACTGTGGAGTATGCAAAGGATCACATTAGCGGATCATTCCCTTGTGTCGAGTCCCACTACACCAGGAAAGATACTATGTGACACTATCTTGATGCATCGCTGTCGGTCATGAATATGTATCATTTGTACAAGAAAAGTTGTGCGGTTGACGGAAAAATTCCAGTGTCCTGTCAAAAGTACAGAGATATTTTCAATTGAAACTTCAATCCTTTCACAAACCCAAAAAGGATCAATGTGTAACGTGTGTCAATTATACACCAAAGAAGAAACAGGGGCTCACCAGCGAGGAGGAGGAAAAACAATATCAAAGACACACCGAAATGAAAATTAAGGCAAGTATAGAAAAGCAGAAGACATGGCCAAAAAAAGACCCCACCACACATGTAGTGACATTAGATTTGTAAGCCAGGCTGTTCTGCTAGCACCTTGTGGCTTGGTAAGCAAGATATACTACAAGCGGACACTGTCTGTTTACAACTTCACGTATATTCACTAGCAGACGGAAAGGCGACCTGCTTTGTTTGGGATGAAACAAATAGCAAAAGACTGAGGATCTGTGGAAATCACCACGTGTCTTTTCATGTATCTTCAGTCTCTTCTGGTGACTGTTACAGATGTGATCCTATGTTCCGACTGCTGTAGTGGACAACATCGCAACCAGTATCTGGCAGCAGCCTTCTTCTATGCCCTTGAAACCATCCCACACATTGTCTCTGTCACACATAAGTATCTCGAAACAGGACACACGCAGATGGAGTGTGATTCAATGCACTCTGCCATCAGTTTCGCGCAAAATGCCAGTCCAGTGTTCACTCCATGTAGATATGACATAGTAATAAGAATGGCAAGACGGACAAATCCATACGTGGTTATACCTCTACGGTTTACACAGATTTAAGACTGTAAGCACCTTGCATCACAGGTCATCCGGGACACTAAGGTTGACAAAGAATGCAAGAAGGCCTGGTGGCTCCAAGCAAGGGCAATCAACTTCACAAAAGGCCAAGACGTAATGTACTTCAAATATGACTTTGATGAAAGTGATTTCCACCAGTTGTGTCTGTCAGCTCCATCTGCCATAAGAAGACAGCCTCCTTTAGCAAAGGTTCTGACGACTCGCTACAGTGCCAAATTACCTGTTTCTGATGCCAAGAAAAATGATCTACTGTCCCTGTGTTGATCAGGTGTGATTCCCGAGGAGCATCATGCCTTTTTCGAGAGGTTGCCAACTGTTGCCGGCTAGACTGATCGCCTTGACGAGCTGGACATTGAGGACGATGATGGTGAAGAAACAGACTAAACTTTCAGTGAATGGGTTTGCATCTGTGTGCGACTTTTGCTGCGATCAGCAGGTTGGACTTTCTTTTGGGAGTCAGTGACAGGTAAACATTTTGTGTAGGACTATCTGTGAACGGATGTGACTTTTTATTGACACTTGTGTTTCTGGACTTTGTTTTCATGGCGAACACACAGCTGGTGAGTACCTACCATTCTGCCAAATTTCCTTCTGTATTTCTTCTTTCACATGTAGTATTCCCGGTATTACCTTCACTGTTGTCAGTTAATCCAATTGTGCAACATCTCACATTAATCTCAGTAATTTAGTAATGGGATCCAACAGAGTTGCGAAGTTCTTTGCACAATGTGAACCCGTATTGTGTGCCATTGTGTCATGCTAAAAAGCAGTAAAGAGGGTTGCTGACTTCTGATCATCAACTTTACCTGACAAATGTTGTGCAAAGATACAGACCAGAACACCGTATGTCAAGTTACGCACTTTTGAGCTGTAACACAAGGTTATTGTGTATGTAATTTTCCCGTGCTACATGTGCGTATTTCAAAATGCTGACTTGTTGCGCCCTTAAGTTCAGAAATGTCGTTCTATAACTGCGTGCTATAATTCCGTATCGACTGTTAGAGACTTCTAGCAGCCAAGTATTCACCAATCCTCTTAGACCTCAGCCGTGCTAAATGTCAGTACCTCACGTTACTGATGTCTAGCAGCCAAAATCTGAGGCAAATACAGAATGAAAATGCAGCTAGAACAAAGTATGTCAGTTCATGCAGAAAAATGATTTCTAAAAAAAAGACCATGTATGTAACTGTATTTTGTGTGCTCGTTCTATGATTATTAAACATTGATGATGTCTGTTGCCAAAGATTAAGATGACTGAATAAAAACTGCCGTTTGGAGAACTGTGTAAACTTTCATTTCGCGTTTTCTCAAAAGGTGTGAAAACTGAGTTACGAAGTTCTAGCAGTCAGCCCTCGATTTCCAGTTAGTCATGTCATCGGTAATGTATTTTGAGGAAACAAATTAGCATGCAAAGTAAGAACTTACCATCGGGTATCTCTGTACCAAGTTTGGGGTAGAGGATGAAAATAGTATTTGAGGAGAAACAGCTTGTGTCAAAACATGGCTATATTTTACCCCTTTCTGGACCCCTGTGACCATGACCTTTGATAAAGGTCTTTCAAATTGGTATGTCTATGAAGGTTTTGCCACAAAATATCCCTGAGCGAAGCTTGAAGCCTGAGGTTGAATAGCCTCGGAAAAAATGACAATGTTAAAGTTTACCAAGGATGACAGATGCCGGACAACAGACGCCGGATGGCCCATTGCACAGACTCACCTTGCCCGTGAAACCAAAAAGCTGTTTGTCTTACATGGTATTACATAACTTCGCTAAAAAAGGGGATGATCCTGTCACAAGCATATTTCTAGACACTATGGGAGACAAACTGACAGTGATAGTGAAAGATGGAGCCTAATGATTATTTCATTCAATGAGATAAGAGTGTAAGAGATAAGACCAACAGTGATAGCTGAACTACAAGGTACAGGTACCAAGCTAATCAGGCTCTTCCCTTGAACTATCAGGTTAACCCATTTAACCCCAAGACCACATTTCCCAAATTTTGGAGGTGCTAGTGAAGGACTATGTACCTATTGCAGGAGATGGATGGACCATGAAAATTCAACAGTAGTGCCAGATTAGCTTGGTGCCTGAAGGCTCATCTGGCACTACCCTTGAATTATCATGGTCCATCCATCTCCTGCTGCAGGGCGTTGGGGCTAAATGGGTTAAACCCATCTCCCAAAGCGAAAATGCATCACTCTGCAGATTCTGCAAGCAGAGTTCCAAGAATGAAACACAAACACAAATTACCTGAGATCAGGAGAGACAATGGATCTCTGTTGTCTTTCTCTCTGGCTTCATTCTCTTGTTTCACTTTCTTCAAACTTGATGCTACAGTTTCTGTCGCCGAGACCGCCTCATGTGGCCTTTTCTGTGGTGAATTCTTATTTTGACACTGTTGATCACTGGCATTGCTTTCCTGATGTTGGTTGCTGTTATGCGGTTGGTTACCCCTGTCGTGGAAATGACCCCTTCTGCGACCTCTTCCACGAAATTTTCTGCGTGGAAAAACAAAAACAGAATAATAAAAATACATTCATCATTGGCACTTTCCCGTTGGGATTTAGAACAGCTGAACAGTTTAGAATCTGAAAAAATGCTCCTTCCAATTCCATTACCAACAAGCAAGTATGCAAACATATCCAAAATGTACACAGGATAGCACAATCTGGGTGACAGTACAAAATAAACTGAAATGACTGAAAACTGACCACAATCCATGACCAGCAAGAAACAGAAATTCCCATGATCCCTGCAGACAGGGCTCGTGAGAATTTATGCCTATTGCAGATGAAATTCTGCTTTCTGAGATTTTGACAAAAAGCTAAATCAGTCTCTAGGACTGAAGAGCTGTCACCCATAGGATCATGAGGATATATATCTCTCGGCACTTGGGTGTAGTTCGCTGACCTCCATCAGTGAAAATGTCAATAAAATCCTGTCACCTACCCAAACTGTTTGGTTTCCATCACCTCCCCTCTTGCATGTCTGTCACAGTCAGTTTGACGTTTGCGAGTGATGTTGTCCTTTGTTGGGTAGTTCCTGTTTGTAAAAACGTACCTTACCATTACAATCAGTTGAAAGCAGTCTCCTTTACAAATAAATTAGCACTGAAAGCGTGACTGCATGTTCAAAATCAGATCACTGTTGAGCCCTTTGGCAGTCCATTGTGGTTTTGGTCGCGATGATTCAGGCAGGAATCAGCGTGACAAAAACCGTTATGGAGCAACCACCCTCATGATACATCACCTGTCTAAAGACCATCATTCAGGTGGCTATAGCCATGTGAATGACAGACTTTAACCCTCTAAACCCCACGGCCCCATTTCTAAACTTTTGGAGGTGTTGTCTAATGACTATGTACCAGTCATAGGAGATGGGTTGATCATGATAATTCAAGGGTAGTGCCAGATGAGCTTGGCGCCTTCAGGCGCCAAGCGCATCTGGCACTATCCTTGATTTATCATGATCAATTCATCTTCTGTTGCAGGGTCCAGGGGCTAAATGGGTTAATGACAGGTGACACTTTCTGCTGTTCAAGACTAGAGCATCTGCCTTCTTCAGGCCACTTTTTTCTGGCATGAAAATGGTGGTCGATCAAAACAGGTTCTACTGTATTAAAAAAAATTCAAAGTTGACAGGCACAATGAAAACAAAAAGAAAAGAAAAACAAGAACAAGTAAAACAAACTTCTTTCTCTCCTGTATCCACTTTGAAATGTCTTCAGGAGATTCAAGCGACCAAATCTTGCGAGCCACACCTGTCCTGTGTTGCTGCAAAATTCAGTCAAGGGTGCATTCAATCTATTACAAATAAAGATAAAGCATCAGTATCAATGAGGTAAATATCCGTACTATTTCTGGGATTACTCCCCAAATACACCCCACTCGGAGAATATATCACAGGTACACCTCGTTTAACCCATTTAGCTCCAAATCCCTACAGCAGGAGACAGTTGGACCATGATAATTCCAGGGTAGTGCCAGATGAGCTTGGCGCCTTCAGGCGCCAAGCTCATCTGGCACTACCCTGGAATTATCATGATCGATCCATCTCCTGCAATAGGTACATAGTCCTTGACTAACACCTCCAAAATTTGGGAAAAGTGGTCTTGGGGTTAATTGGGTTAAACAGAATTGTACTCAGTGGCGAGTGGGCGCATCAGGGAGGTAGTCCAGCAGATGGTTTAAACTCATTCAACCCCACGCCCGTATTTCCCAAATTTTGGAAGCGTCATCTAACGACTATGCACCAGTTGCAGGAGATTGATTGACCATGATAGTTCAAGGGTAGTGCCAGATTAGCTTGGCGCCAAAAGAAAAATTCATTTTTCTCTAAAAGGTATTTTTTCGAAAAATACTTACCGATGACATGACTTTATGGAAATGTCTACTTCTAGCTCAATTTTAGCCTACTTACCCGTTGTGTGCCCACACAACCCGGGAGGCACTCGGGGAACCCCCCCTAGAGGGGCCGAGAGTTGTCTCCCGTTTCCCGCCTTACCAGCTCCGGTCACGAGACCGGCCAGTTTTTTGTGATACTTCGCTCGAAAGCGGCAAGCGGGGCAGGAGGGAGGGTCCTCCGAGTCATGTCATCGGTAAGTATTTTTCGAAAAAATACCTTTTAGAGAAAAATGAATTTGTTTCCTCAAAAACATTACCGATGACATGACTTTATGGAAGAATTGCGATGAGGAGGAGGGTGCCGCGCAACTCTTAATGGTAACAGCGCCGTCCTCCCAGTCGCAACCTCCCGACAATTTTAGCGAAGTGCATACCTACGGCGCCGGTGGCGCCGGGAGGGAGTGTTGCGCCGCGGCGATGTCCCCCACTAGTGCGAGATTGTCTCTTTGGCCTGCCAGGTCCCTGAGGTAGAAGCGGGCGAATACAGATTCAGTCTGCCAGCCCACGGCTGCCACGATGTCCTTGACAGCGCAGTTTCGGTCAAATGCGAGGCTCGTGGCCATGGCTCGTACCTCATGTGCGCGAATGTGCAGCCTCTTCGCTCCCTGCGGGGAGATATCTTGATACGCGGAGCGTATAACCCAGCGGAGCCAGGACGAGATCGTCTGGGCTGTTATGTCATTCCTGCTGGGTCTCAGAGGTAGGAAGAGGCGCGAACGCCCTCTGCGGAAGGCTTTAGATCGTCGCAGATAAACTCTAAGGGCGCGCACGGGATCCTGTTGCCTGGTCTCCTGAGACAGAGGGTTGGTTCTTAGCGGCCGTAAGGTGATAACCTGAGGTGCCGTCAGAGGAGACCTGTTCTTGGCCAGGAAGGCAGGGTCAGTGAGGAGTTGAACAGACCCGTCCGCTCGGAACTGTAGGCAGGTAGGCCGCGCCGAGAGTGCGTGTAGCTCACTCACCCGAGAGGCGGTAGCAAGGGCCAGCAGGAAGCACGTCTTTCGTGTCACATCTGCGAAACGGGCCAAAGCTAAGGGTTCAAATCTGTCAGAATTTAACCACGTTAGCACCCAGGGCAGGTCCCAGCGGGGAAGGAGTGAGCGGTGTGTTGGGCGCTGGATGCCGAAGTGACCCATAAGGTCGGCTACGTCTTTGCAGGCGCCCGGGTCTGGGTGTCCAAGGTGTCGATAAGTGTCAGCGATCATGGACAGGTAACCCCTCACGGTGATGGGGGCCAGGCCTAAGTCTCGAAAGAGCCAGAGGAAGAAGTCCGCCAGCTGAGGATTAGTCAGTTCCGTGGGTGACAGGCCGTGCTCAGAGCACCAGGAACACAGGACTCGCCACTTTCCCTCGTAGACTCGGATGGTGGAAGGTCTGCGGGCCGAAGCGATCGCCTCCACTGCTGCACCCGAGTAGCCTCTAGCTCCGAGGGCTTGCCGCACAACCTCCAGGTGTGAAGGAGGAGCCGCTCCGGGCAGGGGTGGAACAGCGGCTGACGCGGTTGCTTGAGCATGGTGCGTGGGGCGGGAAGCAGCAGGGGCGGGTCCGTGGCGAGGCTGAGAAGGTCGGTGGTCCAGGAGCGGTTCCAGGCGAACGGCGCAACTAACAGCAGGACCGCCGAGCATCCCCGAAGCTTGAGAAGGACTTTGGGTATGAGAACCGTCGGGGGGAAGGCGTAAGCCACCAGGCCGTCCCAGGGGATGGAGAGTGCATCGACAGCCCAGGCAAGTGGATCGGGAATCGGGGAGACGAAGAGCGGCAGCTGATGGTTCCACCTTGTGGCGAACAAGTCGACCTGGGGAGTCTCCCACCGGGCACAGATCATCCGAAAGATGTCCTGCCGAAGGGTCCATTCCGTGTGCAGGAGCTGGCCGCGGCGAGACAGCGAGTCGGCTAAGACATTCAGGTGTCCGGGGATGTGTCGGGCTCGAATGGTAATACCCCGGTCCTCGCACCAACGCATCATCCGGTAGAGGAGCATACAAAGGTCGGGAGAGCGAGTGCCACCTTGTTTCTGGATGTAAGCCACCACAGTCGTGTTGTCCGAGAGGACGAGTAGCTCCTGGTGTCTGAGGAGATCCTCCCAGAACTGCAGGGCTTGCCACACCGCCTGCATCTCCAGCCAGTTGATGTGAGTGTGCGCTAAGTCCGCGGGCCAGGGCCCCGAAGTCGAGAGGAACCGAGGAAGGAGATGAGCGCCCCACCCAGTGAGGCTGGCGTCGACACAAAGCGAGGTCTGGGGAGGAGGGGCGGCCAGGGGAACTCCCGACGCTAGCCAAGAGTGGTCGGTCCACCGACAAAGATGAGGCAGCAGCATCTGGGGCACCGGAACCAACGTCGTTAAGTCGCCTGACGACGGGCGCCAATGGAGTAGGAGATGCAGCTGGATCGGCCGGGAGTAGAGACGACCTAGGGGGATAAGGTCCGCTGCGGCGTTCAGCAGGCCCAAAAGCTGGAGCCAGACTCTGACGGGGGCCACGTCCAGTCGTGCTAACTGACCTGCTAGGTCCGCAATCTTCTGGATCCGAGGGGCTGGGAGGCGCACCGTGTTGAGGTCGGTCGCAAATTCCATGCCCAGGTGCACGAAGCGGCGGGACGGAGAGAGATCCGACTTGCCGTCGTTCACTAGGAAGCCCAAGTGTGCCAGAAGCCGTAGCAGCGCATCCCTGTCCGACGCGAGTGAGGTCTCTGACTGGTTGCGTAGGAGGAGGTCGTCTAGGTAATTCGACGTCGGACTGGAGGAGGACTGTCGGGCCTTGGCGACTACGGCGTCCATCAGCCGGGTGAACACCCAGGGGCTGAGGTTGAGACCGAACGGGAGCGCGCGAAACTGGTATACCACACCGTCGATCGCAAAGCGGAGGAACTTCCTGGAGGCCTGGTGCATCGGGACATGCAGGTACGCATCTGAAAGGTCCAGGCTGACTGCGAAGTCCAGAGGCTGGACCGCGGCTCTCAGGGCTCGAGCAGTCTCCATCCGGAAGGAGGGGGCCGTAATGTACTTGTTCAGGGCTGAGAGATCGATCACCGGTCGCCATCTCCCTCCAGGCTTCGGAACGACGAACAAGCGGCTGTAGAAGGCTGGGGAGTAGGGACGCGTACCACCTCCGTGGCGGCTTTCCTCAGGAGGGAGGAGACCTCTCCCCGAAGAGCGGAGGCCTTCAACGGATCGCTGGGGATCTCGGTCCAAAGGGGGGAGCGACGCAAAGGCGGCGGGCTGCGAAAGGCGATCCAGAGGCCGGCCGAGACGGTGTCGCAAATCCAGGGGTCGTCGGGAAAGAGTGTGAGCCAATTTCCGCTGAAAAAGGCTAGCCTCCCACCGACCGGAGACCCCGAAGTGGTCGGTGGGGGCAAGGCTGGGGGGCAGTCAGGTAGCCCGCCCGCGACCCGGTCGCCGGGCGGGACGGGGCCAGGCGGGGACACGGGCCCTGGAGGGTCTAGGACGGCCAAAGGCGGGGGCCTGCTCAGGGGCCGAAGCAGGGGCTGACGCAGCAGCGGGTCTAACCGACCGCGAGGCGCGACCCCTAGCCTGGCGGGAGGACGGAAAGCGGCGGGGAGGAGGAGCACTCACAGGCCAGCGGTCGGGGTTGGAGGCTCGAACGGATGACCAGGTGTCGCCGAAAAGCAGGGGGCCACCCAGCGGAGCACGACGAAGCTGCGCACGCAGGTCAGGTGGTATCCCTCGGCAGGCAAGCAGAAGGGCGTCTCGACGCATCAGGTCACAGTTGGCGGAGGCAGCCATAGCGTTAACGGACGAGTGGTAGGCGGCTCGGTTGGCGACTTCCGCTAAGACGAGTAAATCCCCAAGGAGAGGCGTGATAGAAGGATGCCAAGCGTCTTCCACACGACGAACCAGGGCTTGAGTGAGCAGCTCCAGGAACCCAGCGCAGGCTAAGGTGTTCCGCACCAGAGACGCAGTCAAATCCAGGCCACGAGGGAAAGAACGGCGAAGGAGGGCGGAGCCGCCAGCTTGCGACACGGCCGGGGGGTCGATCGCAGGAAGAGGGATGGAGAAAGCCTGGGAATGACCGGCATACCAATCCCGACGGAAGGCGATGTCCAGGCCAGCCGGCCAGCGACGATCGGAGAAGAACACCGGCTCTCGAAACGCTGGAAGTTGCAGGTGCGCTGAGAAGACATCTCGCAGCTCCTTAAATCCAGGCGGCTGGGGAAGCGACTTGAACCTCTTCACCTGACGCTCGGCATCCACAAAGGCCGAGACCTTCCTCTTCAGGGGGGGAGAGGCTGGGCAGGAGTCCGCTGGCAGAGTGGCCGCGATGATCCTGGCGGCTTCATCCAAGGCTAGGAGGGTCTCCGCCCGGGACGACGACGGAAGGGTCGAGGGGACATCATCACCGACGTCGGAGGGCGAAAGGGAGCGAGCATCCTCCTCCAACAGGGCTGAGACGGAGTCTTCGGGCAGCAAGCTGTGGGCTTCTTCGTCCAAGGGGTGGCGAGAAGGCGGGTGAGGCACCACGGAAGGTCGAAGCTTGGGCGGGGGCGCATCTCGAACCTCGCGGGAAGCCCGGGCATGAGCCGGCAGCGACGACGGAGGCGGGGATCGCCGAGGCGAACGCGGGAAGGAGCGAGGAGGGGTCCTGTCCGGTGCGCGGGAACGACGTCTGGGTGAAGTACGGCGGACAACCGAAGAGGAGTGCCGATCACGGGAAGAAGGTCGACGATGGCGGTGACGCGGCGAACGCATCGAACGGTGCGAAGGCGAGCGCGACCGAGCGCGCGACGAGGAGAGGCGGGGGGAGCGGCGACGCTCCCGGCGGGGGGAACGATCCTTCCGGCGGCGCTCGCGGGGCGAGCGCGAGTGTCTAGCACTGACGGTGGAACGGGAAAGGTCGGGGGCGCGACTGTGTCGCGTAGGTTGAGGCTGACGTCTCTCCTGGCCGGACTCAGTGAGAAGGGCTCTATGCCGGTGTACAGATCCTCCGGAAGGATCAGCGGGCTTATCGTGGAGAGAGAGAGGAGCAAGGCCAGTCAACGTGGGACGGCTCGTGGCGAACTGCTGCAGGCCGGGCTCAGTGAGGCGGGCGCTTTGCCGGCAAACAGACCCTCCGGAAGGGTCAGCGGGCGTGGCAGCAGTGGCAGTCCTCTGGTCAGCGAACAACGCAGGGTCCCGACGATCAAACTGTTCCGAGAGGCCGAGGCGAGGAAGAGCGGTCGTTACCACAGGGGCGACGTCAACAGGTAGGTACAGGCAGGCTATTACTTGAACTGTAAGACAAATGCTTCTGCAGCTGATTTTCAGTTGCATTCCCACAAATGTTATGACACAATTTGTGCATGCACTACCACATCATTTGTACCGCAATAAAGATGAAGTTTTACCCTTTCCAATGATGTATTTCTCTTTGCAGTGTGTTAAATGAGTGATTTTTGACAATTTTTTAAAAAAAGGCTCTGGGTGGTTATTTCTCGCTGTGAGCGTGGCCTGCCGAGTGATACGAAAAACACACGGTGTGTTCCCTGCGCTGGCTACGTCTCCCCATTCAATGTACACAGCTAAAAATAGCACAGAAAGAGAGCGCAGATAATTCCCTTCAAACTGATACCAAGTTTGCCTGTAATTGAAAAAAATAAAGAGTCCTAATCACAAAAAACAAATTTTAGGAGCCATTTTCGACCAAAAAACGCACACATAACCATACAAAGCTTATACTTTTTGAAAACTTTGTTTTTCGCTCTTTCTGATGGTCTACGCGGTATTCTTGTGACGTCAGCAGGGTCTCGTAGCTTTTGTATGAAACGAGCACAGCCATTGGTTGTTCTTCTCAGTCCGTGTCAAAATGGCAGCGAGCATGAATGAATCGACTTGGGACATTTGGAGTCATATTAAACGCGATTTTGGTAAATAATCAAACATACTTCGATGTATTTTTGCTGTAAATGTTGTTAAAATGTTATATATAAACTGTGACAGCAATAATTGCACTGGAAATTGTATATTTTTCACAATCAAGGCGCTGAGGCACTCTTGCCTTTGATCTGTTGAGAAAATGGAAACCTGGCATTGACATGCCCGATGAAAAACTTCACTACGCGTTTTAATCAATAAATACAAGGACCATAGAATATCAGACTTGTCAATAAGTAGTTCAGATAACTGCTGATTTAATTGTAGCGCTCGATGTTCAACTTTTAATAAGATATGCGTTGTAAAAGTTTCATAAACAAATCTCCACGGCCCGGGCAAGGGAGGTAATCCGCCCGATAAACAGTACCTTGATGTGGGAACCTCCTATTACAGACTTGTGAAAATGTTATTGTACTGAATGCAAATCAGCAAAAGTGAAGTTTACATCCTTGTTTACTCTTCTTACCCCAAATAATGCATTTGGATATGTTAGTAGTGTTATTATAAATGTACACAGCCAAGATAAAGGCCCATATGATCTTCCAAACTGCTAGAAACTAATGCAAAGAATAAGAAAATAAGCAGAAATTGTCAATATAAATCTTATTCTTAGCAAATATTGTCCAGATCTTCCGTTGACCACTACAACAGGCAGACTTTGGAAAATCAGTCCTGAATCCCTGAAGTGTCTGAAAAGCCATTACATAGCTTTCAATTCAATTCAAAAACTTTATTGTGTCAGTGTAGCCGACAAATTTTCTTTCGTTGGGATCACATGCGCGCATACGGTTTTAGCCACATTATGACAATGGTGAAAACAAAACAAAAAACTACATGACCTAGCTTTCAAGCTCCTGTACTTTGTTGCCCAGAGTAAAACTTGCTGAAGAAACCAGTCAAGGTTGGAAACGTGTTATTTGAAATTGTGTGTGATGGGGGGAGGGGGGGGGGGGGGGGGGACAAACTTTTTTTTATAATATATAGGAATGTTGTGATGCTGCATTTCATTTTAAAAGTCTCTAAAAGACACTCACAGAGCACTTTGAATTTTGAAAATCGAACAATAATGGTACGTTCTACAGCTATTTGAAGTTTACACACATAATTGCTCTTACGGCCGCAGCTAAAATTTGCACGAACTGCTACTTTTAGATCATGCCTGTGGTCAAGCTTCTGGGTTTCATGGCCTCAAAAAAAAATAGGGTTAATGTACATAAACAATGCAACAAATTGTGTCAATTTGAACATGTTTTATGGAAATGGTGTCATCTTACAGCTTCTCAAAATCAGCTTGTCGTGAAATTTGACAAAAACGGCCAAAAACGGCTGAATATGTACCGTATTTAAAGGTCTGTATCTCTGGTTCTAGAAGAGATAGAAAGAAATGTTTTTTTTTTGTTTTGTTTGTATTTTTGCCCTCTTTCATTATTTTATCATTTTAATTCACTTCCTCCAAAATGTAATTTTGACCTGCCTGTACCTACAACAGGAGTGGGACGAGAGATAGCAGACGGAGGTCGCTCTCGCCGGTAAAAACTCCAGAGGTCAGACCAACGGATCTCCGGCCAGGTCGCACAGACATCGCAGAGATGATCCGAGGCGCAGCCCGAGCAAGGGAGGCAGACCGCATGGTCGTCCGTCGGCCACTTGAAGTCGCCGCATTGAGCGCAGGTAAGCATTTGGTTCCTGCAACAGACAAAGAGCACAAGGTCGCAAAGGCGGACAAGGGAGCCTAGCCCCACACCAAGGTACTCCAAGCGCCGTAACCACCGGCGCGTAAATAGTGGCTACAGTCTCCCAGAGCTAAAGGGCCTTTAAGGTAGACGCACGGAGTGTGGGTGCCCGAAGGCCGTACGAGAACAGAAACCCTAGTCTACAAGGCAACGTCTTCTCGTAACAGTGAAATACCAAAGGAGAGAAGGCGACTTCCCTCGAGGAGACTCGTAAAAAAAAAAAGGTCGTGCAAGGCGCCGAAGCGTAAGCTCAACAACTGGCGCCCACGTAGTAGCAAAGCCGAAAGGAAAGCCCAACGGTAGCCGGCTCTCGGCCCGAGGGCCGGCTGTGGGAAACTACCACTACCTTACCTCCGAGACGAATCGGGAACAGGGGGAAGGGTAGTCATACACCTCCACAGCCTAGAGGAGAGCAGCCGAACGACGCCAGCAGAGGCAGGGCACAAGAAGGCAGGACAGCGCTAGGAGGCGCAGAGCACACGAAGAGGCAACGAGCGTAGGCAAGAGAAGGACCGGTCGAAGCGGCGCGAGAGCAAGGCCAGACACGACTTCTCTGTACGAGCGAAGTAGCAAAACTGGCCGGTCTCGTGACCGGAGCTGGTAAGGCGGGAAACGGGAGACAACTCTCGGCCCCTCTAGGGGGGGTTCCCCGAGTGCCTCCCGGGTTGTGTGGGCACACAACGGGTAAGTAGGCTAAAATTGAGCTAGAAGTAGACATTTCCATAAAGTCATGTCATCGGTAATGTTTTTGAGGAAACAAAAGCTAATCTGGCACTACCCTTGAATGATTATGGACGCTCCATCTCCTGCTGTAGTGTGTCACGGCGGAATGGGTTAAGATGTTTGCAAACAGAACTAAAATAATAAATTCAACAATTTGGAATGTTTTTCTCTGATTTCTTATCATCATCTCTGCCATCACAATCCGCAGCATGAACAATTTAATTTCTACTTTTGTTTTTATTAAACATTCTTGTTAAAGATCTAGACTTCAACCTGATTTTTACTTAACCCATTTAACCCTTATCATTCAGAATACACTTGTGTGTGAAATAAGTTTGACTAAAATAGTTCAAGGGTGGTGCCAGAATAGCTTGGCACCTCTAGGTGCAGGGACGTAGCGGGCATGAGAAAAGTAGTCCGGCGGTTTCGGAAAGTCGGAAACTATTTGAGGGACGATGGCGACCAGACGCTTATTTATTGATACTAAAATGTTCAGTAACTCTATTTTAAAGAAACAACATTCACATCCAAAGACAGACTTACCTATGATATGCTGGCTTGGAATCAAGAATTGGGAAATGTCACAATTGTTTAAATCCTTAATGTGGTCATGGGGAAATTAATCAATTAGTAAACAAACTCACCTTTCTGTAGTTGGAAGATTACAACATGTCAGAGTTAAAGATCGTTTGTTGTAGATGAGACTTGCGAAACAAAATTAAAAAAGAGATATAATCCATGAAGAAATGTTCATCACAAAAGCTTTGCATCTCCTGAATCAACTTTGACAGCAGACGTTTGTGTTGCACGGGATTTTTGAAGCACATTGGTTCTTAATAATAATAATAATAATGGCTACTTATATAACGCTTATACTAAAATAAGTTCTTAGTGCTTTACAGATAAAGAGTGGGAGTGGAGGGCGTCATAAAGCCAGAGGAACAAATGATTCTGCAATACACACGCACACACACAGACAAACACACAGGTACATAACGGCCACTGACGGACGAAGAACTGCGCGCGAGCTACATTGGGGTATCGAACAGGTGGGTCTTTAGGGCAGATTTAAAGGCAGTGAATGAGGGAGAATGTCTAATGTCTATGGGTAGAGAGTTCCAGACAACACTGAGGTCCAACGTGCGCAAAACAACGGTCACCTCTGTTTGCAGAGAGGGACTCTGAGAAGGCGCGCCGTGTCACTACTTGAACGGAGGGAGTGTATAGTTGAAGAAGATCAGCGAAATAGGCAGAGGTAGAGTAGTTAATCGTTTTGTAGCACAGACAGGTGATTTTATACGAGACTCGTTGTTTGACTGGCAGCCAATGAAATTGTCTCAGGATAGGAGTGGTGGGCTGATGCTGTCAGGCGTGGACGATAAGATGTGCAGCACAATTCTGAACTCACTGCAATTTCTGAATGAGAGACCGAGGGAGGCCAGCTAAGTAATCAATTGCAGTAATCAATGCGGGACAAGACTAAAATGACGACCAGTTTGGTGGTAGCTTCAGTAGTGAGGTAATGACGGATAGACCTGATGCGTCTTAATTCCAGAAAAGCAAGTTTGCAGACATGATTTACATGCTTTTTCATTTGAAGATCTTTATCAAGAAAAACGCCAAGATTGCAAACTGAATCAGAAAATGGAATAGGTGCGTCACAAATGCGCATAGAGTCAGGAGAATTGAGCAGCAGTCGAGAGGCACCGACAAGAAGAGCTTCCGTTTGGCCCTCGTTTAACTGGAGTTTATTTTCACACATCCAGGACAATATCTGAGATACAGTTCTGACCATCTGAAATAGCCTGACTGGAGCTGTTTGAGATGCAGATTTCCGAAGTTGTGTATCATCCGCATACATGTGATGATCGGTTGAATGCGATGCAATAACCTGAGACAGAGGCTGAGTGTACGGCGTAAATAGAATGGGGCCCAGGAAGGAGCCCTGGGGGACCCCAAACTCTAGCGCAGCAGCTTCAGAAAGAGCGTTCTTGACAGAGACGTTAATCTAACGAAAAGACAGATAAGAGTAGAACTTACCAGAAATACCAAAGTAGTTTTCTAGACGCTGGAGCAAGATGGAGTGGTCAATGGTGTCAAACGCAGCTGATAGGTCTAACAGGGGCACGAACTCAGCTCAGGTTTTCATCATAGGCACTTACTAGGCCATTAACGACACAGAGGAGAGCAGTTTCAGTACTGTGCCCAGCACGTTAAGCAGACTGAAGTGGATGGACGAGATTGTTTGACTGTAGATATTTAGTGAGCTATGTCAGAACGACTCTCTCAAGAACTTTGGACAGAAAGGGTAGGTTTGAAACGGGGCGATAGTTCTTTAGCTGGTTGGGGTCAAGATTCGACTTTTTCAGGAGAGGTTTGACAACGGCTGATTTGAATTCTGACAGAAAGACGCCTCACTCGAGGGACTGATTTATGATTTTATGATTGGTTTCTTGACACATCCAGCTCAGAAAATGTCCTAAAAACGGTTTGCCTGCGTGCTGCAGAAACCACAATTAAAGTTGTTGGCAACACGAATCAAGTTGAGTGAGTCAGTTTTAGACTTTTGGACGTGGTTCAATCGAGCCTCGTGCATACGTGATCTTTTTTTTTTTTTTTTTTTTTTTTTTTTTTTGGTACATCGCACACCACTGTGTGATGGCTTGATGTGACCAGCCGTATACCCATATGACAATTCACAAATCAGTCACGTTTTGAGTTAGCTGTCAGGTGTATTTTGGGCATGTTTAAGCCTTTATTGGCTAAGGGCTACCTTCATCAGCGTGTTGACCCTTTTGTTTTTGTTGACTGAGTAAACCTTTGTTGTTAGGTTTTATGGTTTTGTGTTTTATTTTGTATTCTTCAAGTGAGGATGTACTCTCGCTCACACTATAACTTGGAAAGGCTAGTGGACAGTGGTAGTGTGTTCTTTTCATGTCGTGTCCTTAGTTTTGATTGTTGGTGGGACAATTCCGTGGTTGTCTGTGGTGTTTCGGGGTTCCGTCTAAGTATTCAAGCGCCCGTTGATCAATGATGTCGTAGGCGTACAAAGCTTTGCTGTATCTGCCCTCTTTAAAGTATACGAAGAGGTATTCCAGTTGTTTCCTTGCTCCCTTGTCTCTGCAAAGGCCCATGAAGTAGACCCATTCAAAGAATATCGTAGGGTTCAGTCCATTGGAGAAGATGAATGCGGCTAGTAGGATTGTTTGAAAGTGTGGGAGGTTTTTCGTCCTCACGTATTTTTTTTTCCCCCACCCATGTGTGTGCTGGTCCTACGTTTTCTTTTTCCCGTTGTTTGGGCGGGGGGGGGGGGGGGGGGGGGGGGGGGGGGGAGGGGGGGGGGAGGGGGGGGGAGGGGTGGAGGGGACCTTGTATTGGTTGCGGTGTGGCGCGTAGAAATAAGATATTTCCAATGCCAGTTGGTTCAAGTTCTTATTGGGAGGTCGTTCTGCTTCGTTTAATGTGTCATGACTTGAGGCTGTTACCGTTTGGAGTCGGCTTGCGGCTTTTGCTAGTGGTGCCTCATGTCCTTCTTATTTCTGTTTTTTACCACTGCTAAATTGGTGGAGCTAGTGGTGCAGAAATCAGTGTTGTGTTGATGCACTTCGGCCAGTAGCTTTCGTTCTTGGCCGGCCGGCGATTTTGACACTTTTCTGTTTACCAGCCACTGCGAAGTGGTGCACCGAGCCATTGGCGCAAACATGCCATTTTTGGTAAACATAAATACACTTGCAAAGTTTTGACACCACGACAGGTTTGCTCTCTCTCTCTCTCTCTCTCTCTCGCTCTTTTTTTTTTTTTTTTTTTTGTCCAAAAAGTACTCCGGCGGTCGCCGGAGCGCCGGAGTGGCCCGCTACGTCCCTGAGGTGCCAAGCTATTCTGGCACCACCCTTGAACTAAAAGCCATTGGTCTATATAATCCTTATCTGTAAGTAATATAATGTAGCTTGATGGCAGTGTACAAATTTGAAGCTTTTAGCCACAGTATGATATGGGTTAAACACAATTTTAAAATGTCACCTAATGACCAAGTATAAGTTGCAGGAGATGGATCAACCATGATTAGTGCCATAAATTGCTTGGTGCTGAACTCGTTCAGCCCCTACACACGTACCACAACTAGACATGGATTGAGTATGATAGTTCAAGGGTGGTGCCAGAATAGCTTGGCACCCATAGGCGCCAAGCTATTCTGGCACCACCCATGAACTATTACACTTGATCTGTCTCTAGAATTGTAATACAATCCCTCAGAGGGCCACTTCAAAATTGGGGGATTTCAGCCCTGGGGAAGAATGTGTTAATGGTCCCAGGCGAAACTGCATGGCTACACCCTTGAAATTGAATTATCATGGTCGAGCCATCTGCTGCTGTGGTGCATTGGGGCTAAATGTTTTGTTTTTTTTAAAAGCTGACCGATTGGTAGTGAAGTTGGACCAGCTTTGGAGCAGCAATGTAGCGACAACCCTCAACAGAACACTTCTGATGTTCTGAAACATGTTCCTGATACTTGTCTTCAGTCTTGAACCCTCGGTCGCACACTTCACAATGAAACGCATTGTTTTCTGGCAGGTCCCGCTTGTCTACCTTCTGTTTATTGTTTTTCTGCAACAGTTGAAAAATGCACTTGAGAACCACTCAAGCTGTTAATTAACATAAAAGTATATAAATTATACTGCAAGTGCATTGCAATATGTTTGATCAGTTGCTGAATTACTGAAAGTTTCTTAGTAAATTGAACACTCCAGTAGCCTTGAGTACCCAAATAGTATACTGATCACAGACCAAATTTCACTTTTTTGGTTTTGTTTTTAGTAATCGCATCCATGCAATTTTTTTAATGTAAACGTTTCTATTCTATGTCCCAAAATGTATTCATCGATATGTTTTGAACTGGGCATACCTTTGTGCCAAACTCCTGGCCACCTTGCCTGCTAGTGTTACCACCACTATTGTTTCCTTGGTTGATGTGCCCTCCACGATGATGATGGAAGCCTCTCCCCCTACCCCTCCATCCGCCACCACCACCACCACCGCGACCACGTTGGTTTCCGTGCACTTGTGATGGCTGTTGCTGGAACGCACCCGGTCCGTACGAAGGTGGGGGTCCTCGGGGAAAACCTCTCTGTGGCCCAGACTGGAAGAAACCTGGATCTGACCAAATCATGTTCTGTGCGCGAGGAGGACGGGCTTGATTGCCTCCCCAACAGCCGGGAGGTCCTTGCTGACTGAAGTTGCTTGGCGGACCAAAACAGCCTCCTGGTCCGTGCCCCGTTTGCGGGTTAAATTGTGCATTGTTTTGGTTGTTCATACCTCGGCCTTGCACGCCAAAAGGCATCGGGAATCTTGTCTGAAAGTTGTCCACGTTGTTCTCTGGATATCTTCCAAAATAAAGACAAACTTCAGGATGGTCTTTGCGTGTTTACTTGACGCCCATGTGCTTTGCTATTGACTTAAGAGTAACTTCCCTTTGGGGTCCGTCTTCTTACACAAATAAACTCGAAAAATATCCCATTGAACCCAAGCATATGTTCACTGCATAAGTCTATTCATTTTACTATAACAGTAATAGACTTATGTTTATTATCTACTATAGATAAGAGACGTATGACCCAAATGATACCCAGCTGTCTCAGCCTCAACTTGAAGATACGTCAATCAAGTAACATAAATGTCAGTGACTATAGTAAGCGCCGGCGCCGCGGCCGGATCAGTCATGCCATTGCCTACCGGAGTGAGCCTGGACTGATGAGGCCGCCGCGGCGGCCGCGTACACGGGGTTCATGACTCAGTTAAGCGGCGCTGTCGAACTCCAAAAACTCAAATAACTTCCGCCGGGCGGCCCTTCTCAGTATAGAATATTTAGTTCTGGGAGTTGAGGAGGAGGGGCTGTGTGTGCCTTGGCCGTGTCAGTGTCAGACGGTGTCAGTGTGTAGTGTCTGTAGTAGTGTGTGTGTGTGTGTGTGTGTGTGTGTGTGTGTGTGTGTGTGTGTGTGTGTGTGTGTGTGTGTGTGTGTGTGTGTGTGTGTGTGTGCACAAAAGCCCTAAAATGGGTGACTGTCTTTACCATCCTTATAGAAAATGTGTGTGTGTAACTGAAATTCTGGGTGGCAGGTCAGACACCCATTTTATCTGAGGGTTGTTTCTGCATTGTCTTGCGGTAAAAAGTCTTTTTCTTTAAAAATCAGTTTTTCTTATTTTGGGGTTTTTACATGCACTTTTGTGTTTAAAAGACACTCCGCTAGTGTGTTTTAACTTGTCCCAGCAGTGTGTGTGTGTGTGTGTGTGTGTGTGTGTGTGTGTGTGTGTGTGTGTGTGTGTGTGTGTGTGTGCAGCTATAAATAACTTAATACCTGATTGGTCGACTGCATCGGTGAGCCCGGAAGTGAAACGGAGAGACTACGAAAGGTGGGAGGCCAGGGGGGGGGGGGGGGGGGGGGAAGGGGGGGGGGGAGGGTGAGCGGGGAGGGGCGGGGGGGGGGGGACTGGGGGGGGGGGGGTATTGTAGTTGTGTGAGGGAGCCGTTCTGCCAGCGATTACCGAGAGAGAGAGAGAAAGAGAGAGAGAGAGAGAGAGAGATGGCTTGGGACTATACAGAGCGAAATGTAGGACATTAATTTCAGCACACATTATCGGTAAATTTAAATGCTCTTAAGCACACACACACACCTAATCAAAATCCTCTTAATTTCCGCCTCATGCTCTCCGCCCATCCAATATCACTGACCCTGACCCTCTAACAGCCTTCTGCAACGGTCCTCCGAGTCGCCGCGGGACAGACCTGCCACAAGTATGGATGCTTTGAAGCTCCTGCAGCCTAATCACCTGCCATGCAATACATGTATCACCCTGGACCCTCTAACACCCTGCTGCCACACATACTTCTGTGACCCAACCAAACTCACTATGCAAGAGGCATAGATCATGTTCTCGTGAGCCCCTGCATTAGCAGGGGCTCACGACAATCTATGCCTCTTGTGGATAGTAGAGATCATTCTGATTTACATCAGTATTCGGAGGTAAGAGATTCATCAAGTTTTAAGTTTAGAATACCGATAACGAAATTTAAGGGGCAAGAAGAAATTACACTCAGTGGATATAATATTTATACCACTCGCATGGCATTTTCTGGGGTGGATTACCAATGTTCGATCCACCTAGCAACCTGCGATTTACCTAGCAACAAAAAAATGGACCGACGGCCGAACATGAGCTAAAGTGAAAGTGTGACGTAAAAGACGTGTGCATATTGAAATGACGCACGTATGGAGCAGGAAGTGCGTCGATTAAACTGTAATATTAGAGTTTGACGTCAGGTACAGGCTTCTTTTTGTCACTAGTAATAGAAAGCAGCGGCGGCATCTTTCGAAAGCCGGTCATACACATTAGCACACACAAAAGTAAATAGTTTTCAAAAGTAGTAACATAGCAAATAGGATTCCACAAGTTATCATTAAAACAAAAGTGCAAGCTCAGTCAAAGAGTGCCCAGACAAGGTAACGCAATTGCAACAGCAGCACGAGTCACACATTTATCAACATCAGAGATGACAGCATGACAGGACTAGAAGCACTATAATTAGACTTCAGACTTTTCATTGCCACAGGTTAAGCAGGTGGACTTTTGACCTATTACGCCGTCAAGAATGCGATGGAAAGGTTTAATACTGTTTTTAGAGATGGATGCGAGTGTTTGTAGGAATGTATGCGGCTGTTTGACTGAGTGACATTTTAATTGTGATATATTTATTCATATTTCTTTTTTATGGCGTGTTGAACCCGTGCAACAATTTCCCACCTTTGTCACACGCAGTGGACAGTACAGTATCATCATCATCATCATCATCAGTCCCTTGCCCGAACTGGGCGTTGGGGGGACTGAAAGGCAGCAGCAACAGACAGTGCTCTCCACTGAGTTCTATTTTGGGCGGTGGCAAGCAAGTCTGGCATCTCGAGTTCGGTCCATTCTTTTATGTTTGCGACCCAACTCTTTCTCTGACGACCTCGCCGACGACTTCCTTCGAGAGTGCCTTGGAGGATAGTCTTGGACAAGGTGTTGTGTCGGGTCACGTGGCCAAACCAAGCAAGCTTGCGCCGTTTCACGGTTGCCAGAAGGGGTTCATGTGGGCCCACCAGGGAAGTGACGATGCTCCGTACATATTCGTTGGTCTTGTGCTCGCGGTACGAGATGCGGAGCAACTTCCTCAGGCACTTGTTCTCAAAGGCCTGGATTTTCTTTTCTGAGTCTGCAAGCAGTGTCCAAGTCTCACAGCCGTAGAGTAGAATAGACACTACGAGGGACTTGTAAAGCCTGTACTTGATGGTGAAGCTGATGGAGTTACTTCGCCATATCCTGTCCAGCCTGGCCATTGCGGATGTTGCTGTACCTATCCTGATACGGATCTCTGCTATGCAACTACCGTCTTTGGACAGGGTGGCTCCCAAGTACTTGAAGCTATTGACCTCTTCTAGCTTCTGGCCGTTCATGTGAATGTTGCTGCTGCTGTCGCTTGTGGTGTTGATCATCACTTTGCTTTTATCCGTACTGATCTCCATGCCATAAGACCCTGCGCTACTTGAAAGTTTGTCTGTCAGGTTTTGGAGCTCACTATTGCTGCCTGCCATGAGGTCAATGTCGTCTGCGAATCGAAGATTGCACAGGGATCTGCCACCAATAGAGATTGAAGTATGGTGGTCGTGGAGGGTTTCCTGCATGATCTTCTCCAGGAATATGTTGAAAAGGACAGGAGAGAGCAGGCATCCTTGACGGACACCGATCGTCGTCCTGAAGAACTCGCCTGACTGATTGTTAAGTAGAACCGCGCTGCAGGCGTTCTTGTAAAGCGCTTCTATCATTTGGATCAGTCCCTCCTCTATGTTGAACGATCTCATGACTTGCCAGAGTCCGTCGTGCCAGACGCGATCAAATGCTTTCCTGAAATCAATGAAGTTGTGGTAGAGTTCGCGCTGATGCTGCAGATGTTTCTCGATCAGGACGCGGCAGTTGAAAATCTGCTCTACAGTGCTTCTTCCAACTCTGAAGCCAGCCTGTTCTTCTGCCAGCAGTTCCTCGGCGAAAGTTTTGAGGCGGTTGAGAATGATTCTAAGCATTACTTTGCTAGGGTGACTTATCAGACTGATAGTTCTGTAGTTCTGGCACTGTTTCAGGTTTCCTTTCTTGGGGAGCGGGATCACTAGAGACTGTGTCCATTCTACTGGCCATTTCTTTTGCTCCCAGATCTTTTGACAGAGTGTAGTGAGGACCTTCGTTGTTACTTCTCCTCCATGTTTCAACAGTTCAGCAGGTACGTTGTCTACACCTGGAGACTTTCCTCCCTTCAGGCCGCGTACGGCTGCTTCCACCTCTTCAGCTAACACTGGCAGGTCTTCAGCCTTCCTGGCCCCAGCCTGGTTGTTTTGGAGGATGCTGGTGTCTGGCTCAGCCTTGTAGTTATACAAGTCTCGGCAGTACTCAGTCCATCTGTTTAGTACAGCAGTGTTTTCCGTAAGGAGTTGGCCGCTGCTGTCTTCGATGACTGTGGCTGTTCGCTGTTGAGTCTTGGTGAGGGTCCTTAGCGTTTCATAAGCCTTCTTGCTGTTGCCGTTTGCCATGCCCTCTTCCACGCTACAACACTGGTCTTCAATCCAATCTTCTTTGGCTTCTTTCATCCTCTTCCTGATCTTCTTGTTGACAAGTCTGTACTTGTTTGCTGATGTGAGGTCTTGGCCTCTCTTTTTCTTCCAGGCTCTCCTCTCATCACAGAGATCGAGGATGTCATCGGTGACCCAGGGCTGTTTGCGCTTCCTCTGCTTCCCCAGCACTTCTTCTGCTTTAGAAAGTAACACCTCTTTTATATTTCCAGCAAGGGTGTCTACGTCACAGTCCAAAGTAGCCAAGGCTGCAAATCTGCCTCCCACCTGGGCTTGGAAGAGCTCTTCTACTTCCGGGTCTTTTAGCTTCTGGAGGTCGAATCTGATGCGAGGGCTCTTGCTATCTCGTTTCAATGCCAGCTTCAACTTGAGGCTAGTAAGGACGAGGTTGTGGTCGCTGCCAATATCAGCGCCAGGAAAGGACCTCGTTTGTGCTTTGTTAATGCTGGATTTGAATCGTCGAGGCAGCAAGATGAAGTCAATCTGGTTATGGACCAGGCCTCCTGGCGATTGCCATGTCACTGTTCTTGACTTCTTGTGTGGATGGAGGGTATTAGCAACGGTGAGACGGTGACTCTGTGCGAACTCTAAAAGTCGCAGGCCTCTGTCGTTTGTTTCTCCAAGGCCAAACTTGCCAGCTGTTCCTGCCCATTGTTGGTAGGCGTCAGGGCCGATCTTTGCATTCCAGTCACCGAGGACAGTCAGAATGTCTTTCTTAGGTGTTTTCTTGATGATGTTGTCCAGTTGTTCGTAAAATTCTTCTAATTCTTCATCATCATGATCTGCTGTTGGAGCGTATACTTGAATGATAGTGATGTTGTGCGGTCGGGCGGAGATGCGGATGGAGATTAGTCTGCTTGACACGGGGGTGCAGCTGATGACAGTTCCAGCCACCTCTTTCCTTACGATAAAAGCTACGCCATGTTCGTGCTTGGTTTCTTTTCCGCTGAACCAGATTTTATGGCCTTCATCTGTTGTTGTTTCTCCGAAGCCTGTCCATCGAACTTCTGCAAGTCCTACAATGTCCCAGCGATAGCGCTTCAACTCGTGGATGAGTTCCTTCACTTTGCCGCACTGGTAGAGTGTGCGAACGTTCCAAGTTCCGATAGTTATTCCTTGCGTGGGCAGCTTGATGGTGGGTTTGGTTCCAGTAACACACTTGTCGCCCCCACCCTGGAGACCTCCAATGGGGTGCGCGGTCGTTGGTGATCCGGGCCCCGACCGATCCGGCATGTTATTCTTATTCTGTTGCTTGTCCATCAGTCCTTTCAATGGGCTTAGGCGAACTTGGCGGCGCCCGTCTCCTCTCCAAGTATTTCAACTGACTGAGAGACGCGTCAGCCCCTCACAACGTTTCGCCCGCCAGCAGAAGCGGTTACCGGGGTGTGGCTAGGTAAAGGACCTGGAGCCAGCTGTGAGAGTTGAGTGCCATGTGAAGACCAGTGCTCCCGCCTGCCCCAAGAGGCGCTGCTGGCTGAAAAGTCAAAGGTACTACTTCTCCATGAACACTCTACACCCCAAGTACAGTATATCTTATCTTATATAAGATCTTATCTTATCTTATCCCAGTAAGCAAAGATCCTCGGGCCCACCCGGCGACGGCCGCAGTGGCCGTCGTGGGACCGAAGACGATTTGCACCTGGGAATCTTGTAAGACTGCTGGGGAGGTGCCAGAGACTGTTCGCGCGGTCCACGGCTTTAAAACTTGAAGTTATTGCCATATTTGATGGATCATAGATAACGAAACGTGTCCTGCTTTGTGATTCTGAGATGTCAGTACGACTAACGGATCAGGGGTCGATGTAGGAAGATTGCAGGGGTTCCGTGATTAGTGACGTCATAAACCCTTTGGCTTCCGCTTGACTGAGTTTCTGCAGTCTTCGTTTATCGAACGCCGAATATCCCTAACCCCAGTAACATGGATTCAGAGTGATATCAGTAAGAGGCATAGATCCAAAATGATGTCAGCAAGAGGCATAGATCCTCATGAGCCGCCGCAAATGCGGCGGCTCATGAGGATCTATGTCTCTTGTGCTGAGGTCGTGTTCACTTTTTCTCGGCAGTCAAGGGCTTAAAACCATCGCACGTACACTGCTGGTTATCCCAACCGCCTCAGGCGCACAGATATCCATCGGGCCAGCAAGAGGCATAGATCGGCGTGAGCCCTTACAACAGCGTGGGGTTCATGAAGCTCTATGCCTCTTCATTTGGATGCTGCTCGTTGTGGAGGAGCTAACCCATTTAACCCCAAATTTGGTGTCACCTAACGACTATGCACCAGTGCAGGGGATGGATAGAATAATAATCCAAAGTTAGTCTCAGATTAGCTTTCCAGACCAAAAAGGTGACTGCCAAGCGTGTAAAATGCAAAGAAGTACCCAACGGTGAAAGAAACACGCTTAGAAAAGACGGGTACAACACAATTTATTAATATTTCGGGTCAAATACCCTTTGTCAAAATAGATTGATTGATTGTACATTGCTTAACGTCCCGACAGCAACAAGGCTTTCTCAGGACGTGCCTGCACTGCTTGTGAAAAAAAAAAAAAAACACAAAAAAAACCCAGAACATTGAATGTATGTCGCCAGCCGGTCAAATACGTTAAATAAACCTAACACATGGGGCCTAAATAAAGCTAAGACCATTTAGCAACACACATCCAATATCAAGAGCTACAGGCAGTGCAGACAGTAGGGAGAGTTTTAAAAAGGCAAATACAGGTGAATGGACAAAGGGTAGACAGAAACACATGCCCCAGAATAGAGAGAAAAACCCACCCTGTGGGGCTGACCAGAGTGACCCTGGGAACTAAAAAATACCTAACCCCACCCTGTCAAAATAGACAAACACCAGACAGAGAACAGAGAGATTAGCCGCTATTTATCTTCATTCGGCGCAGAACTTCTGTGAAGGAATGTGACAACTGAAGGAGGTGACATAAAATAAAAGAAAAGGAAGAACAAAAGTGCGGAAAAAAAGTAAAAATCACGAGAGACAAGAGTGTGTGTAAGCGCGCGCAAGAGCGAGCAAAAAGTAAATGCGTGTATGTGAGGCCAGAGAGAGGGAGAGAGAGAGAGAGAGAGAGAGAGAGAGAGAGAGAGAGAGAGAGAGAGAGAGAGAGAGAGAGAGAGAGAGAGAGAGAGAGAGAGAGAGAGAGAGAGAGAGAGAACGAACGGGGAGTACCCTTGGGCACGAAGTAGGCTGAGTGTCTAATACACAAAGCCTGCTAAACGCCAACCCGAAGGCAAACTTTAACTTTATATCACCTTCAAGTTGAGGACTACCTCACACTCGGGGAAAAACGGGAGGCCCCTGATGGCGCCAAGCTAATCTGGAACTAACCTTGAATTATCATGGTCGATCCATCCCCTGCTGTATTGAGTCGGGGTTAAATAGGTTATTATCTTGAGATAGTGTCCAAAATCACAGACCAGCACACAAATAGTACTTTGTTTCTCTCATCCATCACACTTCACAGTAACCAAACACCATGGCTCACTTATACCATGGTCCAAGATTTAACCCCGTCACTGTCGGAAAAAAGTGAACGCGATCCAACTGCAAGAGGCACAGATCCTCATGAGCCCCCGCAACTGCGGGGGCTCATGAGGATCTATGCCTCTTGCTGAGAACAATTTTCATCCATGTTGATTGTACGGTTATAGCTTTTGGTCTTTAACTTAACAAACATTTTAGAAACAATCTTTGCGTTAAGATGGGGTTACACTACTTCTGCAACAAACTAGTCTGTGATCCGAGACCTCCAAACTTTATATCGTAACGTCCAAATTCACAAAAAAAAGTACAAGATATGCAACAAAAAACGCCAACCATCAGCAAGACACGTAGACCCTCATGAGCCTCTGAGTACTGTCGGTAACGAGAGGACCTTTGCCTCTTGTTGACCCAAATTAGGTCCAAACTCCTCAAGCAAAAAGTCATCAACATCTCTTTTTAGACCGCTGTACGTAAATTTTGTTTCTGAAATTTTGATTCATTTAACGACCAAAAGCCAAACCGTCCAAGAAACATGGACCAAAATTGTTCTCAGCAATAGGCATAAATCCTCACTTGCCCCCACAGTCGCGGGGTCTCATGAAAATATGTTTCTTGTTGTTGGATCGTGTTCACCTTTTCCCCCGGCAATGAAGGAATTAATCACTGATTCCATGGCCTTGTTATTCAACATTGCGGTCGCGGAATGATTTTATGGCCTTACAGATGGTTCCTCGGCCTACAACGCGTGTATAAAAAAACGTCGTGATTCACTGTTCGTCACTCGGTCCTCAGTGGAGCCACACAGCATCTAGCGAAGCCGCTTGTTCTCTCTCTCACAACAGGTAAGCTTCTTAGTCTCCTTGTCAGTGTTGTGTTGGTCTTGAACGGGTTCCGTTTCTTTACTGCTTACCTAACCACTTAATTGACAAGAAAAAGTGAAAACGATCCAACTGCAAAGGACATAGATCCTCATGATCCCCCGCAGTCGCGGGGGCTCATGAGGATCTATGTCTCTTGCTGAGACCAATTCTTTGGACGGTTGTGTCTTTTGGTCGCTGAATAAGCAACGATTTTCGGAAATTATTCACTAATTGGCCGGGAAGGGGTTAACGTCTTTCACTGCCGCATCGCCTCCAGCAAACACACATGTCATACGCACAGATCCTCCGGGCCAAAATAATTCGGAGTCAATGCTTCTGGGCTGATTTGATTCACATCAGGATCATTTAGACACTGGTGGTAAAGAGGTTATGACTGTTTGTACAAAAAGTGTATCACATCGCACACTATCCGAAGCAATGGCCTGTTTTTTTCGGTGGGCCGTACACACTCTTTTCCCACAACAAGTCAGTCAGTTTTTTGTGTTGTAAGAATGAGGTGTGTTTCGAGGACGTTTTGCTTTCAAAGCCGGTACTCCTCTCGTCAGCGGACCAAACCGTTTGAGAGATCCACGTTCACAGCAATTCTTGGCTAGTTGTTGTTTCAGTCTCCTACATTTAGACCCGATTTACTTAACAGCCGGTGTGTGCACCTTTTTGGGCAGAATCATTATTATTTTTTTTTTATTTTTCCTTCCTCGTCTAATTTGACAAAAGGTGAGAAGCTTAGTTTGCTTCGCTTGGTGAGGTTTTCCGCCTCGGGTCGACACAGTGGGCGCCTGATAGGTTGGTTAGCGTAGTTTACACGTAACCCCTCGCTCGTAGTTTGGTATGGAACAGGTTGATTTCTTCAATTATTTTAACTGCGTTATAACAGTTTCTTGCGATGCGGAGTGTTTCCCCTTTTAATAGTCCTTTGAAGACTGCTGGTGGGTGGGCCGACAGGTGGTGTAGGTACTGATATGTTTCAGTTGTGCACTCTGGCACGTCGTGGCGGCGAAAGACATGATCGCCTTGTCCGCAGGCCAGAGCCTATGGTGGTCTGAGGTCCGGCGTCAGGCTGCAACGAGGAAAGGCAGGAGAGGCTGGCTGTGCAGTATATGCAACAGGAAGCCTTGATCCTTTCGTCGTCTGAGGGAACAGATATAAATTCATCCTTGAGATGGAGTTCCCGCTGGGTTGTTTTATCTCTCTTTTGACCGCGATGGGTCAGTTTTTGAGTCGACACTATTTTGTTTAAGTGTTCGGGATATAGGGCTATATCTTGATTTTTTGGTCTTCTGTTAGCAAGGCTTTCCATACATTTATGCATGTGCCAGCTACAGAAGGCCACATGTCTCGTAGGTGGCCATGGGGTATTAGTCCAGTTAACGCCGGGCCCGGCAGTTACGTAATCAAGGACCATTCCCAACACCCTTCTACTACTTTTGGAAGTAGAAACGCGATGCATGGATAGCGGCATAGAGGTAGCTTTTGAAACGTGTCCTATTCATTCATTCATTCATTCATTTAGTCATTCATTCAATTTTTATTTATTCATACACTCATTTATTTCTCTATTCATTTACAGACACAAGATGAAGGTCGCTATCGTTTTACTCCTGGCCATGGTGGCTGCTGCCTCTGCCTCTGGCTACTATGGTGGTGGATACGGTGGATATGGCGGTCTCGGCGGCTGGGGAGGCGGCTGGGGCGGTTTCGGCGGCGGCTGGGGCGGTATCGGCGGCGGCTGGGGCGGTATCGGCGGCGGCTGGGGCGGCTACGGCGGTGGCCACGGAGGTTACGGCAAGGCTGGTCAGTATTGTTCTACTCCATGGGCTGTATTGCCATTTAAGAGTTTGACAACTTTTAATCGAAATATGTTAAAATTTGAGGAATTCATTTCCCCTAATGACGGAGTGAGGTGGAGGTGGAGAGGAGGGGAAGGGGAAGAATATTACTAAAGCCATTTTAAGAAGAATAACAACAACTATGGACCACTTTGTGCCGGTCTGCGATTTTGGACCTTAATGCTGAAGTCGTAAGGTTCAAAATCACAAATCGGCGCACACATTTCAGATGTCTAAAAACACCTTACAGAAAGTTTTGTATTTGTGCTGCAGTCCCCGCACTGGGGGTAAGCCATCGTTTTAACCCGTTCAGTGCCAAGAAAATGTGAACACCCACCCAACTGCAAGAAGTATAGATCCTCATGAGCACCCGCAAATGCGGGGGCTCATGAGGATCTATAGCTCTTGATGACACCCTTTGGAATCCATGTTCCTGGACAGCTAGGGTGTTTTGGTGTTGAATTAACGAAGACTGCAGGAACACAGTCAGCTTCAGCCTGCACTAAACTGATTAACTCATTCGAGACGCGCCGCATCCGGATACGCGGCTTTAGCCGCGTATCCGGTTGCGGCGCATCTCGAATGAGTTAATCAATATGGCGTTGTGTGCTTGTGGACTTCACGGCTTTCAACATTCATTTCCAGGCTCAAATAACAGTTATGGTACAGAAAGTGTTTTGTGTTGCAGTCGTCGTCACCAGAAGCACGATCATTCCGACGTACGGCAAGAACTACTACTGAGCTTGCTGACACACCGTGTGCCTACCTCTCTAACCATGACTTTTACACTGACTCAGTTGTGACAAATTTTGCACTCGAGTGTCAAAAATAAAGGTACCGACTATGTAACAAAAACAAAGTGGTTTAGAGAGTTTCTGTTGTTTCGCTCTGTGTGTGTGTGTGTGTGTGTGTGTGTGTGTGTGTGTGTGTGTGTGTGTGTGTGTGTGTGTGCGTGCGAGTGTGCGTGCGTGCGTGTGTGTGATGGTGTATGTGTGTATGTGTGTGTGTGTGTGTGTGTGCCTGCGGTGTGTGTGTGTGTGTGTGTCACAGTGTGTGTGCACAAAAGCCCTAAAATGGGTGACTGTCTTTACCATCCTTGATGGAAAATGTGTGTGTGTAACTGAAATTCTGGGTGGCAGGTCAGACACCCATTTTATCTGAGGGTTGTTTCTGCATTGTCTTGCGGGAAAAAGTCTTTTTTTTAAAAATCAGTTTTTCTTATTTTGGGGTTTTTACATGCACTTTTGTGTTTAAAAGACACTCCGCTAGTGTGTTTTAAATTGTCCCAGCAGTGCCGTGTGTGTGTGTGTGTGTGTGTGTGTGTGTGTGTGTGTGTGTGTGTGTGTGTGTGTGTGTGTGTGTGTGTGTGTGTGCCAGTGTGTGTGTGTGTGTATGCAGCTATAAATAACTTAATACCTGATTGGTCGACTGCGTCGGTGAGCCCGGAAGTGAAACGGAGAGACTACGAAAGGTGGGAGGCCAGGGGGGGGGGGGGAGAGGGGGGGGAGGGTGAGCGGGGAGGGGAGGGGGGGCGGGGGGGGGGACTGAGGGGGGGGGTATTGTAGTTGTGTGAGGGAGCCGTTCTGCCAGCGATTACCGAGAGAGAGAGAGAGAGAGAGAGAGAGATGTTGGGACTATACAGAGCGAAATGTAGGACATTAATTTCAGCACACATTATCGGTAAATTTAAATGCTCTTAAGCACACACACACACCTAATCAAAATCCTCTTAATTTCCGCCTCATGCTCTCCGCCCATCCAATATCACTGACCCTGACCCTCTAACAGCCTTCTGCAACGGTCTTCCGAGTCGCGGGACAGACCTGCCACAAGCGGTATGGATGCTTTGAAGCTCCTGCAGCCTAATCACCTCCCATGCAATACATGTATCACCCTGGACCCTCTAACACCCTGCTGCCACACATACTTCTGTGACCCAACCAAACTCACTATGCAAGAGGCATAGATCATGTTCTCGTGAGCCCCTGCGTTAGCAGGGGCTCACGACAATCTTTGTGGATAGTAGAGATCATTCTGATTTACATCAGTATTCGGAGGTAAGAGATTCATCAAGTTTTAAGTTTAGAATACCGATAACGAAATTTAAGAGGCAAGAAGAAATTACACTCAGTGGATATAATATTTATACCACTCGCATGGCATTTTCTGGGGTGGATTACCAATGTTCGATCCACCTAGCAACCTGCGATTTACCTAGCAACAAAAAAATGGACCGACGGCCGAACATGAGCTAAAGTGAAAGTGTGACGTAAAAGACGTGTGCATATTGAAATGACGCACGTATGGAGCAGGAAGTGCGTCGATTAAACTGTAATATTAGAGTTTGACGTCAGGTACAGGCTTCTTTTTGTCACTAGTAATAGAAAGCAGCGACGGCATCTTTCGAAAGCCGGTCATACACATTAGCAAACACAAAAGTAAATAGTTTTCAAATAGTAACATAGCAAATAGGATTCCACAAGTTATCATTAAAACAAAAGTGCAAGCTCAGTCAAAGAGTGCCCAGACAAGGTAACGCAATTGCAACAGCAGCACGAGTCACACATTTATCAACATCAGAGATGACAGCATGACAGGACTAGAAGCACTATAATTAGACTTCAGACTTTTCATTGCCACAGGTTAAGCAGGTGGACTTTTGACCTATTACACCGTCAAGAATGCGATGGAAAGGTTTAATACTGTTTTTAGAGATGGATGCGAGTGTTTGTAGGAATGTATGCGGCTGTTTGACTAAGTGACATTTTAATTGTGATATATTTATTCATATTTCTTTTTTATGGCGTGTTGAACCCGTGCAACAATTTCCCACCTTTGTCAGTACACGCAGTGGACAGTACAGTATATCTTATCTTATATAAGATCTTATCTTATCTTATCCCAGTAAGCAAAGATCCTCGGGCCCACCCGGCGACGGCCGCAGTGGCCGTCGTGGGACCGAAGACGATTTGCACCTGGGAATCTTGTAAGACTGCTGGGGAGGTGCCAGAGAGTGTTCGCGCAGTCCGCCACGGCTTTAAAACTTGAAGTTATTGCCATATTTGATGGATCATAGATAACGAAACGTGTCCTGCTTTGTGATTCTGAGATGTCAGTACGACTAACGGATCAGGGGTCGATGTAGGAAGATTGCAGGGGTTCCGTGATTAGTGACGTCATAAACCCTTTGGCTTCCGCTTGACCTAGACTGAGTTTCTGCAGTCTTCGTTTATCGAACGCCGAATATCCCTAACCCCAGTAACATGGATTCAGAGTGATATCAGTAAGAGGCATAGATCCAAAATGATGTCAGCAAGAGGCATAGATCCTCATGAGCCGCCGCAAATGCGGCGGCTCATGAGGATCTATGTCTCTTGTGCTGAGGTCGTGTTCACTTTTTCTCGGCAGTCAAGGGCTTAAAACCATCGCACGTACACTGCTGGTTATCCCAACCGCCTCAGGCGCACAGATATCCATCGGGCCAGCAAGAGGCATAGATCGGCGTGAGCCCTTACAACAGCGTGGGGTTCATGAAGCTCTATGCCTCTTCATTTGGATGCTGCTCGTTGTGGAGGAGCTAACCCATTTAACCCCAAATTTGGTGTCACCTAACGACTATGCACCAGTTGCAGGGGATGGATAGAATAATAATCCAAAGTTAGTCTCAGATTAGCTTTCCAGACCAAAAAGGTGACTGCCAAGCGTGTAAAATGCAAAGAAGTACCCAACGGTGAAAGAAACACGCTTAGAAAAGACGGGTACAACACAATTTATTAATATTTCGGGTCAAATGCCCTTTGTCAAAATAGACAAACACCAGACAGAGAACAGAGAGATTAGCCGCTATTTATCTTCATTCGGCGCAGAAGGAATGTGGCAACTGAAGGAGGTGACGTAAAATAAAAGAAAAGGAAGAACAAAAGTGCGGAAAAAAAGTAAAAATCACGAGAGACAAGAGTGTGTGTAAGCGCGCGCAAGAGCGAGTAAAAAGTATATGCGTGTATGTGAGGCCAGAGAGGGAGGGAGAGAGAGAGAGAGAGAGAGAGAGAGAGAGAGAGAGAGAGAGAGAGAGAGAGAGAGAGAGAGAGAGAGAGAGAGAGAGAGAGAGAGAGAGAGAGAGAGAGAGAGAGAACGAACGGGGAGTACCCTTGGGCACGAAGTAGGCTGAGTGTCTAATACACAAAGCCTGCTAAACGCCAACCCGAAGGCAAACTTTAACTTTATATCACCTTCAAGTTGAGGACTACCTCGGGGAAAAACGGGAGGCCCCTGATGGCGCCAAGCTAATCTGGAACTAACCTTGAATTATCATGGTCGATCCATCCCCTGCTGTATTGAGTCGGGGTTAAATAGGTTATTATCTTGAGATAGTGTCCAAAATCACAGACCAGCACACAAATAGTACTTTGTTTCTCTCATCCATCACACTTCACAGTAACCAAACACCATGGCTCACTTATACCATGGTCCAAGATTTAACCCCGTCACTGTCGGAAAAAAGTGAACGCGATCCAACTGCAAGAGGCACAGATCCTCATGAGCCCCCGCAACTGCGGGGGCTCATGAGGATCTATGCCTCTTGCTGAGAACAATTTTCATCCATGTTGATTGTACGGTTATAGCTTTTGGTCTTTAACTTAACAAACATTTTAGAAACAATCTTTGCGTTAAGATGGGGTTACCGCACTACTTCTGCAACAAACTAGTCTGTGATCCGAGACCTCCAAACTTTATATCGTAACGTCCAAATTCACAAAAAAAAGTACAAGATATGCAACAAAAAACGCCAACCATCAGCAAGACACGTAGACCCTCATGAGCCTCTGAGTACTGTCGGTAACGAGAGGACCTTTGCCTCTTGTTGACCCAAATTAGGTCCAAACTCCTCAAGCAAAAAGTCATCAACATCTCTTTTTAGACCGCTGTACGTAAATTTTGTTTCTGAAATTTTGATTCATTTAACGACCAAAAGCCAAACCGTCCAAGAAACATGGACCAAAATTGTTCTCAGCAATAGGCATAAATCCTCACTTGCCCCCACAGTCGCGGGGGCTCATGAAAATATGTTTCTTGTTGTTGGATCGTGTTCACCTTTTCCCCCGGCAATGAAGGAATTAATCACTGATTCCATGGCCTTGTTATTCAACATTGCGGTCGCGGAATGATTTTATGGCCTTACAGATGGTTCCTCGGCCTACAACGCGTGTATAAAAAAACGTCGTGATTCACTGTTCGTCACTCGGTCCTCAGTGGAGCCACACAGCATCTAGCGAAGCCGCTTGTTCTCTCTCTCACAACAGGTAAGCTTCTTAGTCTCCTTGTCAGTGTTGTGTTGGTCTTGAACGGGTTCCGTTTCTTTACTGCTTACCTAACCACTTAATTGACGAGAAAAAGTGAAAACGATCCAACTGCAAAGGACATAGATCCTCATGATCCCCCGCAGTCGCGGGGGCTCATGAGGATCTATGTCTCTTGCTGAGACCAATTCTTTGGACGGTTGTGTCTTTTGGTCGCTGAATAAGCAACGATTTTCGGAAATTATTCACTAATTGGCCGGGAAGGGGTTAACGTCTTTCACTGCCGCATCGCCTCCAGCAAACACACATGTCATACGCACAGATCCTCCGGGCCAAAATAATTCGGAGTCAATGCTTCTGGGCTGATTTGATTCACATCATGATCATTTAGACACTGGTGGTGAAGAGGTTATGACTGTTTGTACAAAAAGTGTATCACATCGCACACTATCCGAAGCAATGGCCTGTTTTTTCGGTGGGCCGTACACACTCTTTTCTCACAACAAGTCAGTCAGTTTTTTGTGTTTAAGAATGAGGTGTGTTTCGAGGACGTTTTGCTTTCAAAGCCGGTACTCCTCTCGTCAGCGGACCAAACCGTTTGAGAGATCCACGTTCACAGCAATTCTTGGCTAGTTGTTGTTTCAGTCTCCTACATTTAGACCCGATTTACTTAACAGCCGGTGTGTGCACCTTTTTGGGCAGAATCATTATTATTTTTTTTTTATTTTTCCTTCCTCGTCTAATTTGACAAAAGGTGAGAAGCTTAGTTTGCTTCGCTTGGTGAGGTTTTCCGCCTCGGGTCGACACAGTGGGCGCCTGATAGGTTGGTTAGCGTAGTTTACACGTAACCCCTCGCTCGTAGTTTGGTATGGAACAGGTTGATTTCTTCAATTATTTTAATTGCGTTATAACAGTTTCTTGCGATGCGGAGTGTTTCCCCTTTTAATAGTCCTTTGAAGACTGCTGGTGGGTGGGCCGACAGGTGGTGTAGGTACTGATATGTTTCAGTTGTGCACTCTGGCACGTCGTGGCGGCGAAAGACATGATCGCCTTGTCCGCAGGCCGGCCAGAGCCTATGGTGGTCTGAGGTCCGGCGTCAGGCTGCAACGAGGAAAGGCAGGAGAGGCTGGCTGTGCAGTATATGCAACAGGAAGCCTTGATCCTTTCGTCGTCTGAGGGAACAGATATAAATTCATCCTTGAGATGGAGTTCCCGCTGGGTTGTTTTATCTCTCTTTTGACCGTGATGGGTCAGTTTTTGAGTCGACACTATTTTGTTTAAGTGTTCGGGATATAGGGCTATATCTTGATTTTTTGGTCTTCTGTTAGCAAGGCTTTCCATACATTTCTGCATGTGCCAGCTACAGAAGGCCACATGTCTCGTAGGTGGCCATGGGGTATTAGTCCAGTTAACGCCGGGCCCGGCAGTTACGTAATCAAGGACCATTCCCAACACCCTTCTACTACTTTTGGAAGTAGAAACGCGATGCATGGATAGCGGCATAGAGGTAGCTTTTGAAACGTGTCCTATTCATTCATTCATTCATTCATTCATTCATTTAGTCATTCATTCAATTTTTATTCATTCATACACTCATTTATTTCTCTATTCATTTACAGACACAAGATGAAGGTCGCTATCGTTTTACTCCTGGCCATGGTGGCTGCTGCCTCTGCCTCTGGCTACTATGGTGGTGGATACGGTGGATATGGCGGTCTCGGCGGCTGGGGAGGCGGCTGGGGCGGTTTCGGCGGCGGCTGGGGCGGTATCGGCGGCGGCTGGGGCGGTATCGGCGGCGGCTGGGGCGGCTACGGCGGTGGCCACGGAGGTTACGGCAAGGCTGGTCAGTATTGTTCTACTCCATGGGCTGTATTGCCATTTAAGAGTTTGACAACTTTTAATCGAAATATGTTAAAATTTGAGGAATTCATTTCCCCTAATGACGGAGTGAGGTGGAGGTGGAGAGGAGGGGAAGGGGAAGAATATTACTAAAGCCATTTTAAGAAGAATAACAACAACTATGGACCACTTTGTGCCGGTCTGCGATTTTGGACCTTAATGCTGAAGTCGTAAGGTTCAAAATCACAAATCGGCGCACACATTTCAGTTGTCTAAAAACACCTTACAGAAAGTTTTGTATTTGTGCTGCAGTCCCCGCACTGGGGGTAAGCCATCGTTTTAACCCGTTCAGTGCCAAGAAAATGTGAACACCCACCCAACTGCAAGAAGTATAGATCCTCATGAGCACCCGCAAATGCGGGGACTCATGAGGATCTATAGCTCTTGATGACACCCTTTGGAATCCATGTTCCTGGACAGCTAGGGTGTTTTGGTGTTGAATTAACGAAGACTGCAGGAACACAGTCAGCTTCAGCCTGCACTAAACTGATTAACTCATTCGAGACGCGCCGCATCCGGATACGCGGCTTTAGCCGCGTATCCGGATGCGGCGCGTCTCGAATGAGTTAATCAATATGGCGTTGTGTGCTTGTGGACTTCACGGCTTTCAACATTCATTTCCAGGCTCAAATAACAGTTATGGTACAGAAAGTGTTTTGTGTTGCAGTCGTCGTCACCAAGAGCACGATCATTCCGACGTACGGCAAGAACTATTACTGAGCTTGCTGACACACCGTGTGCCTACCTCTCTAACCATGACTTTTACACTGACTCAGTTGTGACAAATTTTGCACTCGAGTGTCAAAAATAAAGGTACCGACTATGTAACAAAAACAAAGTGGTTTAGAGAGTTTCTGTTGTTTCGCTCTGTGTGTGTGTGTGTGTGTGTGTGTGTGTGTGTGTGTGTGTGTGTGTGCCAGTGTGTGTGTGTGTGTGCAGCTATAAATAACTTAATACCTGATTGGTCGACTGCGTCGGTGAGCCCGGAAGTGAAACGGAGAGACTACGAAAGGTGGGAGGTCAGGGGGGGGGGGAGGGGGGGAGGGTGAGCGGGGAGGGGAGGGGGGGCGGGGGGGGACTGAGGGGGGGGGTATTGTAGTTGTGTGAGGGAGCCGTTCTGCCAGCGATTACCGAGAGAGAGAGAGAGAGAGATGTTGGGACTATACAGAGCGAAATGTAGGACATTAATTTCAGCACACATTATCGGTAAATTTAAATGCTCTTAAGCACACACACACACCTAATCAAAATCCTCTTAATTTCCGCCTCATGCTCTCCGCCCATCCAATATCACTGACCCTGACCCTCTAACAGCCTTCTGCAACGGTCTTCCGAGTCGCGGGACAGACCTGCCACAAGCGGTATGGATGCTTTGAAGCTCCTGCAGCCTAATCACCTCCCATGCAATACATGTATCACCCTGGACGACCCTCTAACACCCTGCTGCCACACATACTTCTGTGACCCAACCAAACTCACTATGCAAGAGGCATAGATCATGTTCTCGTGAGCCCCTGCATTAGCAGGGGCTCACGACAATCTATGCCTCTTGTGGATAGTAGAGATCATTCTGATTTACATCAGTATTCGGAGGTAAGAGATTCATCAAGTTTTAAGTTTAGAATACCGATAACGAAATTTAAGGGGCAAGAAGAAATTACACTCAGTGGATATAATATTTATACCACTCGCATGGCATTTTCTGGGGTGGATTACCAATGTTCGATCCACCTAGCAACCTGCGATTTACCTAGCAACAAAAAATGGACCGACGGCCGAACATGAGCTAAAGTGAAAGTGTGACGTAAAAGACGTGTGCATATTGAAATGACGCACGTATGGAGCAGGAAGTGCGTCGATTAAACTGTAATATTAGAGTTTGACGTCAGGTACAGGCTTCTTTTTGTCACTAGTAATAGAAAGCAGCGACGGCATCTTTCGAAAGCCGGTCATACACATTAGCAAACACAAAAGTAAATAGTTTTCAAATAGTAACATAGCAAATAGGATTCCACAAGTTATCATTAAAACAAAAGTGCAAGCTCAGTCAAAGAGTGCCCAGACAAGGTAACGCAATTGCAACAGCAGCACGAGTCACACATTTATCAACATCAGAGATGACAGCATGACAGGACTAGAAGCACTATAATTAGACTTCAGACTTTTCATTGCCACAGGTTAAGCAGGTGGACTTTTGACCTATTACACCGTCAAGAATGCGATGGAAAGGTTTAATACTGTTTTTAGAGATGGATGCGAGTGTTTGTAGGAATGTATGCGGCTGTTTGACTAAGTGACATTTTAATTGTGATATATTTATTCATATTTCTTTTTTATGGCGTGTTGAACCCGTGCAACAATTTCCCACCTTTGTCAGTACACGCAGTGGACAGTACAGTATATCTTATCTTATATAAGATATTATCTTATCTTATCCCAGTAAGCAAAGATCCTCGGGCCCACCCGGCCACTGTCGCAGTGGGCCGTCCTGGGCCCGAAGACGATTTGCACCTGGGAATCTTATAAGACTGCTGGGGAGGTGCCAGAGAGTGTTCGCGCGGTCCACGGCTTTAAAACTTGAAGTTATTGCCATATTTGATGGATCATAGATAACGAAACGTGTCCTGCTTTGTGATTCTGAGATGTCAGTACGACTGACGGATCAGGGGTCGATGTAGGAAGATTGCAGGGGTTCCGTGATTAGTGACGTCATAAACCCTTTGGCTTCCGCTTGACTGAGTTTCTGCAGTCTTCGTTTATCGAACGCCGAATATCCCTAACCCCAGTAACATGGATTCAGAGTGATATCAGTAAGAGGCATAGATCCAAAATGATGTCAGCAAGAGGCATAGATCCTCATGAGCCGCCGCAAATGCGGCGGCTCATGAGGATCTATGTCTCTTGTGCTGAGGTCGTGTTCACTTTTTCTCGGCAGTCAAGGGCTTAAAACCATCGCACATACACTGCTGGTTATCCCAACCGCCTCAGGCGCACAGATATCCATCGGGCCAGCAAGAGGCATAGATCGGCGTGAGCCCTTACAACAGCGTGGGGTTCATGAAGCTCTATGCCTCTTCATTTGGATGCTGCTCGTTGTGGAGGAGTTAACCCATTTAACCCCAAATTTGGTGTCACCTAACGACTATGCACCAGTTGCAGGGGATGGATAGAATAATAATCCAAAGTTAGTCTCAGATTAGCTTTCCAGACCAAAAAGGTGACTGCCAAGCGTGTAAAATGCAAAGAAGTACCCAACGGTGAAAGAAACACGCTTAGAAAAGACGGGTACAACACAATTTATTAATATTTCGGGTCAAATACCCTTTGTCAAAATAGATTGATTGATTGTACATTGCTTAACGTCCCGACAGCAACAAGGCTTTCTCAGGACGTGCCTGCACTGCTTGTGGAAAAAAAAAAACACAAAAAAACCCCAGAACATTGAATGTATGTCGCCAGCCGGTCAAATACGTTAAATAAACCTAACACATGGGGCCTAAATAAAGCTAAGACCATTTAGCAACACACATCCAATATCAAGAGCTACAGGCAGTGCAGACAGTAGGGAGAGTTTTAAAAAGGCAAATACAGGTGAATGGACAAAGGGTAGACAGAAACACATGCCCCAGAATAGAGAGAAAAACCCACCCTGTGGGGCTGACCAGGGTGACCCTGGGAACTAAAAAATACCTAACCCCACCCTGTCAAAATAGACAAACACCAGACAGAGAACAGAGAGATTAGCCGCTATTTATCTTCATTCGGCGCAGAACTTCTGTGAAGGAATGTGACAACTGAAGGAGGTGACATAAAATAAAAGAAAAGGAAGAACAAAAGTGCGGAAAAAAAGTAAAAATCACGAGAGACAAGAGTGTGTGTAAGCGCGCGCAAGAGCGAGCAAAAAGTAAATGCGTGTATGTGAGGCCAGAGAGAGGGAGAGAGAGAGAGAGAGAGAGAGAGGGGAGAGAGAGAGAGAGAGAGAGAGAGGAGATGAGAGAGAGAGAGGAGAGAGAGAGAGAGAGAGAGAGAGAGAGAGAGAGAGAACGAACGGGGAGTACCCTTGGGCACGAAGTAGGCTGAGTGTCTAATACACAAAGCCTGCTAAACGCCAACCCGAAGGCAAACTTTAACTTTATATCACCTTCAAGTTGAGGACTACCTCGGGGAAAAACGGGAGGCCCCTGATGGCGCCAAGCTAATCTGGAACTAACCTTGAATTATCATGGTCGATCCATCCCCTGCTGTATTGAGTCGGGGTTAAATAGGTTATTATCTTGAGATAGTGTCCAAAATCACAGACCAGCACACAAATAGTACTTTGTTTCTCTCATCCATCACACTTCACAGTAACCAAACACCATGGCTCACTTATACCATGGTCCAAGATTTAACCCCGTCACTGTCGGAAAAAAGTGAACGCGATCCAACTGCAAGAGGCACAGATCCTCATGAGCCCCCGCAACTGCGGGGGCTCATGAGGATCTATGCCTCTTGCTGAGAACAATTTTCATCCATGTTGATTGTACGGTTATAGCTTTTGGTCTTTAACTTAACAAACATTTTAGAAACAATCTTTGCGTTAAGATGGGGTTACACTACTTCTGCAACAAACTAGTCTGTGATCCGAGACCTCCAAACTTTATATCGTAACGTCCAAATTCACAAAAAAAGTACAAGATATGCAACAAAAAACGCCAACCATCAGCAAGACACGTAGACCCTCATGAGCCTCTGAGTACTGTCGGTAACGAGAGGACCTTTGCCTCTTGTTGACCCAAATTAGGTCCAAACTCCTCAAGCAGAAAGTCATCAACATCTCTTTTTAGACCGCTGTACGTAAATTTTGTTTCTGAAATTTTGATTCATTTAACGACCAAAAGCCAAACCGTCCAAGAAACATGGACCAAAATTGTTCTCAGCAATAGGCATAAATCCTCACTTGCCCCCGCAGTCGCGGGGGCTCATGAAAATATGTTTCTTGTTGTTGGATCATGTTCACCTTTTCCCCCGGCAATGAAGGAATTAATCACTGATTCCATGGCCTTGTTATTCAACATTGCGGTCGCGGAATGATTTTATGGCCTTACAGATGGTTCCTCGGCCTACAACGCGTGTATAAAAAAACGTCGTGATTCACTGTTCGTCACTCGGTCCTCAGTGGAGCCACACAGCATCTAGCGAAGCCGCTTGTTCTCTCTCTCACAACAGGTAAGCTTCTTAGTCTCCTTGTCAGTGTTGTGTTGGTCTTGAACGGGTTCCGTTTCTTTACTGCTTACCTAACCACTTAATTGACGAGAAAAAGTGAAAACGATCCAACTGCAAAGGACATAGATCCTCATGATCCCCCGCAGTCGCGGGGGCTCATGAGGATCTATGTCTCTTGCTGAGACCAATTCTTTGGACGGTTGTGTCTTTTGGTCGCTGAATAAGCAACGATTTTCGGAAATTATTCACTAATTGGCCGGGAAGGGGTTAACGTCTTTCACTGCCGCATCGCCTCCAGCAAACACACATGTCATACGCACAGATCCTCCGGGCCAAAATAATTCGGAGTCAATGCTTCTGGGCTGATTTGATTCACATCAGGATCATTTAGACACTGGTGGTGAAGAGGTTATGACTGTTTGTACAAAAAGTGTATCACATCGCACACTATCCGAAGCAATGGCCTGTTTTTTCGGTGGGCCGTACACACTCTTTTCCCACAACAAGTCAGTCAGTTTTTTTGTGTTTAAGAATGAGGTGTGTTTCGAGGACGTTTTGCTTTCAAAGCCGGTACTCCTCTCGTCAGCGGACCAAACCGTTTGAGAGATCCACGTTCACAGCAATTCTTGGCTAGTTGTTGTTTCAGTCTCCTACATTTAGAC
>BTPG01000007.1:13052270-13059770 GCA_036245525.1 Semisulcospira habei | reverse complement strand
CGGTTCTAACGAAACTTAACTCTTTGACTGTTGCTGACGATAACGCTCGGCCACGGAAAAACTGTGTATTTACGCGTCTTTCAAACCGAGGGGTATTGCCAGTAGCAGTCAAGCGGTTAACCCTTTTAGCCCCAAGGTCCCATTTGTCAAATTTTAGAGGTGTTGCCTAACGATTATGTACCAGTTGCAGGAGCTTGATTGACCATGATAATTCAAGGGTAGTGCCAGATTAGCTTGGCGCTTTAGGCGCCAAGCTAATCTGGCACAACCCTTGAATTATCATGGCCAATCAAGCTCCTGCTGTAGGGACTCGGGGCTAAATGGGTTAAAGTCGAATCAGGAAATTAAACCAAAAAAACAAACAAACAAACAAACAAACAAACAAAAAAACCCAGGTACTAACATACCTAGCCAGCTATCTAAGGATCATCAAGAAGACCGGAAACATGCAATACACGAAAACGACCACAGAACAGTCTCTACCTGCTAAGAAAGGCCGACCTCGTCGCGCAGTGACAGGCACAGAACTACAGTTAGAAAGACAGAAAACGCTGACCTGTCCAACAGCGATGAGGATGAACAGGACAAAGTTGAGACCGATCATGACGCCTGTGGAATAGTCTCTCCCCGGAAAGTCCGACCTCGTGATGGGCAGCGGTAGACAGATGCCGGTCTGAGCGTAGAATCGCCAGTGCGACGTCACCGGCAGGAGGGGAATACCGGCCAACACGAGCCCCACCCCCCAGGCTGTGACGCAGGCCGCGTGAGCTGAGCGGGGATGGAGGCGGGCAGCGCTGAAGGGGAAGCAGAAAACCAGCAACCTGGCAAAACAACACGAGGAGGCAAATACTGAAATCCGTGTGCTTCTCTGTTGCTTGATCAGTGCGTCTCAGTGCGTAGTGTGTATATGGTCGTCCGGCCGACGCCGGCCTCGGTTTGCCCGCGCACGGCCGTGCGCGGGCAAACTGAGGCCGACGTCGGCCCGATGTCCTTTTGCGAACTGGGGTGGCATTTCCCCGCAGACTAACGAAGCCGTGCCGCTTGCGGCTACATGTGTGAATAACTGGTAATGTCATTGTTATGTAAACCTACAGAATGGTACAGTAAAATATGCCTGAATAGTGCCGCATTGTCATACCCGTTTATATTAAGCGCTACGGCTAACAAGTACCGCACCCATCGGGCAGACGAGGAGGACCGACATTTCTGACAACATACTTTAATATCAGTGTCCACCTAAGTATGATGGTATAAATAATCGCTAACTACGCCACCTGTCTAGAGTGATGAGACAGATCATGAAGGCCGACACCTCTGACGACAAGAGAGCCAGGAAGCCGGCCAGCTGACAGGCCATGCTGCTTTTCCACTGGTCGTCCTGCCACAGGTACACGCCTTGATACAGCCTGTCGGCCACGCCCACCACGGCCAAGTACACGCCCATTAGGAAGTCAGCCACGCACAGGTGCGTTACCAGGACACCAAAGCCGCTGGGTGTCCGGCTCCTGAGGATCAGCACGCGGTAGAGCCAGGTGGCCAGGTTGCCCAGCAAGGCCAGCACGGCGAAGAGGGACAGCACAAGCCGGTAGACGTTTGAGCGCAGCAGAGCATGACAGGAGGAGATTTCGTCAGTCGGGGCGCGGCACTGGGACGAGGGGAAACCCACGGGCAGCGTGTCCGGGCAGCACAACTTGTAGTTGTCGGCGTACACGCTCTGCAGGCGGTTCAGGCTCCTGATGATCTCTCTTGGAAACTGGCTGACAGCACTGCGGCGCAGGTCCAACTCACGCAGGTGTGGCAGCGCTTGGAAGCCCGGTGCCAGCACACGCTGGATGGCGCAGTGAGACAGGTTCAGTTTCTGCACGTCCGGGAACACGTTTAGCACGCTGACGTCCAGCACGGGCAGGGAAACGTAGGACAAGTCCAGCACCTTCACGGAGATAGACACGGAGGTCGGGTCTGGGGTGGATGGGGGCAGAACGGATCCATCAAGCTGGTCTGGTGCAGATTGAGTCACAAAGACCCCTGCCAGAGGATTGCTCGCCAGTGACAGGAACGTCAAAAGAGGCAAGTTGACAAGATGGTTCACACTGAGCGTGACCAGGCGGTTGTGACTGAGGTCGAGACTGTACAGATTGGGCAGGTGGACGGCATGCAGTGTGGTGAGGCCACAGTCGGCCAGACTGAGATAGACCAGCATCGTGTTGTGCCACACGTCCTCCAGCCTCAAACCGCTGCCCCGGGCATTTAGGTAACGGAGACTCGGGTACAGATGCACCGGAAACACCCGCGGGCAGTACACGGCCAGTCCGTAGCACGTGCAGTTCTCGGGGCAGTCTATGTCACACACCAGCTCGTCATCGCGCTGCGGACACTGGAACACGCCGTCACACACGTGGTCAGGATGCAGACAGACTTTAGACGCCCGACAGCGGTAGAAGCCCGGACACGTGTAGCCGTCACACGCCGCCTCGTCCTCTTTGCCTGGACAGTCGTTCACGCCGTTACAGCGCACGTACACCGGCAGGCAGTAGCCGTCTCGTGGACACTGGAAGTGGGTCTCGGGACACGTAGCATTGATCAGCACTTTAACAGAAAACTTCCCCCGTCCGTCAAAGTCCACTCTAGCAGGAGGTGGTGGTGATCGCCACTGTTGTTCCGCATTGTAGTCCAAAGCTTTATACATTTCCTCACACCGTTCCTCGTCCACCCCGTTGATGCAGTTTTCTACCTTGTCACACAGGATGTCTTTCGGCACACACTGTGGACAAAACGACATCATGTACTTTACAGAGAGAAAAAATGAATATGTAATGCATGTTGTTGTTAAGTTGCTTTCATAAGTCTGCGCAATTTACACCCTCCATTGCCGAGTGGAAAATGCGAATATCACACAACTGCAAAAGACAAAGAACCTCATGAGCCCCCGCATCTGCAGGGGCTCATGAGGGTCTTTGCCTCTTGCTGACCCCATTCATATCCGTATTACTAGGACTGATACTATCAATAGGAGTTCAACCTGTGTTTTTAAACATAATTGTGCGTCCACTGACAGAGAAGGGGGCATAACCAGGAACCTTATTGATGGTTTCCAGGGAGAAATCATGGAGGACATTAGTTAGCAGGAAGACGCATCAGTCACCGATCCACCGTACAGCCAGGTTCATCCAAATAAACGGTTAGAATATTAGTCACCGTACACCGTCAGCCTTACCTGCTGGTTACCACAAGAAAAGTCCTTGATAACGTCACAGGGCGGGAAGACACAAAAGTCCTCATCACTGGCGTCACGACAGTCAGACCGAAAGTCACACACCAAAGTGTACGGCACGCGTTCCACGCCATTGGCGCACGTGAACTCTGGCGGAAGTGGCGTCACGGGCGCGTCACATGACCCGTAGTCGTGCCCCCAACACCCGCTCTGCATGTCACACGACAGGAACTCGTGCGTCACGTGACCATTCGGACATACCACGTGCGAGACGTTAGAGGTCCAGGTTGTCAGGCCGGTCAGCTGAATTTTGTCCGTTCTTTCACCTGCTTTGATCCTAGTGCCGTCAACTCCACGGTCAATTTCGCACAGAATATGAATCTGAAGATCCGCATTCAAGCAGTCTCGAACAGACGCAACGGCCAGGTTACTTGCAAGTTTACCTTGGGGAATGATGAAACCGCACTCATCCAGGTCAGTTGTCGGACCAGCTTCAGGATCTGTTGTACGATCAGCATGCAGAAAATATGCGACAGTTCCATCGGACCACTGAAGGCAGTTACGATACCTGTAACGCACACACACAAAAGACTTTAACCGACGTAGGTACAAATGTGCACGTGTTTCGATTAACCCATTTAGCCCCGAGTCCCTACAGCTGGAGATTGATTGACCATGATAATTCAAGGGTAGTGCCAGAATAGCTTGGCGCCTTCAGGCGCCAAGCTAATCTGGCACTACCCTTGAATTATCATGATCAATCTGTCTCCTGCAACTGGTACATTGTCATTAGGCAACACCTCCAAAATTTGAGACCTTGGGGCTAAAAGGGTTAAACTGTGGATGTTGGGGAAAAAAACGGACAAACATGAGACCTATTTCTGATTTCCGAAAATATCTAATAGCCTTGTACGTGTTTCATTCCTGCGATTTTCTTTGCGTTAAACTTACATGTTAGGAAGGGTTGAACTCGCCGTTTTAAGCCCAATGAAGATGTTGTAGTTGAGCTTGTTGAGCACCTTTGTGACATCACGCCACTCACTGGGTGTGTTGAGGGAGACCAGGTTAGCCCCGCCCAGGCGGCACATGTGGGAGGCGTTCGTCCACCCCACTGTGGTCTCCTGCACCACCAGGCGGTAACACCGCTCGCCCACAGACACCAAGCCAGGGCCGCACCACACGCTAGCGTACTCGCACCCAGCCTCGTCTTCTGCGCCTGCGCAGTCCTGGTTGACGTCACACCGGAAGTGCTGCTGAAAGCTGGCAAAATACGGAATGGAACAGTTTCACTTGCCGTCTGGAAGCTTTTCTGGCAAAGCCAAGTCATTTAGGAACGACAGTATCAGCTTGAATCCCGAGAGCGTCTTGAGGGCATCCGACACGAAACGTACGAAGAAAACGTTGGTCTTGTATAGTTGAGGCAAGGGCCGGAATTCAGTGCATGCACTGCGAACGACGTTCTCTGACTTGTTTCCGCCTGTGTAAAGGGCCACACTGTGACCTGTGCAGGCCATAGTCGCCCCTTCGACGTCCAGGTGCTGGAAGCTGGTCATGACGGCGTGATGGTCGGGTACATCCACCCGCACCCAACTGTCCATGTTGGGCGGGTAGAGAGTATGGCCGTCAAAGCCGGGTGTCTGGATGTAACCTGTAGAGGAAAAATATTTGGTGTATAGACATATACTGACGAATGAAAAAAAATACGACATCATCTTCAGTGTTCCAATGACTCGAATGGAGTTGCATTTCTTTTGCTTGTGAGTATGTGCTGCATACTAAGACATACGATAAGAAATTACAGAGATGTATACTGACGAACAAAACAAATGCGACATCATTTGAGTCATCGGAAACACTGAAGTGTTACCGGCTACTGGACTGACATCGCATTTTATTTGCTCGTCATGAGTTAACTCATTCAGCCCGACGGCCGTATTTCCCAAATTTTGGAGGCGTCATCTAATGACTATGCGTCAGTTGCAGGAGATGGATTGACCATGATCATTCAAGGGCAGTGCCAGGATTAGCTTGGCGCCGACAGGCGCCAAGCTAATCTGGCACTACCCTTGAATGATCATGGTCGACCCATCTCCTGCTGTAGTGCGTCAGGGCTGAATGGGTTAAAAATGACCTCTTCGAAACTATCGGAGACTGATCGCCAGATGACCCATCCGTCATGAGGAACGTTGAGGCATAAATCCGTATGATGCCCAGCTTCTACGGGGGACTATGAGGGTCAGTTTCATTTGCTTTTGTATATGATAGGTTAAACCCCTTGTGCATGCAGCGACATGTAATGTTCACTTACGGGTCGTTACTTCTTTCCTCACCGAAAGAGACATGATCATAGGGGCCTGACGAGGGTGCTTTGACTAATTCGCTGCGCCACCGCGTCACTAGCTCAATTCTGAATGTTTAGCAATTTGGCTCAGTGTTAGTAGCGCTTTTCAGTTGTCGCGATGATTCCTGCAGCAATCGTTGCGGGAAAATCAGCGCTACCAACAGCCAAATGGTTAAAGCTTCATTAGCATCTAGGGCAAACAGAGGAATGAATACTAATATGAAAATAATGTGCACCCAGAAACACTTGCTTACGTTGTTATCATCATCGTGTAATGATTGTTTTCAAATGGGCATTGTGGTGTACGGGCGTCCGGGGTTGGTCTGTATTTTGAATTGAGCTAGTGACGCGGTGGCGCAGCGGATTAGTCAAAGCACCATCGTCAGGCCCCTGTGGTCCATTTCTGTCTGTACGTCTACTTTGCAAAGGTGTTTTTAACCCGAAATGTAATAAATCCCTCTGTACTTGTCCTTTATAAGCGCTTTTCTTTCTTTGTTGGGAATTTCTTGACTGTACCGGTGCCCGCATGCACACGGGCCCTTTGCCGGGGTGTCGGTATAGCGATTTTAGTCGCTCTGATTCCTGCAGGAATCAGAGCGACTGAAACCGCTATACCGACACCCAAAGGGTTAATGTCCATTAACCCATAAAGCCCTGAAAAACTACGACAGGATGTGGAACGACCATGATATTTCAAGATTGGTGTCAGAATAGCTTGGCGCCTCTAGGCGCCAAGCTATTCTGAGACTAACATTAAAATATCATGGTCGATTTGTCTCCACAACTGTGATATAGACCTCTGAGGATATCTGCAAAAATTTGATAATTTCGTCCTCTGGGCAAAAGGAGTTAATGCTGGGATGGAAATGTTACCTTCAGTGTGTGAACCAAAGAACAGCTCAAGATGCGGTCTGGCCGACTGGGGCACCGCTGTAAAGTTGAGACGAATAGTGCAAGACTCCAGTACAATTGCTCGCAGGTCGATCGCAACCTTCTCTGTAAACGTGAACACGGGAGGGAGGATTTCACCCGCTGTGTTCGCCAAATGCTTTATTCGGACTCCGTCAAACAGGAACATTTTGAACCTTCCACTATTCATGCAGTTGCCAGCCAGTTCTATCGTCTGGACCTTGATGACGAGATCGGGAGGTGCGGAGATCATAACGATGCAGGCGAAGGCAGAGACCTCCTTCCCTGTCCTGTTTACGATAAAATTGATGGCCCCCCTCAGCGCTTTGTACTCGTAAGTGCCGCTGCTTGTCATGCATTTAGGAACCTCTTTCGTTGTTAATTGCAGATCTTCAATCCAACTGTCCTGCTTTACTGGAATGACGTAACTTGTGGACGTCGACGATTTCGCAATGGTTGATGTGGAGGTCGCCGGTGCTGCAACAGTGGGCGTGTGCTCGAAAGATCTCGTAGCGGCACTGCTTGTGACGACCCGTTGAACAAAAGGCCATCGGGTCAATGTCGGCCGCAATTGGCCCGCGCACGCCTGTGCGCGGGCCAACTACGGCTGACGTCGGCCCGAAGTCTTTTGCTTACTACTGCAGTGGTATTGGCCATAGTCGCCTGCTCGGCGTTAAACTCTAATAACTACTGCAGTGGTTTGCATGGGCGTGGACTGATACAACGGCCGGCGTGGTCTAAAAGCCAGTCATAGTCTACTGTTGTGACAGTATTCTACGACTGTTGGCTTACCTCGTTCAGTGCCCGTTGACGGGAGCTGTGTTTCTGCAGTCTTCGTCAGTTGAACATCAACACGCCCCAGCTGTCCTGGGAATATGGATTCAAAGCGTTGTCAGCAAGAGGCATAGATCCTCATGAGCCCCCGCGACTGCGGGGGCTCATGAGGATCTATACCTCTTGCGGTTGGGTGTGTTCAAATTCTCTCGGCACTGAACGGGTTACTGACTCCAGTCCGAAAGTTTTGGTCCACATTCATGCA
>BTPG01000007.1:12792270-13049770 GCA_036245525.1 Semisulcospira habei | reverse complement strand
GAGGATCTATGCCTCTTGCTGAGAACAATTTTCATCCATGTTGATTGTACGGTTATAGCTTTTGGTCTTTAACTTAACAAACATTTTAGAAACAATCTTTGCGTTAAGATGGGGTTACACTACTTCTGCAACAAACTAGTCTGTGATCCGAGACCTCCAAACTTTATATCGTAACGTCCAAATTCACACAAAAAAGTACAAGATATGCAACAGAGAACGCCAACCATCACTGAGCAAGACTGAAACGTAGACCCTCATGAGCCTCTGAGTACTGTCGGTAACGAGAGGACCTTTGCCTCTTGTTGACCCAAATTAGGTCCAAACTCCTCAAGCAGAAAGTCATCAACATCTCTTTTTGGACCGCTGTACGTAAATTTTTGTTAGTCTGAAATTTTGATTCATTTAACGACCAAAAGCCAAACCGTCCAAGAAACATGGACCAAAATTGTTCTCAGCAATAGGCATAAATCCTCACTTGCCCCCGCAGTCGCGGGGGCTCATGAAAATATGTTTCTTGTTGTTGGATCATGTTCACCTTTTCCCCCGGCAATGAAGGAATTAATCACTGATTCCATGGCCTTGTTATTCAACATTGCGGTCGCGGAATGATTTTATGGCCTTACAGATGGTTCCTCGGCCTGCAACGTGTGTATAAAAAGACGTCGTGGTTCACTGTTCGTCACTCGGTCCTCAGTGGAGCCACACAGCATCTAGCGAAGCCGCTTGTTCTCTCTCTCACTACAGGTAAGCTTCTTAGTCTCCTTGTCAGTGTTGTGTCGGTCTTGAACGGGTTCCGTTTCTTTACTGCTTGCCTAACCACTTAATTGACAAGAAAAAGTGAAAACGATCCAACTGCAAAGGACATAGATCCTCATGATCCCCCGCAGTCGCGGGGGCTCATGAGGATCTATGTCTCTTGCTGAGACCAATTCTTTGGACGGTTGTGTCTTTTGGTCGCTGAATAAGCAACGATTTTCGGAAATTATTCACTAATTGGCCGGGAAGGGGTTAACGTCTTTCACTGCCGCATCGCCTCCAGCAAACACACATGTCATACGCACAGATCCTCCGGGCCAAAATAATTCGGAGTCAATGCTTCTGGGCTGATTTGATTCACATCAGGATCATTTAGACACTGGTGGTGAAGAGGTTATGACTGTTTGTACAAAAAGTGTATCACATCGCACACTATCCGAAGCAATGGCCTGTTTTTTCGGTGGGCCGTACACACTCTTTTCCCACAACAAGTCAGTCAGTTTTTTTGTGTTTAAGAATGAAGTGTGTTTCGAGGACGTTTTGCTTTCAAAGCCGGTACTCCTCTCGTCAGCGGACCAAACCGTTTGAGAGATCCACGTTCACAGCAATTCTTGGCTAGTTGTTGTTTCAGTCTCCTACATTTAGACCCGATTTACTTAACAGCCGGTGTGTGCACCTTTTTGGGCAGAATCATTATTATTTTTTTTTATTTTTCCTTCCTCGTCTAATTTGACAAAAGGTGAGAAGCTTAGTTTGCTTCGCTTGGTGAGGTTTTCCGCCTCGGGTCGACACAGTGGGCGCCTGATAGGTTGGTTAGCGTAGTTTACACGTAACCCCTCGCTCGTAGTTTGGTATGGAACAGGTTGATTTCTTCAATTATTTTAACTGCGTTATAACAGTTTCTTGCGATGCGGAGTGTTTCCCCTTTTAATAGTCCTTTGAAGACTGCTGGTGGGTGGGCCGACAGGTGGTGTAGGTACTGATATGTTTCAGTTGTGCACTCTGGCACGTCGTGGCGGCGAAAGACATGATCGCCTTGTCCGCAGGCCAGAGCCTATGGTGGTCTGAGGTCCGGTGTCAGGCTGCAACGAGGAAAGGCAGGAGAGGCTGGCTGTGCAGTATATGCAACAGGAAGCCTTGATCCTTTCGTCGTCTGAGGGAACAGATATAAATTCATCCTTGAGATGGAGTTCCCGCTGGGTTGTTTTATCTCTCTTTTGACCGCGATGGGTCAGTTTTTGAGTCGACACTATTTTGTTTAAGTGTTCGGGATATAGGGCTATATCTTGATTTTTTGGTCTTCTGTTAGCAAGGCTTTCCATACATTTATGCATGTGCCAGCTACAGAAGGCCACATGTCTCGTAGGTGGCCATGGGGTATTAGTCCAGTTAACGCCGGGCCCGGCAGTTACGTAATCAAGGACCATTCCCAACACCCTTCTACTACTTTTGGAAGTAGAAACGCGATGCATGGATAGCGGCATAGAGGTAGCTTTTGAAACGTGTCATATTCATTCATTCATTCATTCATTTAGTCATTCATTCAATTTTTATTTATTCATACACTCATTTATTTCTCTATTCATTTACAGACACAAGATGAAGGTCGCTATCGTTTTACTCCTGGCCATGGTGGCTGCTGCCTCTGCCTCTGGCTACTATGGTGGTGGATACGGTGGATATGGCGGTCTCGGCGGCTGGGGAGGCGGCTGGGGCGGTATCGGCGGCGGCTGGGGCGGTATCGGCGGCGGCTGGGGCGGTATCGGCGGCGGCTGGGGCGGCTACGGCGGTGGCCACGGAGGTTACGGCAAGGCTGGTCAGTATTGTTCTACTCCATTGGCTGTATTGCCATTTAAGAGTTTGACAACTTTTAATCGAAATATGTTAAAATTTGAGGAATTCATTTCCCCTAATGACGGAGTGAGGTGGAGGTGGAGAGGAGGGGAAGGGAAAGAATATTACTAAAGCCATTTTAAGAAGAATAACAACAACTATGGACCACTTTGTGCCGGTCTGCGATTTTGGACCTTAATGCTGAAGTCGTAAGGTTCAAAATCACAAATCGGCGCACACATTTCAGTTGTCTAAAAACACTTTACAGAAAGTTTTGTATTTGTGCTGCAGTCCCCGCACTGGGGGTAAGCCATCGTTTTAACCCGTTCAGTGCCAAGAAAATGTGAACACCCACCCAACTGCAAGAAGTATAGATCCTCATGAGCACCCGCAAATGCGGGGGCTCATGAGGATCTATAGCTCTTGATGACACCCTTTGGAATCCATGTTCCTGGGACAGCTAGGGTGTTTTGGTGTTGAATTAACGAAGACTGCAGGAACACAGTCAGCTTCAGCCTGCACTAAACTGATTAACTCATTCGAGACGCGCCGCATCCGGATACGCGGCTTTAGCCGCGTATCCGGTTGCGGCGCATCTCGAATGAGTTAATCAATATGGCGTTGTGTGCTTGTGGACTTCACGGCTTTCAACATTCATTTCCAGGCTCAAATAACAGTTATGGTACAGAAAGTGTTTTGTGTTGCAGTCGTCGTCACCAGGAGCACGATCATTCCGACGTACGGCAAGAACTACTACTGAGCTTGCTGACACACCGTGTGCCTACCTCTCTAACCATGACTTTTACACTGACTCAGTTGTGACAAATTTTGCACTCGAGTGTCAAAAATAAAGGTACCGACTATGTAACAAAAACAAAGTGGTTTAGAGAGTTTCTGTTGTTTCGCTCTGTGTGTGTGTGTGTGTGTGTGTGTGTGTGTGTGTGTGTGTGCGTGCGAGTGTGCGTGCGTGCGTGTGTGTGATGGTGTATGTGTGTATGTGTGTGTGTGTGTGGTGTGCCGGTGTGTCAGTGTGTGTGTGCGCGTGTGTGTGTGTGTGTGTGTGTGTGTGTGTGTGAATGTGTGTTTGTGTGTGTCAGTGCCAGTGGGGGGGGGGGGGGGGGGGAAGAGGGAGGAATGGGCCGGGGAACTGAAGGGGGAAGGTGCGAAGTTGGTGGTTTTAGAAAAGATACTACTGAGCCGCGAGGCTGAGCCGGGAACTGACATAATGAAAACTAATGGCATGAATGACTCCACTCCGGGAAACACTGACTTCAGAGTAATCACATGAAATTAATACATTACAAGAATGACACTTAAAGTTGTTATATGTGTCACGTGTATGACCATTCCTCATAATAACTCTGAGCTTTGAAACATTTACGTCAGTGCGTGTCGCGTGCGTGCTCGAGTGCATAGTGTAGCTGTGACGATACTTTCCGGCGGCATCATGGACATAATTATTACGGCTATAAAGTTTACACCGGCATTTAATTATTTTCATCCGTTTTATTAGCTATCCAAAATTGGAAGAAAAGAAGAAAAATAAACATGTTTTCCACTCCAAAGTCGAGTCAAAGGGTCTATTTAGTACTGATTTTCAGCCTACTTGTCCCACTTTCGATCTCACACCATCATGCCGCGCTCAACAGCGGGGTGCAGCCGGAAAGAGAGAGAGAGAGAGAGAGAGAGAGAGAGAGAGAGAGAGAGAGAGAGAGAGAGAGAGAGAGAGAGAGAGAGAGAGAGAGAGAGAGAGAGAGAGAGAGAGAGAGAGAGAGAGATTCATGCTAATGCTGATAATGATGATGATGATGATGTCCACTTGTAATGCGCATCATCCACTCCATGCTAACAGCATGCTCAGGGCGCAAAAAATAAATAAATAAATAAATAAATAAATAAATAAATAAAATAATACAAAAATAAAGAAATACTGGAAAAAAAACCACGAAAAAACAACAACAACAAAAAAAAAACACACAAAAAAAAACACGCACAGTAGTCCTAGAATTAAAAGTCAAGAAACAGTTGTGTTTTGAGGTGCCCCCTGAAGGTGCCAAAGCAGTCAATGTCCCTCAAGGATTGTGGTAGTCCATTCCACAGCCTAGGTCCGAAGTGTGAAAATGCCTGGAAACAAGTCGCTTCTTTGTGTGGCTGCAGTCGTACCCACTGATCCACGTCCCTTCTCCGACGCTAAGTCCGATCGCCGGAAACAGCTCACTGAGTTCACCAGCTTACAAAATACACAATGGCCCTAAACTAATAAGATCTAGTCACTTCCGTGTGGCCGACCTGTGAGTTGCATTTACTTTGTCAGCTTGAAATCAGTAAACAACAACCACGGTGGGTAACTGAGCATTACCATACATTCTGCCTAAACTTAAGAACACAGAGGTAACTCAACAGAGCCAGAATGATCCTCATAAGCCTCCGCACTCATGAGGATCCATGCCTCTTAAAGATATTGGGCCAATGTGCTCGTGCTTTCAGTACAGGGGTATATACCCCAATGCGCAAAAGGCGATCAAGCCGACATCAGCCACATGGTCTTTTTGCTTTGGGTAGAGGTTCTCCGCTGTGATACTGACCTACATGCAAGTACTGTGAGACAACACTGATTTGTATTCTAGTTATTCTAAGGCGAATTCTACGCATATTTAACTCATTCTACCCCAGACACACCACAGCAAAATAAGGATCGACCATGATAGTTGAAGGGTAATGCCAGAATAGCTTGGCGCCTATGGGCGCCAAGCTATTCTGGCATTACCCTTCAACTATCATCGGGTCGATCTGTGTCCTGCACTAGAGTGCAGTCTTCATGGGACAACGGCAACATTTGGGGATTTCGATGTTGGGGTAGAATGAGTTAAGAGGCATAGATCCTAAAACTGCGGGGGCTCATGAAGATCTATGCCTCTTACTCAATCCAAGGTTAAGTGCTCTCTAGCCCGCCTCCTTCATATGCGTACTTCAGAACATCCTCTCTGTTCAACAGTCCCTGGGACATCCACCTGACAAACAATCCCCACGCCTGACTTGGCTTCAGTCCGGTTTTGCCTTTCTCCTGTATGGCATTTCCTGCGCTCCCAGGTTTCGAAGTATTCTCCGCTCCACTGTTGACTGTTGCCGTCCGACTGGTGGCTGTGGATTGCGCGAGCGCCTGCTGCAGCCGCTTCTGGAGCCGCTTCTCCTTAGCCCGGCGTCGTCTGTCCACGGCGGCGTTGATGGTGTAGAGGAAGGGGTTGAGGGCGGAGTTGAGCGGCAGCACCACGATGGCCATGGCCACGTTGACCTCGCCAGGGACGGCAGTTCCAGTGGCGGCCAGCAGCCCCAGCAAGCCGATGGGGAACCAGCACAGAAAGTCTGTCAACACCACGGTGAAGAGACGCCGCGCGATCGTCAGGTCTTTGGACTTGGCTGATGACGTAATGCTGCTGGCGCGAACAGACCAGAAGATGATCACCTAGGACAGGTATATATTTGTTTAGTTATTGCGGTGAATGGACGGACGGACGGACGGACGGATGGACGGATGGGTGGATGGATGGATGGATGGATGGATGGATGGATGGATGGATGGATGGATGGATGGATGGATGGATGGATGGATGGATGGATGGATGGATGGATAGATGGAATGAGCGATCCAGATGGAGTTAGTGAGCAAAAATGAGAGGCCTGTTCAATTTACCAGTTAGTCAGTCCCGGAAAGAAATAATTTCCTGACCTGTGCGTCAGCGTTATGGATGAAACGAATCAAGCCGGGATGATCGTCATGACGCCTGAAGAACACGTCGGTTCTAACGAAACTTAACTCTTTGACTGTTGCTGACGATAACGCTCGGCCACGGAAAAACTGTGTATTTACGCGTCTTTCAAACCGAGGGGTATTGCCAGTAGCAGTCAAGCGGTTAACCCTTTTAGCCCCAAGGTCCCATTTGTCAAATTTTAGACGTGTTGCCTAACGATTATGTTGCAGGAGCTTGATTGACCATGATAATTCAAGGGCAGTGCCGGATTAGCTTGGCGCTTTAGGCGTCAAGCTAATCTAGCACTACCCTTGAATTATCATGGTCAATCAAGCTCCTGCTGTAGGGACTCGGGGCTAAATGGGTTAAAGTCGAATCAGGAAATTAAAAAAACAAAACAAAACAAAAAAAAAACCAGGTATTAACCTACCTAGCCAGCTAGCTAAGGATCATCAGGAAGACCGGAAACATGCAATACACGAAAACGACCATGATGACCGCAGAACAGTCACTACCTGCTAAGAAAGGCCGACCGCGTCGCGCAGTGACAGGCACAGAACTACAGTTAGAAAGACAGAAAACGCTGACCTGTCCAACAGCGATGAGGATGAACAGGACAAAGTTGAGGCCGATCATGACGCCTGTGGAATAGTCTCTCCCCGGAAAGTCCGACCTCGTGATGGGCAGCGGTAGACAGATGCCGGTCTGAGCGTAGAATCGCCTGTGCGACGTCACCGGCAGGAGGGGGATACCGGCCAACACGAGCCCCAACCCCCAGGCTGTGACGCAGGCCGCGTGAGCTGAGCGGGGATGGAGGCGGGCAGCGCTGAAGGGGAAGCAGAAAACCAGCAACCTGGCAAAACAACACGAGGAGGCAAATACTGAAATCCGTGTGCTTCTCTGTTGCTTGATCAGTGCGTCTCAGTGCGTAGTGTGTATATGGTCGTCCGGCCGACGCCGGCCTCGGTTTGCCCGCGCACGGCCGTGCGCGGGCAAACTGAGGCCGACGTCGGCCCGATGTCCTTTTGCGAACTGGGGTGGCATTTCCCCGCAGACTAACGAAGCCGTGCTTGCGGCTACATGTGTGAATAACTGGTAATGTCATTGTTATGTAAACCTACAGAATGGTACAGTAAAATATGCCTGAATAGTGCCGCATTGTCATACCCGTTTATATTAAGCGCTACGGCTAACAAGTACCGCACCCATCGGGCAGACGAGGAGGACCGACATTTCTGACAACATACTTTAATATCAGTGTCCACCTAAGTATGATGGTATAAATAATCGCTAACTACGCCACCTGTCTAGAGTGATGAGACAGATCATGAAGGCCGACACCTCTGACGACAAGAGAGCCAGGAAGCCGGCCAGCTGACAGGCCATGCTGCTTTTCCACTGGTCGTCCTGCCACAGGTACACGCCTTGATACAGCCTGTCGGCCACGCCCACCACGGCCAAGTACACGCCCATTAGGAAGTCAGCCACGCACAGGTGCGTTACCAGGACGCCAAAGCCGCTGGGTGTCCGGCTCCTGAGGATCAGCACGCGGTAGAGCCAGGTGGCCAGGTTGCCCAGCAAGGCCAGCACGGCGAAGAGGGACAGCACAAGCCGGTAGACGTCGGAGCGCAGCAGAGCATGACAGGAGGAGATTTCGTCAGTCGGGGCGCGGCACTGGGACGAGGGGAAACCCACGGGCAGCGTGTCCGGGCAGCACAACTTGTAGTTGTCGGCGTACACGCTCTGCAGGCGGTTCAGGCTCCTGATGATCTCTCTTGGAAACTGGCTGACAGCACTGCGGCGCAGGTCCAACTCACGCAGGTGTGGCAGCGCTTGGAAGCCCGGTGCCAGCACACGCTGGATGGCGCAGTGAGACAGGTTCAGTTTCTGCACGTCCGGGAACACGTTTAGCACGCTGACGTCCAGCACGGGCAGGGAAACGTAGGACAAGTCCAGCACCTTCACGGAGATAGACACGGAGGTCGGGTCTGGGGTGGATGGGGGCAGAACGGATCCATCAAGCTGGTCTGGTGCAGATTGAGTCACAAAGACCCCTGCCAGAGGATTGCTCGCCAGTGACAGGAACGTCAAAAGAGGCAAGTTGACAAGATGGTTCACACTGAGCGTGACCAGGCGGTTGTGACTGAGGTCGAGACTGTACAGATTGGGCAGGTGGACGGCATGCAGTGTGGTGAGGCCACAGTCGGCCAGACTGAGATAGACCAGCATCGTGTTGTGCCTCACGTCCTCCAGCCTCAAACCGCTGCCCCGGGCATTTAGGTAACGGAGACTCGGGTACAGATGCACCGGAAACACCCGCGGGCAGTACACGGCCAGTCCGTAGCACGTGCAGTTCTCGGGGCAGTCTATGTCACACACCAGCTCGTCATCGCGCTGCGGACACTGGAACACGCCGTCACACACGTGGTCAGGATGCAGACAGACTTTAGACGCCCGACAGCGGTAGAAGCCCGGACACGTGTAGCCGTCACACGCCGCCTCGTCCTCTTTGCCTGGACAGTCGTTCACGCCGTTACAGCGCACGTACACCGGCAGGCAGTAGCCGTCTCGTGGACACTGGAAGTGGGTCTCGGGACACGTAGCATTGATCAACACTTTAACAGAAAACTTCCCCCGTCCGTCAAAGTCCACTCTAGCAGGAGGTGGTGGTGATCGCCACTGTTGTTCCGCATTGTAGTCCAAAGCTTTATACATTTCCTCACACCGTTCCTCGTCCACCCCGTTGATGCAGTTTTCTACCTTGTCACACAGGATGTCTTTCGGCACACACTGTGGACAAAACGACATCATGTACTTTACAGAGAGAAAAAATGAATATGTAATGCATGTTGTTGTTAAGTTGCTTTCATAAGTCTGCGCAATTTACACCCTCCATTGCCGAGTGGAAAATGCGAATATCACACAACTGCAAAAGACAAAGAACCTCATGAGCCCCCGCATCTGCAGGGGCTCATGAGGGTCTTTGCCTCTTGCTGACCCCATTCATATCCGTATTACTAGGACTGATACTATCAATAGGAGTTCAACCTGTGTTTTTAAACATAATTGTGCGTCCACTGACAGAGAAGGGGGCATAACCAGGAACCTTATTGATGGTTTCCAGGGAGAAATCATGGAGGACATTAGTTAGCAGGAAGACGCATCAGTCACCGATCCACCGTACAGCCAGGTTCATCCAAATAAACGGTTAGAATATTAGTCACCGTACACCGTCAGCCTTACCTGCTGGTTACCACAAGAAAAGTCCTTGATAACGTCACAGGGCGGGAAGACACAAAAGTCCTCATCACTGGCGTCACGACAGTCAGACCGAAAGTCACACACCAAAGTGTACGGCACGCGTTCCACGCCATTGGCGCACGTGAACTCTGGCGGAAGTGGCGTCACGGGCGCGTCACATGACCCGTAGTCGTGCCCCCAACACCCGCTCTGCATGTCACACGACAGGAACTCGTGCGTCACGTGACCATTCGGACATACCACGTGCGAGACGTTAGAGGTCCAGGTTGTCAGGCCGGTCAGCTGAATTTTGTCCGTTCTTTCACCTGCTTTGATCCTAGTGCCGTCAACTCCACGGTCAATTTCGCACAGAATATGAATCTGAAGATCCGCATTCAAGCAGTCTCGAACAGACGCAACGGCCAGGTTACTTGCAAGTTTACCTTGGGGAATGATGAAACCGCACTCATCCAGGTCAGTTGTCGGACCAGCTTCAGGATCTGTTGTACGATCAGCATGCAGAAAATATGCGACAGTTCCATCGGACCACTGAAGGCAGTTACGATACCTGTAACGCACACACACAAAAGACTTTAACCGACGTAGGTACAAATGTGCACGTGTTTCGATTAACCCATTTAGCCCCGAGTCCCTACAGCTGGAGATTGATTGACCATGATAATTCAAGGGTAGTGCCAGAATAGCTTGGCGCCTTCAGGCGCCAAGCTAATCTGGCACTACCCTTGAATTATCATGATCAATCTGTCTCCTGCAACTAGTACATTGTCATTAGGCAACACCTCCAAAATTTGAGACCTTGGGGCTAAAAGGGTTAAACTGTGGATGTTGGGGAAAAAAACGGACAAACATGAGACCTATTTCTGATTTCCGAAAATATCTAATAGCCTTGTACGTGTTTCATTCCTGCGATTTTCTTTGCGTTAAACTTACATGTTAGGAAGGGTTGAACTCGCCGTTTTAAGCCCAATGAAGATGTTGTAGTTGAGCTTGTTGAGCACCTTTGTGACATCACGCCACTCACTGGGTGTTGAGGGAGACCAGGTTAGCCCCGCCCAGGCGGCACATGTGGGAGGCGTTCGTCCACCCCACTGTGGTCTCCTGCACCACCAGGCGGTAACACCGCTCGCCCACAGACACCAAGACAGGGCCGCACCACACGCTAGCGTACTCGCACCCAGCCTCGTCTTCTGCGCCTGCGCAGTCCTGGTTGACGTCACACCGGAAGTGCTGCTGAAAGCTGGCAAAATACGGAATGAAACAGTTCCACTTGCCGTCTGGAAGCTTTTCTGGCAAAGCCGAGTCATTTAGGAACGACAGTATCAGCTTGAATCCTGAGAGCGTCTTGAGGGCATCCGACACGAAACGTACGAAGAAAACGTTGGTCTTGTATAGTTGAGGCAAGGGCCGGAATTCAGTGCATGCTCTGCGAACGACGTTTTCTGACTTGTTTCCGCCTGTGTAAAGGGCCACACTGTGACCTGTGCAGGCCATAGTCGCCCCTTCGACGTCCAGGTGCTGGAAGCTGGTCATGACGGCGTGATGGTCGGGTACATCCACCCGCACCCAACTGTCCATGTTGGGCGGGTAGAGAGTATGGCCGTCAAAGCCGGGTGTCTGGATGTAACCTGTAGAGGAAAAATATTTGGGCATAGACATATACTGACGAATGAAAAAAAAAATACGACATCATCTTCAGTGTTCCAATGACTCGAATGGAGTTGCATTTCTTTTGCTTGTGAGTATGTGCTGCATACTAAGACATACGAATATAAGAAATTACAGAGATGTATACTGACGAACAAAACAAATGCGACATCATTTGAGTCATCGGAAACACTGAAGTGTTACCGGCTACTGGACTGACATCGCATTTTATTTGCTCGTCATGAGTTAACTCATTCAGCCCGACGGCCGTATTTCCCAAATTTTGGAGGCGTCATCTAATGACTATGCGTCAGTTGCAGGAGATGGATTGACCATGATCATTCAAGGGCAGTGCCAGGATTAGCTTGGCGCCGACAGGCGCCAAGCTAATCTGGCACTACCCTTGAATGATCATGGTCGACCCATCTCCTGCTGTAGTGCGTCAGGGCTGAATGGGTTAAAAATGACCTCTTCGAAACTATCGGAGACTGATCGCCAGCATCCGTCATGAGGAACGTAGAGGCATAAATCCGTATGATGCCCAGCTTCTACGGGGGACTATGAGGGTCAGTTTCATTTGCTTTTGTATATGATAGGTTAAACCCCTTGTGCATGCAGCGACATGTAATGTTCACTTACGGGTCGTTCAGTACTTCTTTCCTCAACGAAAGAGGCATGATCATAGGGGCCTGACGAAGGTGCTTTGACTAATTCGCTGCGCCACCGCGTCACTAGCTCAATTCTGAATGTTTAGCAATTTGGCTCAGTGTTAGTAGCGCTTTTCAGTTGTCGCGATGATTCCTGCAGCAATCGTTGCGGGAAAATCAGCGCTACCAACAGCCAAATGGTTAAAGCTTCATTAGCATCTAGGGCAAACAGAGGAATGAATACTAATATGAAAATAAAGTGCACCCAGAAACACTTGCTTACGTTGTTATCATCATCGTGTAATGATTGTTTTCAAATGGGCATTGTGGTGTACGGGCGTCCGGGGTTGGTCTGTATTTTGAATTGAGCTAGTGACGCGGTGGCGCAGCGGATTAGTCAAAGCACCATCGTCAGGCCCCTGTGGTCCATTTCTGTCTGTACGTCTACTTTGCAAAGGTGTTTTTAACCCGAAATGTAATAAATCCCTCTGTACTTGTCCTTTATAAGCGCTTTTCTTTCTTTGTTGGGAATTTCTTGACTGTACCGGTGCCCGCATGCACACGGGCCCTTTGGGTGTCGGTATAGCGATTTTAGTCGCTCTGATTCCTGCAGGAATCAGAGCGACTGAAACCGCTATACCGACACCCAAAGGGTTAATGTCCATTAACCCATAAAGCCCTGAAAAACTACGACAGGATGTGGAACGACCATGATATTTCAAGATTGGTGTCAGAATAGCTTGGCGCCTCTAGGCGCCAAGCTATTCTGAGACTAACCTTAAAATATCATGGTCGATTTGTCTCCACAACTGTGATATAGACCTCTGAGGATATCTGCAAAAATTTGATAATTTCGTCCTCTGGGCAAAAGGAGTTAATGCTGGGATGGAAATGTTACCTTCAGTGTGTGAATCAAAGAACAGCTCAAGATGCGGTCTGGCCGACTGGGGCACCGCTGTAAAGTTGAGACGAATAGTGCAAGACTCCAGTACAATTGCTCGCAGGTCGATCGCAACCTTCTCTGTAAACGTGAACACGGGAGGGAGGATTTCACCCGCTGTGTTCGCCAAATGCTTTATTCGGACTCCGTCAAACAGGAACATTTTGAACCTTCCACTATTCATGCATTTGCCAGCCAGTTCTATCGTCTGGACCTTGATGACGAGATCGGGAGGTGCGGAGATCATAACGATGCAGGCGAAGGCAGAGACCTCCTTCCCTGTCCTGTTTACGATAAAATTGATGGCCCCCCCCCTCAGCGCTTTGTACTCGTAAGTGCCGCTGCTTGTCATGCATTTAGGAACCTCTTTCGTTGTTAATTGCAGATCTTCAATCCAACTGTCCTGCTTTACTGGAATGACGTAACTTGTGGACGTCGACGATTTCGCAATGGTTGATGTGGAGGTCGCCGGTGCTGCAACAGTGGGCGTGTGCTCGAAAGATCTCGTAGCGGCACTGCTTGTGACGACCCGTTGAACAACTTAAGGCCATCGGGTCAATGTCGGCCGCAATTGGCCCGCGCACGCCTGTGCGCGGGCCAACTACGGCTGACGTCGGCCCGAAGTCTTTTGCTTACTACTGCAGTGGTATTGGCCATAGTCGCCTGCTCGGCGTTAAACTCTAATAACTACTGCAGTGGTTTGCATGGGCGTGGACTGATACAACGGCCGGCGTGGTCTAAAAGCCAGTCATAGTCTACTGTTGTGACAGTATTCTACGACTGTTGGCTTACCTCGTTCAGTGCCCGTTGACGGGAGCTGTGTTTCTGCAGTCTTCGTCAGTTGAACATCAACACGCCCCAGCTGTCCTGGGAATATGGATTCAAAGCGTTGTCAGCAAGAGGCATAGATCCTCATGAGCCCCCGCGACTGCGGGGGCTCATGAGGATCTATACCTCTTGCGGTTGGGTGTGTTCAAATTCTCTCGGCACTGAACGGGTTACTGACTCCAGTCCGAAAGTTTTGGTCCACATTCATGCATGACAGTGCAAGCTCAGACTTCGGACTTTTAGACCACGACCGCCGGTTTCAGTGTACTTTATTCGGGACCGCTCCTGGTCTAAGACACAGTAGGCTAAGACTTCTGGCTTAGACTAAGCCGATCGTTTCAGTCCACGATGCTGAATACCACAGCTGATGTCGAAATAGCAGACATTTTAGTAGTAGGGTCCTTGGCTGATGCCGTATACTCCGCAAAATGTGTGCTCGATTCAAAGGTCCCATACTGTACAACCTCCTTCGTGACCTCAAGAGACGTCGGAGAACTAATCTGCGTGTACGCAGCTGGGTTATACGGCACGGACACGACAAGAGTCAGGAGGAACGTAAGAGGCATGGAGCTAGTGAGACCTGCCATAACTGATGACGTTTACCAGCAGTCACTGAGGCGGCATGGGACTAAGTGAAGCTTGCCATGACTGATGAATGTTACCAGCAGTCACTTTGAAACACGCCAAGCTCTCGTAGAAACAGAGATCTTATATTTCGATCATGTTCTTCATTATGTGCGCCTTCAATGAAGGATAATGATGAACCCTTTTACCCCTGGGACCCTGCAGCAGGAGATGGATTGAGCATGATAATTCAAGGGTAGTGCTAGATGAGCTTGGCGCCTAAAGGCGCCAAGCTCATCTGGCACTACCCTTGAATTATCATGATCAATCCTTCTCCAACAACTGGGACATCGTTGATAGACAAACGCCTGCAAAAGTTTGGAAATGCGACCGTGGGGTTAAGAGGGTTAATTGAGTCATGCCCTTCAAAAAATATTGTCTCAAACATTTAATATTTTTTCTGGAGGAAAATGTTTTCTGTTCACTGTGTCAAAATTCGACAACTCATTTTCTCTCTGAAGTATTGCTGGATTTGAGGCAGGAATCGATGGAATACGCATGCAAACACGTATAATTAGACATGTTACCACAAAAGACGCAGACGGACCTAGTAATCCTGAAAATTTGTCGGCTAGACTCACACAATAAAGTTTTTGAATTGAATTGAATTGAAATATGCCGCTTCTCACGATAAAAATTAGCGGCAACTGCAGCGCAGTTCAGATTTAAACGTTTGAATTTTCAGCTTGTTATATATGCGACGATGATCAAAAATCAACCATAAGCGGTAAAAACATACCCCCCCCCCACCCCCCCCTCTCCCCCCCCCACCCCCCTCTCCCCCCTTGGAAAATGTCTCTGAAATAAGAACTATTGCAGATTCATTCCTTGATAATCTCGCCAGCCTGATGCACACCAATGTAAATGAGCCAGCAAGAGGCACAGATTCGGATGAGCTCCCGCAACTGCGCGTGCTCACGAGGGTCTATGTCTATTGCATTTGGGTTCTGCTCGTTGCGTTCTGGCCGTCAAAGCATGGTAATATTTTGTACCTGACAATCATGAAGAAGGGTAAATATTTTAATGACACACAATGGAGACTGAACAGGGATCTATTTAAACAGTGGTGATCATTAGCACTGTTGTCTTATGTTTAAAAAAAACAACAACTGATAAGCCAGAGGTGTGCTATGCACGCAGAGATCATTTCAAGTTAGCCCGCCCTTGCCGTCATCAAGCACGCGCAAGCAATCCCATGAACACGCGCGTGCGCACACACACAAAAGGGCGTATGAAAAGGACACTTAAAAAGCACGAGCATTTTTATTTTCTTTTTGGTAATCCTTAAAAGAGCATCATCACTATACCATTATTCAACAACTTGAAGTAGATATTGCACACACTGATCAATCGGAAGATAAGAACTTTGTTATTTTTCTTTTATATAAATGTCATTCAGATACATGTCTTCCTTATTTTATGTGTGATAATTATATTGATACGCCTTGTCTGCTGTGTTAAATGATCCATAAATTCTTCAGCCCAGTTTCTTTAACCCTTCTAGCCCCGCGGGTGCATTTTCACAAAAATATTGAAAGTGTTACTTAACGACTGTGTACCAGTTGCAGTAGGTGAATTGACCATGATATTTCAAGGGTAGTGCCAGATTAGCTTGGCGCCTAAAGGCGCCAAGCTAATCTAACACTACCCTTGAATTATCCTGCTGTAGGTTGTTGGGGCTAAAAGGGTTAAGAATGCTATGCAAACGTGTATTTAGTTGATAAACCAAACCAGGTGTTTATTGGCAAATATTCACTAAACTCCATTGCTGTAGGTTGTTGGGGCTAAAAGGGTTAAGAATATTATGCAAACATGTATTTAGTTGATAAACCAAACCAGGTGTTTATTGGCAAATATTCACTAAACTCACTTATACTTCAAGGAAGGAATTGTCAATTTCGCCGAAAGACACGAGATTTGCAAATTGTGAACCGTTCATTGTCATTGCACAGAAATGACACCCAACTGCAAGAGACATAGACCCTCAAGAGCCCCGCCAACTGTGGGTGCGCATGATGATCTACGTCTCTCGCTGGCCTCTTTCACGTTCCTGCGCATCAAGGTTATTCGTGGTAATAAGGCGAGGCCTGTGTTAGAGACGCCAGTTTTAGATGCTGGCATGAGTGGGATTAACCTAACCCATTTACTTCCGAACTAAGAAAAAGTGAAGGCGATTCAGCTGCACGGGACGTAGATCTTCATGAGCTCCGCAGTTGTGGGGACTCCTAAGGCTCTATGCCTATTGCTGAAACCACTTTGTCTTCATGCTCCTTTGGCGGCTGGCGATTTTTGACGTTGAATTTACAATGATGTTTAAAAATTAATAATATTAAAAAATAAAATAAATAAATAAATAACACAACGTGCGTTCACTGATAGTGAAAAAGTTAATGATTATTTGTTTTTATATAAAAAGATTATAATTTAGTCTAGAAATTTCTTTTCAACAGCACAAACAGCACCAGATCTCCATTCCTAATTACAATGAGAGACAAAAAATACTTTTGCTTTAAAAAATAAAATCATAATTTTTAATTTTTATTTACTTTTTGTACAAAACAAAAAATAAATAAATAAATAAATAACAAAATTATGCGGCGAGAAATATAAGATTTTGGTTTTCGAAGCTGGGCTGTCGCCTCTTTTTCATCACCCCCCCCCCCCTCCCTCCGCCTTCCACCCATTCCCCCCCCCCCCTCCCCCTCCCAACAATCTCCGTTGTTTGAACTTATTTGGACTGTCGGAGGTTGGACTGTCACTCTGACTCCCCTCCTCCCGCTCTGTCATCAACCCCCCCCCCCTCGTCCACCCATCGCCTCCCCCACTCCCCCCTCAACAATCCCCGTTTGGACTGTCGGAGGTTGGACTGTCACTCTGCCGACCACCCCCCCCCCCCTCCTCTGACGTTTTGGAGACTAGGAAAAAAACTTGTCTGGCATGTTGGCCCCCCCCCCCCCCCCCCCCATCAAACACCCCCAATGAAAAATATCTCCCTACGCATAATGGCGGGTCTATCTCGTGCACTGAAACCTAAAATGGCAGCAGTGTTTGAATTTTTGTTTACCTTGGGTTCTTTTCCAAAATAAAGACGAAACCTAAGTAAACTGAATTTCAAATCGCTTTTGTGCTCTCCTCTACCTTTGGATTCCGGATCTGTCACGGACGTAAACACCACTGAAGGGCAGATAAACTATTCTTAACCCTTTTAGCCCCGGATCCCTACAGCAAGAGATGGCTTGACCATGATAATTCAAGGGTAGTGCCAGATTAGCTTGGCGCCTGAAGGCGCCAAGCTAATCTGGAACTACCCTTGAATTATTATGGTCAATCCATCTGCAACTGGTAGCATAATTCGTTAGGCACATAACCCTCCAAAAATTTGAGAAAATGGGGACCCTTGGGGACTAAAAACGGGTAGTGAAGGCTGTCGTCGTCCTATACACGGTATACTGCACAGACTCAGACCTCACACACGCACACACACACACACACACACACACACACACACACACACACACACACACACACACACACACACACACACAGAGAGAGAGAGAGAGAGGCGCCGATGTTTTATTGTATTCAGATTTCGAGTCCACATACAATGATCGTGACTAATCCGCAACAGAAAGTTTCTTCATCATGGAGCTGCACACATACACGCTCGCACGCCCTCACACACACACACAAACATAGACACTCATACACAAACTCATGCACAATCAATACGCGCGCGCACACACACACACACACCACACACACACACACACACACACACACACACACACACACACACACACACACACACACACAGCGCGTCACTCACTGACAAGCGCGCGCATACTGTACCTGTCCCACAAAAAACAACTCTGACATTCTTACGTTGTCTTTACTTCAGCACGTACACTGATTTTGCCCCATGTCTTGCCCGTCCAAGAAGCATGGATACGCACAACAGGGACACGCAAGAGGCATAGATGTTTATGAGCCCCCGCACTCGCGGGGGCTCATGAAGATCTATGTCTCTTGCAGTTGAGTGGCGATCACATCTTTTCTTGGCAGAGAGGTTAGTTTTCTTTTTCTTTTTTTGTAGTTTAGGGTTAAGACACTCTTGCCCGGGACCGAAATCTTCAGATTTTGAAGTTGCCCTCTGAAGGACTGTATTACAATTCTAGAGGCAGATTGAGCATGATAGTTCAAGGGTGGTGCCAGAATAGCTTGGCGCCTGCGGGTGCCAAGCTATTCTGGCACCACCCTTCAACTATCATGCTCGATCCATGTCTTGCTTTGGTTTGTCGGGGCCGAGTGAGTTAATATCCACGCCACAAGAGATCATGAACGGGGTTACAGAAGACACACACAGCTATTGCCATGCTGTCGGGGGACGGGACCGTGGCTCGAACTCGACTGAGGCTATCGGGGGCTCGCAACAGCAGTGAAAGGGCAGAGTACTGCAATTTTTATTACAGGATAAAGATACCCCCCAAAAAAAAAAAATGTACATGATTTTACTGACGCATACCATTTTTATTATTCTCTTCGCTGATATTAGACGCAGAGTATGTTCTGAGATCATTGTAAAATATACGTCAAATGTCCCCCCTGTAAATTGCTTCAGCAAGAGGCATAGATCCTCATGAGCCCCCGCAACTGCGGGGGCTCATGAGGACCATACCTCTTGCAGTTGCGCAGTGTGTTTTTTTGTGTTTTTTTTTTTTAATCGGCCATTGAGATGACCATAGTCGCCTGCTCGGCGTTAAACCCAGTAACTAACTTTATTTTATCGCCAGTGAACGGGTTAACTCTTTGATGGTCGGTAACGCTTTTGCTCAACGTGACTCCTGCAGGAATCATCTCGACGAAAATCGCTACCGACAGAAAAAGGGTTACAGAGAAATACAAGTTTTATTATTTCACATCACCGCCCTTTCTTCAGGATAGTCCAGGAAAAGGAGGAGTCAGCACTATCGTAAATCTACATGTACTTCGGTCCTTTTGTCGTGGGCCAAAGTCCACTCGAGCGGTCGAAAAGTGTGCTCTCAAGTGTTGGTGTTATTCGTAAAAGTTTTAATACTGTAACCGGACTCACTCAGTGACTCGGTGTAGGCGACTTAAATAGTTTATCAGATAGACAAAAACTGCCCATCTAATACAGTACTCAAGTGCCTACAGAGTTTAAGTCCGAATTCCTTTTGTGGTCTAGGGAAGGACTGGAGATTGCAGTGGAGAGTAGATAAATCTACTCTAGTCTCGCATGCGCACAACTGAAATCCGTCAGTGTTTACTCTTGCCTCGCGTTGTGTTCAAAAAGCCAAAGTTGCTTGCGCAATGGACCGACCACAGTATCCAGAAAAACCCTATTTTGACTGGACTTGTTGTTATCGTTCCTACTGAGCTGCTAGTAACGTGCGCTCGCACGATCAGTCACACCGTCATACATGCACGGACGTACGCACACACAAACCTCTCGCACGTACACACGCACAGTCTCAGTCTCGCTCTCACTCTAGCCGCTGAGCATCATAAGATAGAAGTAAGGTTCCAAGATTTATTTGTACCAGAAAAGCATTCATAATAAAACAACACAATCAAAATTAGTCAAACCAGTGCAAGTGCTAATAACCTTAAACACACATAGGCATAACACCTATACCTTCGATTACGACACCTAGCAGACCTATCTCCTATGCCTGACACCTACAACGATTCCTAGCGAACCTAGCTCCTAGGCCTAACACCTATACGCACTTACCAATAAAACCTACGCGCTGTCCTAACGCATCCTAAACCCTATTTGGGTGAACTAAACCGAAACACTACTGTCCCTATAGGATAGGGCCGGGGTGGTTCGAGATGATCATTATTCACAACCGTCTCGTGGGGTAGGGTCGGGGTGGCTCGAGGTGATCATTATTCACAACCTCCTCGTGGGGTAGGGTCGGGGTGGCTCGAGGTGATCATTATTCACAACCGCCTCGTGGGGTAGGGCCGGGAAGTGTGAGAGATCATTATTCACAACCGCTCACGGGGGAGAGGGACTGGAATGTGAGAGATCATTATTCACAACCGCTCACAGGGGGAAAGGGACTGGAATGTGAGAGATCATTATTCACAACCGCTCACTGGGGGAAAGGGGAGGGTGATCATTATGCACAACCACCGACGAGACTTGCTTGCTTGCTTTCTTGAAGAGGGATTGGGACTTCCAGCTGTCGCTGATTTCGTCCAGGGGGGGGTGGGCCAGGGGAGGTTGAGGGGGGGGGGGGGTTGTCGTTCTGTCTGCTTGCCGCTCCGTTGCGCTGCTGGCTGGTGGTGCTGCCGGGGCCGGGTGGTTGGTAGTGCAGGAGGCAGGTGGTAGGCCGGGGGCCGTCGCCTATCGCCAGGCTGGTGGGTGGTGGTGTGCCAGCCACTCCAGTAGATGTTGTAGGAGTGGTGGCGGTGGTGGTGGGGGTGGCCGGGGGAACCGTGGCCGGTTGTAGTGGATCCGTCACCAACAGCGACGCCCACCACTCCTCGCCACACCGCCACCGACGAGACTGAGAATCGGCCGCTTTATATAGGCTCCCAGCCTCTGGGTCCGGAAACTACGTCACAGCTTCGCGCGTGTAGTCCGCTACACACTAACTAGCTAAGTCAGCAAAATTCTCGCTCACAGTGCGCCCAGCGTGCACTAAACCACTGAACTCTGACTCGCTGGTAGTAACTAGCGATAGCGTTAGCAGAGGGCTCCTCTGCTACAATACATCTCCACAAGAAAAATCAGTGGACGATTTCTTTACAGGTTCACAAAATAATGTACAGTGTAATGAAATTGTGTTGCATTGATTAAAACCTAACCTCTTGCACATTCGCAAAAGTTTCTCAACAAATTTAGTAGTGAATATACCCTAAAACGCAAAGTCGAAACAAAAGAATTCACCGTGCATATATACATTCCGGCGTTGTCATAAAACAGCTAGTAAAACTGTCTAAAAAAAAAAAAGGGGGGGGGGGGGGGCGGAGAAAAAAAAAGACATAATTACGCAGTGCTTTGCAAACCACTGACCATAAACTGTGGTCCGTCTTGATCCTCGTGTGAAAAAAACTCATCGTCTTGTTTCATCTTTAACTCATTCAGCTCGACGGTCGTATTTCTCAAATTTTGGAGGCGTCATCAAATGACTATGCACCAGTTGCAGGAGATGGATCGACCATGATAATTCAAGGGCAGTGCCAGGTAAGCGTCGCGCCTTCAGGCGCCATTCTAATCTGACACTTCCCTTGAATTATCATGGTCGACCCATCTCCTGCTGTAGTGCGTCAGGGCTGCATGGGTTAAAGACACACACACACACACACACACACACACACACACACACACACACACACACACACACACACACACACACACACACACACACACACACACCCTACATAAATGGAAACAAAATTGAACGTGGACGATAGGAAAAGCAGGCCATGGTACAAAACTGAAACACTTTTGTAGACAAACAGGTAGAGAAATCGCCTTATCTACTCTGTACGCAGGCACACACACTACACCCCCCCCCCCCCCCCAAACAATACGCTCAGTGTAGCCAAAAGATAACCACTTGGCTCTTTTACCCTGTGAGCGAGTATAACAGTATAACAGTAATAAAATAACTATTCTATAAGTTTGCCTTCAGGTTAAGGGCATTGACCCAGTGCGCTAAAGTCCATCGGGCCGACGTTGGCCGCTGTTGACCCGGGCAAGGAACAGCGTCCGCTTTCGGCCCGATGGAGATTTTGCGCACTGGATTACTGCTTCTTGGTGTCCCGGCTTGCATGTAGACACAGTGTTTCGCCACTGATGCGCACAGGCTCACAAACATCCGCAAGAGGCGCAGATTCTCATGGGCCCCTGCAGATGCAGGGGCTCATGAGAATCTACGCCTCTTGCTAGCCAGAGATGGACTCCGGCTGGCCCTCTGAAGGAAGGGATCGGATTGTCGTGTTTTTAGCAGACGGGTGTGAGAATCAACATCGAGTAGGTGCTTCGTATTATTTCGCCTTGTCACCGTCATTCTGTCCTTGTCACCGTCATAGCGTCCTTCAGTGGGGACGTGAACATTCATTTCTGTACCTGCTCAGGTAAGTGCAGCTTTATGTTTTGTTCCTAGGGCAAGACATAACTTTGATTGCATCTGCCTCCATAGCGCGTGGCACTACTGATGTAATGAATATTTATTTCTCTCTCGCGTTCAGAACCATTAGACCATAGGCAAGCGTGTATGCAAGAATTATCTGAAATTCCGTTATACAGGAGACACACACAGCTATTGCCTATGGAGTACGACCTGAATTGGCATGAAATCAGGTGCACTGCAGCTGTTCCACTTTGATGCAACAGGATCTTTCAACAAACACTGCTATGCAACAAATCCGGATTGCGAGCCATGCTGTCGGGGGACGGGACCGTGGCTCGAACTCGACTGAGCTATCGGGGGCAATAAATTCTGAATACAGTGCGAGTTAACCTCTACAATAGTGAAAAAAACAACACTATCCAACTGCAAGAGGTATAGATCCTCATGAGCCACCGCTGTTGCGGTGACTCATGAGGATCTATACACCTTACTGAAAGCACTTGTAAATCCATGTTCATTTTGACGTCTGGGGACCTCTAACGTTGAAATTCAACTTGAATCCACAGTGATTTGACGGAAAAATGCAATCTGTGTCCACTCGCAATGAAGGGCTTAAAGTGAATTTCAAACCATTCTCGTTTCAACATGCACTTGTGCAGATGTCAAACAATGAGAACCTGATTCGGTTGTTCGTGGTGTTTTATTTCGTTAGCTTTTATGTGTTTATAAGTTTGCAGGTGAGTCTATCCGAAACACTACAACAGGAGATAAGTCGACTATGACAATTCAAGGGTAGTGCCACATTAGCTTGGCGCCGTCAGGCGCCAAGCTAATGTGGCACTACCCTTGAATTATTACGGTCGATCCATCTCCTGCAACTGGTATAGTCGTTAGGTGACACAAACTAAATTTGAGAAATGCGGCCGTGGGGTTAAACGGGTTTAATAAGACATTCATCAAAAAGTCCTCAGGCCGACATCTGTCTTAGTTGGCCCGCATGCGTACGGCCGTACTCGGGAAACTAATGCTGACCACGGCACAATGGCTTTCGCTTTACTGATATGTGAAGCCGTTTTTTTTTTTTTTTTTTTTTTTTTTTTTTTTTTTTTTTTTTTTTAATTTTTTTTACGTTCACAGGTAAGTAAACATGTTGTCACGGGAGGTGATTCCTTCGGTTACAGACATGAAAGAAACTGCGAAAGATTAATTACATGCACATGTAACAGAAATGTTGCTATGGCTGTCGGTAGCCTGGCGCTTTTTCATGGAGTTGATTTTTTTTTAATTTTTTTTTTAGGAATCATCGCGACAAAAACCGCTACCGCCAGCCAAAGGGTTGACTGCCGGAACACAAGGCACATCAATCAAATACAAGAGGTTGCGGGAGCTCCGCATGAAAATCCATCCTCTTGCTGACCTAATTTACAGCCTGTTCATCCGCTGACAGGTTTAGGCCTATCCGGCGGTCAACATGTGGATGGTTTCAGATAAATGTTATTTTTCTAGTGCACTGGCAGTGAAGGGTTAAATAACACATTCAAGGCGCGGTGTATCCGGATACAAGTTAGTATACCGCGTATCCGGGAGCAACACGTTTCGAATATATTATCGGTTAAAGTTACATCGGACACGTTCTGTAGAATGCACTGAGCACACGAAATATTCATTTCCTTCCACTCTTCAATCCTTCTGCGATATGGAAGATAAGTAGCGACTGATCTCTATATCTGTTTGTTTGTCTGTTTTGAAAAAGGGGATTTACCCGAAATATTAATAAATTGTGTTGTAACTGTCTCTTTTCTAAGCGTGTTTCTTTCTCCGTTGGGTTCTTCTCTGTCCATTCTTCAGTCTTTCATTTACATCACGCGAGTACGAGCGTGAAGGTCTTCGTGACCTAATTCACATTGTTCATGATTTCGAATCTACTGAGTCTGTTTAATTTCCATTTCATTACCTGAACATGTTAACCCTTTTATCCCCACGGGTGCATTTCCTAAATTTTTAAAGTGTTACTTAACGACTATGTACCAGTTGCAGGAGGTGGATTGACCATGATAATTCAAGGGTAGTGCTAGATAAGGCGCCAAGCTAATCTGGCACTGCCCTTGAATTATCATGGTCAATCAATCTCCTGCTGTAGGGTGTTGGGGCTAAATGGGTTAATCTAATTGAAACGTTGACCCATACTAGCCTTTCAGAGTCCATTTAATTCGTTGTCTACGCACTTCGCCGGAGACAGATTGACCGCTAAACGTTGAATGCAAGCATGTAGTTTAAGCAAATAACGGTGTACATTTCGAGGAGTTATGGCACAGAAATCTGAAATTAAGACTAGAGGTAGAAACTAATCAAGGAAGATGTGGCTAATACCATATGGTGGCAAGCAGCATATCCGATATGCCTAACACTATGCACCAGTTGCAGGAGATGGGTTGACCATGATAATTCAAGGGTAGTGCCTGAAGGCGCCAAGCTCATCTGGCACTACCTTTGAATTATCATGGTCAACCCATCTCCTGCTGTAGTGCGTCGGGGCTAAATGGGTTAATGCAACCCAAAATATAGCCGGGTTTCATACAATATTTCTATGTCCATTTTTGATGAAAGCGAGATTTACACTGGCTTTTGCCACACAGCGGCAGAATTCGCAGATGAATGATTCTATACCTCTTCTTTGCTTACCACGTTCGAGACATGTTGCACGTCTTGAATGAGTTAAAACAGAAGCTCTGCTGAGTAATTTGACGGTTCTGCCTGGAAAAGTGTGCCAGCTAGTTATCTTTCACGTACATTCAGGAGCAGGAGCAGACATGGCCCAAAGCAAACAAGAATGGCAAAGCCTTCGTGGCTCACGTGCATGACGGATCCACATTAGTCTGTCCTTCGTGACCTCGACCTTTCCCGTAGGTCACTGAAATAAACTATGATAAAAAGACTTCTGATGGGTGGGCGTGGAGCGCGTATGGGCTTTTTCGAGCGCAGATATCCCGTCTTGACTGAACTGAACTAAGCAAGTGGTCAAGTGTCTTAATATAACGTCTTATACCAGCAAAATCCACGTTTTCTCAAAATCTATGCGTTGACCTTTGCAAAGGTTCAACTAATTTAGTATGCATCAGCTACCATTGCGCCAAGTTTGATTGAAAAGTTTGCAAAAACGCTGATGAAAACTAAAGTTACACGCAAAAAAGTATTTTTTTTAACACATTTGCTGACCTCATGTGACCCTTGACCTTTTTGATGGGTCATTCAAATTAGTATGCATAGAAATGTTGTACCGTCAGGTATCTCTGTACTAAGTTTGGGCTTGAAGTTGAAAATAGTATATGAAAAAGAAAAATCATCCTTTATCAAAATATGGCTACTTTTGACCTATTTCTGCCCCCCCCCCCCCCCTGTGACCTTAACCTTTGAATTGTATAATTATATTAAGAAAGGGCTTGCCACAAAGTATCCTTGGGCAAAGTTAGAAGGCTGTGGCTTGAATAGTCTCTGAGAAAATGTCAACCTTAAAGTTTACCGCGGAGGACGGACAGACGACAACTGGCCCAGAACATAAACTCACTTTTGCTCTGCACGTGAGCCAAAAACGAGGTACATGTACTCTGGCCATACCATGCCCAGTGGACCCCCCCTTCACCCCCCCCTCCCCCCTTTCCACAGTCTACGATCGTTCAAGGCAGACGTAACTACCTTTTCGCTACTATTACGCAGTGCTTGGCAAACCACTGACTATAAACTGTGGTCCATCTTGCTCCTCGTGTGAAAAAGTCCTTGCCTTTTTTCTTCTGTACAGACGCAATCCTCAACTACCATGGATTCGAAAGGCAAACCAACGGACTCCCCATATCCATATCCTACGGTGCAAGTGGAAAAGCAGGCAGGTCCTCCAAAGACCACACGGCAACGCGGTATGAAATACCTGAAGGAAAACGCGGTCCTCCTGCTGACCCTGGTCGGCGTGGTCTTCGGCTTTGCGATTGGTTTTGGGGTGAGAGAGCTGAAACCATCTGCAGACGCCTTGATGTGGATTGGTGAGTGTGTTTTTTTTCTTACTCTGCACTCTACTAACCTTTTCACTGCCGCAGCACAGGAAACAACGCCCAAAGGCAATAGACACAGACCCCCATTGTCCCCAGCATATGAGGGGCCCATGAGGATCTATGCTTTTTGCTGACCCCACTTTGTAACCATGTTTGTTAGACGGTTCGGGCTCTTTGGCGTTTTCAAAAACACAGTTTGGGATCACTGGCAGTGAAGGGGTTAAATAAGAGCCACGAACATGTGACCGTGGATGTTGGTTCTCTGTACAAGTTCAGGGAGGACCAAATCCACTCGGCCGTCGCCAAGATGTAGTAGATTTCTTGTCGGGCGAAGCAAAATCATGTTTCTGGAAGCCCAGACGGCGAATGCAGATATTCAAAATGCGACCACACACAGAACTGTTCGGCCTACCTTAACCCTTTGGCTGTCGGTAGCGACTTTTAGCAATCATCGTGACAAAAATCGCGACCGACAGCCAAAGGGTTACAAAAAATCGAGATTGAGGAAACTTAGACCGCAGTCCAAATGAATCATAAGATCCTGGAACATTTGGTCCTTCCTGCAAAATAATGGACTTGACTGGTTTGGTCTTACACCGGGAGATGGAAGGACTGTGACAGTCGAAAGTGAACAGCAGATTAGCTTGCCACTTTTCAGTGCGAAAGGTAATTTTTGCTCTCTTTGACATATCATTGTCTATTATTCTCCCTCTAAGGAAGGGATGGCCAAATGCTGGCGTTTTTAAAGGTCTCTTCTATTAATAGGAGACGTTATAATGGGACGCGCTGGAGCGCTTTCTGTAGCATGCCCATTGCGTCATAGGCAGGCAGGCCTCAAACTCGGATATTGATGTAACAAGATAAAATTACTTTTCTTCTTCGTAATTAAAACAAATCCTTTTAATGATGCGACGCGCTGGAGCGCTTTCATTAGCATGCCCGTGACGTCATAGGTGGGCAGGCTCAAACTCGGATAGTGAAGTAACAACTGAGATGCTCTAGAACGCTAGCCGCGCTGCGTACAATTAGCGGGAAGCGCCGTGTGTGTGTGTGTGTGTGTGTGTGTGTGTGTGTGTGTGTGTGTGTGTGTGTGTGTGTGTGTGTGTGTGTGTGTGTGTATGTGTGTGTGTGCGTGCGTGCGTGAGTGCGTGCGTGTGTGTTTGTGTGTGTGTGTGTGTGTGTGAGTGAGAGAGAGAGAGAGAGAGAGAGAGAGAGAGAGAGAGAGAGAGAGAGAGAGAGAGAGAGAGAGAGAGAGAGAGAATCTCTGATGTTTGTGTACTAATAGGCTTGCACATTCAAGAAATGTTTCATTCAAGATGTATTTCGGAGAGTCTCCGAGCATATAAATTGGATGACTTCAGTATTAAACGACGTTTTCATTGTTTATTTTCTTTTCGTTTACAAACAAATATTAAATCAACCATTTTTGGGGTGAGCATTTGCCCAATACCCTTACTTTACCGACAAAGTCATGAACATTCGTGGCTGGATCAAGGAAACTGACTGAGATATGCACATTTAAATTAATGTGTGGGTGCTCCTGAACCCACGTTGTCAGTTGAAGGTTTAAGATATAAAAAAAAAAAAAAATGCCGTTATAGAAAGTCGGTTGACCCGCGTTTTGAGTCCGCAATTTTTGATATATTCACTTGAAATTTTGTATAAATCTAGCTTGGATAAAGACACTGGACGAGTTTGTCAGCCCGCTTTGTACCTCTTCAACGTTTTCGTTTATTAAAAATATTCATTGCACGCAAAAATGTGAAAAGCACTGTTACCATTGTGGGTTGTGTTGTTCTGTGGGAGCATGTGTGTATTAATCGTAGGAAACGATCCGATATTTATTTGAGCTACCATGATTACGAATCACGTACCTTTTTAGTAAGATTCGCTATCGTTCGCGCAGAGAGCGGAATTGGCTTTGTTATAATACGCTAAGATTGGTTCGGAAGTTTCTAGCAAAGTCGCACGGAGAAGAGCGGTCGATTTTTGTGATGCGTAATTTCGCTGAGAATAGACCAGAACGTTCGAGCGAAGTCGCGCTCTATCTAGTGACCTCGTATGTGTGACGTCAAAGTGTAGGCAACATTTTGCAACACAGTATTAAAGCCGCTCTAATACTCATAGTCATAGTTGTTTTCTGTACGCGTGAAGTTAGCAGCCGGTCAGTATGTAATGAAAGATCGTGAAACTTCCAGAAAGTGTGGGAAAGGTCGTGAACTGTGTACCATACTTTGGTGAGACGTCATAACGCGCCGGAATTTCCCAAAATTGGGGTTGACATTAGCAGTCGAATTTTGTAGAATATTGTAGTCTATTCTAGAAAGTTCTTTTACATCAATATTTATGAGTTTCGGTTACGTGTTCTGTTCTGATTGGTTGTGTTGTATGAATTTGCTAGATTATTCTGGAAAGCTATTATACTATAAAAGATTGTGCTGGGAAGCGTTTTTGTACATTGTCAGTGATGGAGTTATGCAGTTGTTAGTGTTTACATTGTATGATAGCTACAGTATGTCAAAAGAGTGGATACATTGTAGAGGAGACATTGTAGCAGTGTTGGTGCATTTGTGAATGCATTGTTTGGAGATTGCATCGCTGCAGTAAAATATTGTTGGAACTGTTACTCTAGTGTGGTCTACATTCTTATGCCACGTGTGACAAGTTGCATCTGAATGAAGTTTATTTAAAAGAACCTTACGTGCGTGCGTCTGGTGTGATATTATACTACGACTACGACTCAACACGTAACAAGCACCAGACACGTCAGTGTTATACAATGTTTCTGAATTGACGCAAAGCGCCAGTTTTATACAGGTATCGACGCAATGCTCTCTATCTCTCTCAGTTTGATTTATGAAGACAGCCTCTAATTTTCCTAAGATGTCTGCGAGCGTATTCTGTGCAAAAGCAGGAAAATGATGCAAACTCATACAGAAGAGAATTTGTGGGCTGGTTCATCCCATCTTGTTTTAATTTATTCTTTTTTTTTTTACTTTCATATTTTACGGGGTGGGGGGGGGGGGGGTGGACAAGAGGAGGAGGGATTCCTTGATTATTTGAGACTAGATTCTACAAGTTCATGCACGTAGGAAACTCGCAAAGTTTGTCTTTTCACAACTTCTACTTTATCTATTTCATCACGCGATTACACAGGCAGAAATGCTGCAGCAAACCGGCCTATTAAACATACCACGGTAAATCTTGTGATCGTCAAAAAAGTATGTCAATAGTCTAGCTGTAAAGGAGAGTTCACGGGAGAAGTAGAGACACGCGGCGCAGTTATATTTTATATGATAGGCGGCAGACAAACAAAGACAAAAAGAGAGAGTGTCAATTACACTGAAAAATGGTCTTTCTTATGTCAAGGGTTGCCAGAAAAAAAGAAGACACGAACAGTACCCGGATACACTGTACACTTCAGTCCCTAGCACCATCCACCTGTACATATCCCTCCCCCCCTCCCCCACACACACTCTAAAAACGAATCAGCTTGTGAAAGCGTGACTCAAACTGGAGTATAATCGGATTGCTGCCCTCAAACAAATCATAAAAGCATGATTTATAAGCCATAAGCTACTCTGATCATTTCTCCAGTGAACGTCATAAACCAATTCATTGCAAGAGGTATAGATCCTCATGAGCACCCGCAGATGAGGGGGCTCATGAGGATCTATGTCTCTTGATGTTACTATTTAATATAATTCGGACTCGCGGGCTAGAGACAATCCAAATTAGTTTTGCTACTGTAATCTAACTTTTATATAAAGTTCATGTGAACACAATCGTGCGGCGGGATGGAAGATACCACAACTGTAGCCAAACGCCCTGAACATCGCACGACCCAGAGAACTGGCGACATAAGCTGGGGTCACAGCGACATGACGGAACGACATAGAAAGCTGAATGTTGACAAATTTGGAAGCAAATTGCGTAACGACAAAATACGACAGTGGCCTAGTAACCCGTTGGGGCCATCTCCTCTAAACATGGCACAGCAAAATGTATATTTTAGTCATATCTCCTGCTCCCAGCGGGCTAAACAACCCCCAAAACTATCTAAAGTTTGCAAGGACAGCGGCGCAGAGACCGATTATAAACACAAGCAAAATCTGCCATATCCGTGTCTTATGTTTGCAGGTATGCCTGGTGAACTGTTTCTACGTATGTTGAACCTGATGGTTGTTCCACTTGTCATCGGCAGTGTTATTTCAGGTAATTATAATACTATCACGAACCCTCGTTCAGATTTACGAGTCTGCGCTGGCAACTGATAAAAATATGAAGTCCACTAATTCGAGACGTGCCGCATCCTGATACGCGGCATAATGCCGCGTATCCGGATGCTGCACGTCTCGAATGTGTTAAAAGTCTTCGGGAGAAGCTTTGCCTTGGGACACTATACAACTGACTAACATGACCGCCCGCTTCATCCAGGACATGCACGGGATCAGAGCATGAACATGTCATTCCGAGAAACGCAGATTAGTTACACTTAAACGCAGAAGGACATAGCGCCTTTTCAGAGGTCCCGACAGCGGTGTTTTTTTTTTTTTTTTTTAATAACTTTCCATACAACACCAGCCTGTTTTGAGCAACCATTCTTTTCTGAGAAAACAGTGGTCTTAACAGACAGGTGCTCTCTCACGAGAAGTCTTAAAGGGCAAACGTGTCACCTGTCATTAATGGCTATCATTTAGGTGGCTGCAGCCACCAAAATGAGTCTTTAATGGCAGATGATCTCTCGAAAGGGTGGTCGTTCAAAACAGATTCTGCATTAACAAGAAACATGCGGGTCCCCTGGCATATTGGTACAGCAGTAAATTGTTCTGTGGCTACTTGCAGGCACGGCGTCGCTGGACCCGAAGTCTAACGGGAAGATCAGCCTGGTGGCTTTTACGTGGATCACGTGCACGAACACCCTGGCCTGTATCCTAGCGCTTATTCTCGCCGTCACTATCAAGCCTGGTACGTCACCTCCACAGTCTGTGTTGAGGAGGATAGATCGGCCATGGTGGTTCAAGGGTGGTGCCAGAAACCATTAAAGTTCAAGGATAGTGCAAGAATCGCTTGGCGTGCAAGCGTTTCCGGCACTACCCTTGAACTATCTTGGTCGATACATATCCTGTTGCAGTGTGCTGGGCTGGCAAGGTTTAGAGGCAATGATTCGAGAAGAGTATGAGGAAACAAAAGAAACTTGTAAAGGGAAAAAAAACCAAAAAAAAACCCCAAAGACTCCAGAAGGCGGAAATAGGGAAGTGGTGTGTGTGTGTGTGTGTGTGTGTGTGTGTGTGTGTGTGTGTGTGTGTGTGTGTGTGGGTGTGTGTGTGTGTGTGTGTGTGTGTGTGTGTGTATTTGTGTATACTACTACTACTACTACTACTACTACTACTACTACTACTAAATAGTTCTTGTATAGCGCTGTTTTCCAGGAAAACACTGGACTCAGTGCGCATGCACGACAACACACTCTCTGTTTCAGACACACGCACAAATATATACTACTTTAATCCACCCCATTCCTTCCCAACACCTTACATCCACCCTGTCACATAAGATCCAGAATCAGAATAAAAGGCAGTCAACAGTTAGCTAAAGGTGAGCTAAATGTTAAAAGCCCGATAGAAAAGAAAAGTCTTTAACTCATTCTACCCCAGACACACCGCAGCAAGATCTGGATCAACCATGATAGTTCAAGGGTGATGCCAGAATAGATTGGCGCCTATGGGCGCCAAGCTATTCTGGCATCACCCTTGAACTATCACGGTCGATCTGTGTCCTGCACTACAGTGCAGTCTTCAGAGGACAATGGCAAAATTTGGGGATTTCGGTGTTGGGGTAGAATGAGTTAAGTAAACTTTGAACTGTGACAATGTGGGCAAATTCCGCATTTCAATTGGAAGCGAGTTCCACACACTTGGGGCTAAAAAGGTGAAAAAACGCTCCCCGACAGTTTTCATGTTAAGCTTCGGGATTTTAAAAAGTTTTTCGCTGGAGGAACGGAGGGTACGTGATTTCTTGGCAGAAAGGTACGGCGGGAAAGATCCATCAAAATGCCAATAGGCGAAAATTGCAATCTTGTACTGACAGCGGAATTTCACGGGCAGCCAGTGCAGCTGCTTCAGAAGAGGCGTAACGTGGTCTCTCGTTCGTTTCTTCAAGAAAAGACGCGCCGCATTGTTCTGAATCATCTACAAGCGTGAAATCTGGTCTGTCGGTAAACCTGCCAGTACAGAATTTGCAATAATCGAGCCTGGACGTAATGAACGCATTTACAAGTCTTGAAGCCTACAAGGAGTATTCATCCTACAACCTTGGACTCTCATGGTTTCTGGCACCACCCTTGAACCACCATGTGTATGTGCGTGCGTGTACGTGTGTGTGTGTGTGTGTGTGTGTGTGTGTGTGTGTGTGTGTGTGTGTGTGTGTGTGTGTGTGTGTGTGTGTGTGTGTTCTAATTGCTCTCGGATGTCACAAGTGAAAACAAACGTTACGGTCCACACTATATTCATAATAAAAGTTCCGACGTGGGATGAAACAGTCTTGTAAAGCGTGTTTCTATCTGTTCTCGTAGGCGTTGTTGTGTGTTTGTCTTTTAGTGTTAAAGTGTTCTTCTATCCTTTTTCGTAGTCCTACTTTCTTCTTTTCCGTCGATTTTCTTTTCAGGGGAGGGAAGTGGGGCTTCCGACTCGGAGGACCGGGCCAGTCCATTTGAAACGCAAGACATTTTTGCAGATCTCTTCAGGTAAGTTCATCCTATTCCGCAAATAAACTTAACCAGATGTGCTGGTCAGTGAGTTTGGACCTTACGGCCTGAGGCCGTAAGGTCCAAAATCTCAAACCAGCACATATTACAAACGAACAGAAAATCAAGAGGGAAAAGTATAGTCATGCCGACAGTGAAAAAGATCACATAGGCCTACACTGTAAACAGAGTGTTCGACGAAAAGGTCAGATATATGAGGCATAATATACACACACAACATGATAAAAACATTAGGAACTTGGACAAACGCAACAGTACAACACAAACGACAACCACAAAACAAAAACAAAACTTGGCCGAGACAGGGTTTCACGACAATATTGCAACAAATTTGCACACGTTTTCATGCATTGTATATTCTACAGATACGTACGATTCTGTTTTCAGGAACATCGTGCCCAACAATATTGTGGAGGTTGCGTTCAAGAAGGCAAGTTAACTTTAATAAACTTCTCAGTGCATGGACACATCCACCCATCCATCAATCTCGGCAATCAGTCCACATTCATTCATTCATCCAGCTACCTACAGACCGAACATTTCACCCATCCAAAATTTGTCAATCAATCCACCAACAATTTATCTATCTCACTAACCCATTAATATTTTCATCCAGTGACTGGATTTCCACCCTCAAAACCGCGAACTCACCTACCCAAGATTACTCCATCAATCCACCCCTGCAACCGCTGTAGAGTTTCGCTGCCATGATGGATTGCATGCGCAGCGCACTACTCCGACAATTTCGGGGAAACAAACGACAACACGATGTGTGGACCTAGGAGCGATCTAGATTTCCAAATTACGCCTATGTAGCCTAGAAGCACTACTTAAAAGCCATTCCACGCCGTGCTAGAAGACATGTCGGCTGGGCCAATGGTATTCATGAACAGGACCACGTGGTTTCCCTTCATAGTCTTAGTAAAGAGTAGGGCTCTACAGCGGTCTTTTCACATATCAGATTAACTCATTGTGCCGTATACGGATACGCGGAGTATATGGCGCGTCTCCAATGATATAATCCGTTTACCTACCGATCACTCCACTATCCACAAATAACGTTCATCTATCTTACCCCAGTAAGCAAAAGATTCTCGGGCAGAAGTCGGCCGACATCAACCAGGTGGGCATGGTCGTGCGCGTGCGACGTACGGCCAACATCGGCCCGAAGTCTTTTTCCTCAATGGGGCATCATATTTTTGTTATGAAAACTAATGTCAGTTTAGTTTTCTGTCTGTTTTTTTCCCACGTGGTGTAGGCCCAAACTCAGTATAGCAGTAACACAGTAAACGTGGCAAGAAACCTGACTAATGGTACCACGATAATCGAAGCTGCCACAACAACGTCGAAATCCAACGCGAAAGCTGACAGTGTCAATGTGCTGGGTAAGGGATTTAAAATTTTTTTTTTAAACGATTTCAATCTAATGTAGGAAAATAATATTATGTGCTTACGGGAAAAAGAAATGCTACAAAATGACGTCTGTAGTTTGGAACGTGAATTAACCATACCATTGGAACAATTTTTCATACTTTTTGTATGTTGTTGTTGTTTGTTGCTGTTGTTGTGAGGTTCACCTATCTACCACGTTTCCAAGTCAAACATGTTATTAACCCGTATAACCCCAAGGTCCCATTTCTCACGTTTTGCCGGTATTGCCTAACGACTGTGTACCAGTTGCAGGGGATGGATTGACCAAGATAATTCAAGGATAGTGTCAGATTAACTTGGCGCCTGAAGCGCCAAGCTAATCTGGCACTACCCCTTGAATTATCACGATCCATCCATCTCCTGCAGTAGGGTCTTGGGGCTAAATGGGTTAATACTAACAACGTTTGTGTTTCAGCCAAGCAGTCTGAATATATTTTTCACAAACACACTTTTAAAAAAAGTTTACTAACACTACAATTAATTTTTAGCACACTAATTTGTATATTTCGTGCAGGTATGATTTTCGTTGCGTCAATACTGGGAATAGCCGCACATCGGCTGGGCAAAAAAGCCGAGATATTTGTCCAGTTCTTCTCCGCAGCCACGGAAATAGTCATCCTGGTGCTTCGTCGCTTCTTCTGGTATGCAGTCGTCCCCACTCCCCTCTTCTTTTCTCCCCCTTCCGTACACGTTGTCACACCAAAAAAAAAATTCTCTCGTTTTTCTCTTTTTCCTTTTATTTTAATGTGTTGAGAACGTAGCACAAAAATCTAAAGCATGCCAAGGAATCAAAGCAAAAACTTGATATCGAAACCAGGCACCCGACCGGAACAATCACCCCCCCCCCCGCCTCCCCCTATTTTAATCAATGTATTTGACACTACGTACTCTGGCCCTGTAGCTGTCGGTAGCATTTTTGTTTTTGACGATGCTGCAGAAGTAACCTCGACACACACCAAAAAAAAAAAAACCGCTACCGCCGACAGCCAAAGGGTTGATAGTGGATTCAGGACTGTACGGTTACTTAAATTCGGTTGATTTTGTGATTTAATTGGGAAAAGACCTGTGTATTAGCAGATTAACAACTTCCATGATAGTTTAATGATGGTGCCAGAATAGATTCAGTCGCGCGTCTGCGTGCCAGGCTGCTCTGACGCCACCCTTGAACTATCATGGCCGATCTGTCATCTGACCTTTAACTCATTTGAGACGTGCCGCATTCTGCATTAACCCATCATTGGCTAATAAACCTTTATCCTAGTTTACGTTTTTTTTTTCCCATTTGGCAATGGATAACAGATGTCCATTTACGGCTAACAAACATGTACTATCTTGAATCTTATTAGGACCAGCCCTCTAGGCGTGGCCAGCCTGATCGCGAAATCCATCGCCGGTATTGATGACGTGGCTGACAGTTTCTCCAAACTGGGCATGTTCGTCGTGGTGGTCGTGGTGGGGATCGTCATCTTCCAACTGGGCGTGTTGTCGTTGCTGTTGTTCGCCTTCACACGCCGCAACCCTTTCAAATTCCACCTATCCATCCTAAGACCCTACTTCATAGGCTTCGCTGCTACAAGCACGTAAGTTAGTCGCGGGTTTGGTTGCTACTGAACAGGTGACTGCAAAGCGTGTAAAATGCAAGTGAAATCCCACAGAGAGAGAGAGAGAGAGAGAGAATCAATGAATGAATCAATGAATCAATGAATCAATGAATCTTTATTTTACAACGGTAAAGATATTAACAATGCCAGAGGCAATGTCATTTTTCAAATCTGCCGTTGCTACATCTACAAACACAACAATTACATTACATTAATACATGTATAGGACGAACGCCTACGGTGTGTTGGGGGAGTTGGAGCAATGGTAAGGGGGAAAAAAAAAAAAGAGCAACACCCAGCAGCACTATACATACACAGCAGTAGAATGGGTACATTACTAACAATGATATCTACGTATAGAAAGCAAAGCTTGAAGATAGTTATGGCTGCGAAGATAAATGTTCAAAAAGACTTTTCTTGAAAGATGATACCGTTGGAGTGGTCTTCGTGTGGGATGGAAGGGAATTCCACAAAGTCGCCCCCGAGAATGCTAGACTGGTTTTAAATAAGTCTATTCTGGTTTTGGGTACTACATATAGGCTTTTTGTATCGCCATAGCGGGACTGTGACCGGACTAGCAGCTGGGTTAGATATTCCGGAGTGTTGTCATTCCGAATCTTAAAAAGGAGAACACCTTTGTTGAATGCAAACTGCTTTTTGAGAGAAAGAAGTCCCGCTTTGTAAATCTTATCATCCGTTGTCAAAGTAGGATCAGGTAAAATTAATTTCGCTGTTCTTCTGTGTAAGAGAGAGAGAGAGAGAGAGAGAGAGAGAGAGAGAGAGAGAGAGAGAGAGAGAGAGAGAGAGAGAGAGAGAGAGAGAGAGAGAGAGAGAGAGAGAGAGAGAGAGAGATGATGATGAATCTTTATTTATTCAGGATAAAGCTATTAGGCAACTCAATGCCTGTCTTACAAGCTGTCCTGTAAACAAACAACACAACAGGAAAATAAACAGAGCATGCAAATACTAACAATAACAATAAGAAGAAGAAGAAGAAGAAGAGGAAGAAAAACTACGGGGAAAAAACACAATGGAGAATTTGTAACTGCCTCTGATGCAAAAAGCAAGAGAACGAAACGCGTGCACAGCATTAATATTATACTCATCTAAGACAGTGTCATAGAATCAGCAGCATCAATAGCGTATAGTGACACCGACAAGACAATAGATGATCAGGTAGCAAATTTAAGGAGAAAGAGAAAAATATTTGACGTTTACGTGTTATCAGCAGAATTATTTTTATATGGCAAACTGTGAAGTCACGCTGATTGGAAGTGAGTGTGCAATGCACGTTTAAAATGGGTTTTTATCGCAAAATGATTTAATGTTTAATGGCAATGAGTTCCAGACAGAACTACCAGAAAATAGAAGGCTTGACTTGTAGAGATCTATCCGTGGGCGGGGTAAGTGAAGCAAGTCATTCCTCGTATGTTGTTGATGCCGAGGGCTGAAGTTAAATATCATGCGCAGATATTCCGGGGCTTGATAATGAAATATTTTGTGCATGAGGACGCATTTGTTAAATTTGAGTTGTTCCTTCAGTGTAAGCAGGCCAAGGGATTTTATTTTCTCAGCCGTGGAAATAGGGTTAGGAATAATTAACTTAACTGAACGACGATACAGCGAGTTTAGTTTTTTTTAATGAAGTTCACTGAATTCGTCCCACAAAGAGAACGCATAGTGACAGTGGCTTTTAATGTGTGCGTGAAAGAACAATGTACAGCACTTTGTACTAAGAATATGTCTAAGTTTAGATAGCAGAAATACATTCCTGGACAAGGTTTTGCACAAACTGTCGATATGTGGCGACCAGTTCAGCTGGTCGTCAATTACAACTCCCAGTAGGCGGTGCCTGGATACTTGTTGGAGAGGTTTATTGCCAAGTGACAGTTTCAGAGGGGCAGGATGTAGCTGACGCTTTTGGCGGGTTGTTATCAACATGCTTTTGGTTTTAGAAGTACTGATTAGCATGCGATTTTGCGCACACCAATCTGACACTGACAGAGAGAGAGAGAGAGATGATGATGATGATGATGAAACTTTATTTATCAACGGTAAAAAGTTTTGACAGAAACAAATCGCCATTTTACAAACTTGCCGTTGCTAACATCTACAACATAAAATAAATTAAAAGATAATAATAATAAAAAAATTTAAAAAAAAAATTATATTTACACATATTATTTCAAGCAACAATAAATTTTTTTTTAAAAATGACACAAAATAATAATAACACTTAACATTCATCTTATACCATACACACACACACACACACACACACACACACACACACACACACACACACACACACACACACACACACCAACAATATAGATAAATGCATAATTATATTACATAAAAGCATTAACCATCAGGGTTTGTTTAAATGCCCAGTGTTGTTATGTTTGGCTCATCAGGTAATCGAAAAGTTTCGTTTTAAACATTCCAAGTGAGGCTATAGTCTTCAAATGTGCAGGAATAGTGTTCCATACAAACGGTCCAGAAAAGGATAAACTAGTTTTAAAGAGGTCAATTCTAGGCAGAGGTAGGGGTAAAGTATTGTTCCTTGAGGACCGTTCGCGTTCTTGCTGTGGCACAAATTTGGTGGTTAGATACTGCGGTGTCATGTTATTTAATATCTTGTGCACGAGGATGCATTTGTTGAACTTAAGTTGTTGACGCAGGCCGAGAATGTTTAGATGTCTAAATTTGTCTATGGTAGGAATGGGCCGCGTATCTATCATTTTGACAGCTCTTTTATATATAGAGTTTAACCTGTTCATGTGAACATCACTACAACCGTCCCACACTGTGGAGACATAATCAACGTGAGACTTGATATGGGAATGAAAAAAACAGTTTACGAGTATGTGTATCCGTTACTTGTCTAAGCTGGGACAACAGGAAAGTGTTTTTAGCAATGGTTTTACAGACTGTATTTATATGCGTCTCCCAACATAATTGTTCGTCAACGTGTATTCCCAAGAATTTACGCTCTGTGACTTGTTCTATCGGTTTAGCGTTCAGTTGTAAATGTAACGGCTGTGGTCGGCGTTGGTGTTTTTGTCGTGTAGTGATTAAAATACTCTTTGTTTTTCCTGGATGAAGAACCATATGATTCTCTCTACACCAGTCGGAAACCTCGCTGAGACTACTTTGTAAGCTAATGTTAATGTCAGCTGTTTTTTTACCCGAAACATGGAGGCTCGTATCGTCCGCAAACAGATTGCAATTAACATCAGTGTTAGTAATATGCAAAGGCAAATCATTAATGAATATTATAAATAGAAGAGGTCCCAAGATCGACCCCTGGGGGACACCGTAGTTAACTTGTCCTTGTTTAGAGTATTTTCCATTAGTATATACCTTTTGTTTTCTGTCTTTTAGGTATGATCTAAAAAATGCTATGGCAGTTTCACTTATATGGTATGCTGCTAGCTTCTTTAAGAGAATGTCATGGTCGACAAGATCAAATGCTTTTTGTAGGTCTAAGAAAACAGCTCCAGACATCAGGTTTTTATTTATTGATTCCAGCCAGCTGTCTACAATGTGTGCCAGTGCTGACTGACATGAGTGTTTCGGTCTAAAGCCGGACTGATGAATATTTATGAAATTGCCCTTTTCTAGAAAATCGAGGAGGTGTTTTTGTATGTGTTTTTCAAGGGGCTTTGACAGGGCCGACAAAAGTGAGATAGGACGGTAGTTATTGACATCTTCAAGATCTTTTGATTTAGGGATTGGAATTACCTTGGCCTCTTTGAAAATAGTTGGAAACGTGCTGTGTTTTATACAGAGGTTAAAGATATAAGTGAGTGCCTCTACCGTATATGGTAGTGACATTTTCAGAATTTTGTTGTCTATACCATCCATCCCGGTGGACTTTTTGTTCGGCATGCTAGAGATGAATTTGCCGACTTCAGCGACGGTAATATCAGGAATGATGAATGTCTGCAGTATATTTTTGGCCTCACAGTATTTTTCCAGTACACTAGGAACTTGGTACTCTGCGTTACTACTTGCAGCTGACTGAGCAAGTGTTTCAGCTGTCGATAGGAAGTGCTTATTTAATATATCAGCTGACAAATGGGATGGTATTTCAGGGGCTGATTTACCCTTTGTTATAACATTCAGGGCTTTCCACACCGATGCTGTATCTTTTTTGTCCCTAATCATTTCCTGGAAGAACAGTTTTTTTGACGCTCTCACTAAGTATTTAACACGATTTCGTTGTTTCTTATATTCATCAAACTGTTTTTCTTTCTTAAGTTTGTCTCTAAATGACATGGCCTGTTTGACATCTACTGTTAACCAGGGTGGCAGGGTAGAGTGCTTAACTCGTTTTTCTCGTATGGGCGCATGCTTATCTAGGACTCCAAGGAATAGATCCATCCAGTACGACAGGGCACTGTCAGGAGAAGTGTGGTTATACACGTCCCTGAAAGGAGTATTGCGCAGATCCCGCAGAAAGTCGCCGTTATTAAATGTTTTGAAAGAACGATATTTAATTGTTTTATGTCTCTTTTTGTTCTCTTTGTCTAGTTTCATGGAGACTGTGCAACATACTGGGTTATGGTCACTGACAGCTAAGGAGGGAACATGTACATTTGATATTTTATCATCATTTGTCACATAAATATGATCAATCAGGGTTGAAGATGTACATGTGGTTCTAGTGGGGGTTTTAATTAACTGTTCTAAACCGAATAGTGCTGTTGTTGACGCCCATGCAGCATTGGACCCTTTAGATTTAGAAAGATCAATATTAAAATCGCCCAAAAGAACAACGTCAGCTTTATTTTGATTTACGCTATCCATCATTGCTACGAAGTCATCATACCAGTCCCAGCTGGCTGCGGGATTTCTATAAATAAAGCCAATGAGGACGGGGAGTGATTTAGATGTCTTCACTTCTACCCACAAGCTTTCCACTTGAGCTGACTCTAAGTCTTGTCGCCGTTTGACGTTACCAAGTATTGAATTATGTATATATACAGCTAGTCCAGTGTGTTGTGGGCTTGAGGCATCTCTGCGGAGTACTGAGAAATTTGGGACAGAAATGGAGTTATCCCTTATTGAACTTTTAAGCCTCGACTCGGACACACCAAAAATATGAAAATGTAAGGGCGTGTTTAGGAACACAGATAAATCGGGTACCTTGTTAACTAGATGGTATATGTTAAGATGGCCAATTCTCAGTTCGTCTGTTCGTTTCGGAACAGTATTTAGATTACGATTTTGCATGTCGGTAAAAACACAAATGTAACGAAAAATATAATACAAAATTAATATGGTCACAAAAAATAATCCAAAAAAATAAAAAATAAAAATCAACTAATATCAATATCTATAGAATGCTTGAAATAAGCTCAATAAAAGAATACACGGCAAAGAAACACAATGTTTATCACGCGCTTAGTCTAGGTTCAGCAGAATGTTTACGGTTTTCTTGCTTGGTTATGTCAACAAAAAATAAAAAAGTCAGCAACTATAAAAGAAAACAAATGAAAAATGACTTGTCAAGGAACTATGCACGTTCACCTGCGACAAAGTTCATAATACACAAAGCTAATTTGACGACTTAAAAATAAGAAGAAAGAAAAACAAACAAATTTAAAGTCTAAGAAAATGGTACAAGTATAATATTTTTAAAAATCGCTAAGTGAAAAAAGTATATTTAAATCGGGAAATGATAATAGCAGATTGGAAATTACTGTCAATAATTGGTCCACAAAACGCGCACAGTGGGACTTTATCAAAGAATGTCGAAATGGCTATCACGCGTGTCCTAATTTCCGGCGCGTGGCCTGAACTTTTGAAGAAGCGAAAACAAGGCGGCACAGTCACTCTCACTAAGCTGCGGCACTCCAGGGGGTGGGGGCGGCGGGGGATAGGGGAAAGTTGGGGGTTTGGGGTACGGGTAGGGGTACACAGGTCGACCGCCTGCCATGTAGGAAGGGGCGCCCATGAGTGTTGATGTGCTATCATAGCCGGGCTGCTGTGGCTTGTGTTCTGGAGCAGCCCCGGCCTTTGATCTACCGCCATACGCAAACGGCGCTGGTGTACGGTCAGCATGGTTCGGATCGTGCTGACTAGAGTCTTTTGCAATAGCCTGCTCTTGGTGGAATCTGGGCGCCATTCTGAAGACTTTCGTCACAGCCTGCTCCTCGCGGAATCGGGGCGCCAAGCTTGAACTGGCTGCGTGCTGAGGGCGCTGACTGTGTTGAGGCCCCTGGTCTCTAGGGCCGGGATGCCCGTTTTTTACCGCCATGCCCGGGTACATTTAGCTGTCCGTGGCGGTGTGGGTTTTGGTGTCTAGCCTCAGTGGGGCGGGTTACGATGTTGTAGGTACGGCCAGAGTACGCCCGCTTGATGTTTACAGCGAGAGCACTGGTGCCCCGCTTGTTCGGATGGATGGCGTCTCTAAACCAACCGCTCTTTACCTCGCCGGTCCTTGTGTAGAACACTTGGTCGTTGTCAATAAAGTTTACCTTCAGCGAGTGGCACACCTCCGTGAGACAAAGGTTGGTGTCTGTGACGCATGGATCCGGCTGCTGACGTTCGTTGATCGTGGGCAGGATGGATGAGATGAAGATTTCTGCCTTGGGGAAGACTCGTCTGGCAGCAGAAATCACATCCTTCCAGCCCTTCTTGCCGATGACGAACCCACGCTTACAGTCATTGATGCCGACATGCATGACGACTGTGGTGACTGCATTCGTGGGGTCGGCATCGTGAAGGTGCTGGAGGATGCCGGCTCTGTCGAGGCCTGACACTGACACGACCTGCGCTTTGTCTGTGCCAGTGACAGACATCAGGTCTCCATGAAGGCCACGTAGTATCGAATCGCCGAGAAGTAGCGTCTGGGTGCCGGGCTTTAGGTTTCGGAGTGCAGAAAGGTCAGTGGCTTTGTCGGTATCTGAAGATGGTCGGTTTGGTGCCGGCTCTTTGCGCTCGGGGGTTAGCGTAGATGCACGCGGGGGCTCAGAAGTTGTCGTTGAGGTTGGCGACTTTTCCAGCGCTTGCTTAGGCCGAGTGTTGGACGGGGGTGACGGGTTCTTCTTACCGCTTTTCCTGTCGCTTCTCTGGCCATCCTTCTCCCCCTCCAGCTGGGTGATCCTCTCACGCAGGTGTCTAATCTCCGTGTGCAGCGAATCCACCTCGATGTTGTACGAGTGGCGGATCTCCCCAACGGCGGATCGGAGAGCCGATATCTCCGCCATCAGGCGCTCAACAGCCAGGGGGTCAGGGTTGAGTACTACCGGGCAGACTGTCTGGCACGCAGACTCAGTGGACACTGCAGCAACAGGAGCAGATGGATGAGTGCCAGCCCCGCCGGCATCTGTTGTACTGGCAGCGGGAACACTGCTGTCATGGTCGCTGGTGGCGATGCTGGTACCAGTGCTGCCGGTGTTGAACGTATTGGCAGCACCAGCACTGTTGACGCTGTTGCTGATGGTGACGTTGGTGCTAGTGCTGCCCACGTCAAAGGCATTGGCAGCACAAGCGCTGTTGACGCTGTCGCTGATGGTGGTGCCAGTGCTGCCGATGTCAGACATATTGGCAGCACTAGCACTGTTGACGCTGTCGCTGATGGTGGTGCCAGTGCTGCCGATGTCAGACGTATTGGCAGCACGAGCACTGTTGACGCTGTCGCTGATGGTGGTGCCAGTGCTGCCGACGTCAGACGTATTGGCAGCACCAGCACTGTTAACGCGGTCGCTGATGGTGGTGTCAGTGCTGCCGATGTCAGACGTATTGGCAGCACCAGTACTGTTGACGCTGTCGCTGATGGTGGTGCCAGTGCTGCCGATGTCAGACGTATTGACAGCACCAGCACTGTTGGCGCTGTCGCGGATGGTGGTGCCAGTGTTGCCGATGATGTCAGACGTATCGGCAGCACCAGCACTGTTGACGCTGTCGCTGATGGTGGTGCCAGTGCTGCCGATGTCAGACGTATCGGCAGCACAAGCACTGTTGACGCTGTCGCTGATGGTGGTGCCAGTGCTGCCGATGTCAGACGTATTGGCAGCACAAGCACTGTTGACGCTGTCGCTGATGGTGGTGCCAGTGCTGCCGATGTCAGACTTATTGGCAGCAATAGCACTGTTGACGCTGTCGCTGATGGTGGTGCTAGTGCTGCCGATGTCAGACGTATTGGCAGCAATGGCACTGTTGACGCTGTCGCTGATGGTGGTGCCAGTGCTGCCGATGTCAGACGTATTGGCAGCACTGTTGACGCTGTCGCTGATGGTGGTGCCAGTGCTGCCGATGTCAGACTTATTGGCAGCAATAGCACTGTTGACGCTGTCGCTGATAGTGGTGCCAGTGCTGCCGATGTCAGACGTATCGGCAGCACAAGCACTGTTGACGCTGTCGCTGATGGTGGTGCCAGTGCTGCCGATGTCAGAAGTATCGGCAGCACAAGCACTGTTGACGCTGTCGCTGATGGTGGTGCCAGTGCTGCCGATGTCAGACGTATTGGCAGCACAAGCACTGTTGACGCTGTCGCTGATGGTGGTGCCAGTGTTGCCGATGTCAGACGTATCGGCAGCACAAGCACTGTTGACGCTGTCGCTGATGGTGGTGCCAGTGCTGCCGATGTCAGACGTATTGGCAGCACTGTTGACGCTGTCGCTGATGGTGGTGCCAGTGCTGCCGATGTCAGACGTATTGGCAGCACTGTTGACGTTGTCGCTGATGGTGGTGCCAGTGCTGCCGATGTCAGACGTATTGGCAGCATCGGCACTGTTGACACTGTCGCTGATGGTGGTGCCAGTGCTGCCGATGTCAGACGTATTGGCAGCAGTAGCACTGTTGACGCTGTCGCTGATGGTGGTGCCAGTGCTGCCGATGTCAGACGTATTGGCAGCACCAGCACTGTTGACGCTGTCGTTGATGGTGGTGCCAGTGCTGCCGATGTCAGACATATTGGCAGCAGTAGCACTGTTGTCACTGTCGGTGATGGTGGTGCCAGTGCTGCCGATGTCAGATGTATTGGCAGCACCAGCACTGTTGACGCTGTCGCTGATGGTGGTACCAGTGCTGCTGATGTCAGACGTATTGGCAGCACCAGCACTGTTGACGCTGTCACTGGTTGTGATGGTGGTGGGATTGTCGGTGATGCCAACGTCAGAAGTACCAGTACTGATGACGCTGTCGCTGGTATTGATGGTGGTGCTACTGTCTCCGACGAGAGTTGTGATGACAGCGCGAGCACAGCTGCCGCTGATGGCGTTGTCCTTGCCGGTGGGGCTGACGGTGTCGTCCATCTCAGTGTTGGTCAAGGAGTCATGGTCCACTGGCAATGCAGAGTCGACTCTAGACGGCAGCGCCAGCTGACTGTGTCCAGACTGGGCAGCCAAGGCGTTTACGATGTCTCTCAGTGCCGCAAACTCCCTGTCCACCCACTGGCGGCAGGACCGGCCCTGCACCAGGAAACTTGCTGTTGTGTAATACACATGAATGACAAGTAGCTGCCGCCTACCGTCTTTCAGCCGTATAGTTGAATGCACAAGGTCTTTGGGCAGACTACTCAAATCTGGGTCAATTAGGTGTTCATAAATGGTATGGTGTTCTCCATAATCCTCCCAGGTTGTTGTAACACCTTGAGGCCGAAATTCGTCAACGTAGCGTAGATTTAACACCTTTCGCCACACTGGTAGCTTCGTATGGTCCGTATGGTAAGTGATCTGAATGGGGTCCAGAGTACGTCTTATCTCTTCTACGTTTGTCTGTGTGAAGCCTAGCTTGGACCGTGTGGTCGGGCCCATCTTGCCATCACTGACTCTAGCTGACACCACACAAAGACTAATCGCCTACAGACAACGCACAGATTAGCACACACCTGGCCTGACAATACACGGTCGGTCACGGGTGGCAAAACCTGGTGTAAGGAGGGTGTCTGAAGACGCAAATTGTATTATCTGAAGGCGCACCGGTGAGGCGCAGTTGAATGTTTACGGATTTTCGTTGGTATAAATGAAAAGATATTCAGTGGTCGACAATGATTTGCACTGGGTTGTCTTCGGCGACCAATTTTGACAAACCCAGGGCTCCACGAGAGTTGAAACTCTTATTTCTCCTATCTCTGCTTTTATGTTTGACAGATATAGAGGCGGTCGGATGATGAGGTCAGACCCCTGACCCCTGGGCCAGGCATCTGCGCTGGTGTGTTTACACAGTGTTAGGACTATGATGACAGGCGTAGCCAGGTCTGACGCCCCCTGATTACAAAACACTGGAGGCCATATGAGTCACCGCACACGTGTACAAAATTTGAAAATGGAAGACAAGAGAGTTCAGTGGAAATCATTTATGGGAAAACACTCATAAGTCATTACTCACGAAAAACTCCATCCTCTCGCGTGAAAAATCGCCAGAATGTAGGAGACACAATCACAAACCCGTGTGCCAAATATCATACTTGGCAAATTCACTTAAGACACATGAATCCACTGCGAGCTGGAGCACGATATGAATGCGTGCTGACGCTCCCGGAGAGGGGAGGAGAGGAGAGAGAGAGAGAGAGAGAGAGAGAGAGAGAGAGAGAGAGAGAGAGAGAGAGAGAGAGAGAGAGAGAGAGAGAGAAACACACGCTTAGAAAGGTCAATTAAAACACAATTTATGTTGTACGTGTCCTATCTCAGCGTGTTTCTTTCTTTGTTGGGATTTTCTTTGGTTTCTACAATTACAAGCAAGCAAGTTGTGAATGGTTATTTGGTCTTGCGGTCTTCGGAAGTCGGTAGTACCTGTCCGGCATAGCGAGCAAAAGGTTCTCAGGCCGACGTCAGCCGTCAGGGCCGGATCACTTACATGTTTGGGAGGGGGCCAAAACATTTTGGAGAAATTAACCACCTGAAACAGACACCTAAAGCAGAGTTTTGACTGTTTTGAGTGTGGCTTTATTTTGTTTTTTTCCAAGGTGAGCTAAGATCATCCTTCAGTGTATCAAAGTTTTATGTTGTATAGTTTTTATGGGGGAAGGGGGGGCCATGCCCCCCCCCCCGCACCCGCCCCCCCCCGCCCCCCCGTGGATCCGGCCCTGGCCGTAAGGACATAGCGCGGGGCAACTACGGCTGGCGGCGGCCCACGGACCTTTCAACCACAGAGTTCACGATACGCGTTGCATCAGCTGTATCGTTTCCTTCCTTGTTGGCTATTCAAGTTGATTTGTCTTTCTGAAGCGTGTTTCTTTTTTTTTGTTGTTAATTATTTCCGTACGCATTTGCACGTTTGCCGACAGTAAGCCTTTTTTTTGTTGTTGTTTAAATGGTTATATTTTGTCCTGTTTTTTCGCGCCCTGAACTTGCTGAAAGCATGTGAGTGGATGCGAGTTATAAAATAATGATCATAATCATTATCATTATTTCGATGTTCTCTTATTTTCTGTTGATTTTTTTTTCCTGGCAGTTTACAATGACAATGCTGGACACAATATTTTTGATCTAGATTTCATCAAATATCTTGTGTCTATTTTAGGATCTTTCATTTGGCATCGGCGAGGCTACTTTATCATTAACTCATTATGCCCGAGGTACGAAATACCCACATTTTGGAGTTATCTTCTGAGGACTGCATTACAATTCAGGAGACAGATCGACCATGATAGTTCAAGGGTGGTGGCAGAATAGCTTGGCACCTTTAACTATCGTGGTGGAGCCATAGTTTGCTGTGCGTGTCGCGGGCAGAATGAGTTACATCCTGGCCCAAAAAGTGACTGTCAAGCGTGCACAATGCAAAGAAATACCCATCAAAGAAAGACGCTGAAAAAGGACAAGCAAAAATGACAATTTATTACATTTTCTTAAGTTTTCTTTTTCAAACATTTAAACAGACAGAAATGCCAAGGGCGAATTAACTCCTTCAGACAAAAGACGAACATTTTAATAATTGTGTTGTACTTGTGCGCCTTTCTTAGCGTGTTTCTTTCTTTCTCGAGATATCTCTTTGACCTGAACAGTATAATGGTGTCTCTTTTGCTTTAGGGCCGTGGCACTGCCAGAGATGCTGTACTGCTGTGAAGTGAAGAACAAGATAGACAGTCGCGTGACAAGGTTTGCTGTCCCGTTCAGTGTGACACTCAGTGCTAACGGCAGTGCTGTCTTTATCGTGTCGGCCGCCATTTTCATCGCCCAATACATCGGACATCCGCTCGCGGCTGGCGACGTCGTTGTTATCGGGTAAAGAGCTATGATGTCATTGTGTCCAGTGAAATCACATCCTGTGACCAAAATCCGCGCAGGTCAATCTAAATTTGATTTGCTTGTTGAAATAAAAGAAATGGCTGCCGTTTTGAAATCCTCGTGGCTGTTTGTCACCCTTCAGACAAACACAGGGTTCAATGCTCACAAGACAGACTGCTTGTTCAAGGCACATAAATACAAGACAATACCTGTAGCTTAAACGGCAATAACGGGTTTAACCCATTTAGCCCAGAGTCACTACAGCAGGAGATGGATTGACCATGATAATTCAAGGGTAGTGCCAGATTAGCTTGGCGCCTGAAGGCGCCAAGCTAGTCTGGCACTGCCCTTGAATTAGCATGGTCAATCAAGCTCCTTCAACTGGTACACAGTCATTAGGCAGCATCTCCCAAATTTGAGAATTGGAACCTTGGGGCTAAAAATGGTTAAGGAAAGCTTGGCTCTACAAGTGAATGGCTGAGACACCAGAGAACATACAGGATCCGCGCGTGACCCCAGACCGGAGAACTTACAGAAACCGTTTCTAGATCGAACTGCTGCATGGGTTTGAAACTTTTGTCAAAGATCTTAAGATTATTAATCTGCTAATTAACTTAATTACGGTGGTCTCGATAAAGTTCAAGATTAAAAAAAAATTAAAACCCCCCAAAAAAACCACCCCGTTATTCATCCTTATATGCTTACGGGACAAAAAGTCTAACCGACTGTGCCATGTACTGAAGTTTGAAAGCTACGGGCTCCAGGAGCGTAGGAAGATAGCATGTGTGTGTAGGATGGGGGGAGTGGGGGGGGGGGGGGGTTGGTAGCGTGCCTGGCATCAACTTTCCAGCCTCAAGATGAATCACTAAAACAACGTGGGAGGGAAAAGGGCAGGTAACAATCAAGCCTCCGGGGAAAAAATCGGGATGGGGGACAGGCAATAAAAATAAAAATTTGGGGTTTTTTTCTTTAAAAAAAAAATTGGGTGGCAAAGGATACTCTGCGTTCCCACCCCTCCTATATTTTCTTAGTTCCACCCACCCACCCCTCACCAGTTCCTAAGCCTATGAGTTCACGTGAGTGGTTTTCCTGCCGGACACTCACACCCGCCTGAACACTCTATTCTCAGGTTGACTATCACTGACTCACGTGCCAACACGTTTCATTTCAGGATTCTGTCTGCAGTAAGCGCCATGGCTTTACCGTCTGTTCCCAGTTCCAGCATCGTGACCCTGGTCATCATATTGGCTGCCGTCAACATTCCGTCAGGACAGATCGCACTGCTGTTTGCTGTGGAGTGGTTCTTGTAAGTATAAATACAAGCTCATTACATCAGGCCAATCCTGTGTAAGTGCCTGGGGGCACACGCTTCTTTTAATTTTATTTAAAAAAAAAAAAGATCGTATATAACAACCCTTCCGCCCCCCTCCCCCCACTCCCTCCCCCAGGATCGAAATGTTCCTCCTCCCTGCCCGTCACTCCCTCTGCCATACTGATGATTGTGTCCACCCTTCCCCTGTCTTGTGCTGTAATGTTCCCTCCCCAGCAGGTTGCCCCCAAAGTCAACACCCTACTGACAGTGCTACAATACAACATCCGTAAAATGGTAGGACTTACATTAAACGACCTTTGAACTTCCTTAACTCATTATACCCCAGACACACCACAGCAAAATAAAGATCGACACTGATAGTTCAAGGGTGATGCCAGAATAGCTTGGCGCCTATGGGCGCCAAGCTATTCTGGCATCACCCTTGAACTATCATGGTCGATCTGTGTCCTGCACTGCAACGCAGTCTTGAGAGGACGACGGCAAAATGTAAGGATTTCGGTGATGGGGTAGAGTGAGTTAAACAGTACATTCGTGGCTGGACTTTTTAAGAGTGGCATTTTAATTTTACTGCCAGTTCAATTTCTTGTCAATAATGACTCCCAGACACCTGTAGCAGTAATTGATGCGTACCGGCAGGATCGGGGACGCCCGCATTATTGCGGCCAAAGTCAACGGCACCATTTCTTTTGTTTATGGCATACTTATATTTTACTTTACTTTTTACGGTTTCATTTGCATTACATGACGATCGTGACTACCTTTCAGAGATCGGATTCGAACCGGAACCAACGTGATCAGCCACTGCTACTGTGCTGCCGTCACATACCAAATAGCCAAGAACGATCTCGAGCGGCGCGACAAAGAAGAGGCCGCGATGCACAGCGAGGACTCGGTTGTGCCTGAAAAAGGGGAGATAAACCATGCTTTTGACAACAACGATGTCATCATGACTCGCATTTAAGTTGTCTACCTTGCAAATGTTATCTTAACCACATTTCAATAACATAAAAACATTACAAGTGCTACCGGCATTTGCTTTGTGCCATGTGATATAATAATCATAATCAAAAAGAATCTAACTGTTGTATATGACATTGCTGGATTTGTTAAAGGTATCTGAATAAAACAACTTGTTAACAATCAGATTGTCAGTGCCCGAAGCGTTTCAAGTCAATGGTTCGAGTCGGCGCGGTCGAACCGAGAAAATGCAAATTTGATTTTAATGGAAATTCACTGTTAAAATTTCTAAGATTTAAATTCGAGCAAAAATGTTTCCCAACTTTGTAAAAAAGCTGTCAGTGTGACGTCAATAAAGGTGATCCGATGTGCTATCGCGGTTAACCATCATCACGGCACTCAATTAAATTTAACCGGTGAACCTTGTAAAGCTAGTTGACTGCACAAAGACGTCCGAAAACGCGAATTAAATGTTAGTCGGTCCCTGAGATACCCTGCATTCTATCGCAAACACGTATTTAACATTCCTTTACACAATCACGTAGCTAGGTGCTTTTCATCTGCAGGAGGCATAGATTCTCATAAGACCCTGCAACCGAAGGGTCTCGTGAGAATCTATGCCTCTTGTGCGGGTATAGTTTGTCCTTTTTCTGACATGTAAAGTTACAGAATCACTCACTCAGATCCTTTCATCTGCAAGAGGTCTAGATTCTCATGAGACCCTGCATCCGCAGGGTCTCGTGAGAATCTATGCCTCTTGTGCGGGTATGGGTTGTCCTTTTTCTGACATGTAAAGTCATAAATCCTTTCATTTGCAAGAGGCATAGATTCTCACGAGATCCTGCAGCGGCACTGAGCGGTGTATTAATGAGCGGTTTTGTATCCGTTACTGTCATTAATTTTTTCTGACATTTCAACGACCATTAATTTTGCTGACACTTCTGTACCCGCTATACACGATTGGAATTTATCACCAGACGTGTCAAGTTCTGGCGCGGGTACTGATGGATCGCCCGTTTCAAGTTCTAACACTACTGATGCAAAAGACCATTTAGTTTTATTTGCATCTCTCTTCCACATCACGAGGAAGTCTGGAGGGTTTTGGTTATATGACCCTACACGCATGCCTAGTCAGACAAGCACCCTCAGGTACGCAAAACTCAGTATCGGGCTGTGCGCCGCGGGCCAACTGCTGCCGACCGTCGGCCCGAGGATCTTTTGCACACCATGGCCCACCGGTAATATGATTCAGTGGTAAAAAACGCGCTGCATATTTGGAGTCCTACTGCAAATGGAAGATAACATATTGATTATCGAGTGATCAAAATCATTTATGACAGACTCGCATGAATCGGTATTATGCGGGTTTCCTGGGACTGTCTAAGACAGTATGGGGTCGACTTGAAAACTCATTCAGTTGCCAAGAGTTTATTAAAATGAAAGAGTGATTAGATTTTGTCTTTGTTCGGCGACATAAAGCGACATTTTAACCCTTTTAGCACCGGGACCCTGCAGCAGGAGATGGATTAATCATGATAATTCAAGGGTAGTGCCGGATGAGCTTGGCGCCTTCAGGCGCCAAGCTCATCCGGCACTACCCTTGAATTATCATGATCAATTCATCTCCTACAACTGGTACTACTAGTACATAGTCGTTAGGCAACACCTCCAAAATTTGAGAAATGGGACCTTGGGGCTAAAAGGTTTACGCACATAGTCCTGACTTGTGTTGGAACTCTGACGGCACATTACGATGACAATAAACTTCGTACAGAACACATTTGTTCTCGTTATATCCGAGTTTTGTTACAAGCAAAATAACTTAACATAGAAAGAGTGCTGTCGGCGGCCTCTGAAAAAGTGTTGGTGGATCCGACGCCGGGTCTGTAATATATCCGACCTTCTTAACTCATTCTACTCCAACACCGAAAACCCACAATTTTGCCGTTGTTCTCTGAAGACTGCATTGCAGTGCAGGGCACATATCGACCATGATAGTTCAAGGGTGATGCCAGAATAGCTTGGCGCCCCATAGGCGCCTAGCTATTCTGGCATCACCCTTGAACTATCATGGTCGATCCTTATCTTGCTGTGGCGTGTCTGGGGTAGAATGAGTTAAAGACTGTAGTGTGTGTGTGTGTGTGTGTGTGTGTGTGTGTGTGTGTGTGTGTGTGTGTGTGTGTGTGCGTGTGTGCGTGCGTGCGTGAGTGCGTACGCGTGTGTGGGTGTGTTTATTTGTGTGTGGTTTCCTCTTTCTTTCTTGTTTTCTCTTTTTCATTCTTGATTAATTTCGTTCTTTTTTTCTTTTCCTTTCATGACTGTTGATCAATCCTGGGCTGAATAGAGGTTATTCCTATATCAAAATCAGGCGAAAAAAACTCAGTGCAGTGTGAGCTCCTTTACAATAAGAGACAGTAAGCAGTGCCCGCACAATGAAGTACATTAAGGAAAAGTTTCGTTGGATCACATCACGATCACTGTGGCTAGCGTCCTCGTAACAGCCGTACTCTTAACCCTTCGGCTGTCGGTAGCGCGGCATTTTGTCCTGAAGGAATCATCGCGACAAAAAATGCTTCCGACAGCCAAACGGTTAATACCGGATAAGTACCTCAATGTCTTATAGTCCGTACGATATTTTACCAACTTTAAACCCTTTTAGCCTCAAAGCCCCACTTCTCAAAGTTTGGAGGTGTTGCCTAAAGACAATGTACCAGTTGTAGGAGATGGATTGATCATGATAATGCAAGGGTAGTGCCATATGAGCTTTGCGCCTGAAGGCGCCACGCTCTTCTGGCACGTCGCGCACTACCCTTGAATTATCATGATCAATTCATCTCCTGCTGCAGGGTCCCGGAGCTAAAAGGGTTAATTTATTGCTCTATGAATGCGCTGTCAGGTTCAGTTGAACACTCCAGCACACGATGTACTCCTGGTGGCAAGACATATCTATGTATGTCACAGGTCATAACAGCATAATAATGACGGGTCAGGATCTCTTCATTCAGCCGAATAGCCCCTATCGGTTCAATATCGACGGCCCGCTAAACGATTGACCCCTTACAACGTCCATAACAAAGCCTACTCTTTCTGTCTGCATTGGACACAGATTCGCATGGGTCTTATTTGCGTCTCGCTTGCACGGAGTGGTCATCCCAATTAAGTTTATGCCGCTTAATTCAAGACGAGTGAGTTAGAAGCCATCATACATTGAGTTCCAGGGTCAGTCCTTCCCATTAACTCATTCGAGACGTGCCGCCTCCGGATACGCGGCTTAAAGCCGCGTATCCGGAGGCGGCACGTCTCGAATGAGTTAATGCAGCTTTTTTTTTTTTCAAAGTTCAAGAAGCACGTACAGACTCTCATGAGGCCTTGCAGTTGCATGGACATCTATGGCTCTTGCTGGCAGGTAGAGACCCAATTATATCCCCAGGGGAGATCATGCAGGATTAAGTCTAGGAATAGCACAGACGTCAAAATATGTCGTGATCAGCAAATGACGTATTACCATTAAAAACAACAAAGAAAGGTCGGTTGGAATGATTAGCCAAGATTGATTTTGAATGTGCACTGCCCTGTGGGGGTTATCTCCCATTGTAATTTTGTCGACTTCGCACATAACAAGGTCTGGCCTAACAACAGTGGGATATAATGATCAACACTTTTAGAAAGATCCCGACCACACATTCTCTAAGTAAAATGCATCGCTTAGAACAAACTCCGGACATAACAACCGCAAACTGAAATGGGTCCCTGGCGGTCTGTTACATCCGAAGTTTGCCGTAGATTATTAGATCTATTAGGTATGTTAACTCATTCGAGACGTGCCGCCTCCGGAGGCGGCACGTCACGAATGAGATAATGCCACAGTGAATTTGGACCGCACCCAGGCAAAAAAATGCAGTACGACAGCTTCAAGCCAGTTGTGATACGGGAATCTTAGACTCACTGAGGAAATAAGAAAAAAGCCTGTTACTTCACTTGAGAGAAAAAAAATCCTTAATCTGTAGACACACCACTTTAAGAGTATTTTACTGATCAAATCGGAGTTGCATTCACTGCCTCACAGAAGAAGTCACCTAAAACATCTAACATATCGCCTCTATCAGATCCTTTCATACACACGATGGAACCGCCCTTGTGCATTCGTCGTTAAAATTCTCAGCTCTAAAAACGTATGCGGAAGGCCCGAAATAACGAGAAAGGACAACCGCCATGTGAAAGGCAAAAGAACAGCAAGTCCAATTTTGTGAATAGCGAGATTTTCGTTGTATTACAACGGAAATCTCGCTTTTCACAAAAAATAGACTTACTATCTTTTGCTTTCACTGGGCAGATTAAATCAGAAACCATCAAATGGCCTCCTTATCACTAACAACTTTCTGAGCCGGAAAACACCGTCCATCTCAGTGTAACTGACACAGATTCTAACACAATCCGTGGGCTATTCACAGCAGATTGCTACTGCTGACTGAATATACATTGACATCCGTGCTTCTCAAGCGCAGAATGTCTTCGTTTGCTTAATCTGCGACAGTGCATGAATGAGTGTTTAAAGATATTTAAAGAACTGAACGTTCCTGTGTTTTATGCAGTGAGAATGTGATGTCAGGGAACAAGAATTTGAGATGGCGATGGGCATCCGACACCGACTACACTTGTTAGATGTGTCCCATGCACGAAAGTTGTTAAAACACTAACCATGCGTATCAGCATCATAATCAACTTTTAATTACCTCCTCCAAATGGGGTCAGTGTACAGACATATAAAGAAGGGTAAGAGACTTTGATCCTCATGTGCCGCTGTAAATGCGGGGGTACATGACAATCTATGTCGCTTCAGTGCGGGGGAACTTGCCTGCATTAAAGTTGTTAACTTCGCTGGATCCCCCCGAATAAGATGCAAAGATTATCATGTGCCCCTGCAGCTGCAGGGCTACATGTGAATCTGCGCCTCTAGCGCATATATAGAAAGGACCATCTGATGCATAGACCCTATGGAAATGTTACTTAGAAGCTAAGCCATAGACAGACCCTATGGAAATGTTATTTAGAAGTTAAGCCTTAGACCCTATGGAAATGTTATTTAGAAGTTAAGCCTTAGACCCTATGGAAATGTTATTTAGAAGTTAAGCGGCCTTAGACCCTATGGAAATGTTATTTAGAAGTTAAGCCTTAGACCCTATGAAAATGTTATTTAGAAGTTAAGCCTTAGACCCTATGGAAATGTTATTTAGAAGTTAAGCGGCCTTAGACCCTATGGAAATGTTATTTAGAAGTTAAGCCTTAGACCCTATGGAAATGTTATTTAGAAGTTAAGCCTTAGACCCTATGGAAATGTTATTTAGAAGTTAAGCGGCCTTAGACCCTATGGAAATGTTATTTAGAAGTTAAGCCTTAGACCCTATGGAAATGTTATTTAGAAGTTAAGCCTTAGACCATATGGAAATGTTATTTAGAAGTTAAGCCTTAGACCCTATGGAAATGTTATTTAGAAGTTAAGCGGCCTTAGACCCTATGGAAATGTTATTTAGAAGTTAAGCCTTAGACCCTATGGAAATGTTATTTAGAAGTTAAGCGGCCTTAGACCCTATGGAAATGTTATTTAGAAGTTAAGCGGCCTTAGACCCTATGGAAATGTTATTTAGAAGTTAAGCGGCCTTAGACCCTATGGAAATGTTATTTAGAAGTTAAGCCTTAGACCCTATGGAAATGTTATTTAGAAGTTAAGCCTTAGACCCTATGGAAATGTTATTTAGAAGTTAAGCCTTAGACCCTATGGAAATGTTATTTAGAAGTTAAGCCTTAGACCCTATGGAAATGTTATTTAGAAGTTAAGCGGCCTTAGACCCTATGGAAATGTTATTTAGAAGTTAAGCCTTAGACCCTATGGAAATGTTATTTAGAAGTTAAGCCTTAGACCCTATGGAAATGTTATTTAGAAGTTAAGCCTTAGACCCTATGAAAATGTTATTTAGAAGTTAAGCCTTAGACCCTATGGAAATGTTATTTAGAAGTTAAGCGGCCTTAGACCCTATGGAAATGTTATTTAGAAGCTAAGCCGAAACTGAATACATGATGGCTATGACCTCTCACGTGCATAACTTAAATTTTTTTTAACCCTTTGCGTGTCGGTAGCGGCTTTAGCCGCGATGATTACTATAGGCATCATCGCGACTAAAACCGCTACCGGCAAAGGGTTAACTCTTTCGAGACGTGCCGCAACCGGATTCGCGGCTTTACGCCGCGAATCCGGATGCGGCATGTCTCGAAAGAGTTAATGTAAGTAGAGCAAATCCTTACAATGAGCATGAGGCATAGATTCTCCGCAGTCGCCGTTGGTCCTTGTAATCTGTACATGAATATCTATGCCTTTTGGCAATGGAACCGAAACGGTCTGCAATGTGACAACGATCTCTCGTCAGTCTCGGTGAAAGAAAACAAAAATAAAAAAAGGAAATAGCCGGAGCTGGTCCTTGCAAGACTACCCCATCAAAAAGGCTTCATATCCTGATATGCCCCTGCATGCTCATGTGCACCCATGTCTATTGTCTGCAGGGGCTCATGAGGGTCTATGGCCGCCTATGCCTCATGTGTGTTGGGGCTCCAGATGATCTAGATGTTTCTTGCAAAAATGCAAACCAAGGAAATTCAGTCGCTGATGGCCTGTTTGATTCAAAGACAGATCTGCTTGGAAAAGCCTTCAAGTGTTTTTCATTCACAAACTTTCCGCGGCATAGTCCATTCACTAATAATCTTTTCACATTCAAAGCCAATTTGCTTAAACTGCAAGCTGCCTGCCGAATTCAATAACCACGAATCCTTAAAATAATCTACCTTGATGGCTCAGTTTCCAGGCGCCAAGTTAACTAGGCACAACCCTAGACGGGTGATCGATGCACATTTTTCAGTCTACTGCTTGGCGATGGAGGTGAAGAAAATAACAAAACACCTCGGTACCTTGGCTGCGACCAGATAAGTAAAGTTTTGACATACACACAGACGGTCTGTGTTCAGCAAAAGGGGCTGCCCGCGCCCGCGCACACCCCCTCAAAAGTTAAACGCTCATATCGCATGCAAATGTATCCCAAATAACATTTCTACTCTATTGCAGAGACAGACAAATAACAACTAAATTTTAGCACGAGGGCTACAACTGTGGGACGAAACAGCACCGTGGGTACGGACTGCGAAGAAACATGAAGATCTATGCGTCTTGCAGATAATGAAGGGTGTCGCCGTAACACTGCCGACTATATAAAGCTAAACTGAACGGCCCTTGCGATTACATACATAACTTCACTGTTCACACATTCTCAAGATCACTGGCTGTCTGGACGGTTAGATCGTGTGCGAGACTGAGAGGGGGGGGGGGAGGGGGGGGGTGAGAGAGACAGAATGAGGGGGAGGAGGTCAGGTGGGGAGGGTAGAGCCGGGGAGGGGCGCGACAGAGAAAGAAAGAAAAGAAAGGCAGCCCCAGTTTTGTGAGGTCAGCGGTAAAATTAGATGCAGGCTGTCGGGGTATATTTTGCAAATGGGACTCCTTACAGATAATAGTCGATCCGCTGCAGCCAACATCACACAATGACTGAGCTGCCGGCTCTAAGCCAGACCCTTACGTCAGCAAGAGGAATTGATTCTCATGAGCCGTTGTGAATGCAAGGGGCTCAATGAATCCATGCCCTTTGAAGGTAACTCAGTCCTAGTTTATTCCGTCTCCGTCAGCTCGAGTCCTGAGACGAAAACCCATCGAATGTAGGTCATTCTGAAGCTATACACCCGTAAGATTGTTATGCTAAACAACTGAGTCCCGGCCGGTCCCTTTTTTTTACCTTCTGAAAGACACCCCCCCCCCCACCCCCACCCCCAGCAGCTCCCTCTGCCCTAATACCTCAGTCCAAACATGGCCCAGTCGAGACCCGGCCTGGCCCGAGCACCTGGAATTTCATTCACAAAGTTTACCCTCACTTATTCTCGCCCCCAAGCGCCGGTGTCAGACTACCAATGATTGCCCGCTTCAATAATGATCCCTGGAATGTGCAAAGAGTCATACCGGCATATACATACTGGGCGGCGAGCAAAAGAAATGCGACATCATCGAGATCACCGGAAACACTGACTGAAGTATTTCCGATGATCTCAATGATGTCGCATTTCTTTTGCTCGTCAGTATACACCATACCGAGTCAATGGTGTGCGCTGTTGTCTTGTTTGTTTCTCGACGACTTCAGTCTACTGATCAACTTTGACAAAATCACTTTTAACCCTTTTAGCCCCAGATCCCTACAGCATTAAATGGCTTGACCATGATAATTCAAGGGTAGTGCCAGATTAGCTTGGCGCCTTCAGGCGCTAAGCTAATCTGGCACTACCCTTGAATTATCATGGTCAAGCCATCTCCTGCAACCGGTACATAGTCGTTATGCAACACCTCCAAAATTTGAGAAATGGGACCTTGGGGCTAAAAGTGTTAAAAGTGACTGTTGGGTCCAACCGAACATTGCCTTGTGACGGCACAGACAGTAAATCATGTTTGTAATATTGAAAATCTCGCTTTCACAAAAAGTGGACTTAATACTTCTGTTGTCTTTACAAGGCAGAACTGCGGCATTGACAGGACTCGAGCCTAACCTAGCAAACCACCCCGCCACACTCCTTCCTCACGTTTACAGTCTAATAATAATAATAATAATAATACTGTTTATTGCCATTTGCCTTAAGAACATAAAGCATAGGAATGTGTGTTGGTGTAGTTACAATTACAAACATCACATTCGACTCTATCATACAATTCAATGCTCTACACACACTGTCAAACTTTAAAACTGAACAACTACTAATCTCACAAACCAATACGTACCCATTCACACACCCACGCTTATTTCCCACACACACAACACACACGCCTATTAATCTAAGAAGACTAAGTTAATTAAAGGTATATCGTTTAAAATGAAAACAGACCATCATAGAGTAAATGTCACTAAATTAGTGCTCACAGTCGGGTGTAAAACTAGTTAATATATATCGTAAAACTAGGCTAAAACTGATATGCACTATTCTCTAAACCGTCGGGGGCGCGCCCTGCCGGGGAGAAGACTCATGGAGTCAACTCGACCAAAAGCACCACCAACAACCAAGGGGATAGCACAAGGGATGGGCGAGGGCGAGGTGCTCTGTAGGCCGGCCACACAATTCCATACACATACGCACACTCACTCAGTCATTCACAAAACAACAGTCCTCGGCAATGAAACTCTATGATCGGCCCACAGAGCACATCATCGCACGCTTATAACACTGAAAGGGCTCGGACAGCACTAGGTATCGCACCGGGTTCCCCTTCAAAATTAACACCAAAAGGACCGACTGGGACAAATTTTCTGAACTCACAAGGTTCGCATCGGCATGGGATGAAGAGCCTACCATAGACACCAAAACGGCCCACGTCACAGACCAGATTATCCGAGCAGTCAAGGAGAGCACCCCCACCAGATCGGATAATGGGAAACAAGGGAAATCCTGGTGGAACAAAGCCTGTGACCACGTTGTAAAAAGTAGGAAACGAAAACTTCAAATCTGGAAAAAACATAGAACGCCCGAAAACAGAATAGAATACAAACGTGCCAAAACAATAGCCGACAGAACTATTAAAGAAGCCAAGAAAGCAGATTGGCATGCCTTTACAGAATCTATCAATATTAAATCCCAAATGAAGGAAAGCTGGGACAAAATTAAAGCCCTCAATAACGGTCCAAGATCAGACATGCCATCTCTAAAAACTGAGCATAGGGTGTACGCTACCGAACAAGAAAAAGCAGACATACTAGCCCACACCTTCAGCATGGCCAGCTCGAACGAAAACCTAACAGCAGAATTCAAAGACCTTAAACCACACATTAGTCAATGTTTTGAAAGACCCACATGGAAAGAGAATTATGAACTAGACAGCGAAATCTCCATCATTGAACTAAACCAAGCCCTACAAAGTACGGGGAAGGGCAAAGCCCCAGGAGCGGAGTTAATTACATACGAAATGATTAAAAAAAAGTCACCCGTCCATGAAACAAGCCCTTGTAACCCTATTTAATGACATATACACTAGTGGTCAATACCCCACCCAGTGGAAAAAAGCAATAGTATTCCCACTCCCCAAACCCGGCAAACCGACACACCAGCCAGGGAGCTACAAGACCATAGCACTAACATCTCAGATGGGCAAATTATTGGAGAAAATTCTCAAAATCAGACTCACGTCCTACTGCGAAAAACACCAACTCCTACCACCCCAACAGAGCGGGTTTAGGAAAAAACGCAGCACACTAGACCATTTGGCCTCCCTACAACAACAAATTCTAAACACCCACCAGGAAAGGAGAACCGAACTGGTGGGAATATTCTTAGACATAGAAAAAGCTTATGACATGGTATGGCACGAAAAATTACTCAGTAGGATGGGCGACCTAGGGATATCCAACAAAATGTACAACTTCGTCCAAGCCTTCCTGGCCGACCGTCGGATAGTAGTCAGATTAGGCAACGCGATATCCAAAGAATACACCTTAGATAACGGGGTACCCCAAGGATCGGTACTCAGCCCCCTCCTATTTACACTTCTACTCACGGGTCTACAACACGTAGTCAGGAACAGTAACATAATGCAATTCGCAGACGACACGTCCCTAACAGGAAATATCACGAACAAATGGAAAGGGAATAAAATGGAACTAGTGGGACTTCAAGAACTCCAACAAGACCTGACAAGAGTCGAGAAATGGCTAGTTAGAGCAGGCCTAAAAATCTCTACCTAAAAGACCCAGGCTATCATATTTCAAACCAACCGCGCCAAAAGATACCAAATAAGAACCCCCGTGCCTCAGCTTCAAATCGACGGGACCGACATAGAATACCGCAAACAAGTCACATTCCTAGGAGTAATATTCACACACAATAATAATTGGGCACCATACGTAAACCAAATCTGTCAGTCGGCCAGGAAAGGAATCAACCTAATGCGAAAAGTAAGCGGAGCAGATTGGGGCACGGACCCCAAATCACTCCTAAATCTATACCACTCATACGTGATGTCCAGGCTACTTTATGCAGCAACCCTCCTCACCAACCTCAACAAAACTCTAACAAAAAAACTCCTGACAGTCCAGGTCGGGGCCCTGAGGGTGGTCTTGGGAGTCCCAAGACATACCCCCAACCTCCTTGTACTGGCGGAGTGCGGCCAGAGACCCATCAACATCATAATAGCAGAAAGAGCAGCTAACCTCTTCTATAAAACAATAGGTATGCCGGACGACCACCCGGCCAAACAAACCCTAAACACCAACCACACACCCAAATTCGAACCCACTCAACAACCCCAAATAAAAACAGTGGTACAGAAGCTAGACTGAGAATCCATAAATCTTAAGCTACCAAATAAAGCACCCAACGCACCAATAAGCGTACCACCATGGAAACTACCCCAAATAGAAGTAACCTAACCAAGCTCAAAAAAGAAATAGACGGGCCCAAAATGAGAGTAGAGTTCGACGTAAAAAGAACAACCACGTACAATAAATACACCATCATCTACACAGATGGATCCCACGACCCACGCAACTGGACTAGGTATCCACGTTCCTCACAAATCGGACAGAGCCATCAAATTACCGGATCACACGGCGGTCTTCACAGCCGAACTCACGGCAATCCTAGGAGCCATCAAAGTAATAAAAGCAGACCTGAATGCAGCAAAACAAATTCTCATAGTCACTGACTCCCTATCAGCGATCCAGGCGATCCAAAACTTGGACTCCTCCCGAGAAGACCTAACATATATTATTAGACTCAGAGTAGCGGAACTCACAGAATTAGGCCAGGAAATTAAGTTCATTTGGGTTCCCTCCCATGTAGGGATCCCAGGTAATGAGAAAGCAGATAAAATAGCGAAGAAAGGCCTCATCCAAGAATCGACCTTCTTCGACCTACCCTTGTCGGCAGCCGAAAGATCAAACGCCCTCCGGCCAGCCTTCCAAAATCTATGGGAAAAAGAATTTCATCACGCAAAAAGAGGTACACGTAAAGGCCTCACGAGGGTCCTAAAAAACGTACCCATCCTACTCTCAGGCAAAAGGAAAGACCAAACCCGACTAACAAGAATCAGACTAGGGGGCGAGAGATACCTGGTCCACCCCCGCCAACCCAGTCATACGGTACATGCGGCCACACACTCACAACAGAACATATACTCCTAGACTGCCCTACCATAAACCATGCCAGAGCTAGACTAGAAAACATACTAAACTCACCTCTCACGCTGGAAGGTCTCATAAACCCCACCCCAGACACTTGGCACACCACCGCAAACCAGACAATACAACTACTTAACAAACACCCCCTGATCCAACACATCTAAACAAACGACCCGTCACGGACGACAAGAACGACGGAGAACACCCCCCCCCCCCCCCCCCGCCCTACGACTCGACCCCCATAGGGCGCGGGCAGCCAGGATGCAAGATTGTAAAACTAGCGATGCGCAGGCACCAGCGACAGACAGCCAGAACTAAACCCCCTTCCCCCCCCCCCCAACCCCTTGGCCCATCCCCCCCCCCCCCCCCCCCCCCCGGACGAAATCAGCGCCAGCTGGAAGTCCTTGTCCCTTCAATAATAGCACTAGGGTAAAAACTGTTACTAAAACGGTTTGTCCGTGCTTTGGGCCATATAAGCTTGTTGTTGAGCTACATCCCAATGAGCAAAAGGCCATCGGGCCGACGTCGGCCGCCGTTAGGCCCGCGTACGGCTGTGCGCGGGCCAACAGCGGCCGACGTCAGCCCGATGGAGTTTTGCGCATTGGGAGGTAAAGAACAGAACAAGAAAGACTGAAAATGCGTTTTATCGTGTCCTTCTCTTTTATAACATCACAATGATATATTATTTTAAAATTAAGTTAAAAGTGGCAGTCTTGACCGCTGACATTGCGATTAAAGGCACACTACCGCCGTGACTGTTTAAATATACTTTTGTAACACATGGTTACGAAACGCTACACACAGGCCTAGTTATAGTTCATTTAGACACAGGAGAATCCAGTTCAGCACACGTCGTCTTAATATCATGTAACATGACAACGACTGCACTCCGTTCTCTGATTACAACTGTATCAGTACGAGAAACAGCTAAAAATAGATTGACACGCTAACGGTTTCGCAAAATAAATAAGTGCGATTACGCATGTGTCTTTGCTGCCTGTCCAAACTGGCGTTAAAGTTCGTTAGGTGTGTCGACAAGGCAGAACTGAGGAACACAAACGGTGCTGAAATGTGTCTTCAGATTTACGCATAATGGTACTTTAACAAGAACAAATTGTGACCGGCTCTCACAAAACCTGGACACAGTGTATTTGATCAGACAGAGCACGGAGATGGGTTGACGGTTGCGTGACTGGACACCTTTTAACACAGCTAGTAGTAAACAATGCTATTTACTACTACCCCCTAGTTACTAGAGGTGACCAATTAACTCATTATGTCCCAGGTGCGAAATACCCATATTTTGGCGTTGTCCTCTGAGGACTGCATTACAATTCAGGAGACAGATCGACCATGTTAGTGCAAGGGTGGTGCCAGAATGGCTTGGCTCCTACAGGCGCCAAGCTATTCTGGAACCACTCATAGACTTTCATGGTTGGGCCATATCTTGCATGGGTAAGTCGGGACTGAATGAGTTAAGCAACGATCATCCCACGCTTTTGATATATTGAAATCTTGTGGGTAAAAAAATTAAAAAAACAACGTCATTTGGTGGAAGATACAAAGTTGTATGCAAAAGCATACCAGATCAACTTATCAGCATTTAGAGTACTGTTTGGGTTGCGGTCATTCGGAAGAAATACGCCTTGAACGTTTTATATGCATCAGTAGGCATTTAGGGTAGTTGATAATATAACATTTTCTCTAATTGACTCAGATTTACACATACCCCCTTTGACATAATACTACTTTGAAGACCACAACACTCGAAAATGTTGAAACCACCGAAAAAGCACTCCAAAAACTATTTTCTGGACTTAGCCCTCGATCGTGAACAGCGAATATGTCGAGTTTTGTCGGGTCACAATTATTAGTGCTGAAGTGGCCTCAAAAACAGCTCCAAGTTAAAGTGCATGGATCTGGACCAAACTTAAAACTTCGTTTGGGTCTCAGTATTATAGTTAACCCATTTAACCGCAAGGCCGCATTTCCCAAATTTTAAGTCACCAAACAATTATGTGCCAGTGGCAGGAGATGGGTCGACCATGATAATTCAATGGTAGTGCCAGATGAGCTTGGCGCCATCAGGCGCCAAGCTTATCTGGCACTACCCTTGAATTATCATGGCCGATCCATCTCCTACTGCTGCCGTTGGTGCTAAATAGGTTTTAACACAAACCGCTTCGTAACAACCTCCATGACCCCGGATCTCGTAAAAAAAAATATATATATATCCTGAGCGTCGTCCCCCAGTCATCGGGACCAGAAACGTGCGACAGTGAAGGATGGACTCACCGAAACAAAAGTTATTTACAACTGAACAAATTATCCACAAATGACCAGCCGCAGCCTCATTTCCTTTGACTCAACACACACAAACCCCGGATCATAAGTGAAGATCATGAACGCTCGTAAAACTTGAATGCCGTCATCAGAAGACAGAGCGAGAATACTAAGTCGCACATCTCCGACTTCACATGATATATGTATTCTGTCTGTAATTTTGGACCTAACGGCTCAAAGTCGTAGGGTCCAAAATCACAGACCAGCTACACGCCTTACAAGTCTTCATATGTTTTATGACTTCCCAATGGCTGTGAGAAGAAAAAAAAAGTCTCTTAAATCCCCTGCCATCTTTTTGAGTTGCAGCCGCGTATGCATATGACGAAACGTTTTTTTTTTTTTTTTTTTTGTTTTGTTTTCTTTTGGTTTTTATGTGTGCTGGTCTGTGATTTTGGACCTTTAGGCCATAGGCCGTAAGGTTCAAAATTACAGACGAGCACATTATTAAAAATTGTTGACGAGTTTCGACAGATATCGCTTTCTATTTTAATTGCTTTCCGTCCCGGTTGAGTACACAGTGGCCGCGCGATAGGGACATCAACTAGAGGTAGCTTGTACATATGGTCGTCTGGCTGACAAGCAACATTAACCCACTTAGCCCCGAGTCCCTACAGCAGGAGATGGATTGACCATGATAATTCAACGGAACTACCTTTGAATTATCATAGTCAAGCCATCTCCTGCAACTGGTACATAGTCATTAGGCAACACCTCCAAAATATGAGAATGGGACCTTGGGGATAAAAGGGTTAAGTGCATTTTGTTGTGAGCCGTCAGCATGGTTAAATCGTCTAAATTCTGAGGCAAAATCAGCTGAAAACTAAACCAGGCAACCAACCTCCCCCCCGCCCCCAAGCCCCCCCCCCCCCCTTTCAAAAAAAAAAAAAAAATCAAACCACAAACTAACCAACAAAGAAAACACAAAATCAGTCTCAATCGGTCTCTGTCTGTCTGTCCGTTGTTGTTTCTCTCTCTCTCTCTCTCTCTCTCTCTCTCTCTCTCTCTCTCTCTCTCTCTCTCTCTCTCTCTCTCTCTCTCTCTCTCTCTCTCTCTCTCTCTCTCTCTCTCTCTCTCTCTCTCTCTCTCTCTCTCACACACACACACACACACACACACTGACAGACACACACACACGCACACACACACACACACACACACACACACACACACACACACACACACACACACACACACACACACACACACACACACATGTGAAACCATGCCGTAATGTGACATCGTAACGCACAGTTGCGAAAGCTCCGGCAGGAACCCTGCTCTTGTACAGAGTTAAGAAATTAACATTTACCTTACCATCAGCTCAAAATGTATTGAAATTTCAGGTCTCACTTTTTCCGCCATTGCAAATTACACCAGAATCAAACAAGAAAAGACTAAACGCTTCGATTTTTAAAAAAATCGTTTAGAAATAGATGCATTAGCCGGTTTGCTTTGTTTCTTTCTTCCTTAAAAAACGTGAGCTGGTCAATTAATGCCGATGGCATCCCGTAACGTTCAATACAAGACAGAAAAGACCATCATTTTGTGCTGAAACATCCGTGTCGCAATAAAGAACCTACCGGCATCTATCACCTATGCAAAGTTGTTCGATGGTACCTCTAAATACAACATCCTACTACCACAACGCGGCAGCTGCAGTGACTTATGGGTCAAGCTCGTTCTCCTTGCACAAAATAAGTAGAACAGGAAGAACAGCGATTGCGGACTGGGACTATTGCATTGTGGGAGTCCCGCTGTACAGCTGATTACCACCCCTGGCTGCCGTGATCGGGTATGTGTTATCATATCACCTGTTATTCCATGCTTCTTCAGCTGTAACGATAGTACAACCATTGTGCCGCTAAAATGACGAATGCGTTGCGCGTGCTTATAAAAGTTAGTAGAATTAGATACAATTAAATGCGGTGCATATGCTGCAGTGCGGCAATATGCAGATTTTACGTATTACTTTTTTTCCATAGGCCCAGATCAACTGCAAGGGACATGAAAAGTGCGTTGTGTACGAAGGAGTTGTCAAGTGTATTATGGAGGCGGCTTTTGCTTACACTGTAATTTTATTGTATGTCAATGTCAACTACAATGTCAATTGGCACTTGCGTTGCGCGAAAAGAGGACACCAAAGTCGAGTTTCATAGCACGTTTTTCATCTGAAAGACGCGAAGGTCCTCATGAGCCCCGCCGCAAGCACTGGCATGAGGCTCTATACCTCTTGCCAGCAAAAAGACTTACTGGCATTCGAGTCGTTAGAAGTAGGAGGTTTAAGTGCCCTTGCATCGCACGAAAAGAGGACACCACTGTTGAGTTTCTCAGCACATTGTTTTATCTTATGAACCATATATTCTCATGAGCTCCTGCTTGCGGCTGGGCTCACAGGATCTATGCCTCTTCTAGCAAAAAGACGTTGGTCACTGCATCTCTAGTATTCAGAAGGACGTAAGGGCCCTCACATCGCTTGAAAAGAGGACACGGTGTTACATTCTCAACACACTTTTTCATTTGTAATAAGCATAGATCATCATGGGTCCGTATGCCTCTAGGCAGCAAAACGACTTAGACTTATTTACTACGTCTCGTGTTCCGACAGAGTAGGTTCTAGAGCCTTATGCTTAGAACTTCGTTGAGCATCTATTCATCATGCTAGGTATAGGAGGGTCCTCAGTACCATGCGAGATAAGGTTTGCACTTCTTTAAGCCCACTCTACTCATTTGTAAGGAGTATTGATCCTCGTGTTCCACTGCAAGTAACCGAGGCTCATGATGACCTACTCCTCCCATTGACTTATTTATACCCATGTTCCTTAAGCGTAGAGAGGCTGGGGGTGGCCATAACAATTTGGAATATGATGGTGTAAGTTGGATGAGGCTTGAAATTACGAGTGTGTGCTTGCCTGTGATTTTGGACCCTGAGGACTGAAGTTGTAAGGTCCAAAATCACAGACCAGCACAACATTATATGTTTGATATGCTGTACAAAGCTCGAGCTGCAAGTCGCCAATGAGACGCTGAAAAAGCCAGGCACTATCGTTCTGCTGTCACAACCAATTCACTTCACACACCTTAACTCATTCAGGCCCGACACATCACAGCAAGGCATGGATCGAGCATGATAGTTCAAGGGTGGTGCCAGAATAGCTTGGCGCCCATGGGCGCCAAGCTATTCTGGCACCACCCTTGAACTATCATGCTCGATATGTCTCTAGAATTGTAATGCAGTCCTTCAGAGGGCAACTTTAAAATGTGGGGATTTCGATCCTCGGGTAGAATGTGTTAAGTGAAAGTCGCGAAAGGAATAAGCGCACTGAGTGCCAACAAGTATTCTTATTACCTTTTCTCTGAAAATTCGGCTTCCAAAAGGCAGACCAATCTCTTTTCGAACTTGTTCCACAAGTCAACAAAACCCAGATTTGTAGCATTGACGCAGCGAACACACGCGCGTCCAGCAAGTGTCTGCTCGAGCACTTCGAGTTGTTGGAAAACAATCCGCAGATTATGGGCATAAACTTTGAAGTGCATTGAAAGAAAGATAACAATGTAAACGCATTCCAGTTCCCTTTTTTGGAGAGCTTGTGGAGGAGATTGGAGCGACTTTGACACACTCGAGACTTGCTTCATCCAGATACGCGGTTTCGTGCCGCGTAACCGGATGCAGCATGTCAAACTGTATGGGCTGTCAGTATTGACCGCGGTAGCTCATGGTTTGTCGATACCTGATTAGTTTGGTGCCTGCAAGCTGTCAACCAGTTTACTACCAGCAGACACAAATCATGCCCCTGTGGCCGTGGCAAATTCAACGTGAAATAACCCTTTACACCAAAGAACATTGATCTAAACAGCAAGAGAGCAAAGGCCCCCGTACATAATGCATCTACAGGCTCATAGAGTTATTTGTCTCCTGGAGCTCAATGATGTTCCCGGGCGTACAGCGATTAACTCATTCGAGACGTGCCGCCTACGGATACGCGGCGAACCGCCGCGTATCCGTAGGCAACATGTCTCGAACGAGTTAACTCTTCACTGTGGAAAAACGTGAACGCAGTCGAACAGCAAGAGATAATTATATCCGCAGTTGCGGGAGCTCACGAGGATCTATGTCTCTGCTGAAACCCATTTATATCCATGTGAAGGGATTAAAGTTGTATTCCCCAGTATCAAGCATCTTTGACACAGTCAGAAAAAATGTCTGCAACAGATACTGCTGACAGTATGTGTGTGGGTCCTTTGTGTACTATCATAGAGCATTATGATGCAAGTACAATGCCAAATGTCGAAATTCATCGTTTGGAGGGTGTATTGTTTTTGTACCCGAGTCGCGGATTTATCGACTGCATCGGCTATGTTTTGAATTAATATGCATATTTATGAGCCTACGTCACAAGGCAGAACCGGCCGACTATCAGTGTATCGCAATACTGCAGGCCAGTCACGAGGTCATCGGTGTGGTGTACACACGTGTCAGTGTACACGTGTACTGATGTTCTCCTGTATCCCTTTAACGTAATTTTTCACGAGAACGTAGAATAAGCCTTCCATACTCGCTATGCTATCAAAATCACAATGCGGGTTCCGCTCGACCTGTTAGTATTTACTAGTAACGATCGTGCGTACAGTAGTGCACCGAGGGCGTGCGTGCAAAGCGTCTGAATCCGCGGTGCCTAGTTTGACCTTTGATCCTTAACCCCTCGGAAACACGCACCGTCTTCCATCATTGAAACAGAACATTGGTATTTATACCCACGTTTGCACTGCAGTCAATTTCACATCTCACACATCCAAGTCTACGTAACTGAAAGCATCATTGGAAACGACAAATGCACCATCGCAGCAGAAACACTACCTTTCTGAATCGAGTAAATGAGAGCCCGCACAGACAAAACATGTTACGACCAGCGATGTGCAAATTTGACACACACCGTAGTTTTCAGGTCTCAGCAGCATAAAATGTGATAACCAGCTCGTAACTATATGATAAAACAGGTTTAAAATCTTGCGAAATAAATGAAATTCAACTGAAGATCCTGAATTCTGAAAATCACTAGCGCTCGCGGAACAATAGAAAGATCGCCAAAGGCAGAAGATTACTTACTGATTCAGCATGAAAGCGACAAATTCCGGGTGGGCGGTCAAACCAAGCTCTTGCTTTACGCGCTGCTACATGTCCATATTCCCTTGTGCGATGTCAATTCTACTTACGTGTATCTTGTCTCTCTTCCTCTTTCTTCTCTTCAATTCCGAGTCTGTCACTGTCGGCGCGAGTCGATGCTACTTTCTTTTTTTTCTTCGCTGGTTCATCCGCCATCTTGTCTCTGATTGGTTATAATTATGCAGGTGACCTAAGGTCGCATAGATAGTTATGAGGTCAGCTACCATCGCCTATCAGAAGCAGTCTTTTCACGTATACGTCAAGAGTAAGTTCCGGTGGGCCTCTTTTCGCTTTGAACGGACGAAAGAAAGCATTTGGTGGGACAATAGGGTGGTCACTGTTTAAGTGGTTATGTATGCTGAATCCCAGTAAAAGCTTTTGCAAACTGACTTTTTGACTTTTTTAAAAAGGTCGGGCGTGCCCCTTTAAATACCGCGTCGTCATGGCTAGTCCATCTCCCGTAGTTGATATATCAATAAAAATGTACTAAAGTGTATCAGAAGATTTAAAGTACCAGCAAATCCGTGTGGGGAAGGAATAAAAGATGTGTTGTGTGCAGGTCTGTGATATTGGACCTACGGCTCTAAGCTGTAAGGTCCAAAATCACAGACCACTAACTTGTTTTTCTGCGGCTGAAAACACGAAACTGGACATGCATCTGATTTTTTTTTTCTCTCACCTGATCTAGGAGACTATTTAGGAGCAGTGACACCGGTCACACAAAGACTGCTAAAAGTCATAGACGGATCTCTCAGACCTCCGCAGTCACGGTCTGACAAACACATAGGTAAAATAGCTTATCCTAGCAAACAAGAGGTATAGATTCTCATAAGCCATTACACCCGGCAGGGGCTTATGAAGATCTGCACCTCTTGCCGCCTCAGTTTGCTGTGTTGGTAGGGTTCTCTTGGCGAGCTTGCCGAATGACTGTCAACAGGCATACTACATACGTAGGCAGTATTGTGTAGGTTTAAAGATCACTTGAGACTTGAGTTTCTCGGTAGCTTTATTAACCCATTCGAAACGTGCAGCATACGGATACGCGGCATAAGCCGCGTATCCGGAGGCGGCTCGTCTCAAATGAGTTAACTTGGAATCTATGCTTGCCGAAATGGATGAATCTGTACTGACTCCTCCTATCACCCAATCCTTCGTGACAGTCCAATCGTAGGAGTAAAAGTTTAATCTAAGATCGACTGAAGAACTTGTTTCATGAGCCGTGTCTTCCGTACATAGACATGACTTGCACACTTACAGACAGAAAACCTAACTCAAAATAATCTACGAACGATCCGGGATGGTAGCTCTTCGTCCACCTATAGCGTAGTATAATTAATTTATCATAAAATATTGCAAAAATGTCTGCACTTTTAAAGCCCCTACTTTTAATCCGTCCGTGATGCAGTGGATTACACTGGTACAAATATGATTAATTTCTCATATAGTATTGCAGTAAATTTCTGCACTTTTAAAGCCACCACTTTAAATCCGTACGTGATGCAGTGGATTACAACACATTCAAATACCATCTTCACGGCTGTGTGAAAGCGTACTTGCGTGACTGTTGAGTAGTAAGTTGTTTTTTGGAATGTCCTCACTTTTATGTTTTCCCCGAAGCTATCGTGGATCACAACCGTTCACCGACATTCTTTAAACTCCAGTCTGTCGGCGGTGGGTGGTAGTGCAGAATGAATGAAGTTGAACCTAGCATGATCTAATTATAACGACGCGTCAGGAATTCGCAGTCGCAGGAGTAAACGACAAGGTAAACCATTAAATTACTTACACACTTTCCGCATAATATATGGTCGGCACACTGTGTGTGCTGATGTAATTAAGGAAATCCTGCTACAGCCTCAGTTTATTTTCCGAATGTCTAACACATTACGTTAGTAGGCCTACTAATAAGTTGTGATGAAAAAATGTGTGCCCCCCTGGCTGTTGGCCGTAAGTCCAAAATTACAGACCAGCACAAACATGTACTTTGGCGAAGCTCGTCATATTTACATCAACTCGCACTTTGTTCATGAATGAGTGTGACTAGTGATCTATGTATTTTCTGTCATCAGTGACATGTACTTCTGTCAATGCGAATGCTAAGGCCTATTTCCTGTTTCACTGTCGCTATTGCGCGCCCTGTACTGAGGAGACTAAGATCACCAACGAAAACTCAAAGGCCGGTATTGCTCTAATTTCCTTTGAAATCATTTGTGAACTGATGTGACTCGGACGTATGCAGGCACGATGAACTACAGAACGAAATGGTGCACTGTTTACACAGAGCTACATATGTACGAGACTAACCGCGTGTTGTTCCAGTCTGTCTTGCTCTATGACAGGTTAGTGGTTATGCGAGTTGTGAGGAGACTCATAACTATATAGAGTGTTATATTTTGCGCCTCTTGAGAAGCGCCTAGAGCTCTCCTGAGGTAAAGGCGCCATTGTGAGTTTTCGTTGTTATTATTATCATGATTACATTGTAGTAGTACATGACTTTGTGCATTGTTGTTACTGCTATTACCGTTGTTACTTTTAATATTATCATTGACTATGGGTCTACCGTGATGGTTTGGAGCCTTCCTAGGCAATACCCTTGAGCCGCCTATGGCGAATGATCTAAACGGCTTTCTCCGCTGATAAGCGACTGAAGTGATTATAGGAAAACGTTGCAGGAAAATATTTCACAGCTACTGGATTTAAATGGACAACGACAAAGTAAGGAACCTTACCGCTGTGTACCCTACATAAATGTCCAATAACACCCGCCGTTTAGAGGTCATAGACGTAAATCATTGAGAGCCAGAAGGCATGAAATACAGTCTCATGAGTCCCTAAATTAGTGCATGCAGAAGGGAGGGGGGGGGGGCTTATCTATATCTGTGGCTCTCTCAGATCGATGGCCTTTGATTTCGGACTGTATAAGGAACTGCTGAACATTCTGCTGACGTCTTGCCCCGTTCGGGTCATGCAACCTCGGTCCTATAACAAATTCCTTTCACCAGCAAGAGGCATAGGTTCTCATAAGCGGCCACTGCGGCTGCACGGGCTCGTCACTGACAATCTCTGCCTCTAGCTGCTGCTCCACGTGCGGCTTACACCTTTGCTCATAAAATGGAGGAAGTTATAGAGTTGTAGCTGTCACTCATTTTGGTTCAGTTCAGTCTAGTCGATCTGCCTCAGCGATAAGATAGACTAAGCAGTCTTTTAGCAAGTTCGTTCCATCTGCATGTGGCATAGACCCTTATGCACCCATGCATATGCAGGGTCTTATATGACTCTATGCCTCTTGCCATCCGCACGGGCTCTTCCCTCTCATTCTGAAGTCTGATTCGGTTGTCCACAATCTGAGGGCGTTTTTCGTTTAAGTGTAGCGGGTCGCTGCGGCTGGTAGCCTGCAAATGTGTGAATGTATGTGTCTAGACTGACTGTACCCTTCACTCCAAGCATGCCTATGTGTGTATGTACATGTATGTATGTACACACGCTATATATCTTTTATGTACACTGCAGTATAAATTATTTAAAAGGCTAGTCCTGTAGGGGAGCTCGAGCTGGCCTGAGTGGGGTTGCTAGAGCAGTGAGAGTGCGTGCTGGAATGTGTCGAGAGAGTAATCAACACTGCTTAGAAGTGGACGCATATTACACTATGGAGTGCCGGCATAGGTATTTTTCTTATGGCATTCCTTGATTAACGCTCCTTTACTTTATCACCGACAATTTTGTCTTTTGCCCATAACAGCTATCAAATCCAAGTTGATTAATTACTACTCTTACGGAACCCCTTCACTGCCCGTGGACGTATGAGATTGTTTCTGTAATATTTGTTAATTCAATGCCGGAGAACCCCAGCCGTCCAGGGAGCGTAAATACAAAGTGATGTCAGCAAGTAGCATAGATTCACATGAACCCCCGCAACTGCGGGGGCTCATGAGGATCTATATCACTTGCAGCTGGCTCTTTCTTAGCATTTGTGTATGCAGCCATAAAGGTTAATTTTGTTATTATTTTTTTCTTTAATAGTTTCACATATTACATTGACTGCAGAAATATTTTGTTTTATAATCCTTCATTGCCTTGTCTCGATTCCTTGATTCAAAACACTAGGCGGGCACCTTTCCTTCATTCAATACAGAGACATTGGGTAGAAGCGGACGCATGTTAAACAGAGTGCATCAATACTGTGTTATGACATTTCCTCAGCGCGTAATTTTTTCCACCTCCACATTCTAAAATACTGGGTAGAAATTGAGGCTCGTTACAGTGAGTATTCAATTATTTTCATGAGATTCATTTACTGATATGTCCTTTTTTTACAATTTCTGTTTTGTTTAGCGCGCTTTTTAGAAACTGGGAAATATTACACTGAGTGCCGATATGCGTGTTTTTTCACACCCGTTCATTGCACAACTTCTTTACTAATTCAAATCTTCTCAACTGCTTAGCAAAGCTGCATCTCCTCCTTGCTTTATCGTTACCTATAACCACCTTTTAGACATTTTAAACTGTAATGCAAAAGGTGTCGCGGCAAAGGCATTTTATAATTGCACCGTAATTAGTTATACGGTATAGTTTGCAAAATGCTTCTCAGCATGTTTGGCATGTAATGCATTGGTGCCGCATGCCCTGAATATCAGTCGGACTGAATGCAAGAGGATATTTATATCGACATACTCAGAAATGTAAGTAGCTCTCGGCATTACAAAACATGTTTTCAAGTGTGTTGGCGGCATTTCATTTCGTATGTCAGTGCTAACCCTTTGGCCGTCGGTAGCGTGTTTGGCCGAGGCGCTCCCTGCAGGAATCACCGCGACCAATCACACTACCGACAGCCAAAGGGTTAACTCACTTGTGACTGCCGCATCAGAACGCAGTGCGTTCTCCAATATGAAAACTACGGCAGTGGTTTCACTGGTAACACAATCTTTTTATAATACCGCGTGACGTATTCGAATGCAGTACGTTCTCGAATATGAACTACTACGGCAGTGGTTTCACCGGTAACAATATCTCTATACCTACGCTGTTTTATTGACATTTTGCTAAACGCGATCCTAGGCTGACAAAATTTAATGGCGCTTTTTCTCTGCAGACTGATCTAGTTACACCGCCTCTTTTTCCACACAGACTAATGTCGTTTTGCCATTATACTTATGGGTTCATTCATAGGTTGCTAGTTAATTGATTGATTGATAGATTGACTGACTGCTTGGTTGGTTGGCTGATTAGTTGGTTGGTTCAGTGGTGGATGCCGGGATGGATGGATGGATGGATGGATGGATGGACGGACGGACTGACGGACTGATTGATCCCCTGACACTACATGTTTCAGTTCACAATTTAAGCCAGTTGATCGATTAGTAGTTTTATGAACGTTTTCTTTGCAGTTTGATGTTTTTGTCTGTGAAATGTAGAATGTGTATGTTGCTGTCACTTCCAGTGAGAACTTACTTTTCATCCTATCATTTCCCGATTACTGTTTTAGTTATTATGTTTTTGGCAGTTCACAATCCCCTTCAGTCAACCCATTTATCTCTATGTCACATGTTTTCTTCAATAAGAAGTCTTCTTTTCTTGCCATTTTATTCTCTAATAACAAATCTTCTGAGGTTATCCTGGGTGCATAAGGCCTTTTACGCAGCGAAAGCTGTCCATTCTTAAAAGGCATAGATCATCATGACCCTCTCAGGTATGCGGGAGCTCGTGCGGATCTACACCTTTAGATAATGGTGAGAATACAACTTCCTTCCGTGAGTTAAGTGTGTAAGGGGTCTCATGAGGATCTATGTCTCGTGTAGTAGAAACATGCAAACACGTCTTTTAATAGCCATTGAGACCTATACCTGTTTCCCACAGAGGAAGGAGGTTACTTGACGTTCATTCAGTGGTTTCGTATATCTCAGTTTCTACTCAGTCAGCATGAAATACAGGCCTACACCCTGTCAATACAGTCGTATATCACTTGGAGTAACACACTTGATTCGATGCACCGCTGGAGCCAATCAAAGTCAGCAAGAGGCATAGATTTTCATGAGTCTCTGCATCTGCTGGGGCCCATGAGCATCTATGCCTCTTGCAGATTTGCGAGGCCAGTTTCAGGAATGAACTGAACACATATGAATGAAACGGCGATAACAGGGCTCTAAACCAAATTAGCCTTGATCTCTGAATACCGGCCCCAGTCGTGAATCCTTTTCAATTTTTTACCTCATTCATATCTCCGCCCAGTAGGCAACAAGTCGCGGCGGGCCGTCGTCAGCCGCTGTTAGCGCACAAAGGCTGTACGTGTCAGTGCGGACCGACAAGAGGCGGCCGATGGCCGGCCCGGGGAACTGTTGCTTAATGGTCATCAAGGATAGACTAGAGGCTTTGGTATACTTCATTCATGAAATGTATTCGATTGCTACTGAGTCAGTAAACCTTGCTCTTTTGTGTCCTGTAGCCTTTTGGCAATAGAGGTGATTCAGAAATCACCTCGAGTAAAATCGATACCAACAACCAAAGGGTTAAAATTACATGTAATTCGGTCCAGCCATGGTGAGGCAGGAAAAACATCATCGTCAGTGACGCCCTAGGCCAAAGCCTAAATGTCTATTCGCTTATAACAAGACGGTCGGATATAACAAACGTCGGATATAACAACACTTTTCCAGAGGTCCCGACAGCACTCCTTCTATAATTACTTTGCTTATAACAAACTTCCGATATAACAACACTTTTCCAGAGGTCCCGACAGCACTCCTTCTATAATTACTTTGCTTATAACAAACTTCCGATATAACAACACTTTTCCAGAGGTCCCGACAGCACTCCTTCTATAATTACTTTGCTTATAACAAACTTCCGATATAACAACACTTTTCCAGAGGTCCCGACAGCACTCCTTCTATAATTACTTTGCTTATAACAAACTTCCGATATAACAACACTTTTCCAGAGGTCCCGACAGGACTCCTTCTATAATTACTTTGCTTATAACAAACTTCCGATATAACAACACTTTTCCAGAGGTCCCGACAGCACTCCTTCTATAATTACTTTGCTTATAACAAACTTCCGATATAACAACACTTTTCCAGAGGTCCCGACAGCACTCCTTCTATAATTACTTTGCTTATAACAAACTTCCGATATAACAACACTTTTCCAGAGGTCCCGACAGCACTCCTTCTATAATTACTTTGCTTATAACAAACTTCCGATATAACAACACTTTTCCAGAGGTCCCGACAGCACTCCTTCTATAATTACTTTGCTTATAACAAACTTCCAATATAACAACACTTTTCCAGAGGTCCCGACAGGACTCCTTCTATAATTACTTTGCTTATAACAAACTTCCGATATAACAACACTTTTCCAGAGGTCCCGACAGGACTCCTTCTATAATTACTTTGCTTATAACAAACTTCCGATATAACAACACTTTTCCAGAGGTCCCGACAGGACTCCTTCTATAATTACTTTGCTTATAACAAACTTCCGATATAACAACACTTTTCCAGAGGTCCCGACAGCACTCCTTCTATAATTACTTTGCTTATAACAAACTTCCGATATAACAACACTTTTCCAGAGGTCCCGACAGGACTCCTTCTATAATTACTTTGCTTATAACAAACTTCCGATATAACAACACTTTTCCAGAGGTCCCGACAGCACTCCTTCTATAATTACTTTGCTTATAACAAACTTCCGATATAACAACACTTTTCCAGAGGTCCCGACAGCACTCCTTCTATAATTACTTTGCTTATAACAAACTTCCGATATAACAACACTTTTCCAGAGGTCCCGACAGCACTCCTTCTATAATTACTTTGCTTATAACAAACTTCCGATATAACAACACTTTTCCAGAGGTCCCGACAGCACTCCTTCTATAATTACTTTGCTTATAACAAACTTCCGATATAACAACACTTTTCCAGAGGTCCCGACAGCACTCCTTCTATAATTACTTTGCTTATAACAAACTTCCGATATAACAACACTTTTCCAGAGGTCCCGACAGCACTCCTTCTATAATTACTTTGCTTATAACAAACTTCCGATATAACAACACTTTTCCAGAGGTCCCGACAGCACTCCTTCTATAATTACTTTGCTTATAACAAACTTCCGATATAACAACACTTTTCCAGAGGTCCCGACAGCACTCCTTCTATAATTACTTTGCTTATAACAAACTTCCGATATAACAACACTTTTCCAGAGGTCCCGACAGGACTCCTTCTATAATTACTTTGCTTATAACAAACTTCCGATATAACAACACTTTTCCAGAGGTCCCGACAGGACTCCTTCTATAATTACTTTGCTTATAACAAACTTCCGATATAACAACACTTTTCCAGAGGTCCCGACAGCACTCCTTCTATAATTACTTTGCTTATAACAAACTTCCGATATAACAACACTTTTCCAGAGGTCCCGACAGGACTCCTTCTATAATTACTTTGCTTATAACAAACTTCCGATATAACAACACTTTTCCAGAGGTCCCGACAGCACTCCTTCTATAATTACTTTGCTTATAACAAACTTCCGATATAACAACACTTTTCCAGAGGTCCCGACAGGACTCCTTCTATAATTACTTTGCTTATAACAAACTTCCGATATAACAACATTTTTCCAGAGGTCCCGACAGGACTCCTTCTATAATTACTTTGCTTATAACAAACTTCCGATATAACAACACTTTTCCAGAGGTCCCGACAGCACTCCTTCTATAATTACTTTGCTTATAACAAACTTCCGATATAACAACACTTTTCCAGAGGTCCCGACAGGACTCCTTCTATAATTACTTTGCTTATAACAAACTTCCGATATAACAACACTTTTCCAGAGGTCCCGACAGGACTCCTTCTATAATTACTTTGCTTATAACAAACTTCCGATATAACAACACTTTTCCAGAGGTCCCGACAGGACTCCTTCTATAATTACTTTGCTTATAACAAACTTCCGATATAACAACACTTTTCCAGAGGTCCCGACAGGACTCCTTCTATGATAATTATTTTGCTTATAACAAACTTCCGATATAACAACACTTTTCCAGAGGTCCCAACAGGACTCCTTCTATGATAATTACTTTGCTTATAACAAACTTCCGATATAACAACACTTCTCCAGAGGTCCCGACAGGACTCCTTGTATGATAATTACTTTTGCTTATAACAAACTTCCGATATAACAACAAGAAAAATTGGGTCCGCCCGTTCGTGTCGTTTATTTTAAGCCGCGGGCCGCTCCGCGGGATCACTGACTAACTCAGATAAAAATGCACGACTGCCAAATATACTTCATTCACAAAATGTGCTAGATTGAAGAAAAATACAAATTTAAAAAAAAGAAAAGAAATATAATAATTGTGCTGGCCGCTTAGTTTTGGCGACAGGCGGTGCTGTCTACATCAGTATTACATTTTGAGCCGTGATCCAATCGGTAAACAGCTGGCGGCAGCCTGCGAAGCGAAACTAGTAAGTCAACTGGTCGTTGTTTTTTTTTTTTTTTTTTTGGTGCGTATTGTTAATGCTTAAATCCTTACGCCCTGAGGACGAAAATATCAATTTTTTTTTGTAGTCTTGTATCCTCAGAGGTCTACTATCGCAGTTTTGGAGACAGATCGACTTTGATATTTCAAGGTTGGTGTCACTGAGACTGAATAGCCGGCTTGGCGCCCAGAGGCGCCATGCTGTTCTGACACCAACTGACCTTGAAATATCTGGTCGATCCACATCCTGTCGTAGTCTTTTAGGACTTTATGGTTTAAGTATTAGTCTTCACTAAATCAGCGCTTTTCTCTACTGCCGAATCGCAGCCGCCGCATTAGGGGACACACTGATCTGTGCGCGTACACGTGGCGGCGGCGGAATCAGTCCGGCGATGGCACGGAACTTCATTCATGAAACGTGATTGTAATCGATTACCTGTAAAACGTACAGTTTTCCTTCATTATTCATTTTCAGGCCAAGTAGTATCAGCGCGCGACAGAAAACATGAAGTAACACTTTTTGCACACAGGCCGATAATCGAGCACACCCCTTGTATAGATAATAGCAGCTTCACACCCGCCGGTGTACATGCCCAGACAAGCCCACACTGAGAAATTGCTTAGACAACCCATCCCATCTGCATGGTTCATAAACTCTCGTGTGCCCCACATTCGCAGGCGCTCATTAGAATGTACGCCTGTTGCTACCAAGGTCTAGCTTTGTTCCGAATTTACTTTACGTCATCTTAGACGAAGAAAGTTTTGGGGTGATTCAGCTGATGACTGCACAGCGAGTCGGAATTGGGGTTACCCGCGTGTTCGGGAAAGCCCAGAAAAAAATGTGCTGAGGCGGCGCGTAAAAATAGGCATGACGCAAAGACGTCAGCCAATCAAATTCCTGCATTATATTCAGCGAAGCCTTCGCGAGGGGAATGCCTGGCTCGCTGACTCTAGGGGTGTCTGTCAAGTAATCGGAGGAATATGGGCTGTTTTTACAGACAACTTGTGTGTTCTTTCAGACGAGACAAATCCCAAAGGAGCCGGCACACTAACCAAGGCCGCCGGAACGGCGGATGAATCAGGCATGACACATCGCTGAAACTTGACCTGAAAAGCGAAGCTACTTCAGTGAAGGACTAGATGCCGGCTTGTACACTTAAGTGGAGAGGTAACATGTGATGCGGTACGGTGACCCCGGCCCGACTTGTGATGCGAATTTCGTCGTCTGCTTTCTTCAAACTAAAAACGCCTGTCCGGACTTCGTCTTGGTGTCTGTGTAGTAGTAAATGGAGCGAGGATTCAGCTGTTCTTCCTCCCCAAGAGTCTGTGCAACAGTTGTGTCTGTGTGTCAGTTCTTAACCAACATTAATCCATCCTCAGAAGGAAGATAAAAAAAAATTATAAAGTCTTGGATTTCTTCTTCATGCAGTGGTGACCATCGACGTTTCATCGTACCACACTGTTGTATTCAACGGTGCTGAGCTGAGGCCACGGTGAAAGGCAAGTCAGCATTATTTTCAGTGAAGTGCAACGAACAATTAAGACTGAGGTAATATATATATATATATATATATATATATATATATATATATATATATATATATATATATATATATATATATATATATATATATATATACACACACACACACACACACACACACACACACACACACACACACACACATACTGACACACACACATAAATGCCCGGAAAACATCTGAACCGCTTTAACGGCATTCTTTCATAGATAAACTCAGTGTTATCAACTTGACATTCCCCTTAGGAAATTTATCAACGATTGTACGACCAGTAATAATATGATTTGTGAATGAGACTCTACGCAGCAGGAGGAGACTAAGACAAGATAAGCGACATCGATCATGTTCAGCTATTCAAACTCGACAAGATTAGTTCCAGACTCGAAGACTCCATACGAAGACGTCTCATTCACTTTAAACCGCTTCGATATGGTGATTTCCTCTATAATCTTCTAAGATCTTCTTTTTAACGCACTTTTAGGATTTTACCTGATCAGTAACCCTTTTTGCTCCGGATCCCTACAGCATGAGATGGCTTGACCATGATGGTTCAAGGGTAGTGCCAGATTAGCTTGGCGCCTGAAGGCGGCGCCAAGCCAGTCTGGCACTACCCTTGAATTATCACGGTCAAGCCATCTCCTGCAACTGGTACATAGTCGCCGGTTAGACAACACCTCCAAAATTTGACAAATGCGACCTTGGGGCTACTGAAAAGGGTTAAAAGAAATTAAAAGAGACTTTAAGTGAATATTTGTTGTCCATCTGTAGATTATTTCCAAACTGGAAAAGATTTTCTTGCAACGTCTGCAGGAAAGTACTCTTGTTAAACCACTGTGGTATTTCTCACGCTAATGGGCGGTGCGATTACGTCCCAATAAACAAAATGCCAGCGAGCTGACGTTGGCTGCAGTCGCGGCCAGACGCGCGGGCCGACTGGGAGCCAACATCTGCCCTGTTACATTTTGCTCACTGGTGTCAGTGACCCTGGTGATCTCAGAGGATGATAGCAGGTAGTTTATCGTAGCGGCTTTACCTGCAGGGCACATTTCACTTTGATCGTGATCTGTGTAATCAGGTAGATAATCGATTGATCATTCACCTTTGCAGATCGCAAACACAGGTGATAAACCAGGTATTTTTTTTTTTTTTTTCAGGAAAACGGATAAAGAAGAAACCAAGGTCGGAGACTTCAACGAGGTGTTGGGATTAACTCCGCCGCAGTGGTTGGTTTAGTAATAAGTGACGTCAAAACAAAATGACGTCACGCCAGTACGGTGACGTAGAACTGGGTGAAGTGAGGATGGCAATGACAGGCGTTCCATGCAACCAAACACATCACAAATGCCGGAGTTGTGAAAGGACGCGAAGCGTCAAAGTGCGCATTCTCTTGTGGATTCTGTGCAAATTTGGACTGATTCTCGTCATCGCGTTGACATCAGCGGTGATGACATTTTCCTATCATAGACTTGTGCCAGACGACAACAGAAACTGGGACGTGGGAGGATTTAGTGGTGACGGTTCTCAGTTGGCGGAGGAAAATACCCCTAGTTCCAATCAGCAGACACTTAGTAAGGAGGTGAGTCCTGCACTTTCTAATTAATTTAGTCACGTTATGCATTTATGAAGGTCTGTTTAAAGCCCGCACATGCATGTTTAACTGTTAACCCCTTCCATGCTGAAAAGAACAGCTCGCCACGAAACTGCAAGAAGTATAGATCCTCATGAGCCCCCGCAGTTGCGGGGGCTCATGAGGATCTATACTTCTTGCTGAAACCACTTTGTGTCCATGTTCCTGCGACGGCCGCTGTGGATCTGTGACGTTGAATTTACAGTGACTCACGATTTCAAAGACATAATCTGCATCTACTGACAATGAAGAGGTTAACATGATTTACTGTATGGCATGACTTACAAAATACAAGTCCCCATTTGAATTTTACTAAAATCCCAGACTGACTCGCGTATCCAAGTTCCGCGTCTGCCACTATGCATCCTCCCAGCCTCATAGTCACAGTGTCTTTTTGATCTATGTCAAGCTGACCTATGAAAGACTGGGTGTGTCACTCGTCTGGTAATGTTGGCTTACTAACTGTCGGCCGTTCAGCAAAATGTCAGTAGAATCAGCTCTTTTCCTGCATTATGTCAGAAAAAGCCTGTATAGATTGCATCCCCTGGTGATGCGCCGGGTTCGGAGTTACTACATCAAAGAAGAAACGAAAACCCGGCGGCGATGACTCCACGTGACCATTCAGACTAGTTTTACGGGATGACCTGATTCTGTTTTTAGAATACTTTTTCCTAGTGTGCTCAGCCGGTATGCCACAGCGGCAGTCACGCGGAATCAACTAGTTGTCCTTATTATCGGAATGACTTCATGGAATGTCACATTTCTACCTCGCCTTCGGAAATACCATGTGCACTGAACTTATGCACGCGAGTTTGCGGCGTAATTACGGTACTCGGCTGGAAAATTGACTGAGAAACTCACCAAGCGCGCGGGAACTGAGATTGCGTCAGCACATGCAAGCAGGCAAGCAATATTCAATCAGCTCCAAACTAAGCTTTTGCCGAAGCCACTAGTCTAGCAGAGAAACTTCAAGTTCCGGATCTGCTAGAGGCATTGATCCTCATGAACTCCTCAGTCAGTGCAGACCTGCACGCCCCTGCCGCTGACTGCCTGGCCGCAGGAGTCAAGTTTCATGTCAATGATATATGCCGACCTCAGTCGTGTCATGCAAAAAGCCAAATTCACCTTCATAATTATTAGTAGTCAGAGCCGCTCGTTACCAATGATTTTCACACGCTCTAAATATTCTGTCTTTACACTTACGTTTTACGTATGTCAAGCTCAAACTGTTAAGTCAGTGCCGCGGAGAAATTTTGGAACACCACCCCAACTGCAAGAGGTACAGCCGGATTCTCATGAGACCCCGCAGTTGCGGGAGCTCGTAAAGATTTATGCCTCTTGTCGACACCACTTTGGTATTCATGTTCCTGGGGCAGCTAGGGTTTTGTTTGTTTTGGTTTTGTTGTTGTTGTTTTTTAATTAAAGAAGATTGCCGGCACTGAACGGGTGAATGCATTCGAGACTTGCCGCCTCCGGATACACGGCATAAGCCGAATGAGTTAAGTCTACCACTACCGCCAATGTCCGGTAGGCGGTGCAGTAAATTACTGTGTCATTCGAGGGATATACTAACTTTGCCGATCTCTTCGATCCAGTGTGACTTAGACGCGTGAGCGTGATCATTGTTTTCACGGGCTCACGAGACTCATGCTTAGCCGCTCTCAGGTCTACGGATTAGGAATAAAAGTGGGAGTCTGGATGAGAACAGCGTAGTATAGGCGTGCTGAATGCGCGACTGCAAAATGCCAGTAATAGTCATAAAGCACTTTTATGACAGACACCCCCGCACCCTGCCCATGATCGACATGCCACTGCACGATTGTCGATGCTACAAAATAAGCAAACAGTGCTGCTGCACTGTATCAGATTGTTTTCTTTCATCTAACATATTCAGTCTGTCAAAAAAAAAAAATGCATGTGTAAAATTACGTCAGCCATTCTTGTACAATCACTTTTAGCCCAATGATCAATGTTTGTCTTCAGGCTATGGTCCAGTTTGCAGGTAAGGGAAACACTGACAATCTGATCATAATAGTAACAACAACAACAACAACAACAAAAATGATTTTTCTTCACGCAAAGTGCTTCAAACTGTCACAAGTAACAAAAAAGAAGTAGATCAACACTACGCTGGTCAAGCATTCCTTGGATCCAACCATGCCACTCCATGTGCAACAGGCGTATATTGTCATAAACCGCTGCTGCCGCAGGATCTCTAAAATACATGTTTGTTGCTCGCAAGACCTGAGTTGCCTCACTGACATCCACAGGATATGGTTCTTATTCATTACATGTATGAACCGTCGGACTGTCGGTAGCGCTTGTTGTCGCGATGATTCTTGCAGGAATCATCGCGGCGAGAAAAATAATTAACAGTACGACTGCTATGAGGACGCGGCATGCCGCAGTGGTCCCTTTTAGTCCTTACTATGAAGGGGCGCAACCTACTGTTCCCTTACCACAAAGAGACTCAGCCTACAATGATCGACCTGAATCTGATTTTGAAATAACTTCTATTATACGATCGTCCAGGCATGGAGCTGCAAACTACGCCTATCCTCCAGAGACTGCAAAGGTTTATTCCTCCTCCCACCCCCACCCCACCCCCCCCCCCCCCCACTCCCACTCCCTTCTCCCATTTGTATGCTGGTCTGTGGACCGGCATTAAACGGCCGCTTCGACCACACTGACTCTTCAATTTTGGGCCTTGATTGACGCCCAAAGTCACAGAGCAGTAAGCATACCATTTTTGATTCTGTGTCCTGCCAGTTTCTGTGCGGCCGGAACAGATCAGCGGGCCGGAGGTTCAGTCTGTGAGCGTGACCTGAAGAACTGACGACCGGCGCTTGTGTGATCTCTGTCACTCCCACACCTTTACGCGGCTTCTAGTCGGCCCAGGCGGCCCTCCCCCTGGCCTTCCCCACCCCACCACCATTCACCCTACCACCGGTTATTCCGGAAAACGGCCTTTGTTCAACCTTCTGTAGCCAGTGTTCAAGTTCAATCCCGGTGACTTCCGCTGTGCTGCTCTGTGATTTTGGACCTTACGGTTACAGCCGTAAGGTCTAAAATCACAGACCCGCACAAACCGCTATCAACGAATTAGTGCCGATCTGTGAATGAAGCAAGAGGTGTAGACTACCTTGTAAAAAACAGTTCTAGCAAGAGGCATAGATCCTCATAACCCTTGCGTTCGCAAGAGCTTATGAGGATCTATGCCTTTTGCAGATGCAAGGATATTCGCTTAGTGTACTGAAGTTCACGTGCACTTAATTTTTTCCTTACCTGGCTGTTTGAACTTGAACTGCGCGCGGTGTGGGATATAGGATGGTCGCTGCTGATTTATGCAGCTGTCTTAGTGACGGAGCGTGCCGGAAGTGTCCTGTACATCACCTTGTTCGAATTTGGCCAGAGTTCGCCGTGGGTAAAAATGTGGTGCAGTCTGAAGGCTGAAACAATGATGAGATAGAGACATGCAGGTGACGGTCGTTGCATAATCCATCAAGTCTTAACACGGGTAGTAGTACTGAATAACACCAAGGTGCTAGCAGGTGATTGCTTATGCAACGATCACCCCGTGCATGTGACATAATGATTAGATGGTTAACTGAGGTAAGAAAACGGCCACTTATATATTCATTTTTGTAGGATCTAGTAATAAATGCTTCCAACATGCTTATCACCTTTTGCGGTGACTGATGGAGGTGGTTTCACAAACTTAGGCTCATAACAAACAAATCTGAAAAGTAAATAAAAATATCAAAGAACAGAAAAGAACCAATTTGGACGATAAAAATAACGCCTTTTGTAGACTGAAATAGGCTCCTTCGCCGAGACATCAGGCATTAAAGTTAGTGTTATCGACCTAGGTGTGGCACCTTGACCTCGCACGCAGAACTGAACACAACGAGCCCTGAATCGCCACCTTTGATCTGACGGAGAAACATCGAGTCTCATGAATCGCTGCAGCCGCAAGAAGATACGATAATAAACACATTCTGCCCCAGGACCGAAATCCCCAAATGTTGAAGTTGCCCTCTGAAGGACTGTATTACAATTCTAGAGACAGAGCGAACGTGATAGTTCAAGAGTGATGCCAGAATAGCTTGGCGCCTAAGGGCGCCAAGCTATTTTGGCACCACCCTTGAACTATCATGCTCGATCTATTTCTTGCTGCGGTTTGTCGGGGCTGAATGAGTCTCAGTCCTGCTGGAATCATCTCGACAAAAATCGCTACCGGCAGCCAAAGGATTAAGCATAGGCAGAGACGGTGGGGTGGAGGATGGGGTTCAAAAGTGGAAAAAAAAAGGGGCTGATCTAAAACATCCCACACCAGGACCGAAATCCCTCGATTTTGAAGTTGCCCTCTGAAGGACTGCATTACAATTCTAGAGACAGATCGAGCATGATAGTTCAAGGGTGGTGTAAGAATAGCTTGGCGCCCATGGGCGCCAAGCTATTCTGGCACCACCCTTGAACTATCATGCTCGATCCATGTCTTGCTGTGGTGCCATGCGTCGGGGCTGAATGAGTTAATTTTGTAGGGTGGGATGCGGCGGGGGAGCATGCAATAATAGGCGCGATGGCTCCTTCAGTCTGAGAAATAACAAAGGTCCACCGGTCGGTCAGCAAGAGGCAATCCCAATATTATATTCCGGCTCACGATTCCGTGTGGATGCATGGGCTCATACAAATATGCGCCTCTTGCAGCTGAAAGGGTTTTGCTGTCGGGAGGGGTGGGGGTGAAGGGGTGGGGGGGGGTTGTCACGGGATTGGAAAGGGGGGCGGGGATGGGAGTGATTGAACATTTGAGAGGTAAGGAGGGAGTGTTTGAAAACAAAAAACTTGAGAGGGGGTCAGGTGGGAGAAAAGGGGAATGGAGCCGGGGAGCTCACAGTCTATATAACACCCTCAACTTGAGGACTGATGCAAATTGTGCCGATCGTTGCCAGCAAGTTTGAAGTTCTTAGGTTCTCATAAACCCCGGCCTCCAGTCTGCAGGGGCTTGTGCGAATCTACGAGTCTTGAGAAGGCAATGGGCTGTAACGGAGAAGTGGACTGAGAACTCTAGGGGAGTGTCTTCCAACACAGCTTGCATGCCTTTCGATTCGCGTTTATTCCTAATCCTTTTCCGTTTATTATCCCCTGTTCAAGCTCGGTTAGACGATCTTCTAAACGCCGGGACGCCGCCGCCTTTTCTCTTTTCCCGCTCATAGTCAACTGGCAAAGAAATGCCTTCTCAGCAATACCTGATCTATAGATGTCGAAAGCTCTGTGAAGTAAATAATCTATATGTGTGTAATAATAATATTAAATATTTACTTCATACTGTCAAGTATCGTCAGTCATACAGTTGATCCTCCTATCTTATGGCCCTGCACCAGACTGGCATGAACCCAAGTTGTCTGAGATCAGTGCATGGTATATAATATTATGTGTGTTAAAGGACAGTTAATCGACAATGGCAGCTGAAGGGCAGTGCTTGATTAGTGTGGCGCTTTTAAGCGCGAAGCTAAACAACCACTGCCCTGAGCTATTCTGTCGCAGATGGTGCTGGAGTGAAAAAGCCACTGCCGGTCTTCTCTATTTTAACTGTAGAATTTTTTCCGCGTTCTTTCAATGATCTGCTTGCCAAACCCTAGTGTGATTCTATTTTATGAATGATGTGACCGACGATTTCCTTTTGGTGCGAGCCAATAATAGTGCAGTTGAATCCTGCTTATCCGAGGGTGATTCTATTTTATGAATGATTCGAGGCACGTTTTCTCTTTGGTGTGTCTATATACTACCATGTGTTAAGACCTCTTTAAGACAGTGACCACCCAGGGATTTAACAGGAGATTGATCAGAGGTGAGGTTTTGGACTGGCAATGTCAAAGTTGTCTGGGAAGGTGGCCGAAAAGGGTGGGGGGGGAAGAGGGGTTGTCGGGGAGAGTGGGGAGGCGCCGGTGCGTCTTCTCTGACATCACACTATCGGTGGCAAAAGCTCTGAACCGCATGACCCGCGCATCCAATGTTTCATGTCTCTGTATAATATGAATAGTAGGACATGGTAGAAATGGACCTCTTTGCACTCAATAGTTTACTCTGCCTGCGACTTAACCCCCAGCAACACCGCCCCCTCCCCCACCCCCCCAAAAAAAAAAAAAAAAAAAAAAAAAAAAAAAAAAAACCAAAAAACAAAACCCCACCCTCTTCCCTCCTATTAAAAACCAAATAAATAAGATGAAAATATACACTCTTCTGCGACATTACGCGCAGGTCGTGACCGATGGGTCGAACATGATAGTTTAAAATCAGGTCAGGCTGTCGGATGTCGACTCTCAAGTTGTATCACTTAATACGTCTGCCTTGGGAAAGCAAATGACAGTAATGAAAGACCATTTTTGTGAAACGTGAGATTTTGATTGTAATATTATTTTTTTTAAATCTCGCTTTTCTCAGAAATGTACACACACACACACACACACACACACACACACACACACACACACACACACACACACACACACACACACACACACACGTGCACACGGCACACACACAAACATACACCCTTCCCACGTCGTGAGATGCAATGGGTTTCTTGTTCGTAAGCCCTAGTATATCAGTACTGTCTGATATGAGTCGATCAGTATCATGCTGTGAAAAGACATTCTGCTTCCTTGATTAATAAAGATAAAGACGATACAGCAAAACCTATGTTGAGCGACCACCTGTAAGACCATCCGTACGTGTCGTTGAAAACATCTTAAGTGGCTGTTGTCGCCTAAATGATGATCTTTAATAAAAGGTGACACTTCAGTTTTGCCCTTCAAGACATCTCTGGCCGTCGGAGAGAGCATCTGTCATTTAACTCATCTGTGCCCGAGGTATGAAATACCCAAATATTGGGAGTTATCCTCTGAGGACTGCATTACAATTCAGGAGACGGATCGACCATGATAGTTCAAAGGTGGTGGCAGAATAGCTTGGCGCCTATAGGCGCCAAGCTATTCTGCCATCATCCTTGAACTATCATGTTCGAGCCATATCTTGCTGTGGTGTGTCGCGGGCAGAAAGAGTTAAGGCTTAATTTTTTTCTTGCAAAATAGGTGGCTGCTCAAACAGGTTCCACTCTAATTATCTTTGTACGATGTGCGGGCAGGGTAGCAGTCAATGCACTCAGCATCAGCCATGACTAAGCAGTGCAGGTGTACTAGTAACGAACCAAATCGCCGGCCTTCTGTCAGTAACTATACTTTTCCATGAGGTGTATTAGGTGCAGTGTTAGAAGGCGCATACTCAGCCCTGCAGTCACAAGCGTAAATATCATCGACTTCCCCCGTCTGATGATGTATGTCAGGAGGATTTGTGCTAGCAGTCACCCATGTATTTCGTCCGCAAGAAGCATAGATTTTCATGACTGAGCCCCCGCGGCGGCTGCGGAGGGCTCATGAGAATCTATGCTTCTTGCGTATGAAAAGACCAAGTGTCAGAAGGTGCACTGTCAGTCACAGGTTTGGACCCTACGACATTTTCGGGATGAGGAATATCGACGTAAATGCGGACACTCCCTGCAGAAACAGATGCTCATGAAGATCTATGCTAATTGCAGACAGATGGGGCGGAGGCAATGACTACTTACCCATCCCTGCGCAACGGAGGCGTGTTCAGTGAAGCACCTTCTATTCTTATTCAGTGTTGGAAATGTTGAAGCTAATTAAGTCCTTTTCACCCCCGGCTAGAACCCCGGCTTTTTTTTTCGAAAGGAAGAGGGATAAATGTGTGTGGAAAATGGTGCGTATTGTTAGAAAACAAACTTGCTGAAGAATTTTGAATGGAGAGCAATAGATGGGGTGTGTGTGTGTGTGGGGGGGGGGGGTGGGGGGGGAGGGAGGGAGAGAGAGAGAAACACGAGTATCTCCGATATTAGGGTGTTGGGGAAAGCACATAGCCACCCAGCCCCGTCCGCCTCACTGAATCGTTTCATCCTTCACATTCGTGTGCTGGTGTTAGATTTGGACCGTTTCAGGCCGTAAGGTCCAAAATCACAGACTAGCACAATTCATAAACCCACCCGCCCCCTTGTAATTTTTTTTTTTTTTTTTTTTTTTTTTTTTTGTCAAACCAACTATTAGTCATAATCAGTAGCGCCGATGCTCGGACCATCAATAAACGACTTCCGATTGTGCGCCCAGCTATCTTATCCCGTCCACTCGTCCTCATATTTACTGGTTCTCCCATGCATGGTTTGCTCTATCTGCCCAAAATGAGTCGGTACTGGTCTGTGATGTTGGACCTATCGGCTCTACAGCTGAGTGGACACATGGCTGCCCTATTACATGAAGTAAAGTCAGCGTTTGTGTGTGTGAAAAGCCAGATTTTCATTATTTTTCAGTGAAAATCTCGCTTTTCACAAACATGGACTTTACTGTCTTATTTGTTTTGTGACAAGCAAGATTTTCCATTGTATTTCAATGAAAATCACTGAGTCTCCGGCCTGTTCACAAAACGGACTTAGTGTCTTGATTTCAAAGGGCAGGTATACTCATATGCTAATATGTGGTTTTGGACCTTACGGCTTTCGATTGTAAGGCCCAGAATCACAATGAACACACAAACACGCGTCAGTGCACTCAGTTATAACCACAACATGTCAAAAGTCATGAGCGTTAACAGTGCATCCTTCTACGTCACCAGTTCAGTTTCTTTGCAGAAAAAACGAAGCCTTTAGCAGTTCATTTTTTAACCCCTTGACTGCTACTGACGCTACCTTTGGGCGGAAAAGACTGACGCGTATTCAGGGGGTTAACTCATTCGAGACGTGCCGCCTCCGGATACGCGGCTTATGCTGCGTATCCGGAGGCGGCACGTCTCGAATGAGTTAAGGACAAAAAGAAAACCAGCCGGTAGGATGGGGAACGCTGACAAAATCAAGGCAGACAGATTTGACTCAGTGCACTTATTTTTCAGTGCGCAGTGTTAATCCTCTACAATAATAGCGTGTGTGTGACATGTGTTGCAGGGATTCCCTTACGGCGGGAGCGGAGAAATATTCACGAGGCAGCATGGGTCATTATCAGCAGCCAGGTTAGGTCTCAGGGCTCGTCCTGCCGGTGACGGTATGTATAACTGACTTTATTTTCCACCACGTACCCACCTAACCTTTACTTCTTCTGCAGAGGAGGTTTGTTGGACGTAACGTTTCCCCTCGCTCTCCTCTCTGTATTAGTTGTTGGGGTTTTTATTTCTATGTTTTTATTGCTTGCATTTTTTAACCCATTGTGTCCCAGGTACAAAATATCCACTTTTTGGAGTTCAATTGTCCTCAGAGGACTGCAGTACATTGCAGGAGACAGATCGACCATGATAGTTCAAGGGTGGTGCCAGAATAGCTTGGCGCCTATAGGCACAACTATCATGTTCGATCCATATCTTGCTGAGGTCTGTCGGGACTGAATGAGTTAATAATGTATTGGGGTTTGGTTTATTTTACTCATGTTTCGGGGTTTTTTATCTTCTTTTTTTTTTGAGGGGGGGGGGGGGGTGTGGGTTGGAAGCGGGGGTGAACTGAAGGTAGACCTTCTCGAGGGGATACATATATTTCCTTATAAATGTTACTGAGTGATTAAAATCTGCTGGAGAAAGCAACCACGCGAAATAGTGAGACTGACGTTATTTTTATTTTCTGAGTCATATGTTTTATAATGATACTTTTGACAGTGGAAATAACGAATTCGTTCGCAGGTTCATTTTGCCCACCTTTGTTTCGTTGCTTGACCGTCAGTGACATAGGTTGTATGTTCAGGAGGAAATGCGTGTCGTGGAGCAGGAAAACTGAGAGAACCTTGGTCTTTTAAGCATCTGTTACAGGATGGCCTTAATGTGTTTATAATTTACGGCCTACTTCTTAAGACAGTCTGGAGAATATAGCTGTCGGAAATCATTACACTAATTTAACAGTGAAGCGGAACTGCATTACGGGCTAGGCTTAAGTCATTCTACCCCAACACCGAAATCCCCAAAATTTTGCCGTTGTCCTCTAAAGACTGCAATCTAGTGCAGGACACATATCGACCATGATAGTTCAAGGGTGATGCCAGAATAGCTTGGCGCCCATAGGCGCCAAGCTATTCTGGCATTACCCTTGAACTATCATGGTCGATCCTTATCTTGCTGTGGTGTGTCTGGGGTAGAATGAGTTAAGCTTCAAAACATGTAACAGGACATGCAGTCGCCTTCACGACAAATTTCCAGCTTTCACACGCCCTTACAGACAGGCAGTCCGGTGATCTATTCCACAGCAAGAACACGGAGACAAATGGAGCGGGCAAGAGGCATCGATCCTCATGTGCTACAGCAACTGCGGGGGCTCATGAGGATCTACGCCTCTTGCGGTTAGTTCACGTTCATTAAAAAGAAATTAAAATGACATTTCAGGGAAATAATATGCACCCCATAACTCGACACGGTACTCGGTTTTCACACGTTCGAGGCATGCCGTATTCGGATACGCGGCTTATGCCGCGTATCCGGATGCTGTACATTTCGAATGAGTTAAAACCCTTGGCAGTGTCAGAATCCAGTTCACAGCACCAGTGCTGTGGCGAACGGTCTCCCAAATCCACTCACCCGCCCCATGGAATTCTGCGAGTACTTGTACAACCGCACGTAATATGAAGTACAAGGTCAGACGCGATTCACAGTGCAGGTTACATGTTTCTTGTTTTAATTGTCTCTGTTTTTACACGACCTGCACCGTGTCACACTGGATATTTCCCTCGTTTCGCTACCGCAACAGCGGTAGTAATTGAATCGATGAAGACAACCACTGAGTGTGGCACGGACCTTGTATAACTCCCTCCAAGTAAGAAACGCGGATGTAAATCGGAAATGCAAGAGGTACTGATCCGCATGAGCCTCTACCTGTTGCGGACTGATGGAGATCCATGACTTGCATATTAGCAACTTTCGGCGAGTGCAAAAGTGCTTAGTACTATCGCTTAGAAAAAAAGGTGTACAGGTCAATTGAAAATCCCACTTCCGACCAAGAAACATTGCTATAAATGAAGTCAGCATGATATGTATCGATCTTCATGCACCCATGTAATTTCCAAGGCTGTGAAATTCTACGACTTTTTTTCAAATTGTTAATGCTCTCTGCAGAATTGCACACATTCTTTGCTGGGAAGAAATGTATAGGGAAATCGAAGACCCACCCCCTTTCAAAAACAGTAAGAATCTCGGAAGTAACTAAAGCCAACACGAGAAATGTGTTCATGTCCGCATGCATCCAGCATGGGCTCATGAGGATCTGTGCCGCGTGCAGATGAGACGTTCGCTGTACAACTGTACAATCTTTTTCGCTTTCAAAGAAATGTTCAGGGCAATCGCAAGTGAAGAAAACAACCTGATTAATTTGCAAGACATTGGAGGAGAGCAGGGTGGATTAAGATAAGATCAGTTCTGTACCGGCTGCCAGTCAATGAAAACTGCACCGGCTTGCTGTCACTAGGTAACATAAAGGTAAAACTCCGATAACCTCAGTACATATGTCTATGCTTAGCGAAAACACATATAACCCTTTCCAGGGGGCTGCTAGAAATGACTTCTTTAAACCATGGCAGACTCGCAGGCGGTTAATGCGTCCCGCTCCAGGCAACACAGGGTTAATAGCAATATCTCTCTTATATGTTCTTTATGTCGTATATCATAAGGTTCATTTCAATTCATGTCAATACAATAATGATGGACAAAATCGTGGGCAAACTTTAACTAAGTTGTTAAGTTTGAATGCCCTAAAATGAACTGAAAGACTTCTGCTCCGTTCTCTGTACGTCGGAGAGGTCCACCGACTTGTACCAGGGGAGTAGAGTTAGTTATTTGGGTTTAACGCTGAGCAGGCAACTAAGGCCATCCCTCGGCGGAACCAGGGGAGTAGAAAGCACCTGCTGCGTGTGACTGTTCAGATGCCTTATGGATTGAGAAAAGAAGGGTAGATAAGTCCTAGCTGAGTCAAGAAAACATTGAAAATCCGTTGTATCCGCAAATGTTACCCTTTTAGCCCGAAGGGTGCTTTTCTCAAATTTGGGAAGTGTTACTGGACGACTATGTACCAGTTGCAGTAAGTGGATTGACCATGATAATTCAAGGGTAGTGCCAGATGAGCTTGGCGCCTGAAGGCGCCAAGCTCATCTGGCACTACACTTGAATTATCATGATCAATCGATCTCATGCTGCAGGGTCCTGGGGCTAAATGGTTTAAGCATTCAAAGTCAGCCCTGGAGCAGATCGCCTTAACAGCTGTCTTTCTCCAAATAGGCCAGCAAGAGGCATGGATCCTCACTAATGCAGCCCCGCAGATGCAGGGATCCATGAGGATCTATGTCTCTTGCATTTGGGTGTTGTTCTCTGTGCTCTGGCAGCGAAAGGGTTGAACACTTACAACTGATTATTCCTCTTTGCAAAACCATAGATCATCTCGCACTTTGAACTCGGCGTGGGAGTGTATTATAATTACTTCCGCTACCATCTCCTCAGACTGCAAGAGGCACCGAGTCTCATGGGCCCCAGCAGCCGCAAGGGTTATAGAGAGTATCTGTCACTTGCTGGCTGAGTCAGGTCGCATTCAAGACCGACTGAGGAAGTCATCACGGCTTCTAGTGTCTGCAGCCTAGTCTTATGCTCAGAGTGCAAAGTTTACAACAGTAATTTAGTTTGTTGTCTTTTTACGAGGACATACTGTTTTGCTACAGCTTCTGCTGTACTCAGCTACCTGCTGTTCTGTGATTTTCAGCCTCACGGCCCTAGTTCGTAAGGTCCGAATCACAGACCAGCGGGCAGATGAGTACGGACACGGAGGTCTTTGCATTCGGGTCAAGCGGTACACATGCCATAACTTAAGTGGCTTTGTACCGGAAAGAGTCAGAGTTTAAAGACGCACAACCCATTCCATGTTTCTTTCTTTCACTAAGTAGCCCCTAAGGTTTGAGTGCAAAACGTTTGTCCCGATTCCTAACTCAGTCGAGACGTACAGCATCGATATACGCAGCTTAATGCCGCGTATCCAGGATGCGCCACGCTCGATTCAGTTGCAACAGTAGCAAATTAGCAAACAATAGCTAAACACGCAATTTTGTCGAATAGTTACGGCATAGTCTGTGTGAAAATGAACACATGAAGTTAAAAAGATTCACAAACTTCGAACAATATTATTTTTTATTAACTCATTGTGCCCGAGTTACGAAATACCCACATTTTGGAGTTATCCTCTGAGGACCGCATTACATTTCAGGAGACAGATCGACCATGATAGTTCAAGGGTGGTGGCAGAATAGCTTGGCGCCTATAGGCGCCAAGCTATTCTGCCACCACCCTTGAACTATCATGGTGGAGCCATATCTTGCTGTGGTGTGTCGCGGGCAGAATGAGTTCACACATGAACTTGAAGTTTTTGAACAGGTTCACGAACTTTGGAACCGCGTCAGTTTAAGCAACACTCAGACAGATAAAAATTGATAGGTCCTATCTGCAACAACATAATTGTATTTCTAAGAAATGGTTTTCAGTCGATCTGAACACAACGTCAATTGTTCGTTTAAAATAACAGTCAGGTATGAAACTTCCAAACAAAGAACAGCACCGTAACTGTATCTTTTAAGTGTGGTTACTCACTCCCTGTCTTTCGATAATGAGATGGGTCGTGAGTGGGTGAGTCATCAATTCAATTGTAATTGTTCGGCCCCCGTCGTGCCACACTGCCCTCGAATTCTGGGTTTTCCAAGCACTTGTCATCCCCGGCCACCGGACACACTCCTCACTCCCCACCCCAGACAGAGCTCATATTCGCACGTCTCAACTGACCTTCCCATCCAAATCCACCCCCAGACACACATTCTGACTGACCAATCGATGCCTTTTGCAAACCAACTTTGCTCTGCAAGAGTTATAGATCCTCATAGGCCCTTGCGTCTGCAGGGGCTCATGAGAATCTATGCCTCTTGCAGTTTGGGTCTCCTCCATGTGCCCCTCACATACCGGAAGTTATCGGGGTTTTAGCCTGTGAATCAGTCGCTAGTTACAAGACAAACATCGCTTCATCACGCAATATTATTCTGATTGATCGCAATACGTGTCCATGAATCTCCGGCCGCGCAAACATACTTCACAAACAATCATGCTGCTTCTGTAACAGACATTTATTTCTGTGACTTTCAAGCGTGGGTGTATGTCGGAATTTGATTTACAAAGTGGGACATCGAAATCACTACAAAACATCGCCCTTGTCTTTTTCTAGACGGACTAATTCGAACTTCTCTCTCGCTGAATCGTTCATTAACTACTAATTTCACGATATTTATTGTCAGTGAATGTATCGTTTGTTGCATGAGATTTCTCCCCCCCCCCCCCCCCCAACACTCCCTACAATAAACGAGAAGGGAAAATCCTCCTTTAACAATTAGTATAGCCAGGATCTCCAGAAAGAAAACTGAAAACCTATGAATCTTGATTTCTCTTCCTTTGATATATTTCTGTGTTATCCCAGCGTAGTAGGACAAAGCCATCGGGAAACGTAAGTCTTGTCGCTAATTCAATGATGCGATGACGGTATGGAAAAACCACGCTTCAGTGAAAAGAAATATCGCACACAGCTTAGCTTTTGGCATGCAGGCAATCCTTGATCATTCTGGGTCCTTCCAGAACAGGACCTGAACGAAAATCGACAGAGTCAGTGATCCCGCCGGATCATGAAATAATACCGAAATGTAGTCATGTGCTGTCCTGTGATTTTGGACCTTACGTATTGAAGCCGTAAAGTCCAAAATCACTGAACAGCACACTTTTTTTTCAGCATACGATTTTAGAATCATAAAGTCCAAAATCGCAGTCCAGCACACATGTCTGCGGGGTTCATTCAACTTATGACAGTCCTAGCCTTGCCGAGCACTGGCAGTCGTATACCCGAAGATCAATACATTGTAGCTGTGTGAAAAGGGCCATCAAGATGTGTCATAAGCATATGTAAAACTACAGACTCCTACGAGGCTGCGGGGGCATGTGAAAATCTATGCCTCTACGGATAAAAATAGCTCGCCCTTACACGGAGGAGGGTTAGTTCACTGGGTTTAACGCCGAGCCACAGGAACAATGTTTTGCGTGGATTGAGCTGGCACTATGCATGTAGATTCACATGAACCCTGCAACGAGTTTTTATCCAGTTTGCAGGAAGCATAGATTCTCTTGAGCCCCCGCATCCTGCGGGGGCTCATGAGAATCTATCCATCCTGCAAACTAAAATAAACCCGTCGTGCACGTAGTAGGGCTCAGATAGGAAAGAAACAGTGTCTGTCTAAACAAGTGTGTACATTGTTTTTGTTGATCGAAATCTCTGATGACAAAGCATTGCGTCCACGGCTTGTCAGAGAGTATCAATAAATGACATGACTCCCTGCCCACGCAAAACTATTTCTGTTTTGTAACACTAACAGTCGGGGTTTCCCCCTAGAATTTTTTTTTTTTAATTTGAAAACAGGATTCAGAGCCCAATTAAACGGTTTCCCGTGTCATTTATAAGTCTAAACAGCTCTGGTTTGGACAAGTTTTAATTTTGCGAGTTTTCGTTTAACTTATTCTGCCCCGCGACACACCACAGCAAGATATGGCTCGACCATGATAGTTCAAGGGTGGTGACAGAATAGCTTGGCGCCCATAGGCACCAAGCTATTCTGGCACCACCCTTGAACTATCATGGTCGATTTGTCTCCTGAATTGTAATGCAGTCCTCGGAGGATAACTGTGGGTATTTCGTACCTCGGGCACACTAAGTTTATGAAGGCAGTACATGTACTGATACTGATCTAACTTATAATGATTGAACTAAACGCGGCTGACAACTGTCAGCAAGAGCACTGATTCCCATGGGTTCGAAAGAGACATAGATTCTTATGAGCCCCTGCTGTCTGCAGGGAATTATGAAAATGTCTGTCATGCAAATGGAGGAGGCTGGTTTATGTTATTCATTCTGTGTTTATCAGAAATGTTTTGTTTTTTCTCAGGAGGCGTGTTAGACTTGACGAGGGACGGTGAGCACTACTTCACTAGCGGTGACGTGGAACTGGACGAAACTTACGACGCTCTTATCATAAAGAGCCGAACAACACTGATGTTGTCTGCTGAGGTTATATTGAGCTCTATGGAAGGGATGGGGTCAACATCGTCAGGGTTAAGAAAACCTACCACCGTTCCAGTCTGCATAGTTTTAGGTAAACAATCAAACAAGAGAGAAAGAGAGCGAGAGAGAGAGAGAGAGAGAGAGAGAGAGAGAGAGAGAGAGAGAGAGAGAGAGAGAGAGAGAGAGAGAGAGAGAGAGAGAGAACACAACTGAATATTCGGGAGAAACAGTGAAATGTGCCTACATAGTGTTAGGTCTGTCAATCAGGCCTAAATATCCAATTGAACGTGGAAAGAAAATCTCAACAATGAAAGAAACACGCTTAGAAAAACAAGTACAACAACGTTTATTAAACTATAATGTACTTGTCTTTTCTAAACGTCTTTCTCTCTTTCTTGGATGTTTCTGTGCATTTTACACGCGTGAAAGTCACCGGTTTGGTCTGCATTTGGATTATTTATTATACGCGTATATATGCGTCCTATCTTTGTCTTGTCTGTGCCACGTAATGAAAGTTTGACTGGCAGAAGAGAAACTTGTGAAAAATGGCATTCATTTTTATATTCTTCTTCTTATTATTATTTCGCTGGTTGTGAAACCGTCGATTTCTCGATTTCTTTGCTGTACAATTTTTTCCCGTTTCTGTATTTCCAGTGAGGGGAGGTAGAGAGTCAGCACTGTCCTGTTCCAGGACCTATCTCCGTCAGTCTGACCAGCAACTGGCGCGGGTGTGGCTGTTATTCAAGGCAGAGGTCAAGGACCGGTTCTCCGTCAAGACGCAGTACCCGTCCTGGGTCATCGGAAAACAAAATGAAGAGGAGAGTGTGTTCACAGTGTTCGAAGTGGGGTCTCTTGCAAATGTTGCTAAACGTGCAGTATGAGCCTTCAAGTGTGAATTTTGACCTTGACAGCACGATTCTTCTATTTCACCCGAGTTTGTCGTTTGAGCGAATAGCAACCATGTAGTTTGCTTAATTTTGTCGTCTGGGTGACTGGTATTCATGTTCGTCCGAGTTCGACATCCGGGCAAATGGTTTCTGTGTCCGACTGAATTAGTCGTCTGGGCGACTGGTTTCTAAGTTCGTCCGAGTTCGTCATCTGGGCAACTGGTGTCTATGTCCGACCGAATTAGTCATCTGGGCGACTGGTTTCTACGTTCGCCCGAGTTTGGCGTCTGGACGACTGGTTCTATGTTCGCCTGAGTTAGTCATCTGGGCGTCTGGTTTCAAAATTCGCCCGAGATTGGCGTCTGGATGAAAGGGGTGAAAAGCTACTAGCTAAGCAACAGAGGGACATCGCTTGGCTGGACGTCTGCGTCCGGGAGTGTAACCGACCTGTAGACATGAGGGCTTGTCAGTACTTACACACTGATCATTACATTAAACGTAAGGATATCAGTGTGTCAACACTTTTGAGACGTGATGCATCTGGATACTCGGCTTTATGCTGCATATCCGGATGGGGCACGTCACGAATGAGTTAAACACTGGCCACACCAAAGAACCTGGCCACACTTGCAAAGATCTCGCCCTAATCTCTTACAAATAAACCATCATGGTTTTTCATTAACTTTAATACAGAATACGTTCTGTAGTTGCACGACCACAAAGAGGGGTGCCTCATTTACCATAGACTGTCATGAGGTGTCTCAGTCAGAGTGTATACCTCTATGATCCTCATACAGAGAATGTATGTGTGTTCAAGCAACATGAACCAGAGAGAACGATCCCGAATGATGAACAAAATGCGTGATGATCTGTGATTTTGGACCTTACGGCTGTTGACCTTAAGGTACAAACTCACAGACGTGCACACGCCATCGTTTCCATACATGTTTTATGTCGTCTCCTTATTTAGAGTACAAGCAGAGACCATGCACTATCATAATAATAGGTACTTTCTTTGATACAAGTGCGCTTCAGCAATGATATAATCGTATGCAAACATCGCCATATATGGTGCTACAATAATGCAAACCACGCACACACTTGACTTTACGCACGCGTTCTTTGTTCTGTGAGCTGATAAAGACAGTGCTGTGCAGGCTGTTCGACTGTTTCAAGTCAGTGACTGACTTGAAAGTGCCATAATTTATTATTAATGTACACAGTCTCATTAAACAATAAAGTACTTCAATATGCTGAGTGATAGGAACTGAACTGCATATTGTGTTTGTTTGTCAATTTACTTGGAAACTGTATTTTCTCGAAAGGGTGTCGTAAGTGTACATGTTTCTTGAAAACTGCTCTTTTGAAAACTGTGTTTCTGGAAAGTGTTTGTGGTTTCTTGGAAACTATTTTTTTGAAAAACTGACTGTTTTTATTGTAACATTGTGCATCGAGTCCAAAGTATCTGTGTTCGACATCTCATCCTAAAAAAAGAAATGATTGTATTCTACATCCCATCCTCAATTACCGCTGAGTTGGTGATCATCCTGCAGTACAGCTCTACGACACGAGACATATATCCTCATAAGCCCCCACAGACTACGGGGGCTCATGAGAATCTATGCCTCTTGTTGGCCTATTTTACATGTGTTCAGATGGATGGTGTGCAAAGGCATTTGATCTGCTATGGTTGTGTATGTAATGACTGTATGCCCAACATAACTTGTGTGTGTGTGTGGTTGTTATTTTCTGTACATCTGTGTGCGATTTTAGAGATCGGTGGATTGCATGTGCTCAAAAAACCAAACGGTTTCTAAGTCCCCTCTATTTATAGAAGGGACTTTTTAGGACGGGTCTTGGTGGGGCGAATTTAATAGCATGTCCATGATGTCAAAGGCGGGCAGGCTAAACCTCTAACAACTGAAGTAACAAGATAAAAATTACGTCATGTCTAGTTGCGCTAAACTCGCTGCTGAACGTACATTTGGCGCGAAGCGCCGTATGTGCGTATGTATGTATGTGCGTATGTATGTTTGCGCGTATGTATGTATGTGTGTGCGTATGTATGTAAACAAGAGAATCTCCGATATTTCTGTACACACAAGCTTGAAACTTGGCGAAATACTTTCCTAAGAGAGCCTCCGAGCATATAGTAATTGAATGTCTCATTGAAGACATAAACAACCGTTTATAGGAAGTGGGTTGACCCAGATTGGAGTATGTAATTTTTGTCATATTTACTTGAAAGTTTGCATATAGTTAGTTTGGAGAAAGACATTGGGTGAGTTCGTTAGCCAGCTTTGTATCCTTTCAACTTCTTTAGTAAAAATTAATTCTTTTCAGAAAAGAATTAAAACACTAAAAAAAACCTTTACTTCTATAGAAAGTCAGACAGTGGCGGTGACGTAAAAGAGGCAACTCCGTCACCACACAGACACTGACATAATACTCTAAATATAACGTCATTCTCTCTCTCTCTCTCTCTCTCTCTCTCTCTCTCTCTCTCTCTCTCTCTCTCTCTCTCTCTCTCTCTCTCTCTCTCTCACACACACACACACACACACACACACACACACACACACACACACACACACACACACACACACACGCACCCGGCACACACAAACATGCGCGCGTCTCCAAGAGGAATAAATCCTCATGCACATGAGGATCTATGCCTCTTGGAGATGTTTGGAGGGCGCGCGCGCACACACACTAGTACGCACACACAAATCGACGCGCTTTCAGAAGAGCATGCAGGTGACCCGTGTACTTAGTATACCATGTAGCTAGGTAAAGTCAACCTGCTTTAACACAAATTATAGCAAGACTGAAATTGTACCGTGAAGTTCTAGTTTTGTCACCATTTCCCAAGCCTATGAAGCGAAAGTGAAACTTATATCACGTAAAATATAAAATTAACTTACGTTATGACAAATGGCGTTTGACAAATCAATGACGCGTATGTCCTGCGCACCTTATAGAACTCACTGACGCATTGGCAGATCTGCGAGACTTTTTCAATAGAAGATAATTCAACATCAGAATCACCAAGTCAAAGACAGCTAGGACAGCTCATCTAGTATAGAAGGGACTTGTGGGTTATGGTTCATTCCATCTTGTTCTTTTTCCTCTCATTTGTTTGATCCATACATTTTTAACAGTATTTCTTACTTTTTTGGTTTGTTCTGTTTTCTTTGTTATTCATTATTTTGTGCATTTTTTCTTCACAATTATGGACTAGAATTTTGTCAGCGTAACTAGCTAATCTGGGACCTGACACGCATGCATATGTATCAGATACGAGGTTGTTCAGTTACACTGCCCTTGAAGTTTACTTCATGCCTGATAAACAAGCACAAAATCTATGATTATAATTTCCGGTGATTCTTTATGCTCTGAGGACAAAGGCATGCCGCTTTTCAAAGAATATTGACGGTACGTTTCTCCTTTCATTACTTATCGAGTCGTGTGCATGCCTGGGAGTAGAGTTTTAATGCAGACATGTGCAAAACTGCTGAAAACTTCATACATCACTTCAACGCCTGTGTTTGTTACTTGCACCCAGTCAGCAAAAGGTCATCGGGCCCAGACTAGGATGCACAGCTGTGCGCGGACCAACAACAGCCGACGCTGGCTCGAGGACCTTTCCTTTACTCAAATTCCAATGACGTCAATGCTCAAACAAATATGTCCACCTGTAATGTATGCGTGTAACCAATGTGTCATCCGTGTAATCATGTACATAATCTGTGTAAGTTATTGTTTCATAACCAATTTTTGTTGTTGCAAGTTTAAGGATTTGGTTTGATGTTCACTTCAATATTCCACGAATCTCTCTCTCTCTCTCTCGCTCTCTCTCTCTCTCTCTCTCTCTCTCTCTCTCTCTCTCTCTCTCTCTCTCTCTCTCTCTCTCTCTCTCTCTCTCTCTCTCTCCGTTTAATATTATGCATTTGATCTTCTAAAGTCTTTGCTTATCATGTAAATTCAGTGCCTGCCCCTTCACTTTCAGGGTCATCTGTGAGAGACATCTCGATCCTGAAAGCTCAAGCGTAGCGCGTTAGCCGCAAGCTGTGCCTTAGTGTCGTAGGCGCCAAGCTGCTTCGGCACTACCCTTAAGCCTTCATGGTCGATCCATTTCTCGTGATTTGTACGTAGTGCTTATCAGACGATCCAGAAAAAGAATCCTGATGGCTATGGAAGTGAAATGGATACTGAAAATCCATCATACGGCTCACTCTACTCAAGGACCAAGATATAATCTAGCAAAAAAAACTTACTGCTAACAAATGTGATTCAAGCTATGTTATATAAATGTTGCTGTGTATTTATTATTTAAAGCTTGCCACGCAAGTGTGAAATTAAAGGGTGCGAATGATAACCTAATACTATAATATGAATAATAATAAACACTGTTCAGCACGAGTGATCGCTTAAGTAGGATAGAAAATAATAATATGCAACCGATTCTCTGTAATATAAAATGTGCCTCCCCCTCAAATATTCCCCCTCCCCCTAACCTCCTTTACCCCTAACTTCCCTGTGCCGGTTTGCGCCAACCACCCCCCCCCCCCACACACACACACACACACACCTTCTCCTCCACCACCTCCTTCCCGCCCCCCTCCCCTTTCTTTGACAAAATGTCATGGTTGGAAATAAAATGAGGATGTGCATTTCTGAACTCGCTGTTATTGTTCTTTTAATATGTATTTCAACAAACACGTAATCTGATTGACACAGATGACTGGATGTCAAATATATGCATTTCAAGCCTTTGTAGTTTTGTTTTGCTGGCAAGACATTTGCCAATGGCCTAGGTTCGTTCGTTGTGGTTGAGCGAACACTTAGTATTCGATTTCAAACCATTTTTCAGCATACAAGCCTCTCACTCAACCAGCTGTGCAGGAGACACAGATTGACATGGGCCTCTGCAAATGAAGGGGCTCATGAAGATCTATGCCTTAAGCTGGCTGAGATCGGCTGCAGCTGTTTCTCACACTAAGGGTGTCAACGAGGCACAGGCGCACATGCGTCTCTGCTGGTTTGGGCGTTCGATTCGTCCTGTGCATTACAGCTAACCTTTCATTTCTGGGGCTTGTGAGAATCGTGTCTACGTCACTTGCTGCCTGAGATCAGGTCAATCCAGCTGTTCCACAGATTGGAGGGTCCGAGACCAAGGGCCAGCTGCATGAATGAGCTTTGTCCTGCGAAAGCCACTAAGCAAGGTACTCCGCTATAGTGGAACACCTTGCTTTGTGGCTGGCGCAGGACTAAGCTCACTCATGCAACTGACCCCAGGCCCAGCTATTCAGTCCTCAGCTTGATGGCGTAACACTAAGTCTAGGCGTTCGATTGGTATATAGTATACTACTACTAGTATTTTACAGGCTAATATAATGAGAATATGCCTCTTGTTGCTTGACTGAGATCGACTCGAACAGTTCCTGAGATTGAGGGTGGCACATGAGTTTCGGCCGTTCGACTGGGACAGTGTGCTGTACACGTACAAACATTTCATGCAGGCTAAGCAATGTCAATGGGCAAACGGAGGAATGTGCGTAGGACGATTATAATACCCGTGTGTGACGTCTCAGAACGCAAAAACAAAACAAAACAAAACAAAACAAAAAACTCACAAAACATCAGCCTTGTGCTGGTTAGGATACCCGTGGGAGCCGGGATGGGCTGTTTGGGGTCGGAGTACAGAGTTATGCGGGGCAAAGTTGAAACCCAAGTGCGATTGCATGCAATATTAATTAAGTAAAGGGTGTGTGTTTAGCGGGTCGCACTCTTAACACTGTATAAATGAGTACACTACACTCTCCTTGATATTTAAATACAACCACTTGTAATTTCAGAAAGAATCAGAAATTGACCTGTTCCTACAAATGCATGTGTACTAGTCATTGCATGACTGATTATCTTCAGTGTTTTCAATTGTCTTTCAATGGTTTGTTCCATACATGTGTGCTGGTCTGTGATTTTGCAGCTTACGGCTGAAAGCCGTAATGTTAAAATCACAGACCAGGACATTTGTAAATGTAATTTAAATAATCGGGTATTATAGAGAGAGAGAGAGAGAGAGAGAGAGAGAGAGAGAGAGAGATTTACAGGTCCATGTTACGCCTGACATTTGACCTTCATGTACAATACAAGATATACTAAACAAGTTTCAGGGTTTTCACATAATTGTGCATGTGTTCTTTGATTGTTCATGTACCTCTGTACACAACAAATGTTTTGTTCGCTGTTTAATATTGTTTTTCCTTATTCATTGTGATCAAGCGTGAACTCATGAACAAAAGTTGTGACTGGTGTATGTACAGCAGACTGTGTTTTGCTGTGAAATTTTTGTTTGAATCTGATTATGTTCAATGAATCTCACATTTTAGTTCAAAGAACTGAAATTCCAATATAACAACAAAAATTAACATGAAAGTCGCAATCTCATTACAGCCGGTTTGAAATGATAACAATGTACAGCCTTCACTGGTTGTCTCCATCAATTCGCTACCGCTGTTCAGGAAAGACAACCAGAGTGTGTACAAGGATGATGTCAGAATAGTTTGGCGCCTGTAAAGGCGCCAAACTACTCTGGCACCATCCTTTAACTATAATAGTCGATCTGTCTCCTGAATGGTAATCCGCCAGTGTAGACTTCACCGGACAACTCCAAAACTCATCAATATCAGCCTTAGGCCTTTGTGTGTTGACGATGCACTCTGTACAACAGAAAAGAAGAACAATCTTACCTTGTTTCTTCCAGATTACGCATAGTGCCAACTGCACGAAACTTCACTCATTTAGAACCGATTCTGCAACACCGTGAACGAAAACAAAACTCAGTGTAGGCTAACATGTAGATATTCAGTGCCGATTGTTACACTCTTGATTCATTTTTCCCTCGTCACTCATACAGCAATGTCCAATGTCAGTCAACGTTTGATATATTATATGCAACAGGTATTACTTTTTCGAAACTGTTTTCGGTCAAACATCTATCTTTCTATGCTTACTCGATGCAGCGATTTCGACTGCGTTATTAGTCTATGGCGCTTATCGCTATATTATGAATCCTGCTGAAATTATGTATGGTGTTTATCATTCAGGTACACAAATGAACAAACTATTTACATTCTCAGTCATCGCCATTTGTTTCTCAGTCCCCTCCAAAAACTACGCTCCCGCCAACTACACCAAAGTGTCGTCTGCTACATTCTAAAGGGAAAATACCCCAATTCTAAACTAGGGTTCTGCGATTGCTCCGTGGAAATGAGAAAGCCGTTCTCACGACTCTTCTCACGACGCCTGATAGAGTTAAATTATACATAGGTTCTAATACCAGTTGAGAATAAAACTGTAAAGTTTGCATTGTAAAGAAGGGATCAGATTCAGTGGAACAGGTAATGCGGGGGCAGTCCTCATCGTTTTCAGAACTGGCGAAGCTGCCTTTCCACGCTAACTTATCATTGTTATTTTCCATTAAAAACAATCAGCTTTTTGCCTGAACACATTTCTGGAGTTCGCATGGGCCGACTTATTTCGGCACTCTAGCTTGCCATATCTTTCTCACAAAGCTTACGGTGGAGAACCCTTGCACCAAGAGCACAGGCGTTAAAACGCCCAACATCTGGAAGAGGCCGCATAGATTCTCAGAAGCCCCCGTAGGGAGCGTAGACTCGTGAGAATCTATGCCTCTTGCTGGCTCTTGTAACCCCTATGTTGTTATTGTTACGCAGAATGCATAGTATGCTGTACCCTCTGTACCATTATTTCGTGGTGTCAAAATCCGTCACATTTCAATGCTGGCTATTCTGGGCTGCAGATTGTGAATTTCCGTGTTGCCTGTTGCCACTTTTTTTTTCTGTCGATGATGAATATATACATAAAGCAGGGATTATGTCTTATGCAAATAAAGAAAATCCTTGCATAAAATTAAGCGATATTTTGAACGAGCATGCCACTGTATAAGCACGGACATGCAAGAACAAGATGATATATTTCTGTGATATGCTGTTTAATTGATGTGCGTCACAGAAAAACAGGAGTAGAAATAACTCTTGATGAGGTCTGTGTGCTAATTTTGTACGTTTCTTGTAAAGCATGTATACGAATTAAAAAAATAAAATAAAATTCAGTTTTGAAATAGTGTGTGTGTGTGCATGAATGCGTGTGTGTGTGTGTGTGTGTGTGTGTGTGTGTGTGTGTGTGTGTGTGTGTGTGTGTGTGTCTGTATTTGTGCGGGCGTGAGTGATCGTGTATGTGTGTGTCTGCGCGCGCGCGCGCGCGTGTGTGTGTGTGTGTGTGTGTGTGTGTGTGTGTGTGTGTGCGTGTGATCTCTTTTACCAAGGACAGATTGTAAGAGCGACTCTCAAACCTAAATCTATATCCTTGCAAATAAAGTATAAAGTTTATTCAGTTCATTTCAGTTCTCTCTTTCTCTCTCTCTCTCTCTCTCTCTCTCTCTCTCTCTCTCTCTCTCTCTCTCTCTCTCTCTCTCTCTCTCTCTCTCTCTCTCTCTCTCTCTCTCTCTCTCTCTCTCTCTCTCTCTCTCTCTCTCTCAAACCGCTTTATTAGTACAGCACAATCAGCTTTTCGGCCTAAACATTCGTGTCAGACAGCCTTAACTCTTATAAGTTGACCCACAAATGGCTTACTGCCATAAATGAGTCCAAACTTTCAGGTGTAGTATTTCTAGATCTTAAAAAAGCCTTCGATCATCATTAACCACTCAATCTTACTAAAGAAGTTACCTTTATATCACATTGACTCAAATGCATTCGCTTTTTTCCTCGTCCTATCTCTTAGAAAGAACGCAGAAAGTGTTCTTGAATGGTACATACTCAGCGGAAGGACTGGGGACCCATGGTGTTCCTCAGGGATCCACCCTAGGACCGTTATTATTCAACATCTTTATAAATGACCTTCCACTGTCAAGATCACACCCCGACACAAACTGTGAACTATTTGCTGATGATACATCGTCCATAAATATCTTCTGTCGATGTGAATGTTCTATTTTTCTGGCTTAGTATGTTGCTCCATCACAGCAGATTGCTGCAGATTATGTAATAGTTCAAATGTCTGCATTAACATGTCAGGTTCATACCAGGGGCCGCTTGGGCATAGCGATGTAGTTCATAGCGACTTCGAAAGTAAGCGCCTACTTTGACGGACGGTTACTACTTCAGAAGTTTCGCGGCAGGCTCCTTGCTATGCATGAAGCGAAATCCGCGCCGTAGTAGTTACTTGTAAAAGTAGTGGGGTGAAGGACGTTTAATTTGAGGTCAATCGTACTTCTGCGCATGCGTGTATTTACATCCCGGCGTCCCTGTGTATGAAAACTACGCGCGCCCTGTCGTCAGTGCTCTTTGGCCGCTGCGGCAGGGAAAGAACAGGTCAAGATGTTACAGGCTAGGCCGGCTGTGGTCCACGCTACCGCATGAAAGTGAAATCGCTGTTTTGCTAACTGAAATACGAGACTGAGCGGACTGTTTCTGTAAAATGTGCAGAACACCTAAACGGTTTTTTTTTTTCCTTTCTATAAATTAATTAAAAAAAAAAAATAAAGCAAGTTTTAAACCTAAGAAAACTGAAACACACAAGCGTTGTTTGTGATACAATAACAATAGCACCTTGAATTACCCATACAAAACCTCTAAAACATATCTTTACAGATGGTAACTTCCGACATAAGCACGGCACTCATGGGCTCCCTGTGTAGTAAATCGCGCCCAAGTTACTTCCTCGTTAACCTCGGCGAAGTAAGCGTAACTTCCGACCCATGCAAGAGGAAAAAACGAGGCGTTTACTTCTTGAGTAGCCCATAACTTCGAAAGTAAGGACTTACTTCATCGCTATGCAAGCGGCCGCCGTATATATATTGTTTTAATTCTTTTTGTATTTTATTTTTTTTATTTTTGTTATTTTTTTAAAATTTATTTATTATTTTATTTTTTATGGTGGTGGTGGTGGTGGTGGTGGGGGGGGGGTGTGTCTCAGTTTTACTTATATATGTTTTATCTTTTGCTGTATCGTCTGATGTATTTTTATATGTGTAGAATAGCAGGACAGTTTGGAAGATATGCATTGCTATGCCTAAAACTTTTTATCTTAAATAATAACGTCTCATCATCATCATCATCATCATCATCATCATCTCTCTCTCTCTCTCTCTCTCTCTCTCTCTCTCTCTCTCTCTCTCTCTCTCTCTCTCTCTCTCTCTCTCTCTCTCTCTCTCTCTCTCTCTCTCTCTCTCTCTCTCTCTCTCTCTCCATACAATATTGATTTCCAAACGTAAGCATTATCTTCGAAACGACATGGCTGTTTCGTTGTTTACGTCATACCTCGAAAACAGGAAACAGAAAGTAATTGCTAATGGAGCCTACTCTTCTACTAAAGATGTTAAACTCGGAGTTCCGCAGGGGTCAATCTTAGGTCCTCTTTTATTTTGTCAGTATTTACATCAATGGCCTACATCTAAGTCTAACCTACGAAGCAACACAGTGTGATATGTTCGCAGACGACACCTCAATCCACACAGCTAACAAAGACATAAGTGTAGTTGAAAACGGCCTTCAACAAAGTCTCAATGATATAGCAGTATGGTGTAAAGTCAACTCTATGATTCTGCATTCTACTAAAACAAAATCTATGATTATTGCAACACGCCAAAAGCATCAGATGAAACCGTTAAAGCTTAATCTATCACTCCGTCGGCGACGACATCATAGAACAGGTAGCCGAACATCGTCTATTGGGGGTCACAAGTGATAATCAGCTGAGGTGGCAGATGCACATTGACAATGTATGTAAAATGGTCTCCAGAAATGTCTTTATGTTATCGAAATTAAAGTATTACACAGATAACCAGAAAATTGTTCAGTTGATGCACACATCATGTCACATTTAAACTACGCATCGACGGCGTGGGATTGTTGCAGTGATGTCCACTTAAAAAGACTAAATTCTTTACATAAGAGAATGGCAAAACTAATTCTTCCCGATCAGCACTTGACAACCGTGGAAAAACTCAATAAAGCTGGATTCCTACCGCTTCAAAATCACTTTAAATTTAACAAAGGAGTACAGATGTTTAAAATGTGAAACCATAGCGCTCCAGAATATCTAATAGATCTGTTTAAAAAAATCAGATTCCTGCTATGGGAATATGAGGGGTCTTTGTATTGTTCCAAAACCCCAAATAGATATATTTAAATCTACTTTGTCATTTGTGCGTTCAAAACTGTGGAACTCACTCCCACATCACGTTAAAGCCACTCCGACATTATCTCGTTTCAAGACAAGTCTTTATAGATACCTGACATCACTCAAATAACAATATCTATTTATACGAAGACACACGAATGTACGTGTATATTCTAACAAGCATGTGTACGTGCGCGTGTGAGTATGTGTGTGTATGCATGTGTGCGTTTGTGCGTGCATGGGTGTGTTTGGGTTTTTTTTGCTAGTGGACTGTATATTTTGTAGCACTGTGCTTTGATGTCCTAGTGTTATGTATATTTTGTACTTAGTAGTAGTTTTAGCAACGACAGGTACAAAAAGACTGTGTTAATAATTATCTTCACCGTTGTAAAATAAAGTTTCGCGTGATTTCATTTCATCTCTCTCTCTCTCTCTCTCTCTCTCTCTCTCTCTCTCTCTCTCTCTCTCTCTCTCTCTCTCTCTCTCTCTCTCTCTCTCTCTCTCTCTCTCTCTCTCTCTCTCATTCTTTAACTCTTATCTTTCTGCGAGAACACAAGCCGTCTATGTAAATGGTAACTATTCCACAGAGGGTAAGGTAGAACTTGGTGTTCCTCAGGGTTCGGTTCTGGGCCCATTGTTATTCTGTATCTGTATTAATGATTTACCACTACACATCACATGTGCTAGTGCTGAGTGTGACATGTTTGCTGACGATTCGACGCTACATGCATCCGGTAAAACTGTAGCTGATATAACCAACAGCCTCCAGCAGAGCCTACAAGAAGTATCTGAATGGTGCAGTAGAAATAGAATGATAGTCAATCCAGCCAAAACTAAAAGCATGCTAGTCACAACACGTCAGAAACACCAGCTGCAACCCGCGCCTCTAAACCTCTCATTCGAAGCTGTCCCCATAGAGCAAGTAGAACAGCACCGTTTACTAGGGGTAATTGTAGATAACCAACTTAGTTGGCAGCCTCATCTCATACACATCGGAAAGACAATTTCAAAGAAATTATTTTTACTGTCTAAACTGAAAGCGGTCATTAATCTGAACACGCGTAAACTATTTTTTAATGGATACATCAAGCCCCACATTGATTATGCCTCTGAGTTTGGGATGGCTGCAGCGAGGTCCAGTTCAAGAAAATAAATTCGCTATACAGGAGAGCAGCCAAACTTATTATTCCTAGCTCATCTCTACCCACTGAGGTGAGGCTTGAGGCAGCTGGACTCCTTCCTCTTGACAAACACTTAGTATTTAACAAGTGCGTACTAGTGCACAAAGCTCTTCTTAACAGTAAGGCCCCCGGCTACTTATCGGAACTCTTTACTCTTACTGAGAAGAGATACAGCACCTCTCGGAGCAACCTGAGCATAAAACGGCCCCGCATTGATTTGTATAAATCCAGTTTGTCATACTCAGGTGGTTTCCAGTGGAATTCTCTTCCTCTGCATTTACAACAAGTTAATTCCCTAGCTGCGTTTAAAGCAAAACTGTACAAGCACTTATCCAAGGCAACGTAAATTTAATTATCTCATGTTGTCAAAACATAATATATTTTAATTTCTTTTTATGCAACTATTATTTTTTATCATACCATTTACGCTCACGTCCCGTTTGTGGGGGTGCTTCCCGTATAGACCTGGTCAGGGGATGCAGTGCCGGTGCACAGTTTATTCAAACGATGTGCTTAGCATGTCATTCGAGTGAAAGTATACTTGCGTGCCCCCCGGGTGGGAGTCTCTGGGGAGAGCTCCCGCAAACGGATATTATGACACGTGCTAAAATCTTCGTATGGGTACCTGTGTGTTTTGTTAAATAATTGTTGCTGTTTGTAGTGTTGTTGTAATTCGCATTACTTTCGATGTTGCTTGTGAGTGTAATGTAGCTTTGCCTGTTATTATATGTCAGTAGATGTAGCAAGGACAGATTGGAAGAAAGGCCTGTGCGCCTAATATCTCAATCCTTGATAAATAAAGTTTCAGTCAGTCAGTCAGTCAGTCAGTCAGTCTCTCTCTCTCTCTTCTCTCTCTCTCTCTCTCTCTCTCCTCTCTCTCTCTCTCTCTCTCTCTCTCTCTCGGGGGCTACACTGTAATCTGGAGAGACACGAACCACAGGAATGAACCGGTCGAGTGTGGAGATATTTATCTGGACTGTTCCGCCCCTGCCCTTCCTGATGACCTTCAGCAACAGCAGCCAAAACAACGATGCCCACAACTGGAGCAAAATGAGCTACAGCAGCAGCAACGACAACAAGAACAGCGTCAACCTCCACAACAGCAACAACAGGATCCGCAACAGCAGCACCTACAACTACAGCCCATCCAGGAGCATCAAGATACATCAGTTGTTACCCCCGACTGGCTGCAGCAACAGCAACTGATGTATCCGCCTGTGACACCGTGGGAGTACCAACCTCTCTCTAGTGGTGCTCATTGGAATAGAATAATTACCCACCATCTTCCGTTCACCAGCAACCAGGAAATGAAACGTGTGCCCCGTACTACCCGAGCTACCCAGCGTCCATTATCAGTAGCGCCCAGTGGGCGCAGTTTATGAATGGTGTGCGTGCGTACTAGGCTGTGCAGTCGTTCCTTATTCCCTACTCACTAAAAAGTGTGTTGGAGTGTGCGTATATCTCCTGTGCCCACCTGTGAGTACACTACACTAGGTGATCTCGTTGGACCTATCTGCATTCTTTGTTGATCAACAGTGTGTTGTTGCCGCTATAGTTCACAACTTCGTGGAGTTCGTATTTTTGTATTGAGACAGTTGTTGTTGCCGCTGGAACGGATATTACCGCATTGTGCCAGCAGTGTGTTGTTTGCTGGTACAACAGAGAATACAAGGTGTTCTCCGCTGTAACGGTAAACAATTAACCATTTACTTCGTTGTGGGAATCATTCTACATTGTGCCAGCAGCGGAAAATACAAGGTGTTGTCCGTGTAACGGTCACCAATTAATAATTACGGCCTCTCATCCATATCTTTGGATTATTCGTGAGGAAATCGTGTGATAGCATTCAGATCCACGCCCACTGTGTGCCTGGTCTTATAATCACATTTCAGGGTATAGTTTTTCGCTGCCTAGTGTGCCGCTGACCAGAACACTCTTTTCACTTGTGACATCTGATACGTGTGCTACACCACAGTCACTATTTAGACAGTTTGCGTGGCATTGATACGTGGATACACTAATAATCAAAAGCGATCTTCATTTGATAACGCTGTGTTGGACACCGTTTGTGACGTTTGATACGAGGTGCTATAACTTAAGCCACGTTTTACTGCGTTGACACTTTTATTCCCTATTCTCTCAGTTTATATTTTTTTTTGTGTTGTGTTGCTCTTCTACTGTGAGAATTAGCACTCTACATGATCCAAAATGCTCGGACACACGAAAGCCTTCAAATTGGTCACTTGAACATCGACCATCTTTTTGACAAGGTGGCCGATTTGAATGTTTTTATAAACTCGTCTGAACCATTCCACCTGTTTGGTCTTAGTGAGACACGACTTAACTCTGACATAAGCGATGAAGCCATCCACATACCTAACTTTAGCATCACTCGACGTGACCCTCGTGTACTTGGTCAGACTGGGCTTGCCGTTTACATCCATAACTCAATCCAACATTTAGTAAAAAGGCGCGAGGACATAGAAACTCCGGAAGTTGAGTGCATTTGGTTGGAATTTAGGGCTCCAAAAACTAAACCCGTCTTCATCGGTTTTTGCGTGCGTGCGTGATTGCTTGCATGCTGTGTGTGTGTGTGTGTGTGTGTGTGTGTGTGTGTGTGTGTGTGTGTGTGTGTGTGTGTGTGTGTACGGTGTGTGTGTGAGAGAGCGAGAGAGAGAGAGAGAGAGAGAGAGAGAGAGAGAGAGAGAGAGAGAGAGAGAGAGAGAGAGAGAGAGATGATGATGATGATGATGAAACTTTATTTTTCAACGGTAAAAAGTTTTGACAGAAAACAAATCGTCATTTTACAAACTTGCCGTTGCTAACTACAGGATAAAAAAGAAGGGAAACTATAAAATATATATGTACATACAAAACCCAATAGCATCATTATATACAGAAAAAAAATAATACTCATCACACACACATGCACAGACGCACGCACGCTCACACATACACCCACACGCACAAACAAACACGAGCACACACACACACATATAAAGAGAGAGAGAGAGAGAGAGAGAGAGAGAGAGAGAGAGAGAGAGAGAGAGAGAGAGAGAGAGAGAGAGAGAGAGAGTACCTACATACATATTTGCCCTTGCTGTATGAACTCTATAGTACTTAATGATTTTCTGTTTATCGCTTTATTTTGCATTTTTACTCGTCTTATATTTGTGTGCAGGGTCAAGGAGTCTCTGCCTGACTCAAAGGGTGGGGGCTCCAGGCGACGAGCTGCTTTGGTGGTGCGGATAGTGGGGAACTCTTACAGCGCCTCCGCCGGGATCACCCTAATCTAGGGCCTCTTGGCCTTCGTGAGGCACCCTCGTGTGTAATCCCTCCGGACTAGCATAGCATCCCTCTATCCCAAGACCGCCCGTGTGTGGTCCTTGGCCACATCCTCTCCGAGGTGACCCCCAAAACTGGGCAGCACAATCCCCCAGGCTAAACACGGCGGATCCAGAGGAGAGAACCTCGAAAATAAATCATTATCCTGCTGCCTTGCAGGCCTGGTCGCTTGGCTGCGGAAAGGCTAAGGGAGGAAAACCCTGACATCAAAGCCCCCGTGTCTCCGGGGAAGGTTTTTGAGACAGAGACTAGGACAAGGACAGTCTGACATAAAACCTACGACCCGAGGACCTCGATGCCACCGTCGAAGCTTGCTAGGCCATGGCAGACGAACCAAGGGTTTAAAGGGTGGGGCCAGTACTGCGCACACTGCACTCCACCAAAACGTTCCACCGCGCAGGCTTTAGGAAACGTCCACGGACCATGACACCGACCATTCCAAGTCCTGTAGCAACGGGCGAGGGGCGAAACGGCAGGTGAAAGATGTCACTGGAAGCCGCAGGCGGTTTAGGATATTGGTCACCTGAGGTTGACCTGGGATGACAACGTCACTCGGAACACCCTGAACGACCAAGCAGCCTTCTCTAGGGACAGCACTGCTTGCTCCACACGGAGAGGGGCCTAGAAAAGGTGGCATAACCAAAGCTCATCCCCTCGCAACCCCAGTTGGCTAGCCGCGGTCAACGGGCATCTTCTCCTGCGGTCAGAAAACAAGAAAGAACAACGGATCCACTCTCATTGCCCATGAACTGCGGAGGTTAAACATCGATATCGCCGCGCTCAGCAAAGTACGCCTTCCGGACGAAGGCTCCCTCCAAGAACTTGGCGCTGGCTACACCCTCTACTGGTCAGGCAGACCTGCATCAGAAAGACGGCTCTCAGGCGTGCGCTTCATGGTCAAGACCTCCATTGCGACTAAGCTGGAAAACCTACCAACGGTTCACACAGACCGCATCATGTCCAAGCGCCTCCCACTGAGACGCCAGCAATACGACACGCTTCTCAGTGTGTACTCCCCAACCCTTCTGGCAGAGCCTGCAGAAAAGGACAAGTTCTGCACTGACCTGCGCAGCCTCCTACAGAGCACCCCTGCAGACGACAAAGTCATCATCCTTGGCGACTTCAACGTCAGAGTGGGCCAAGACTCTGAAGCCTGAAAAGGAGTCATCGGCAAGCAAGGCGTCGGGAACTGCAATGACAATGGTCGCCTACTGTTGGAGTTCTGTGCAGAGCAGAAATTTGTCGTCACCAACACTACTTTCCAGCTAAAGGACAGTCGAAAGACCACCTGGATGCATCCTCGCTCCAAACACTGGCACCTTATGTCCTAGTGCGTCAAAGGGACCGGAGTGACGTCCTCCTCACCAGAGTGATGCCCAGCGCAGAGTGCCACACTGACCACCGTCTTGTTCGCTGCAAACTCAGGCTCCCCCTCAAGCCGAAACCCAAGAAAGGAGCCCCCCCCCCCTACCCCCTTCAGGGGAGATCCAGGAACTCCTAGCAAAAAGAAGAGCCGCCCATCAGGCCCACCTAGCCCAGCCTTCCTGCCCTGTGAAGAAGTCCGCCTTCCGCCTCGTCTGCAGCAGTCTCCAGCGCAAGCTTAGAGAGCTCCAGAACAAGTGGTGGACCAGACTCGCACAGAGGACCCAGCTTTGCGCTGACAACGGTGACTACAGTGGCTTCTACGAAGCACTGAAAGCAGTGTATGGCCCCAGGCACCTGGTACAAAGTCCCTTGTGAAGTGCGAATGGCCAGGCACTCCTCACAGATAATACCTCCATCTTGAATCGCTGCTCGGAATAATTTAGAACCTCTTCAGCGCTGAGTGCACTGTTCAAGAAGCAGTCATCCTCCAAATCCCACACCTCCCAGTAAAGGTTGAACTGGACGAACCGCCCACCACTGAAGAGATCCTCACAGCCATCCACCAGCTCAAGAGTGGCAAAGCAGCAAGCATTGACGGAATCCCGCCATAGATCTGGAAACATGGAGGCACAGCACTGCACAACAAGCTCCACGACCTCTTTCTCTGCTGCTGGGAGAAAGGAACTCTACCAAAGGATCTCCATGATGCAGTCGTCATCACCCTGTACAAGAACAAAGAGAGAAGTCTGCCTGCTCCAACTATCGTGGAATTACCCTGCTGTCCATTGCCGGGAAAATTCTCGCAAGGCTGCTCCTGAATCGGCTGGTACCTGCCATCGCTGAAGATCACCTCCCAGAGGGCCAGTGTGGCTTCAGAGCCAACAGGAGCACCACCGACATGGTTTTTGTGCTGAGACAGCTTCAGGAGAAGTGCCGCGAGCAGAACAAAGGGCTGTACGTAAAGTTTGTTGACCTAACAAAAGCGTTCGACACTGTGAGCAGGCAAGGCATGTGGAAGATCCTGGAGCAATTTGGCTGTTCCCCAAAGTTCATCAGCATGATCGTCCAGCTACAGGAGGACCAGCAAGGCCAGGTCAGACTCAACAATGACCTCTCAGAACCATTCCCCATTCTCAACGGTATGACGCAGGGCTGCGTGCTGGCACCGACCCTCTTCACCATCTTTTTTAGCATGATGTTGCAGCAGTCCACAGTAGACCTCGACGACGACGACGCAGTGTACATTAGGTATCGTCTCGATGGCAGCCTGTTCAACCTCAGACGATTGCAGGCCCACACCAAAACCCTAGACCGACTGATTCGTGAGCTGCTCTTTGCTGATGACGCTGCAGTCGTTGCACACACAGAGAGAGCCCTGCAGCGCATCACGTCCTGCTTCGCAGACGCTGCCCAGCTCTTTGGACTCGAGGTCAGTCTGAAAAAGACAGAGGTCCTCCATTAGCCGGCACCCAAGGAGGAGCATCGCCCTCCCCACATCACCATCGGCGAGTCCGAACTGAAGTCAGTGCACCATTTTACCTACCTTGGCTGCATCATCACGTCAGACGCCAAGCTGGACAAGGAGCTGGACAGCAGGCTGGCAAAAGCGAACAGCGCTTTCGGACGACTATTCAAGCGGGTGTGGCACAATCAACAGCTAAAACAGGCACCAAGATCAGCGTGTACAGAGCTGTTGTCCTCACCACCCTGCTGTATGGTTCCGAGTCCTGGGCCCTCTAGTGCAATCAACTACGACTCCTCGAACGCTTCCACCAGCGCTGCCTGCGTACCATCATCGGCATTCACTGGAGTGACTATGTCACCAACGTCGAGGTCCTTGAACAGGCAGAAATTGTGAGCATCGAGGCTTTGCTGCTGCGGACACAGCTTCGCTGGGCGGGGCACGTCTCCAGGATGGAGGATCATCGCGCGCCTACCCAAGATCACCTTGTTCGGCGAGCTCGCCACTGGACACCAAGACAGAGGGGCACCAAAGAAGAGATACAAAGACTGTCTCAAGAAGCCACTTAGTGCCTGCCAAATCGACCACCGCCAGTGGTCTTTGCTTGCTGCGGACCGCGACACCTGGCGCTCCACCATTTACAAGGAAGCCGTCTCCTTTGATGACTCTCGCAGAGCTAGCCTTAAAGTTATTCTCCCCAGGATCAAGCGAGTCACCACAGTCAGAAAACTGTCTACAACAGATACTGCTGACAGTATTATGTATGGGTCCTTTGTGTACTAAATTAGAGCTTTATGATGTAAATACAATGCCAAAAGTCGAAATTTATCGTTTGGTGGGTGTGTTGTTTTTGTACCCGAGAGCGCAAATTATCGTCAGCATCGGCTTCGTTTTGAATTTGTGCATATTTACTAGCCTACGTCACAAGGTAGAACCCGGTCAATAATGCAGACGGGGTCATCGGTGTGGGTACACACGTGTCAGTGTAAACATGTACTGATGTTCTCCGGCATCCCTTTGACATAATGTTCCACGAGAATGTAAAATAAACCTTCCAAACTCGCTATGCTGTCAAAATCAATGCGGGTTCCGCTTGACCTGCTACCCTGAGTAACGATCGTGCTGGAGGCGTGGCTTGTTCGACTCGGTCTCCGCGCCAAGCGACTGAGCCAGCGTCACGAAACAGTGAACAGTTGTATTTATACCCACTTTCTGCACTGCAATTTCACATCTCACACATCAAAGTCTACGTAACTGAAAGCATCTCTGAAAACGACAAATGCACCATCGCATCAGAATCACTACCTCTGTGAATCGAGTGAATGAGAGCGGCCAGCACAGACAAAAACGTGTCACGACCAGAGATGTCAGTGCCGCAATTTTGACACACACCGTAGTTTTCAGATCCTTGCAGCATAAAATCTGATGAACTAGCTCGTAACTTTATGATAAAACAGGTTTAAAATCTTACAAAATCAGTAAGAGATAAATTCTATTGAAGATCATGAATTCTGAAAATCACTAGCGCTCGCGGAACTATAGGAAGATCGACAAAGACCGTAGCCGGATTACTTACTGATTCACATAGCAAGAAAGCGACAAATTCCGGATGGGCGGTCAAGCTAAGCTCTGTATTCCCTTGTCCGATGTCAATTCTACTTAGGGGTCTCTCTTTCTCTTTCTTCTCTTCAATTCCGAGCCTGTCATTGTCGGCTGGCGCGGGTCAACTGAAACTTTCTTTTCTTCTTCGCTGGTTCATCCGCCATCTTGTCTCTGATTGGTTATAATTATGCAGATGACTTAAGGTCGTATAGAATAGTTATGACGTCAGCTACCATCGCCTATCAGAAGCAATCTTTTGACTTGGTCCAGTCACAAGATTCCGGTAGCCTCTTTTCGCTTTGAACGGACGAAAGAAAGCATTTGGTGGGACAATAGGGTGGTCATTGTCTAAGTGGGTGTGTATACTGAATCCCAGTAAAAGCTTTTTACGAACTGAAGCATTAAAAAAGGTCAGGACTGCCCCTTTAAGGACAAGCGGCCCAGGAGAAAAAACAGAGATGCCGCAACTCAGAACCGCCAGACCTTCCCTTGCAGCCACTGCGGTCGAACCTGCCTGTCCCGGATTGGCCTCCGCAGCCACGAGCATGCCTGCAGACGTCGTCTGCAACCCCAATAGAATTTTCGTTCACGAAGTCAAGCCAAGACATTTTTGTGCGTACGCGCGAGAGCATATGTATGTGTGGCTGGAGTGCGTGTCCGAGAGCGTTTGTGTCTGAGTGCGTGCGTGTGTAAGTTTGTCAGTGTGTGTGTGTGTGTGTGTGTCTTTGTGTGTGTATGTGTGCGTGTGTGTGTGTGTGTGTGTGTGTGTGTGTGTGTGTGTGTGTGTGTGTGTGCGTGTGTGCCGTGTGTGTGTGTGAGTGAGTGTGTGTGTGCGTGCGTGCAGCGGAGTGGTGTGCATGTGTGCGCGTGTGTGTGTATGTGTGTGAGTGTGGCGTGCGTGCATGCGCGAGATGTGGTGTGCATGCGTACATACCTGTGTGTGTGTGTGTGTGTGTGTGTGTGTGTGTGTGTGTGTGTGTGTGTGTGTGTGTGTGAGCGTGGGTGTGCGTGCGTGCGTGACTGAGCGAATGCATACATACGTGTGTGGTATGTGTATGTTTACATGTCTATGTCATTTATGTAGTAGATCTAGAAACGGCAAGTTTGAAAACTGGTCCTATTGCCAATAACTTCTAGGCCTTTGGAAAATAAAGGTTCATTGTTCATTGTACTCTCCCCGCCCCCCTCTCTCTCTCTCTCTCTTCTTTTCTGACTTCAAGGTGGGGAGAAGGAGATCTTTGATATGATAACATTATTATGAATGCGAACTTGAAGTGTGCCTTGGCTTTGAAGTACCCCTAAGCTACCAAGAAATGTTGTATCCAAAGAAGAGCAACTTGTGCGGTGCCACAGAATGATCTCCCTTTTTGTCTGGCAAAGTCAACGGCGAATATAAAACAGCACACAGACACGATCTAATCCTTCTGTTATCGTCAAAGGTAGGTGGTCTTCTAGGGGAAAATCTTTATTTTCAATGATGCTAACAATCTGGTAAGTAATGAGACCCTGTGCTTGCCAGGTCAAAGCCGACAGAAAATGAAATCTAGACCAAACAGGTAACTGCCAATCGGCCTGTAAAATGCGGGAATAAAAAAGCCCAACAAGGAAGAAACACGCTTAGAAGGGAAATTACGACACAATTATCAAATTTCCGAAATGGATATACAGATAAGAAAACAAGTCACTACTTATTTTGTTCAGATCTACAGATGAACAGATCTGTATTTAATTATCAGTGTTTCTAAGCGTGTTTCTTTCTTTCTTGGGATTTTCTTCGACTGAAAATGAGCAAGTCATTGTGACGTATTCTCTTTTTGTTTCAGTTCCTTGAGCAACAGTTTATGCAGTCTGATGAACGTGCAAAGTGGTGATAATATTAGGCAAGTATTTCATTACAATTTTTATTATATGATTTTTAAAAAGAAGGATTGGTAGCCAACTAAAACACCTGTCTTCCATTAAACAGCGACATCAAACTACTTGACTGAACTGACCCCAGTGGTTGTTGGAATTGTGTTGGGTTTTTTTTTGTTTTGTTTTGTTTGTTTTTAAATCTTCTGATGTCTGTCACTTTACACACAAATATTGCATAATATTTGTGCATTGAATGATAGAAGCCAGACAGTTATTTTTTATTCTGTTCCTGTGACTGAACAACAAAGCAGTCTTAGGAAGATATTTTTTTAAGGTGTGTGTGCGGGGGGGGGGGGGGGGGGGGGGGGGGGACCACTGTGCCTAAAATGCTAATTTGAACCTCAAAAATTAAAAAATCGAACAACGGGGTGAGGGATAGGGGTGGGGGACGGGGTGTGTGTGTGTGGGGGGGGGGGAGGGGGGATGGGGGGTGGCGGCTGCTAGGTATAAAAGCTGAACATAGCAATCATTGTTACGATATTTTCATCTTAACAAATAAACGTTTGGTTACAAATAACAGACAATAACAAATGATAAATGTCGATATAAACTTTATAAACTTAATATTTCCTCTACCAAATATTTTTTTTCTTCCCAAATATTTTGTCCCCCCAAATAATATTGGGAGGACCCCCCCCCCCCCCCCCCCCCCCCCCCCCCCCCCCCCCCGCCTTCCGCTAATACGCCACTGCAAAGATTAACACATGACATGGTGTGTGTGTGTATTATTATGGTATATATTTGCGTGTCATATTTGTCGGTGTAGGTTTGTTCTTCTGTGCTTCCGTGTGTGCATGCGTGTCAGATTGGCCTGGGCGTGCAGCCATGGCGGCGCCTGACGAGTTTAGTGCGTGTTGATATGCGGCGAGTCAGCCCGCTCGAGCGCGCGCAGTATAATACAAATGCATCTGTTTGTAGAGTATTGAACTGCGCGTGTGCGAGCGGCTTGACTCGACAAATATCAACGCGCACAGAGCTCGTCAGGCATCTCTTCAAATGCCACCCTAAACCACTGAGCTATCAAAAGTAAGCCGATCTATTTCACTTGCACTTCACTGTTAAGCAGATTTCAGTAGATTTTTAATTAAGTAGATTTTTCACTTATTATTGTTTTCCTTTTTTCAGCCTTCTCCAAAGATGTCAGAATCCTAATCAAATGGAGTTTGAATGACGTGCTGTGATGTCTTCTTCTCCTGGCGAATTTCAAACAACACAAAGTGATCCATGCCAGAAGGCCGCCTGTCAGGTATCCAAGTGTCTCAAGGGTGAGGCCGTCCTCACATGCTCGAGCACACACGCACGCAAGCACGTACGCACGCAACATGCACGTACGCACGCAACATGCACGCACGCACCCATGTACACACACACACACACACACACACACACACACACACAAAGTCCACCAATTGCATCATACCCAATGTTCACTGAGCCGGCGTGTGTTAGACAGTCTAAAGACACAAGACACTGTGTTAGACCCGCCTTCCCACCCTCACGCACCCCCGGTCTGTTAGTAATGCATTTGTGATGTATAACTCACTGTAATATTTTAATAACAGTGTCCTGTGTCTTCAGACTGTCAGTGTGTGTTTTTGTCGTTTTCCTGTTTGAGGAACAAAATTGATCAGACGTTCTCACAACACCACACTGTACAAGTGTGACAGGAAGGAAAAAAATGTGTTTGCAAATATATATTGACAACATGTCACTGCATTTCGAATCGCAGATCTGCAATCCGAAACAGAAAGGTGATGAAATTTGTGTTTTCTCTAACAGTAGACTTTCTACAATCAACAAAAAAGTTCCAGCTGATCAGTGTTGGTAGACAGCATACATTTTGAGTAAACACAATTTTTACTACGATCTAGATCGCAGATCTGCGATTTGAAACGTACTAAACAATAAAAACAAACAAAACTTACAATACAATACAATACAATACAATACAATACAATACAATACAATACAATACAATACAACACAATACAACACAATACAATGATACTTTATTAATCCCTCATGGGGAAATTCACTGTGCCCATACAAAACATGGCACCATCATTCCACTCATTCAATTAATTAAATAACCTATAACTCTCAGTTAAAGAGACGAACTGTAACAGACGTACTGTTACCTTTGTAACACTCTTGGCATCAGAAACACTTATGGTTTATGCCACCTGTGCTTCTGGTGTCAACAATGTTGCAGTGAACTACTGAATGGGCTAGTACTAAAGGACTAAAGAATGTTGACAGACACTATCTACTAATATTACTGTTGAAAAGGATAACAGCCTGAAGGACAAAAGACTTTGCCTAAAGTGATGTACTACTCTTGGGTACGCGAAGTCTGCCACTTCGTTCGATACGTCTGCTGTCAAATTCATATCTAAGTGGATGGTCATCAATGATGTCAGGCAGTTTGTTCATAATTCGCCTGTTGTACAATGTAGTGTACAAAGTATTTTGTGCTCAACCAATCACCCCGCCCGCTTTCCTGATTACTTTGTTAAGACGATCTTGATCTCTTTTACATAATTTCTACCCCAGCACGTCAGTCCAAACGTTAGAACGCTAACAATACTGGAGCAGTAAAACATCTGTAAACTGAAGCTGAGTGCTTACATTAAATGATATATCTGAGTTTTCTCAAACAGTAAAAACGAATGTGCGCATTTTTCACAATAGTCTCTGTGGTTTGTTTTCAGTTGAGCGCGTTGTCAAAAAGAACACCGAAATACTTGTTGGTCCTCAAGATATAATACATGTATAGTGTCTAAAAACACTGATCAGTTTGACTGAGTTTTGTCCCCTTGATTCCAATAGAACCATAGCAGAAAGGTGCCTCATTTCATTTTGAAATAGAAGTATGTTGTTTTTTTCCCCATCTATTTCTTTCAGCCAACAAGGAGCGGATATGGGAATGCGGAGACGTCCTTGAGGTCATGCTCAAATGCTGTAAGCACTATGGGCCTCGCCGCAAATCACATTTTTGCAAAGATTTTTATGCCAACGTCAAAATACCTGAAATAGATGAACCGAAATGATGCCTCGTGCAGCCAGGATGTTCGAGTTACGGACCCAGTGCGCAAAATGCCATCGGGCCGACGTCGGCCGCCGTTGGCCCGCGCACAGCCGTGCGCGGGCCAACGGAGGCCGACGTCGGCCCGATGGCCTTTGTCCACTGGGGATGTAGTCTGCCAGTTCCGGAAATCGGAAGTAGGTAAAACAATAAATTGTTGATCGTCTGCAGTAGTGGCACAAAAAGTGGATCAAAATAAACCCGGACAAAATATGCCCGGGCTTTTTTAAATCCAGTGTTTGCGTCGGTCAAACTGAGACACGCAGTTTTTTTTTTTTACCTACTTGTGATTTCCGGAAATCGTCTAATAATACAGCCTACGAATAAAATAAGTGAAGTGAAAGATTTGCCGTGAATAAAAGCTGACTACGTATGATCAGTGTGAGTCTTGTTTTTGGAGTAGCAGCAAGCCAGTGCGCAAGGGTCATCTTGTCGACGTCGGCTGCCGTTGGCCCGCGCACGGCCGTGCCGAAGGGGGCCAACGGCGGCCGACCTCGGCCCCATGAACTTTTGCGCACTGGGGACCGACTTCTGCAGTGAAGGCAAAATTAAAGACAGTAAGTCCATTTTTGTGAAAAGCGAGATTTTCATTGTATTACAGAAAAATCTCGCATATCTCAAAAATGGACTTGCTGGAGTCTTTTGCCGTCCTGGGGCAAACTTGACTTACCGTGGCTTTTCGTATGCGACTAATATTTGTGTAGTGGTGTCAGCTCTTCAGAGCAATTTACAGACATATGGACATGATCAGTGTACGGATATATTATATTTTTGTCAGAAAAGTGCCATGGACATTGGCACACACACACACACACACACACACACACACACACACACACACACACACACACACACCGGCACACACACACACCGGCACACACACACACACACACACACCTTTTTCTTTGGTCCGACCGGCTTTAGCCTGACAGAATGGTAGGCCCGCTTCCGGCCGACGCCAAACCATGGTACTCAGTAGCCAAAATATCAAAACTGAAAGGGAGGGAGGGGGGAGGTCCGGAACGGCTCCCCAACACCATCCCTCCAGATCCGCCCCCACACACACACACACACAAGGGGCGGATCAGTTACCTCGGGAGAGGGTTCCCCCCCCACCACCCCCTTCCCGAGGAACTGATCCGCCCCTAGTGTGGGTTCCAACGTTTGGTTTGGGACCTTCAACCTGATACAATAACTTGAAACGGGCCTCGCCGACACCAGGCCGAAAAATTGAAAAGCGGAAATGGGAAGGGGGAGGGGGGGGGAGGGGGTAGGAGAGAAGGTGCGTTTTCGCACTTTCGCCATTCTCCAAAATATCAAGTAAGGGGGGGGGGGGGGGATCCAAACACCTCAAAAAGGGACTTTGTTGTGGCAGAGGGGGTAGGAGAGAAGGTGCGTGTTCGCACTTTCGCCATTCTCCAAAATATCAAGTAAGGGGGGGGGGGGGGGGATCCAAACACCTCAAAAAGGGACTTTGTTGTGGCATTTTAAAGAATTTTGGATCGGGGGGGGGGGGGGGGGGTCGGAAATCCTGTAATTACCCCCCCTTTTCAGATCCGCCCATGCACAGTTACACGTTAGTGGGCGGTCCGTGGCGCAGTGGTTAAGGCGCCTGCTACCAATGCCAAAGGTGCGAGGTTCGAAAACGGGTTCCGGCGTCGGACGTTTCTCCTCTGGTAAGTGTCACCGTTAATTCGGGCGGACCGTCGGGGGTTCTTTCTCCGGGTACAACGATTCTACCACCCCCCCCCTCCCCCCCTCCCACTTTGGTACCGGTTTTAGGCCACTTTATAATATCAAATACAAGCGATCAAAAATTTCTGTACGCTGAACTTTCGTCTGTTGTTCTGTGTGTCTTCGGAGTAAATTCGTGTCCGTCACGTGAGTGTGCGTGTTGGGTTTCAGTTCGCGGCGCTTTGAGTCGATTCGCCCAAAAATTGAGAAAAAGCGCCTATATAATACCGGTATTATTATTAGTATTCCGCTCTTCTTGCTATCCTTGAGCCACCGAGAACTGTTACGCGAGACCGCTCTCTGAGGTACATATGCGCCATCAAGAACTCTTTCAAAGGGAAAGTAATGACAATAAAATTAACAGTTGTCGGTTCTGCTTTTGCTGTCTGCTAAAAAGTTCTGGGAAGTCAACGATTAGAAGTTCAGAAACACAAAAGGTAAGCCTGGGCATTTGTAACTAATTCGAGAATAACTATAAGAGAATATAAACCCGTGATCAGTTCCTGTGTTGATCAAACAGTTTCAGAATTAAAAATATTACACAATAAAAATGTTGCAATGTCAGTTACCCGTGGTCTGTCATGGAATCAAGTAGATTCTCTCTCTCTCTCTCTCTCTCTCTCTCTCTCTCTCTCTCTCTCTCTCTCTCTCTCTCTCTCTCTCTCTCTCTCTCTCTCTCTCTGTGTGTGTGTGTGTGTGTGTGTGTGTGTGTGTGTGTGTGTGTGTAGTCTTTTAATAAGTATCGGGGGAGAAATATAATTTTTGCTGGAATCAGGATTTGGCACATACACGTACAATTTTAACATGGTCGCTGATCATCATGCCGGTACCAATTACACAAAGCACACAGTTGTAGTCGCCCCGATTCCATCACTAAAATCACTATTAATAATAATAAATAAATCAGCGCATTAAATAGGCGCTTTATCCCAATTGAAAGCTCAAAGCGCCGCCGTGAACTGAACCCAACAAGCAGGCTCACCCAACAAGCAGGCTCACGTGAATCATGTGCATTCACTCACACACTGTACATAAACACAGAACATTCACATGGTGCTAAGGGCAAGCTCCTGAAGTTTAGGAAATTCAAATCGTTTATATTTGAAATTTGATCAAGTGGGCTGAAATTGATACCAAAGTGGTCGGGGAGGAAGAGCCGGAGTACCCGGAGAAAGAACCCCCAACGGTCCACCCGAATTAACAGTGACACTTACTAGAGGAGAAAAGTCCGACGCCGAAACCGGGTATTAAACCTCACTCCTCTAGCATTGGTGGCATACGCCTTTACCGCCACGCCACGCCACGCCACGGATCGCCCCAACTACCGACATGCAATGGGTTAACTTACGGTGTAGAATTATAGAAATTAAATTGGTTGGCCAGAAGGCTAGTATTCCCATATGTTTAATGTTGTCTGGACTAGACACTAGCTTAGAATTTTGGACACATGCATTATATAATTTAGGAGACAAATTGACCATCTTGAGTGGTGTCTGAATAGACGCCAAGCTATTCTTGCACCACCTTTGAACTGTCATGGTCAGTCTGTCTTTTTACGTGTTAGGGCACCTACCCATATACACGAATTCCGATATGAACATGATCCAAATCCGAAGCGGGTCTGAAACAAAAAGGTTCATGCAAGTCCTTTTCATGTTTGTGTTTCCATATGACCCTATGCGGACACAAATTCGCATCTGACTTCGAACGAAAATGACACAGTTTTTGAGGGAAAATTGCATCAACTCATCTGGTTCAGATCATATTCATATCGGATTCGTGCTTATGGGTTGAATGGGTTTATGATGAAACACAGTGATGGTCTGTGGCTTGAACCCAGATGGTGATGATGATAATGTTTATGATGATGATAAAAGATGAGAATCAAACTTACATACTGTTATATCTTTTCACAGAATATAATATAACATCATGAAGGTGTAGCGTGATGGTAGCCAGCAAGCATGCCTAAGGAGAACCCAGACCCATGCCAAAAACAGGCATGTGAGATACAGAAATGTCTACAAGGTAAGCTGATTGACTCATGTGTGTATGTGTTTTGCATACAAACACAAAACACCTTTCACTGCCGAGAAAAATGGCCGTGGAACACAACCCACGGAGATGCTATTGCTGAGAGCACTTCATGCCAATGTTCCTTCAACAGCTAAACTTTGACGTTAACTTTACAATGATTTTACAAGCACAGTTTGTGTCTACTGGTAGTAAAAGTGTTATGTGTGCTGGTCTTTGATTTTGGACTTTACAACTGAAGGCTTTTCACTTAAAATCCCAGATTAGTACACAGGGCATCTGCAGCCATTGTCATAGATACCATAAAAGAATCAGTCTAACATAGATTTCCAACCTGACATTGATGTAGGTCCGGGCTACTCACCGTGCAGCTACATGTAGTGTAGTGTACTCCACAGTGTCCAAGGGAGATTATTGTGTAATATGGTGAGCCAGACTGCCAAACTCACATAAACAGAATGTTGCTTTGTGTGCAGTTGTGTGTGTTATTTTCTGTATTTGTGTTGTGTAATCATGTGTAAGTATATTGATTAACCAGTTATGCTATTATAATGATGACGTGATCATTATAGTTTTCGTGTATATAATTAGTTCATTTAGTATATTATACATGTATATTAACTTCTTCAATGCCAAGATAAATTGTAACACAATCCAGCTTGCAAGAGACATAGATCCTCATGAGCCTCCGCAACTGCATGGGCCCATGAGGGTCTATGCCTCTTGCTGACACCACTTTGGGGACAGCGGAGGCTCTTTAGTTTGAATTAACAAAGAGAAACAGTCTGTGTCCTCTAGTAGTGAAGGGGTTACGTTTTGTCAGCCATGTATGAATTGTTGACTGTGTGCTTCTGTATCAGCCCACAAGTACCAGGAGGCCCAATGTCAGGGTGTGATTGAGGACATGCTGCAGTGCTGCTCCAAATTTGGTGCAGAGCGATCCATCTGCTGCTCTGGCTTTCTGAAAACTCACTCAATGTCAGTGAATAAGCCATGCGTGTCTTAACTCATTCGCGGACAACCGCATCCGGATGCACTGCATAAGCCGCGCATCCAGATGCGGATGGCCGCGAATGAGTTAAACTTTCTTTATGAAGAAGAATGTAGATGCTGCGACTGTGTGACTGAGTGGTAGCAATTTCAAGAGCCCTGGACAAATAACGGCACTGCACACTGCCCAGCACAGGCAAATGGACCGTGATAGTTCAAGGGTAGTGCCAGATTAGCTTGGCGCCTCAGGCGCCTAGCTAATCTGGCGCTACCCTTGAACAGTCGTGGTTGACCCATCATGTGGTATGTGGTACATGGTCGTGAAACCTGTCACCTGTGGCACAGTTGAACCTGTTTGAGGTGACCACAGATGCCAAGCTGTAATCTGGCCCTACCCTGGAACTATCATGGTTGGCCCATTATGTGATATGTGGTCGTGAGCGAAAGCAACCTGAAATGGAACTGTCGTACATTTGAACCTGTTTGAGGTGACCGCACAAGGGACTATCAAACAGTGGTCACCCTAGGTGGTCAATGATACATGGTCATCTAATTAAAGAGGCCATTTGCTGATAATGGATGGTCTGCTTAAACATGTGATTGCTTTATACCTTGACAGGTTTGACTGTACGTAAATGTGCTGATTAGAAGATGCATATATAATTACACGAATGTTTTCTGAGGTTTGCATGCAAACTTTGTCGTGTACAAGAAGAGTGGAGTCTTTATAATACCTAATTACCCTTCTAAAATGTCTCATGCATTAATAAACTGAAAGTTTGGAGATGTTTTCTCTCATTGTTTTAAGTATCAGTTTCGATGGCTTTCGTCTTTTGTCTTTGCTTTCCTGATTATTTTTATCGCACAAGTGATAAACTGATCATACATGAATCAATATAATACAAAAGTATTTCCTAATTAATTTAATACACAAAAATCAATAGTTAATGCAACTACATTGTACAATGAACTTAGATTACAACCTGGTCGGACATAACAAAATAGTGATATACCTTTTCATTGTGATACACTATGGCTTGAAATAAATTTGACTATGTTAGTTCAAGGGTGGTGCCAGAATACCTTGGCGCCTGAGGCGCCAAGCTATTGTGTCACCACCCTTGAACTGAAATGGTTCGTCTATCTCGTAATCTGTACTGTAGCCTTCATAGTACAGTAAGCAGATGTTTAAAAAAAATCGGCCTCATGATGTAATGGGTTAACATCGTGACCACACGTTTACTTTTTGCTTTATATCACGTATAACAGACTTTGGATATAACAAAAAAAAAGTACGGGTCCCTGACACTTTTTTACACCCAGAGTTGTACATCTGAAATAACGAGTAATAACCAACAAAGAGAGAAGTGAAATTTGAACAGTCGAGCACAACACGTTTTATGCTAATCTTTTCAAAGCATGTTTCTTTCTTCATTGGTTATTTATTTAATTTTTTGCATGCTTGGCAGTACATGTTTGGTCTTATTTTTCTAAATTTTTATTACCTATAATAAATGTAAATATATAAATAAAAAAAATTATTTACAATATTTAAGGAATTTGCATTTTGAACACTGCTTGTGGAACATTAACTCATTCGGGGCCAGCCACATCCAGATGCGCGGCTTATGCTGCACAATCCGGATGCAGCTGGCCGCGAATGAGTTAACCCATATCATACTGAGGCTAAAATCTTCAAATTTGTACACTGCCACATGCAAGCTACATTATAGCATTTACAGATAAGAGACCAATGGCTTTAGTTCAAGGGTGGTGCCAGAATAGCTTGGCGCCTAGAGGCGCCAAGCTATTCTGGCACTACCCTTGAACTATTTTACTCAAACTTATTTCACACACTGGTGTATTCCAAATGATTGGGGTTAAGATAAACCATTATATGGTTTCATGCATCGAGTTAACCCGGCTTCTACTCTTGAATTATTGCAGCATCTCACTTGCATGTGACCATTGTTTAGTTGTATGCAGTCAGTTCCAATATTTGTGCCATTTTCCTATATGAATGCAGAAGGCTTGTTTCATGGGTTGGAATCAGTTTTGGCTAGTTTATATTCCAGTGCAGATTCTTGACTGTCCACATCCCCGAGATGGTATGCATGACCTGGACTGAAACGGTCGGCCTGGTCTAAGCCAGGGGCCGTTTGCACGCTTGAGCTTAAATCCACTAAGCAAGGTGTTCCTGTAATGGCGCACCTTGTTTATTGACATGCACAGGATCTAAGGATTAACCCATTACATCCTTGACGGTGATTTTATAACATTTGCTAATTGTCCTAAAAAGGCTACATTACAGACTGGGAGATAGATCAATGGCTTTGGTTCAAGGGTGGTGCCAGAAAAGCTTGGCGCCTGAGGCGCCAAGCTATTCTGGCACCACCCTTGAACTATCTGTCAAATTTATTTCAAGCAGTGGGTGTATCAGGATGAAAAGGGTTAAAGCCCACCAATGCAGCTTGCCCCAGAAGTCGTATCCGAATGTAATGACAGCAGGCTAAGACTTCTGGCTTAGACCAGGCCGACTGCTTAAAGTTAACGTTTATGCATACTGCTGCTGATTGCAGTCTGTGAACTCACTCCATACTGCCAAAGCCATTAAATATTTGACAACGGCTCAGACAATGATTATCTTCAGCTCACATGTTCACAACCAGTTCACTCTCACCTTACTGGATTTTTTTTCTTCTTGTGAGCACAGAGTACAAGACATGGGTGATGGACTGACCATTATAGCTCAAGGGTGCTGCCTGTTTAACTTGTGCAATCTTTGTGCTAGGGTAGTGCCTTATTCGATCTTTCAGTCAGGCTACAACCAAAGGGTTCATAGTTTTGATTCGTTTATCAAGCACTGCATGACACTGGTACATGCATTGTGTGACTGACTTTGATAGTTCAAGGGTAGTGCCTGATTAGCTTGTCGCCTCTCCAGGCGCCAAGCTAATCAGGCACTACCCTTGAACTATTGTGATTGATTCATCTCTCATTGGCGTGTGCATTCACAGAGCTATTTGTCTTTGGTTCCGACAATTCACAATAATTACCTGAAATCCTCTACAAAGACTTGGTAATGGAAAGTACATCTGGGTAACGTGTCATTTGACGGTTGGATTCTGGAGGTAGGGTTAATGGCTGGATGGCCTTCGCGTGATGAAGATCGAGGACAGATGGGAAAGGATGATGAGTGTGTCGAGGGTCGGTGGCGGAGGAGGCACGGAATCTATCAACCGGAAGCGGCAAGTCCAAGGCTATAAGTCAGTCAGTTGTTCAAAATGCCATGAGGGTCTCTGCACTTGGATCGGAAAGTACCATACGCGCTACACTCCACCCCCTAAAAAGTCTCCCCAGTGTTTCTTTCGATGCGGATCTTCGATATAGTGCCTGTCAATCGTCCGCGCATCAGTAACTTTGATCAATCCTAATTAGTCGATCAGTAAGCGAACCAGTCAAATCAATCATAGATGATGCCGGCCAGGTTGAAAAATAACTGTGCCTGGAGGCGCCAAGCTATTCAAGCAATTTGATCAGTCATGATCGGTTTGCCTTCAACTGAATACACACGTATAGTATGTAACTGAAGAAAAAATACTTGTGACTGGGAACACACTTGTAGTTGTAGTATATACTGACTTCCATTAAAAACGCAAAAAGTGTCTGTAAGTGTAGCCGCAAACAAAGACTGAGCCACCCTGACAGCAAAACAAGAACATTTTATTTGTTGCTTACTTCAGATGTTCAGCCTACTGTGTGTGAGTTACCTTCACACACAAATTGGATATTATCGTGCATGGCTACCTTAGAGGACACAGGGTTTCCTTAGTGGTGAAAACTGGACACACCCTGAGAAGCAAGTTTCCTGTGATATGTTTTAACACACAAGTTGTGTGGATTGCTTATGATGTTATTAACTGCCTCAAACGAAATTTGACTCGAAAAATTCATTAGAGAACCAGAACTTCCGGTGCACATCATTTTCTTTATAAATCTGATTTGATTTAATGTGAATTACTCAGTTTTAACCCATTTTTTATGGTCCAGTGACTGACACAGAGATAAAGAACACACCCGTATCCATTTGATCAGGTAAATATGGCCGCTACCCTAAAAATAAAGAACTTTTTGATTTTCATGTTTGTAGGTCATGTTGATTATTCGGGTGCCTTTGACAAACGAAAAGTAAGTCAAGACCAAACAGGCCGGATTTTCATGCACATGGACACTAGTGACACTGCACATCGGTTGGCTTTCAGCTGTGTCCTTTCAGATACTCTTTGTTTCACTTTTAATATCCTGTAATGGTAGTGTCACTGATGACGTCATAACTATGATAAGTATTCGATGTGCGATTTTTAAGACTAAATATTCTATTTGCACACGACATAACACACTTCATAACATTCTCTAATAAATGACGTCAAAATAACCGGAATTAAAGCATATTTACGAAGAAAAGCGCTATGGTGAAAAATTCGCGTTTCATTTGTTGATCAGTACATAACGCTGGAACTAACGTGCGCAATTGTTCAAGCTGCAAGCGGTTTATTTCAGGACTGACTGTCTGACCTGGGGACAACCGCAAAAGATTATGAGGCCGCCCGTCGGCCGCAGTTCAGTGGCCCGCGCACAGGTCACTCACCCTGTTTCAATTCCAGCTGTTGTGAGATTATGATCGCCATCCGCGGTTCTGCCGGTGTATTGATCACGTCATTACCTGCAATTATTTAGCCACTGTTACACGGTCAACAGTTTCTGGCGCGGATTCTGGGGCGGGATCGTTTAGGGGGGGGGGGGATAGCCGGAGGGGCGGGGGTAGTGGTCTCAAGTGGCGTTTGGGTACGTTAATCATTGTAGTAGTTTTCATCCCTAATATATATGGGCACACACGCCCATCTTTAGCGTAAACTGTACCATGTGACCGCGCTACAAAAACCCTTGTTTTCATCCCCACATCACACGACCGGCCTTTAGCGCAAACTGTACCACATGACCTGAAAATCCACTGGCCAGAGAAGATCAGCAACGTCAGACTCTGGGAGAGAACAGAGCAGATAACAGCAGAGAATGAAATTGGGCGAAGAAGATGGGGATGGATCGGTCACAGTCTGAGAAAGCCAGCTTCCAGTATCACTAGGCAGGCATTGTCATGGAACCCCCAGGGAAAGAGGAAAAGAGGTAGGCCGAGAAACTCCTGGCGTCGAGACCTCCAAGCAGACATCAAGAGACTGGGAACCACCTGGAGTAGAATCGAAGGAGAAGCACAGGACAGGAGTTGCTGGAGGTCTTTCGTCGACGGCCTATACCCGGGTAGGGGTGACAGGCGTAAGTAAGTAAGTAAGTACCACATGACCGAGCTACAAAAACCCTTCTAGCGACAAATGGCGGACTTTTTGTAGCCCTCTTTGTGACGCATCTTGGATGCAAGTTTTGTTCTATAAAAGATCACCAAAACGTTCAAAAGTAAAAAGTTACTTAGTGTTGTTCGAAACAACAGGCACACTACTGGAGATGACAACGTCATGAAATATTTTAAATTACGTCATCAGTCTATTATGTATAAATGTATATTCCTTTGACGTCACTGAGTCATGTCTATCGTGATCCAGGTCGGAATATTTCTTCTTGATTTCTTTTACGAAATACAGTGGAGGAATGAAAACAATGGGGTACAATGGTTCCTTTGACTTCCCTCAGGCCTACAAGGGTCCGTGTAGCAAACTCCTGCAACCAGTAACTTATAGTATTACATATCATATTCAGGGCAACGTTACTTATCGTTCTTACTTACTTAATTACGCCTGTCACCCCTACCCGGGTATAGGCCGTCGACGAGAGACCTCCAGCAACTCCTGTCCTGTGCTTCTCCTTCGATTCTACTCCAGGTGGTTCCCAGTCTCTTGATGTCTGCTTGGAGGTCTCGACGCCAGGAGTTTCTCGGCCTACCTCTTTTCCTCTTTCCCTGGGGGTTCCATGACAATGCCTGCCTAGTGATACTGGAAGATGGCTTTCTCAGACTGTGACCGATCCATCCCCATCTTCTTCGTCCAATTTCATTCTCTGCTGTTATCTGCTCTGTTCTCTCCCAGCGTCTGACGTTGCTGATCTTCTCTGGCCAGTGGATTTTCAAAATTCTTCTAAGGCAACTGTTCATGAAGGTCTGTACTCGGTTGACTGTGGTTTTTGTCAATCTCCAAGTCTCTGCTCCATATAGGAGAACTGCTTTTACATTGGAGTTGAAAATCCGGACTTTGGTATGTTGTGACAGCTCTCTGGAGCTCCACACTTTTTTTCAACTGGAGAAAGGCTGCTCTGGCTTTACCGATTCGTGCTCTGACATCTGCATCAGTGCCGCCTTTTTTGTCTATGATGCTCCCGAGATAGGTGAAGGACTCCACCTCCTCCAACGGGGTGCCAGCAAGCAAGACTGGTTCTTCCCTGGTTGCGTTCAGCCTCATTGTCTTTGTTTTCTGTTTGTGGATGGTGAGGCCCAATAGGGACGAGATGTCAGCAAACCTCGTGGTCTTGTCCTGCATTTGTTGATGAGTGTGGGACAGTAATGCCAAGTCGTCTGCAAAATCGAGGTCGTCAAGCTGTGTCCACAGTGTCCACTGTATTCCACTTCGTCTGTGCTCTGTGGTCATCTTCATGACCCAGTCTATGGCCAGTAGGAAGAGGAATGGAGACAGCAGACACCCCTGCCTGACACCGGTTCTGACCTGGAGCTCCCTGGTGAACTGCCCTTCATGGATCACACGACATGTCATGCCATCGTAGCTGCTCTTGATCAGGCGGACGAGCTTTGTGGGTACACCGTAGTGTCGTAGGAGTTTCCACAGAGTCTCTCGGTCCACGCTGTCAAATGCTTTCTCATAATCCACAAAGCTGACGTACAGCGGGGAGCTCCACTCTAGAGACTGTTCCACGATGATGCGGAGAGTGGCGATCTGGTCTGTGCATGATCGGTTCTTCCTGAATCCTGCTTGCTGGTCTCTCAGCTGGGGGTCAATGGAGCTCTTCATTCTCTCTAGGATGATCCTGTTGAAGACCTTTCCTGGTACGGACAGCAAGGTGATTCCTCTGTAGTTGGAACACTTGCTGAGGTCGCCTTTCTTGGGAAGCTTGATTAGGTACCCCTCCTTCCAGTCAGCCGGCATCACCTCCTCTTCCCAGATCTTTCCAAACAGTGGGTACAGCATCTCCACCGTTGTCTCTAGGTCTGCTTTCAGAGACTCCGCTGGGATGCCATCTGGCCCTGCTGCTTTGCCGTTCTTCAAAAATGCCACTGCTCTTCTGATCTCTTCCCGGCTGGGTCTGTCACAGGTGATGGGTAGGTCGGTCTCTGCTGGCTGGATGTCTGGGGGGTCGGGTGGGCTAGGTCTGTTCAGTAACTCTTCAAAATACTCGGCCCATCTGTCGAGTTGGTCTGCTCTGTCTGCAATAGGCTTGCCTTCTTTGTCTTTTACTGGTCTTTCTGTATGATCATACTTGCCCGACAATCTTCTGGTAATGTCGTAGAGCTGTTTCATGTTGCCGCTGCCTGCTGCCTTTTCTGCCTCTGCTGCCAGGCTGTCTGTGTAGGCCCTCTTGTCTGCCCTGATACTTCTCTTCACCTCGCGGTTGGCTTCCGAGTATTCCTCCTGTGCCCTTAATTTGGCTGCTCTCGTGCGACTGTTGTTGACAACTGCTTTCTTCTGTTCCCTCACTTCTATCTTCTTCAAGGTCTGTGCCGACAGCCAGTCCTTGTGATGGTGTTTCCTGAACCCTACAGTGTCTTTGCAGGTTGAGTTCAGCGCCTCTTTAACTGCCTTCCACTGCTGCTCTGTGGTGACCGCCTCCTCTTCATTTACTAGCTCCTGTAGCGCTTGAAACCGGTTGGACAGCACCAGTTTGAACTCTTCTCTAACTCCAGTTTCTCTCAGGAGGCCTACATTATAGCGCTGTCTTCTTGTTGTCTCTGTGCGGCTTTTCTTTAGCTTGAGCTTCACTCTTAAGGTAAGCAGATGGTGGTCTGAGGCGACATCTGCTCCCCTCCTCACTCGAACGTCTTGAAGGGATCTTCTAAATTTCTTGCTAATGCAGATATGGTCTATTTGGTTCTCTGTTGTATGGTCAGGTGAGACCCAAGTTGCTTTGTGTATTCTTCTGTTTGGGAAGATGCTGCCTCCAACGACAAGTCGGTTTAGAGCACAAAAGTCTACAAACCTCTCCCCGTTCTCACTCATCTCCGAGCCTAGTCCCTGTCTCCCCATCACCTCTTTGTATCCGGTGTTGTCCTCCCCTATTTTGGCATTAAAATCGCCCATGACGGTGGTGATGTCTCGCTCCGTACATTTGTCCACGGCACTCTGGAGTCGGTTGTAGAACTCTTGTTTCTCTTCCTCGTCACTGTCATTAGTGGGCGCATAACACTGGATGACGTTCAGCTTGAGCTTTTTCTTGGTTCTAAAGGCTGCTGTGATAATTCTTGGCCCAAGAGGTTCCCAGCCCATCAGCACTCTCTGTGCCACTGGTGACAGCATGGATGCTACTCCTTCTGTATGGGGGGCATTCTCCTCTTCATGACCTGAATACAGAATCATCTCCCCACTTAACAGCCTTTTCTGGCCAGACTGCGTCCATCTGGCTTCACTGATACCTAGCAGGGAAAGGTTGTACTTTTGCATTTCCGCTGCTATCTGGGCGGCCTTGCCGCTCTGGTACATGGTCTTGACGTTCCATGTGCCCATGGTTGTATCCCTGGATAGAGAGAGGCGGCTCGGTCCTGTGGCTTCCGAAGACTTCCGGCTTTCACCACAGTACGTCATAAGTCTTCTGGTAGAAGAACCTTCCTCCTCCAGGAAAGGAATTACTGTTAGTCTTTTCGTCGGCGCTTTTGTAGCCATTTCCTTTTTTGCAGGGTGGGGAAGCTACCCCCACGCCCAACCCCCTTACTAGGAGGACCAGGGGTTTTCTGTCGGGGTCACCTTCCCTTAGACCATGTTGGTTCACGGCACTTTATTTCATTCGGTGCACCCCTCTCACGAGGGACCCCCTATCCACCACCCAGGGGACGCGCCTCAACGCCATATGGTCCCAGCGCGAGGTTACTTATCGTTCACTGCAGCATTTATAGTCGACACTACCATGACGTATACGTGCTGGCCTGTGATACAGCAGAACCTGTTTTGAGCGATTACCCTTATGAGAGCTCACCTGTCATTAAAGACCACCATTGAACCCATTACATCCCGAGGCTGATTTCGTAGAATTTGCTTATTGTCCTATGAAGGCTCCATTACAGATTAGGACTGAGACAGATCAACTGCTTCAGTTCAAGGGTGGTGCCAGAATAGCACCACCCTTGAACTATCAGTCAAATTTGTTTCAGGCAATGGGTGTATCGGGATGAAAAGGGTTAAGTGACTTCATTCACCTGAATGATGGTCCTTTAATGACAGGTGACACGTTTTGCCCTTCATGACTTCTCTTGTGAGAGAACCCGTTTTTTGGGACCACGTTGTGTGCAAGAAGGTGGTCATCTACTGAACTGGACCTTGGGCGGCTCTAGGTCGCCATAGTTACTGATTCATGCTCAAAATTTCGGTTGACTTCATTGGCCTGCATCAATTTTTTGCTGGCAAAAGACGTGAAACCAACAAATGTTAACCCTCTTAGCCCCAAGGTCCCGTCTCTCAAATTTTGGAGGCGTTGCCTAACGCGAACAATGTACCAGTTGTAGGAGATGGATTGACCATGATAATTCAAGGTGTAGAGCCAGATGAGCTCTGGCGCCTTCAGGCGCCAAGCTCATCTGGCACTACCCTTGAATTATCATGATCAACCCATCTCCTGCTGTAGGGTCCCGGAGCTAAATGGGTTAATCCTTAGCATGACGGTAGCGGTTCAATTTAGTCGCGATGATTCCTGTAGGAATCATCGCGACTAAAACGGCTACCGACACCCAAAGGGTTAACCCATTAACCCGAAGGCCGGATTAACCCATGTTAAACAGAACAGTTCATTTCGTACAAGATGGAGATCTCGGCACTGGGAAAGACCGTTACGCGCTCCACTCCACTCCACCCTTCAGAAGACTTCAGTGCCACTGAGAGTTCCTTTCAATCCCATGCCACACCGCTTGCGTTGAAATTGCCATACTTTCAAAAATACGCAATCCGGACGGCCGAAAAGGCGACTGCCACGCGTGTAAAAATACAGAGAAGAACCCAACGGAGAAAGAAACACACATCCTTTCAATAGGGATGTATAATTATGATGGGCTTGATCTATATATGCGTATTTTTCAGTGGGCTGGCGATTGGGTGCCTGATCGGCGGAGGCAGGGGATCTAACTGATTGTCTGTCCAGCGCTAAGTAATTCCCCTTGGTATGTGTACAGTTCTACCAGCACTAGCCTCGCCTATCTAGTTTGTGAGGAGAAAGAAACACGCTTAGAAAAGACAGTTACAACACAAACACGCTTAGAAAAGACAGTTACAACACAATTGTGTTGTGAGAATTGCCTTGGTTAAGCGTGTTTCTTTCTCCGTTGGGTTCCGACTTCTCCGCTGCATACTGACTTTCAAAATGGCGTCACGGCCTTGGCAGTGAAGGGGGCTAAACCCAGCCACTAATTCGGACTTCCTGGTGTTTCCATCCCTCTGGACCCGCCTGTGTGTGTTGATCTCCGCCGGGTTGCAGCGGACACAGCCAACCCATTACAGTGGTTCCGCAAAGCATTGATTTCTACTGACCCTCCAAAGCGCTCCGCGACAAACTGCAGCGGCAAGAAGCATAGATCCTCATGATCCCCTGCGATCAGCAGGGGCCCTTGAGGATCTATGCCTCTTGCTGGTCCTATTTACATCGGTCTTTCTCTGAAAAAGGAGGTCGGAGCTATTTCTAATTGCGACCCGCCTTCCGCGCAATATGGCTACCTGAAAGACAGGTACTTTCGCGGTGACTGAATATGAATGAATCGGTCTCCAGCGAACTTTCAAATGCTTATGAGGATCCTGGACCCTCGCTGACGAGGAATTACGTGCACAAGGTTGCATTTGCATCTCGGGGCCCTCGCACAGCGGAGAGCTCAGGGGACTGAACTCGTGACAATTTTTGAGTCCGATCGCCAAGGGAGGCAAACTATTCAAACTCACGTCAGATCGATGGCCGTGCATTAGCTTCGAGCTCTTTTTTCTCCGCCCCTCCGCAAATTTAACGCTCCCGTTACCTCTTCTGTTCGAAGAGCACAGATGCAAATGTTGTTCATAAGAGGCATAGGTCCTCATGAGCCCCCGCAACTGCGGGGGCTAATGAGGATCTACGCCTCTTACAACTGGAGGCGTTGGTGATAGAGTTCTCCCGTTTAATTCACTCTCTGACGGCAAGTGCGTAGCAATGAGAGCCGACAAGCTAAGTGGTTGTAAAGAGATATTTGGGAGGCAAGTCTTGCGCTGGTGAAAATTTTCGGCAGAATCACTGATGGAATTAGTGCAAGTCTAAAAATTCTCCACAAAAAAGAGTGTGTGGAGAAGATTGAAAAAGAGTAACGAATATTTGGAGTTTGTGCACACCCTAAAACCAAAAGATTTACAAACAGGCTCAGTACACCGATTCCTCCGCGTGGCTCCTACAAAAAAAGTCCTCATGCTTCTTGGTTATTTGTATGGCCCTATTGTCCATCCATCCACCCACCCACCCACCCACACGTCCACCCATCCATCGCTCCCTTTGACCTGAAGATGTATCATCCATCCCTCCGTCCATCCACCCACCCACCCACCGCTCCTTTGACCTGATGACGTATACAGGAGCCGACACGTCGTGTTTGTCTTCTCTCAAATACAAATTAAGGTTTTATCAACAAGCCTCAACTTTTCACCTTCATCCACGACGGATGAATGAATGATTAAGGGAATGAAACAATCCATCCACCCATGAACATAAATTATTAAGGTTTTATCTACAAACTTAAACTTTTCACTCATCCGCGACGAATGATTGAATGAATAAATTAATCCATCCACCATCCACCCACCAACCATCCATGAAAATAAATTATGACTGAGGTTTGTTAACAAGCTTTAACTTTTCGCTCATCCACGGCGAATGAATAAATGAATGTTTGAATGAATGAATGAAGCGATCCATCCATCTATCCACACGCCCATTCACAAATCCATTTATTAAAAACTGCTAGTATTAAACTCTTCGACATGCACTCATGCGGTCACTGGGGGATGGCTTCTTACTCGAGACCCCACCCCTCCGCGCGTCCCGTATCCATTGTAAACGCACCCCTCAAACTGACGATCCACGGATGTGAATCGTCCGAGCAAGAGACATAGGTCCTCATGAGCCCCCGCATATTCGGGGGCTCATGAGGATCTATGCCTCTTGCAGAGGTTAGTCTCAGTTCCGTGAGCTTGTCTTCAAAAACTGTGAATGCGAAGGCACGTGAAGATCTACGCCACTTGCAGATATGTTAGCTTCAGCCCTGCGCGCCCGTGTTGAAATAGTCTGTGCAGACGGAAGCGGTGGCGATTTGGTTTCTGACGGTGTTTCAGTAGACGTCTCTGGCTCGAAGCTGAACACTGGACGTCCGCAGGACCAGGCGCTGCCATTCAGAAAGGTTTGCTGAAAGTTAGTATGTGAATATACAGTCAATATAAGTACGCACAAGGTACCGTTGACTATCTGAAAAGGCTGAATGCGAGTCAGTGTTTGTCAATATAGCCGCCGTGGATTAGCTAGGAAATAGTAACATTTAGTTTGCAATTTTTTTTAAATGCTGTTGAATATTTGGAAACAAACGTAGTTTTGTCAATGCCATGGTGATACATTAGAAATACCTTGGCCCCAGTTTACCTTTTAGTTTCAAAAAGCATTTTAAGCAGATAATAATATGATATATACATGACTCTGAGAGAATAAATGTCAAGTTGTCACCACTATGTTTTATACGTTTGGTCTGTAATAGAAAACAGCGTAACCCTTTTAACCCCACGGCCGCATTCCCAAACTTTTGGAGGCGTTGTCTAATGACTATGTACCAGTTGTAGGAGATGGATTGATCATGATAATTCAAGGGTAGTGCCAGATGAGCTTGGCGCCTTCAGGCGCCAAGCTCATCTGGCACTACCCTTGAATTATCATGATCAATCCATCTCCTGCTGCAGGGTCCCGGGGCTAAATGGGTTAAGCAGATCATGCTTAAATTGACCATGGCTACATATAAGAGAATTCTGACACCAACATGCTTAGACGTCAGATCATGTTTAAATTGACCATGGCTATATATGAGATACAAAGAAGTACCCAACGGAGAAAGAAACACGCTTAGAAAAAACGGTACAACACAATTTATTAATATTTCGGGTAAATACCCTTTGTCAAAATAGACAAACAAACAGAGACATTAGTCGCTACTTATCTTCAGATGCAGAAGGAATGTGGAGAGTTGCCACATTCCTTCTGCATCTGAAGATAAGTAGCGACTAATGTCTGTTTGTTTGTCTATTTTGACAAAGGGTATTTACCCGAAATATTAATAAATTGTGTTGTACCGTTTTTTCTAAGCGTGTTTCTTTCTCCGTTGGGTACTTCTTTGCATTTCACACGCTTGGCAGTCACCTTTTTGGTCTGGATTGAATATTTTATATATGAGATAGTTTTGGCACCAAAATGCTTTAGACGTTTGGTCTGTAATAGAAAACATTTTAAACGGATCACGCTTAAATTGACCATGGCTCTATATGAGATAGTTTTGGCACTAAAATGCTTTAGACGATTGCGAGTCTGTAACAGTCATTGGCAGTCCTCGCTTCTTGTCAGTCCGTGTTTCTCAAGTGTGGTGGCTGCCGGGATCATGTGTTGAATTTACTTCAAGTGATGTTTGGCTTAAAAAAAAATATTTAAAAAAATGTGTGCTGGTCTGCGATTTTGGACCTTACGGCTTTCAGCCGTAAGGTCCAAAATCACAGACCACTCTCCGGCTTACTCAGAACTCCTGCATAGTGCCCATTGCTGCCCCGAGAGGCGTCCACGAAGCTTTTCCCTACAACAATCATTTACTACAGTCCTGCACAAGCAGGTTACCACAATGGAGAAACAGTTTGCACACACACTCCCCGGGGAGCACGTGTATGAGGGCGTGCTCTTCTTCGGCTACAGTCCCCGCGACGTCCTTCACAACGTCAAGACGTTCCCAGTCCGCGAGGATGACGTCTTCATCGTCACCTACCCCAAAGCAGGTGAGCTGTCAGGCAGTTTGCTCCCTTTGCTACAGACAATACTGTTTGGTGGAAAAGGCGCGTGCCGGACGCGTCTTTTGCGTCGAGCGGTGTCGTCATCAACAGTTACGCCGGTACGGCGTAATATTTAAGACGGAGTACATACAACAGTTGTGACGTAACATAGTGATGCTTGTTTGGTGCCCGACGACCGGGTCACTGAGCCGAAGCCTGCCGACTTCAGCCCTATCTGTTGCTCGAGGGCTCTTTTGATCGTGAAAGTTGGAGCTTTTACCTCTATTCTTAGATATAAATGTGAGTATGTGTGGTGGGAATGTATGTGAACGTATGACTGAATGACATCAAGTTTTACCTGTGATATATTTATTCGCGTGAATCAGTTTTTCACTTCTGTGGACAATAAAGTTTGCGGACAATAATGTTTATCTGATCTGACCTGACCTGATTTGATCTGATCCTATCTCAAGTCAAGACAATCCTACACTTCCCTGTGCCTTTAGAAGGAAGGTACAGCCACGAATGGTTTATCTCATTCAAGGCGCCCCTCATCAATAGCTGCGAAAGTGTCGTATAGCGTTGCCTGAGGCAACGCTATACAACACTTTCACAGCTATTGATGCGGGTTTCCGCCATACATGCTGTTCCCGTTTTTCTGCAGGTACCACGTGGCTCCAGGAGCTTCTCTGGCTCGTGATGCATGATGGGAACTTTGCTGAAGCCACTAAGACGCCTGTGTACCTGAGGTCACCCTTCATAGAGTTCAAAGACGACGTCCTGGGCGAGGATGGCCTTGACCTTGCCCAAAAGATGGACTCGCCGCGAGTGATTAAGACCCACCTACAACATCGCTTCATGCCCAGCGAGACAGACGTGAAAGACTGTAAGGTACATTGATTGACTGTACATTGCTTAACGCCCCGACAGCAACAAGACTTTCTCAGGACGTGACTGCACTGCTTGTGGAAAAAACAACAACAACAACAGAATATTGAATGTATGTCGCCAGCCAGTCTAATACGTTAAATAAACCTACGACATGAGGCCTAAATAAAGCTAAGACCATTTAGCAACACACATCCAATATCAAGAGCTACAGGCAGCGCAGACAGCAGGGAGAGTTTAAAACAGCAAAATACAGGTGAATGGACCAAGGGTAGACAGAAACACATGCCCCAGAATAGAGGGGAAAACCCACCCTGTGGGGCTGACCAAGGTGACCCTGGGAACCAAAAAGTAGTTAACCCCACCCAAGTCCCCCAGGCGGGCAGACCCGGGTGGGGGTGTAAGGTATAGACGAGTCGTTATTTATTTATTTATTTATTCATTTATTTACTTATTCAACCATTTTGGTGGAGGAGTGAAATGACCTCCTCCACTGCTATTGTGACCGTGTCTTTAAAATCATTGTAAACCTTATTCAACATCAAAAATCCCCAGCCATCCAAGGAACATGGATGCAAAGTAGCGTCAGCAAGAGGCATTGATCCTCATGAGCCCCCGCGCGTGCGGGGGCTCATGAGGATCAATGCCTCTTGCATTTGGTAGTTTCTCACTACGTTCCGGCAGTGAGAAGGGTAAAGCTGCAACAAGTTGGGACTGCTGTTACTGAATTCGAAATTCAGTGCAACAATTCCTGAATTCAACTTATCCTCGTGTTACACAACAAGATGAGTTTTGCTGCACCATATCGACCCGGGGTCATTTTGACGTGGGTATCTTGGCAAGTTTGTTACGCGGCCGGAGTGTCGGTATTGTGCAGCACAAGTGTCGCTAGTGAGGTTACGTTTGCGCCGAACGACTCCCAACAATGAAAGAGCGCGAAATTTCCGCGGGTAATCTGCTCATGGACCATATGCATAGATAACACTCCAAAAATCTCCGAGAGGCATAGATCCTCGTGAGCCCAGAGGGTCAAGTTCTCAACAACGAATGAGAGCGAAACTAGGGCCCATAATCAACTTGGATCATATGGAGCACAGACAACACTCCAAAAATATCCGAGAGGCATAGATCCTCATGAGCCCAGAGGGTCAAGTTCTCAACTGCGAATGAGGGCGAAACTAGGGCCGATAATCAGCTTGGACCATAATAAGCATAGACAACACTCCAAGTCTCCATATAACGTATCTAGACAACACTCCACACATCTCCATATAACGCATCTCGACAATACTCCACACATCTCCATATAACGCATCTAGACAATACTCCACACATCTCCATATAACGCTTCTAGACAATACTCCACACTTCTCCATATAACGCATCTAGACAATACTCCACACATCTCCATATAACGCATCTAGACAATACTCCACACATCTCCATATAACGCATCTAGACAATACTCCACACATCTCCATATAACGCATCTAGACAATACTCCAAAAATCTACATATCAGTGAAGCATAAACAACACTCGAAACATATCCATGTGAAGCATAGACAACGCTCTAACATCTCCCTATAAGCACAGGCAAATCTCCAAAAAGCATAGATCCTCATGAGCCCGGAGGGCTCATGAGGATCTATGCCTCTAGGGGATGTTTGGAGTGTTGTCTATTTTATGGTAGACGTTATCCGCGCTACAGGTGTGGGTTCGTTCTCGTTCTTTGTTGGGCGTCGTTCAGTCGTCGCAAACAAAACTTCACTAATCTGGCGCGGTACACTGCCTGCAAATAGTTCACTCACAATGACCAGCCATCCCTGGACGTTGCTGCTCTATACTCAGGTCGTGGTGCTGTTCCGGAATCCCAAGGACGTGTGCACCTCCTACTACCACTTCTACCGATCCAGTTCCTCCTTTGGCAAGTTCACGGGGGCGTGGCCTGAATTTCTCGACATGTTTCTGGAGGGGCACGGTGGGTGCTCCGTTATTCGATTAGTTTCCATTAACCACCAGGGCAAGAGCCTGGTGAGACGAGCACTAACCCGCAGCTGCAAGAGACATAAACCCTCATGAGCCCCCGCAGTCGCGGGGGCTCACGAGGGTTTATGCTCTTGCGAGTCCTGTGTCAGTTCTTCTTCAAGTGTCTGTGTATCTGGTCCCGTTTCGCATCCGTGTTCTTCGTCGGTCAGTGTTCAGTGGCTTCAGACGCGATCACTGACAGCGAGGGGGTTAAAAAGGCAAAGGTTGACGACAAAGTGGTTAACCCCACACAAACCACCAAGGGGCGACCTCGCCGGTACGATCCGGGGTGGGAGTTTAATGTACTATAGACGCTGCACCTCAATACTATAGTAAATGTATCGAACTCCAGGTTACAACGTCCCAGTAAATTTATTATAGTTACACGACACTCCTCCTACTCATCTCTCTCTCTCCAGTGACGAGAGAGAGAGAGAGAGAGAGAGAGAGAGAGAGAGAGAGAGAGAGAGAGAGAGAGAGAGAGAGAGAGAGAGAGAGATTCAATGATTCATTGAAGCTTTATTTATCAACGGTTGAGGCATTGACATCGTCACAGACATAGAGAGAGAGAGAGAGAGAGAGAGAGAGAGAGAGAGAGAGAGAGAGAGATGAGGAGGAGGGCGGCAGTGTGTGTGTGCGCGGGAGTGTGTGTGTTTAACAGTCGTTTCAGTTCTGCATTAAGCGGTTTTCTGGCGAGCGAAAACATCATTAATGGCGAGCTCCATAAACAAATACTGGCACCAGATTGCATGTGTCATGCATCCATCGACCAGTAGCGCGCGCGAGAGACAGGGAGAGGGTGTTGTGGAGGCTCGGGGTGGGGGTGGAGGGTGGGGGAGGTGTCTAGCTTACATGCAAATTCACCAGTAGTAAGTTCTGGCTGCTCAGTAGAGATGAACAAAAGGAAAAACCGGTGTCGGAGGATCTTTTGATCACCGGGTATAATCTGAGCACATATAAGCCGATCCTATCAATACTGACGTGAATACTACAAATCACGCACCCACTCCTCACCGACCAGTGGCACAAGCATGAAACTACACGAATTAACCCATTGTTCTGAACTCTTTAACTCCTTTAACCCCGCGCCCTCATTTCGTAGGTGCCACCTGATGTCTACCCCATGCGCAAAAGGCCATTGGGCTGACGTCGGCCCGATGGCCTTTTGCCCATTGGGTATGTACCGTTGCGGATACGGCTATGGATCGACCATGAAACTTTATCAAGCGCCAAGCTAATCTGGCACTACCCTTGAATTATCATGGTCAATCCATCCCCTGCTGTAGAGCGTTGGAGCTAAATGGGTTAATTTAACGCTGAAAAGCTTCCGCCGTCCAAGGAACACGGGTACAAAGTGGTGTCAGCAAAAGGCATAGACAGACCTGTTTACCCCCTGGGTGCAGTCAGTGTACTTTCAAGTGACTAATTGTGTACTTTGGACCTCACATGTGTATTTATTCACAAGCCAGTGAGTTGTCAGTTTCTCCAAAATGTGTATTTTTGTGTATAAACGTGTACATGTAGGTGTACCCCAAAGCAAAATTGTGTACTTTAATACCCCAAATGTGTATGGTAAACAGGTCTGCATAGATCCTCATGAGCCCCCCCGCAAATGAGGGGGTTGATGAAGATCAATGTCTCTTGTAAGCTGCATCGTGTCGGCCTTTTCTCAGCAGTGAAGGGGTTAATCCTATCGGTGGTCTTGTTGTTGACAGTGGATCACGGTTCGTGGTTCGACTTCACGGCCAGCTGGTGGGAGCAGCGAAAAAGGGACAACGTCATGATCATGTACTACGAGGACCTGAAACAGGTTGGACACTGTGTGTGTGTGTGTGTGTGTGTGTGCGCGCGCGCGCGTTTGGACACTGTGCGTGTGTTTGGACACTGTGTGTGTGTGCGTATTTTGACTGTGCGTGTGTGTGTGTTTGTGAGTGTCTGGACGCTCTGTGGCGTGTGTGCGTGTGTGTGTTTGGACACTCTGTGCGTGTGTGTGTGTGTACATGTTTGGACACTTTGTGTGTGTGTGTGTGTGTGTGTGTGTTTGACACTCTGTGTGTGTGTGTTCGAGTGTATGCGTGCGTGCCGCATGTTTTTGGCAGATACATAAACATTTTGTACATATCAGCATTATTCCTATCACCGCATGTACCGAATTCACAGGTGTCACCTAACGTGAGAGAAATGGCGAATTTAACCATTTGTCTGTCAACATCACTTTGAGTCGATGTGATTCCCACAGGAAACACGACAACAAAAAAGTTCTTGACAGACAAATTCAACCTGCTTATTTCAATCTACAGGCGTCCATCATGTCTACCATTGGAATTAAGCGCCAATACAAATATGCATTGTATTATTATCATTATTATTATAGGAACACCACTAATCGCATAAAACTGGCTGTTTAAAACAAGCAATTTCTTTTTCTTTTAAATTTTTCTTAGTGATTACTTAAACGTAATTCAATCCAATCAACAGTTTTCCCCCATTTCTTCTTCTTTTTTTCACAACAGTTTCATCACCTGATTTTCACTTTCAGAATGCCCTGCCCGAACTGACACGGTTGGCTGACTTCGTGGGCAAAGGTCACCTGTCTCAGGATTTGCTGTCACGCATCGCCGATCACTGTAGCTTCGGCAGCATGAAGGAGAACCCAATGACAAACCATCTGGATGTGTACTCCATCAACGCCAAGATCTCACCCCTACTACGGAAAGGTATGCATGGGCGACCATCAGAAAATTTAAAATGACTGAAAGAAGTCTGCAGGCTTCCTAAGGCTGTACAATTAACTCATTTAGCCCTGGCACACCACAGCAAAGATAGGAATCGACCATGATAGTTCAAGGGTGGTGCCAGAACAGCTTGGCGCCCGTTCTGGCACCACCCTTGAACCATCATGGTCGATCTCTGCTGCATGCATTCAAACAATTCAACATTTTGTGTTGTTTTCTATCATCAGACAACTCCACAATTTGGAGATTTCCATCCTGGGACAATAAGAGATAATATTCCATATCTATGTCAGAATGGCTACCCATTTTTATAGTGTTGCGCCTTGGATTTCAATCAGTTTCTGAACACACACAATTTAATAAATTCACCCTTAAGCTTGAGCTGCAGGCACGCATACATGCGTAGCAGAACCTTCAGACATGTCTGCTAACCCTTATCATTTGGAATACACCAGTGTGTGAAATAAGTTTGACTAAAATAGTTCAAGGGTAGTGCCAGAATAGCTTGGCGCCTAGAGGCGCCAAGCTATTCTGGCACCACCCTTGAACTAAATCCATTGGTCTACATCCTTATCTGTAAGTACTATAATGTGGCTTGCCTATGGCAGTGTACAAATTTGAAGCTTTTAGCCTCAGTATGATATGGGTTAAGGCCATTTTGGTTCTCGCAAACAGGTTCTAATGTATCAGAAAATGTACATACAATACAATACAATATAATAATACTTTACTCAACCCTCATGGGGAAATTGTATGTATGCCAATTAACCCATTACATCCTGTGGCAGAATTTATAAAAATTTCCTTATTGACCTATGAAGGCTACATGACAGATTACAAGATGGATCAAGCATTTTAGTTCAAGCATGATGCCAGAATAGTTTGGAGCCTCAGGCGCCAAGCTATTCTGGCACCACCCTTGAACTATCATGGTCAAATTTATTTAAGCAATGGGTGTTATCAGGATGAAAAGGGTTAAGACAATGCAAGTACATCATAGCTAACCAGACTGTTGCGTTTGTTCTAGGCGAGGTGGGCGACTGGAGGAACCACTTCACGGTGGAGCAGAGTGAAAACTTTGACGAGACTTACAACGCTAAGCTGGGGCACTTCAACATCCCCTTTACATACAGACTGCCCACAGACACCCCCTGCCGCAAAGCTTGAGAAGAAACAAAACCGAGGATCTGACGAGATACAGCAGAAACTGCTTAGAGCTCACACCCTTATTCAAGACCATCAGCCATCAACCCTTTGGGTGTCGGTAGCGGTTTTGGTCGCGATGATTCCTACAGGAATACCGACATCCTACAGGAATCATCACGACTAAAACCCCTACTGACACCCAAAGGGTTAACTGAGGATGAAATCATCAATTATCTTAAATGTCTTTTGAGGTTTACATCACAGATCGACCATGATAGTTCAAGGGTGGTGTCAGAATAGCTTGGCGCCTACTATGTTACCATAAATTAGCATGAAGGTGTAGCATCGCTAGCATGTATTAGGTATATTTAGCATATTAAACCTGCTGGCGACATACATTCAATATTCTGTTTAGTTTTTCACTAGGCGCAAAACCAGTCTGACACTACGGGTACCTTGAAGTATCATGGTCAATCCACCTCCTGCTGTCGGGCGTTGGGGCCAAGTGGGCTAAGGTAGCCTACAGTGGCATGACTGCTGTGAAAAATGATGTGAAAATAACAACACCACAGTATGTACTTTAAACATGTTTTTCCCCTTAAAATGCACAAATTACATTTGACAATAAGCAGCACACATGCATGCTGGGCATTTCATACATGACATACACAAAATTTACCAAAACACTAAATTTACCAAAAGCTGCACATTTATGAATAAAATTGAACTGTAAAAGCAACAAAACATTGTACACCAAACAAATTCGTGTCCATGAATGTTTGATAAAACAAAAGTGTCTTGTTTACTAAATGTATTTTGTGGCACATCAGTGCATCTCGGATAATCAAAACTGGTTGTGATCTTAACCCTTATCATTCGGAATACACCAGTGTGTGAAATATGTTTGACTAAAATAGTTCAAGGGTAGTGCCAGAATGGCTTGGCGCCTCTAGGCGCCAAGCTATTCTGGTACCACCCCTGAACTAAAGCCATTGGTCTATATCCTTATCTGTAAGTACTATAATGTAGCTTGCATATACCAGTGTACAAATTTGAAGCTTTTAGCCTCAGTATGATATGGGTTAAGTGGCTATTTCAAATGTACGCGTGTGTCTGTGTGCGGTATGTGTGTGTGTGTGTGTGTGTGTGTGTGTGTGTGTGCGGTGTGTGTGTGCGGTGTGTGTGTGCAGTGTGTGTGCGTGAGCACGTTTGTGTACATGGGCACAAAAATGAACACATTATGTTCATTCAATTTTTCACACAACTATGTGATACAACAAATACATGGGTGGCAGTGTCAAAAATTGAAATGACAGACTGTTCATAGACTAAGTATGCCCCATAATCCATGGCCAGCAAGAGACATAAATTCTCATGAGCCCCTGTGGACGCAGTGGCTCACGAGACGTTATGCCTCTTGCACATAGAACAGACTGACTGAAAGGCTGTTCTGGTTGAACCAGCTTTCTGGGATTTTGAAAAAGCTTAATCAATCTCCATGACTGAAGACTGTCACCCATGCAAATAAAACCGTAACTTAACAAATGTAACACTCACGCTTAACCGTTACTTACAATTTTAAATTCAAGTACATTTCATAAGAAATCTGACACAGTGGAACCTGTCTGCTGCAACACATTTTTTTTTTTTTAAAGACCCATCATTCAGGGGATCTCTAAAAAATGTGGTCACTCAAAACAGGTTCTGCTGTTCAACAGACATTGCTGACAGTACATGTGTAAGTTTCTTGTAAAGTATCTTAGAACTATGTAGATAAAACTGTTAAAGAACTCTTTAAACAAATGCAAGCACACAAGGTAGACTCCAGTTTTCATTACGGCGGACAGCCAAATAATACATCAACAATATAAGTTATTGGTAGCAGGGGTTTGCTACACAGACTTTTGTAGGGCTGAGGGTTCCTGTGACCTCCCAAAGGCCGACAGGGGTCCGTGCAGCAAGCCCCTGCGACCAATAACATAATTATTTGTTTCCATTCCTGCATTATTTTCGTAAGAGAAATCAAGAAGAAATCATCCCACCTGGATAAAAATTTCTGACATCATTTAAAATCTTCCGTCTCCAGTAGTGTGCCTGTTGTTTCAAACAACACTAAGTAACCTTTTGCTTCAGAATGTTTTGGTGATCTTTTATAGAACAAAACTGGCATCCAAGACACGTCACAAAGAAGGCTACAAGAAGTCCGCCATTTGTCGCTACAAGGGTTCTTGTGGCAAGGTCACACGGTACGGTTTGGGGATTGGTCGTGTGACGCAGGAACGAAAACAAAGTCTTTTGCATCATACACACATACAGATCATTTCTTGAGGCACTGACAATGGTAATCCTCTGAGTGAAGGACCCCTTGTATCACCGACATCCACTCTTTCACCGCCAGTGGAAATGTCTGTTCATGCCAAAGAGCCTTCAGCCATCCAGATTACATGCATACAAAGTGAGGTCACCAAGAGGCACAGGTCCACATGCGCCCCAGCATTTGCGTGGGCTCATGAGGATCTATGCCTCTGGGATTTGTGAGTTGCTTGGTGTGTTCCGGGAGCTAAAGGGTTCAGACAATCTGCGGACCTAAAAACCCACCGGCCTTTAGCTGTCACGTTCAAAAGCGTGCTTCTTGTTTGGCCGTTTCATCGCATTTTACAAACTTGGCCGAGGCTCTCTCAGTTTCAAGGTGGATCTTGCACAGGTATGGCAGTGCAGTTGAACCTGCTTAGAGCGACCACCCTTGTGAGAGACTATTTGTCTTTAACGACCATCATCTTGGTGGCTGCAGACATGGCCATGATGGTCTTCAACGACAGGTGACACTTTTTGCCCATCAAAAATTCTTTTGGAAGAGCACTCATCTTTTAACCCTTTTAGCCCCGGATCCCTACAGCAGGAGATGGCTTGACCTTGATAATTCAAGGGTAGTGCCAGATTAGCTTGGCGCCTTAAGGCGCCAAGCTAATCTGGCACTACCCTTGAATGATCATGGTCAAGCCATCTCCTGCAACTGGTACACAGTCATCAGGCAACACCTCCAAAATCTGAGAAATGGGACCTTGGGGCTAAAAGGGTTAAAGGGTTCAGACTAACTTTTTCTAGAAAGCAAGGCGGTCGCGCAAAATTAATTTTTCTCTAAAATGTATTTTTTCGAAAAATACTTACCGATGACATGACTGTCCGGAAATAGTCTACATGCTTACCAATTTCAGCCTAAGACCCAAAGGGTCCCACCCAGGAGGCTCTCGGGGATCCCTAACAGGGACGAGAGTAGCCTCCCTTGCCCATCCGGTCACGTGCCAGGTGGAGCCTCCTTTAGCCAGTTGTCTACGGAGTTACCAGCGGCAAGCGGGGAGGGGGGAGGGACCTCCGAGTCATGTCATCGGTAAGTATTTTTCGAAAAAATACATTTTAGAGAAAAATTAATTTGTTTCCTCAAAACACATTACCGATGACATGACTGTCCGGAAGAATGGCAAAGAGGAGGAGGGTGCCGCAGAATCCCCTTCAGAAATCTCTTAGGGACGAGGGCGGCCCGTCGCTCCTGATCACACACTCCCGACAATTTCAGCGAAGTGCATACCTAAGGCGCCGGGGGCGCCCGGAGGGAGTGTTGAGCCGCAGAGATGTCGCCCACGAGTGAGAGGTTGACGCGCTGGAACGTCAGGTCGCGGAGGTAGAAGCGGGCAAAGGTGGATTCGGCCCGCCACCCCACTGCAGCCACAATGTCCTTAACGGCGCAGTTGCGGTCCAAGGCCAGACTAGCGGCCATAGCGCGAACTTCGTGGGCTCGTATCCTGAGGGCCTCTGCTCTCTGTGGGGAAAGGTCGCAATAGGCGGACCGAATAACCCAGCGGAGCCAAGAGGAGATCGTTTGGGCGGAGATGTCAGTTCTGCCGGCGGAGAGAGGCAAAAAGAGGCGAGTCCGTCCCCTCCGTACGGACTTGGAGCGCCGCAGGTAGATACGGAGTGCCCGCACCGGATCTTGCTGCCGAGTCTCCCGCGGAAGGTCGGGACCTTTAAGCGGGCGAATAGCGATGACCTGAGGCGCCGTCAAGGGAGATCTAGTTTTGGCGAGAAAGGAAGGATCCGGGAGGAGCTGAACCCAGCCGTCCACTCGGAACTGCAGGCAGGACGGGCGAGACGAGAGCGCGTGGAGCTCACTGACGCGGGCTACCGTGGCGAGGGCCACCAGGAAGCAGGTCTTTCGAGTGACGTCCGCGAAGCTGGCCAGATGGAGCGGTTCAAAGCGGTCCGAATTCAGCCAGGTGAGGACCCAGGGCAGGTCCCAGCGTGGAACGAGGGAGCGGGAAACCGGACGCTGCAAGCCGAAATGTGCCATAAGGTCGGCCAGGTCCTTGCAGGTCCCCGGGTCGGGACGGCCGAGGTGACGGTAGGTGTCGGCAATCATGGAGAGATAGCCACGGATTGTGATGGGAGCCAAACCTTGGTCTTGGAAGAGCCAGAGGAAGAAGTCCGCGAGCTGAGGGGTCGTCAGGTCGACGGGGGAGAGATGACGGACGGAGCACCAGGCACGAAGCACTCGCCACTTTCCCTCGTAGACACGTCTGGTGGAAGGTCTGCGGGCTGAAGCGATAGCGTCCACTGCCGCACTCGAGAAGCCTCTAGCGGAGAGGGCGTGCCGCACAATCTCCAGGCGTGTAGGAGAAGTCTCTCGGGGCAGGGGTGGAAGAGTGGCTGGCGGGGTTGCTTGAGCATCGAGCGAGGGGTGGGAAGTGGGAGGGGCGGATCCGTGGCGAGACTGAGCAGGTCGGTGGTCCACGATCTGTCCCAGGAGAACGGGGCCACCAGGAGAAGGACTGCGTTGCACCCCCGGAGCTTGAGCAGGACTTTGGGGACCAGGACCGTCGGAGGGTAGGCGTAGGCAACGAGACCGTCCCAAGGGATCGAGAGCGCATCGACCGCCCAGGCCAGCGGGTCGGGAATCGGGGAGACGAAGAGGGGAAGCTGGTGGTTCCACCTGGTGGCGAAGAGGTCGACAAGAGGAGTCTCCCAACGCTCGCAGATCAGGCGGAAGATGTCCCGGCGCAGGGTCCATTCTGTGTGAAGAAGCTGGCCCCGCCGTGAGAGTGAGTCTGCCAGAACGTTCAGGTGACCTGGAATGTGACGGGCTCGGAGGGAAATGCCGCGGTCCTCGCACCAGCGAAGGAGTCGGTAGAGGAGGATGCAGAGATCGGGGGAGCGGGTCCCCCCCTGCTTCTGTATGTAAGCGACGACCGTGGAGTTGTCGGAGAGGACGAGGAGGTCCTGGGTCCGAAGATCGGATTCCCACGCGCGGAGGGCCTGCCAAACTGCATTCAGCTCCAGCCAGTTGATGTGCCGCGACGCTAGGTCCTCGTTCCAGCGGCCGGCCGCGTAGCGAAAACTCGGGAGAAGGTGAGCGCCCCAACCGGAGAGGCTGGCGTCGACGCAGAGAGAGAGACGGGGCAGAGGGAGCCGAGCCAAGAAACGTCCGTCCAGCGAAGCAGATGGGGCCGCAGCACAGGAGAAACCGGCACCAGGGTGGAGAGATCGCCGGAGGACGGTCTCCAGTGGAGGAGAAGGTGTAATTGAAGAGGACGAGAGTACAGACGACCGAGGGGAAGGAGATCCGCCGCCGCACTCATCAGGCCAAGGAGCTGGAGCCACACCCTGGCGGGGACAGCTGCTTCCTGGGCTACCAACCGGGCGAGATCGGCGAGTTTCTGGATCCGAGGCTCGGGTAGACGCACTAGGTTGCGGTCGGTCAGAAACTGCATCCCCAGGTGCACGAAGTGGCGAGAGGGAGTGAGGTCGGACTTGCCCGCGTTGACCAGGAAGCCGAGGCGAGACAACAGGAGGAGAAGAGAATCTCTGTCCAGGCGGAGAGAGGTCACCGACTGGTTCCGCAGAAGGAGGTCGTCCAAGCAGTTGGAGATCGGGCTGGAGGAAGAACGTCGGGCTCTGGCTACCACCGCGTTCATGATCCGCGTGAAGACCCACGGGCTGAGGTTGAGGCCGAAGGGGAGGGCCCGAAACTGGAAGACAGTCCCGTCGATGGCAAAGCGGAGGTACCGGCGCGAGGCTGGATGGATCGGAACGTGCAGATAGGCATCGGACAGGTCCAGGCTGACGGCAAAGTCCATGGGCTGAACGGAGGCGCGAAGGGACCGGGCTGTTTCCATCCGGAAGGCCGGGGCGGCGATGAACCGGTTCAGGGCGGAGAGATCGATGATCGGCCTCCACTTGCCTCCAGGCTTGGGGACTACGAACAGTCGGCTGTAGAAGGCGGGAGTGTCGGGGAGAGCGACGACCTCTGTAGCAGCTTTCCCGAGAAGTGCAGCGACTTCTCCGCGAAGGGCATCGGCTTTGGGCGGATCCGCCGGGATCTCGGTCCACAGAGGAGAGCGCCGAAGCGGAGGCGGGGAACGGAAGGAGATGAGAAGACCTTCGGACGAGGCAGGCAGTACGGTCCAATCCTCGAGGCAGAACGCGCTTGAGCTGGGAAGCGCCGCCGGCGAGCACTAGGGCAGGCGGATCCACGGGAGGCAGAGGGCATGAGAAGGACTGCGAGTGGCCGGCGTACCAGGCCTGCCGAAAGGCGATGTCAACACCTGAAGGCCAGCGACGGTCGGTGAAGAAGTCCGAGGCCGGCGCGGCGTCTCGCTGGAGATGCGCAGAAAGGGCGTCTGACAGGTCGCGGAAGGAAGGCGGCTGGGGAAGCGACTTGAATTTCTTCACCTGACGCGCAGCGTCCACAAAGGCGGCCGCTTTCCTCTTCAGTGGCGGGGAAGGAGGGCACGCATCCGCGGGCAGGCAGGCCGCTATGAGCCGGGCGGCGTCGTCCAAGGCACGGAGAGTCTCGCCACGAGGGGAGGCCAGGGTAGCTGGAGACGCCGGGTCCTCCCCGAGCGAGGGGGAAGGACTGCCAGACCCCAGGAAGGCCGAAACAGAGTCCTCCGGCAGCAGGCTTAATGTCTCTCCATCACTGGCAGGAGGGGGGTGGGGAGGCGCCCGAAGCACAGGGGGCAGAGCGGCGCACACAGGGGGCGGAGGGAGAGCCGAAGGGCTAGGCTGCCGACGCCGAGAGGAAGAGGAAGGCGAAGGGTGCGAAGAGCGAAGCGAGCGCCGGTCCCGATGGGAGCGACTACGCCTAGAACGAGGTGGCGCCCTGACGTCTCTATGACACCTACGGGGGGAGCGCGGGGAGCGGCGCCGAGAGGACCAGCGGTGTGGCGAACGACTGCGCCGACGGTAAGTATAGGAAGAAGCCGAACGTGACGACGAAGGATGCCGGGGGCTACGAATCCTATCGCCGCGACGGGGGCTAAGCCGACGATCCCAAGAGCGGCGCGTGGAAGAACGGGAGCGGTCTGTCCTGTCGCGCGCCGGCGGATGAGGAGACGAGTGACGCGGCGCCCGGGGCTCACGGGGAGCACGTAACGGGCTATGCGACTGGTCATAGAAGTTTTCGGCTGTAGAAGGGGGGGCCATACGGCCCACACGTCTAGGAACCGGCGACAGGGGTCGCAGTGCACGGGGCTCCTTCACAAGGAGCGGGGCACGACGAGACGGAGAGTCCGAAAGGCCGATGCGTCTGCGAAGAGGCGACAGCGGTCGCGGTGCTCGGGGCTCCTTCTCGAGGAGCGGGGCACGAATAGACGAAGAGGCCGCGCCTGTACCCACAGGCGACAGCGGACGCCGTGCATGGAGCTCCTTCACACGGAGCGGGGCACGAGTGGATGGAGAGGCCAAAGGATCCAAGGGTGTACTCACAGGCGACAGCGGTCGAGGTGCACGGGGCTCCTTCACGAGGAGCGGGGCACGCAAAGACGAAGGGGCCGAACGGCCAACGCTTGACCTCACAGGCGACAGCGGAAGCAGTGCACGGAACTCCTTCTCAAGGAGCGGGGCACCAGTAGACGGAGAGGCCGAAGGACCCACGTGAGTACTCACAGGCGGCAGCGGTCGAGGTGCACGGGGCTCTATCGCAAGGAGCGGGGCACCATTCTCATGGAGGGGGGCACTAAGCCGGCTAGGCGACTTGCCAGGGGTGTCAGCGGGCAAGGGCGGTGCGGACACCGTAGCAGCAATAGTCTTACCGAGAAGACGAGGCGTGCGTATCCCCACGTCCGAGGGGGGGAGCTGGACCGGGTCCCGGCGAGCTGTGACAGGTCGGTCCCGCCGGTAGAACCTCCAAAGCTCCGACCAACGAACCTCCGGCCACGAAGCGCAGACAGAGCAGGGGAGGTCCGAGGAGCAGCCGGAACACGGGAGACAGTACTTATGCCGGTCACTCGGCCACTGAAAGTCGCCGCACAGGGGACAGGTGCGCACAAGATCACTGCAACACAAACCAAAAGGTGAGAGGCGACCGGTGGCGGGAACTAACCCGCCAAATACTTTCTCCAAACGAGAGTAACGACCGAAGCACACGCCGAAACGCGGAAGAAACAAAACAGGTCGAGACGAGACCGCCATCCAGCCCAGCCGGGCGAGACGAAGGACACGGCCGAGACGTTACCTTTCCATGGCGGCGCCGAAGCGCAAACCACCGTGAACGACGAGAAGACGCAGTAAGGCCCCAGGCCCGGCAACAGCACGAGGCGCAGACGAGGGCTGGTAGCAGGAAGGCCACGCTAGAAGAGGAAGCCGAGAAGCTAGGCGAAGGCAGAGCGAACGGCCGGTCGAAGTGTACAAGTCTACGAAGGGTCAGAGGCTGTGAAAACGCGTGCGAACGCTAGCAGCGAAGTAGACAACTGGCTAAAGGAGGCTCCACCTGGCACGTGACCGGATGGGCAAGGGAGGCTACTCTCGTCCCTGTTAGGGATCCCCGAGAGCCTCCTGGGTGGGACCCTTTGGGTCTTAGGCTGAAATTGGTAAGCATGTAGACTATTTCCGGACAGTCATGTCATCGGTAATGTGTTTTGAGGAAACAAACGGATTCCGTGTCCTGTACGCTGATGCTAATACAACTGCAAATTAAGACGTCCATTTGCTGTCGCACTCGGAATCCTTGCGGTCGGCAAAGTCACGCCCTTGGCGGAAAAGCTGGATGGAAAGCTTACACAGATCCGCGTCCATGACATGTGTTGGGAACACAGTCGGCTGTTCATACACCTGTAAATAAACACATACATATCCATAATATACACCTGTAGGATCAAAGGAACAGCTCAAATTTTGATATATTTCCTGATCATGTGACCTTGACCTTGTGAGAGGTCACTGAAATTGGTATGTTTAGAAAGGTCTTGCCACAAAGTAACCTTGGGCCAAGTTTGAAGACTGTAGCTTAAATAGTGTCTGAGAAAATGCCAACGCTAAAGTTTACCACGCACGACCAAATGGCGGACAGACGACGGATGACAGACGGATGACCACTGGCCCACAACATACTCACTTTTGCTTCGTACGTGAGCCACAAACAGTGCTGTCAAGACCTTTGAAAAAGTGCTGTTATATCCAACTCTTGTGATATTCGACCTTGTTATAAGAGAAGTTGACTATCACTTAGCAGATCATCATGACAATGGCTGAGAGCGAAAATTTCTAAGGAAATCTTACCTTATCCACCTTACAGAGCTGACGACGAATCTCGAGGTCCCGGCGCGCACAGAGAGCACGCCGGAATGGCCCGAGGTTTCGCAGGAGGTTGCCGCGCTCTCGTTTCTGTCGCACAGAAGCCATGTGAAGAATTGGAACGTCACTGTGAAGATCGGTGTCCAGTTTGGTTGGCGTCTGGCTGTCTGATTTCTCATCAGAGTCTGCGCAGAAAAAGACACTGTCCATAACATCAGCAACTTAATTTAAAAAAAAAAAAAGAGGAATCAAGAGTTGCCTGTCCCCCAAAAACCCAACCAACTAACAAAAACAAACAAAATCAAAAACATCAGCAGCAAAACATTGCTTTAGTGGCAACATGCCTTTCCAAATCCCAGCAATAAAACATTGGTCTATTGGATGGTGCTGCTTTAGTGGCAACATGAACATGCCTTTCCAAATCAAAAAACATCAGCAGCAAAACATTGGTACATTGGATGGTGCCGCTTTAGTGGCAAAATGCCCTTGGAAGGGCATTTTGCCACTAAAGCGGCACCATCCAATGTACCAATGTTTTGCTGCTGATTTTTTTGGTTTGTTTTTGTTGGTTGTTTTCTTTTTTGTTTTTTTGTTGTTGTTGTTTTTTTTTTTTTTTTGGGGGGGGGGGAGGGGGTGCTTCAACCCAGTATGCAAAATGCTATTGGGCCGAAGTTGGCTGCTGTGGGCCTGTGGAAAGTCTTGCAGGCCCTCTGCGGCCCACTTCAGCACGTCGGCTTTTGCGTCCTCGGAAGGGCTCATGAGAATCTAAACCCCTTGAACTAGAGAAAATGAGACAGAAACAAATCAAAAACTAACAAACAAAAAGAAAAACACAATCACCTTTCCTTTCTGCCCCATTCTCCATGCCTTTCTCACAAATGGCCTTGACTTTGTCGAAGAGTGTATCGCCAGCCAACCCTCGAGAGACGCCGATCTGATGAAAAATATTGGCTGGGTGGAAGCGTTTCAGCAAAGACCCTGTAGTCTGCTTCGGTGCGGGCTCTTTCGCAAGGCTGGACCAGTCGATGTCAAGAACCCTGACAATGTCTGAAAGTGAAAAAAGACATCATCATAATGTTGAAATATGATAATTCTTTACAACTCTGTCAGGGAGAAAAAGCAGCTTTCAAGTTATAAGAATTTAAGGTAATATTCAAATACAGAAAATATATGACTATGAGGGACGTGGATAGCTCAGGTGGCAGAGCATTTGACTCTTGTCTGAAAGGTCGTAGAGGGTCACAATTTATTCAGACCATTTTCTTTGCACCATCCTCAAAATCACCTTTGCAGTGGACTAAAGATGTTAAGCCCTAAACATGCCACTTTCTTTTTTGGACTGAAAAAAAATATAGTGACATTCTAGCATTGAGAAAAAAAAAAAAAGGTTTACAAAAAGACCAAACCAACGGGTCTCTACGTCAACTGACCGACTGACTGGTATAGTCAGTCAGTTAACACATTCACTGTGAGGATGTAGAGCTCAACAACAAGAGGCATAGATCCTCATGTGCCCCCGCATATGCGGGGGCACATGAGGGTCTATGCCTCTTGCTAGCCCAGTCACGGTTTTAAATCCCTGGGACACAGAGGTAACCGGAAGTAAAACTGAGACAGTTCCTGACAACATTGTAAGCTGCTGACAGTGAAAGGGTCAACCCCCGTTGTGCATGCAGCCACCAGTACTGTTTACAGTACCGGTGGCTGCATGTACAAAGGGGTTAATTAAACAGCCAATTACAGAGCAGTCTTGTAGAAATCATGTACGTAGAGATTTTCATGTATTAGGCGTGTATAGACTTGTCTGTTCGTAGCGCTATTAGCTGTTTACAAAATATTTCATAATAATTAATAATAATAACAGTAATAATAATTATATTAATAATAATAATATTTATAAAGAGCTAATGCTATTTTTTTAAAAAATCAGTTCATAAGCGCTCATGCACACACACACACACACACACAAAGACAGCTGTCAGAATTGAGTTGAACTGAATTGAACTGAACTGAGCTGAGCTGAACTGAACTGAATAAAATGCAAATAACTCACTCTGTCCCTGCTTGTCTTCCTCGTTGTCAAAGTCACCTTCATCTGACGAGATCTCCTCGTACTCATCATCATCTGAAAACGAAACAGACGCACAGGAATTGTTTCCTGATTCTGCAACTGGATATTAGCAAGAGAGCAAACTTGCAGAACCTGTTGCCGGGGTGCCATTGCAAGGAATCTTTCCTGCAGATAAAAAGGAGAATACAGCAGAACTTGTTTTGTTTCAACAATCGCATGTTGAGCAAGAAAAAAGTGGTCCTAAAACGCAGGTGTTCTCTCTTGAGACTCAAAAGAGTCAGCTGCCACAAAAGACCATTTAATTTTGGGTGGCTGTGCTGCAACCACCTAAATGATATTCTTTAACACCTTTGCTGCTGAACAAAGTGAACACGGTCCAACTGCAAGAGACATAGATCCTCATGAGCCCCTGCAACTGCAGGGGCTATTGAGGATCTATGCCTCTTGCTGACACCAATTTGTGTCCATGATCTTTGGATGGTTGAGGCTTTTGGATGTTAAATGAACAATTGATTTCCAAAACAAAAATGAATTTTTTTTCTAAAATTTATTTTTTTGAAAAATACTTACCGATGGCATTACTATCTGGAATACACTCTATTGCCTATAGATTTCAGCAAAAGTTGTGTATAGCACACAACTGGGGAGGAGACACCAGGGATCCAAGCACTAGGACCCCGGGTGGCCTCCCCTTACTACCCTATCCCGGCGAGCACAGGGTGACCTCGTCAGTTTCACACTTAGCCACAAGAGGCAAGCGGGGCAGGTGGGAGGGCCATCCGAGTAATGCCATCGGTAAGTATTTTTCAAAAAAATACATTTTAGAAAAAAAATTCATTTGTTTTTTCAAAATACATTACCGATGGCATTACTATCTGGAAGAATGGCGAACAGGCGGAGGGTGCCGTACCTAACCATAACCCAACCACTCCGCCGGCCCCATCGAGAGAGAACTCCCGACGATTTCAGCTATGACGTATCTAAGACGCCAGCGGCGCTCGGAGGGAGTGCTGGGCCGCGGAGATGTCGCCCACTCGTGCCAAGGAGTCACGTTGGCCGGATAGGTCTCTAAGGTAGAAGCGTGCGAAAGTGGAGTCTGAGCGCCAGCCACCCGCTGTCACAATATCTTTGACCGAGCAGTTGCGGTCCAGGGCGAGACTGGTGGCTACCGCTCTCACTTCATGCGCCCGGATTTGTAAGAGCTCAGCGCCGCGTGGGGAGAGGTCCTGGTAGGCTGACCTAATCACCCACCGCAGCCAGGATGACACGGTCTGGGCCGAGATGTCGTGTCTGCCCGCGGACAAAGGTAGGAAGAGGCGCGAGCACCCCCGGCGCTGCGGCTTAGAGCGGCGCAGGTAAATCCTTAGCGCCCGCACTGGGTCCTGTTGCCGCAATCCAGGGGAGAGGTCCGCTCCATGGAGGGGCCGTATAGTCAGCATCTGAGGGGCCGCCGCGGGGCGGCGGTTCTTGGCCAGGAAGGACGGATCGGGTAGCAGCTGTGCCGAGCCGTCGGACCGAAACTGCAAACAGGCTGGGAGCATCGAGAGCGCGTGAAGCTCGCTGACTCGGGATGCTGTAGCGAGAGCCAGAAGGAAACAGGATTTCCGGGTCAAATCTGAGAACCGAGCCAAGGGGAGGGGTTCAAACCTGTCTGTATTCAACCACGTCAGTACCCAGGCCAGATCCCACCGGGGTAATAGGGAACGTGAAACCGGACGTTGGAGTTCAAAGTGAGCCAGTAAATCCGACAGATCCTTGCAGGCGCCTGGGTCCGGAAGACTCAGGTGGCGGTAGGTGTCCGCGATCATAGCGCGGTAGCCCTTGATGGTGACCGGGGCTAAGCCTTGGTCGTCGAAGAGCCACAGGAAGAACTCCGCCAGTTGGTGGGAGACTAGGTTAGTGGGAGTGAGTCCATGGGAGGCGCACCAGGTCTGAAAGACCCTCCACTTGCCTTCGTACACCTTTCTTGTAGAGAGTCTGCGGGCTGCTGCAATTGCCGCCACCACAGCATCCGAGAAACCTCTAGCGGCGAGGGCTTGCTGGACAACCTCCAAGCGTGTAGGCGGAGGCGTTCCGGGCACGGATGGAAGAGCTGCTGACGGGGCTGCTTGAGCATCGTGGGAGGGGTAGGAAGCTCCAGGGGAGGGTCTGTCGCAAGCGCGAGGAGGTCCGTGGTCCAGCTCTTGGTCCAGTTGAAGGGGGCCACCAGCAAGAGGACCGCCGAGCATCCTAGAAGCTTCCGCAGCACCTTCGGAATGAGGACTGACGGGGGGTAGGCATAAGCAATCAGGCCATCCCAAGGGATGGCGAGCGCGTCCACTGCCCAAGCGAGCGGATCCAGGACTGGAGAGATGTAGACCGGGAGCTGGTTGTTCCATCTGGTGGCAAACAGATCCACTAGCGGCGTTTCCCAGTGAGAGCAGATCAGGCGAAAAATATCCGGGCGTAGGGACCACTCCGTGTGGAGCAACTGTCCGCGTCGAGACAGGGTGTCCGCAATCACGTTGAGGTGGCCGGGGATGTGGCGGGCTCGTAGAGTAATGCCCCGGTCCCTGCACCTGAGGAGAAGGTGGTACAGTAGAATGCAAAGGGAGGGCGAGTGAGTGCCCCCCTGATTCTGTATGTAAGCCACCACCGTCGAGTTGTCAGAGAGCACGAGGACTTCCTGATTGGCCAAGGTCTCCTGCCAAACGTCGAGTGCCAACCCAACTGCCTTCAGTTCCAGCCAGTTGATGTGTTTCCCTAACAGCTCCCGCGGCCAAACGCCCGAGGCCGAGAGAAAATCCGGTAACAGGTGCGCGCCCCAGCCGGCCTGGCTCGCATCTGTACAGAGAGACCACCGTGGCGGCGGGGAGTGTAGGGGCACCCCCGAAGCCAGCCAAGCGAGGTCCGCCCACCTCTCGAGGTGAGGACGAGCCAGAGGAGTGACTGGTACCAGATCCGACAGAGCGCCCGAGGAGGGTTGCCAGTGAAGGAGGAGATGTAGCTGGAGAGGCCGAGCATAAAGTCTGCCCAAGGGAAGCAGGTCCGCAGCCGCACTGAGGAGGCCCAGGAGTTGAAGCCAGACCCTGGCGGTGAAGGAGGATCCCATCCCCATCGAAGTCGCTAAGTCGACGATCTTCTGCCGCCTGGCCAGAGGCAGGCGGACAAGGTTGAGGTCGGTCAGGAATTCCATCCCCAGATGTAGAAACCGTCGAGAGGGAGAAAGATCGGATTTCCCCAAATTGAGCAGGAAACCGAGACGACGCAGAAGGGAAAGCAGGGCATCTCTGTCCATCTGGAGTGCTGCGGGAACCAAGTTGCGCAGTAGAAGGTCATCCAAGTAATTGGAGGCCGGGCTCAGGGAGCGCTGACGGAAGTAGGCCATCACGGCGTCGAGCAGTCTCGTAAATACCCACGGACTGATGTTGAGGCCGAAAGGAAGGGCGCAGAACTGGTAGATGATCCCCCCAAAGGCAAACCGAAGGTACCGGCGAGACGACGGATGAATCGGGACGTGCAGATAGGCGTCTGACAGATCGAGGCTGATCGCGAAGTCCATCGGTCGGACGGCCGCACAGAGTGTCCTGGCCGTCTCCATCCTGAAACGAGGGGCCAAAATGAACTTGTTTAGCGCCGATAAGTCAAACTGGATGCCACTTGCCGCCTGGTTTGGGGACTAGAAAGAGGCGGCTGTAGAACGCCGGAGAGTCCTGCCGCGAAACCACCTCTGTCGCCGCTTTGGAGAGGAGGGCCGCCACTTCCCCGCGCAGAACGTCTGCCTGTGTGCCGTCGAGCGGTTCCTGGGTCCACATGGGTGACCTGCGAAGAGGCGGAGGAGACAGAAACGAAAGTTGCAGGCCTGAGGTAACCGTGGAAAGAATCCAGGGGTCGTCCGGGAACAGCGATCTCCAAAGATCGCTGAAGAGCGACAGCCGCCCGCCGACAGGAGACCTGAGGACTGAGTGCGGGGGCGGTGGGGGCGAGTCAATGAGCCCGAACGCGGCCCGATTTACGGGCGCCGCGGGGCCAAGAAGGGCGAGGGGCGGGGCCGGCCTGAGGAGCCTGGAATGGACGGGCCCGACCTCGCGAAGATCCGACTGGAAGAACGGAGGGCCTGAAAGACCGCCGGGCACGACCCCCGGCCGGGCGGGGGGCGCGAAAGCGGGTCGAGGCTTGGGTAGATGCCGGCTTGGGCCACAAGTCCTTGGAAGATTCCTTCACGGATTGCCAAGTGTCGCCGAACAGCTGAGGACCACCTTAGGGGGCTTGATGGAGCTGGGTCTTCACTGACAAGGGAAGGTCCGAGCAGAGGCGCAAAAGGGTATCCCGCCTCCAGAGGTCGCAATTGGCAGCTGCTGCCATGGCGTTGGCGGAGGAATGGTAGGCGGCCTGGTTGGCCGCTATCAGGATGGACTGCACGTCACGGAGCGGGGACTGAACCTCCAGGTCCCAAGTATCCTGTAGGCACTGCAGGGCTGCCTGGGTAGCCAGCTCCAAGAATCCCGAACACGCCAGCGAGTTCCGCGCTAAGGAGGCGATCCTGTCGAGAGGCCGAGGACAAGAGTTTTGGACAAGTCTGCGGCCGCCCGCCTGCACTAAGGCCGCCGCATCCACCGCTGGAAGAGGTATGGCGAAGGCTTGGGAGTGTCCAGCGTACCAGGCCTGGCGGAAGCTCAAGTTGATTCCCACAGGCCATCGAGCGGCGGTAAAGTATCCCGTGTCGCCGAAAGCGTCGTTTCGCAGCTGGGCGGAGAAAGCATCAGTGAGGTCCCGGAAGCCGGCTGGCTGCGGGAGGGACTTGCGGCGCTTGACTTGCCTTTGCGCGTCGACCATGGCCGAAGCCTGTCTCTTCGGAGGAGGCGAAAGCGGACAGAAGTCGGGAGGTAGGTACTTGGCGATAAGCCTGGATGCCTCACCCAGGGCGTGGACCGTCTGCGATCCGAGCGATGGGCCGGCGACGTCTGACGAGGCGGAGGCCGACGAGACAGCGGAAAGGCGGAACGGAGATCCAGCCACCGAGTCCTACAAGAAGATCGCCGAGGCCGAGTCCGTCGGATGAAGGCTGAGGACATCCGGTTCCAAAAACTGATCCACTCGCGAAAAAGACGAAAGGGGCGAGCGGCTACGAGAGCGCCGCACCGCCGCGCGCGAGGTAGACATGGCCGCCCGCTACGCACGCAGAGAGGGCGCCGCGGCGACGGAGGGACCGTGGCAAAACGACGGTCCACCTCGAAGTCGGGATCCGCATGCGGAAGCCGACGTGAGTGACATAGCCGTGAACGGAATACCGACGAAGTGGTCTGGTCACCCCTGGCCCGCCTGGGAGAACCGGTGCGGGGGGGGGGGGGGGGGGGGGACCGCAAAGTGTCTCTTCTAGCCCGCTCAGGAAAGGCGGAGCGGGGAGGGGACGAATACCGGGCACGCGGCCCCACGTCCGATGCCTCGGAACGTGGAGGACGCGCGACGATGTCACACCGGGCCCCCGCCTGGTCGATACGGGGCGGGGGGGGGGGGGGGGGGGGACAGTCAAGGGTCACGCCAAGCCCGCTCAGGAAAGGCAGAGCGGGGAGGGGACGATTTATGAGCCCGCGGCCCCAGCTCCGAAGCCTCGGAGCGAGGGGGGGCGAGGGTCCGAGTCACACCGGGCCCGTCTGGTCGATACGAGACAGGGGGGGGGGGGGGGGGGAAGGGGGGACAGTCTAAGGTCACGCCAAGCCCGCTCAGGCGAAGCGAAGCAGGGAGGGGACAATTTATGAGCACGCGACCCCCGCTCCGACGCCTCGGAGCGTGGGGGGCGAGAGTCAACCTCACCCCGGGCCCGCCCAGGCGAGACGGGGCGGGCGGGGGGGGGAAGAAAGCGAAGCATGCCGGGCCCGTTCGGAAAACACAGAGCGGGGAGGCAGCATTATTAACAGTCTCGAGTCACGTTCCGAAGCCTCGGTGCGTGAGCGAGAGCTTTTCTTATCACGTTTTATCTCTTTCTTATGTTTGCGTTCAGTCACCCGCCCCCGCTCCGGAGACCTAGAGCTGGGGGTGGCCGACGAACGCTCAGCTCTCCCAGACCGCTCGCCCGAAGCAGAGCGGGGGGTGGGAAACGATATGGGGCTCAAGCCACGCGCTAAAGAAGCAGAGCGTGGGGAGCGTGACTCCGAAACTCGCCTACCCTGCTCCGAAGACTCGGAGAGGGGAGGGAGAACCTGCGAGGTAACGGTACAGGAAGGGGACTTACCTGTGGGCCGGACAGCCCGAACGACGGAGCGGAGAGGAGCCCGAAGCGCCGAGGGAATGACGTCCACCCGTGGAGGATCCCGGGGAGACAGAAGCGGGCGAGGGTGCCGGTCACGTCTGTAGAAGTCCCACATGCGCGACCACCGGTCTTCCGTCCAAGAGGCGCAAACGTCACACGTTTCGTCCGAAGAACAGCTCGAACACGGCAAGCAAGAGTCGTGTGCATCGTCCGGCCACTGAAAGTCCCCGCAAAGGAGGCAAGTCTTCAACACAGAAGAAGCCATAAGGCCGAAGGCCAACTACGCAAGGTGAAGAAAAGTCAACCGTGCACAAACACAACAGGGCACAAGTCACGTGCGTCGTCGAACCCCAAGGCCAAGCCAGGAGTGAAGCTCACAAAGTCAGAGCCGGTAAAAACCGGTCGGCACAGTTCACAACTAGTTCAAGCAAAAAAGGAAAAGCCACGAATGTAGTGAGTCCAGGGCTGAATCGAAAGACTCCAATTCAAGCCCAAAGTCAAATAATCACTGAAGACGAAAAAACCCGTAGAACGGAGAAAGGCAAAAACTCGACCGTCCCCGGTCGAGCTATGAGTGAAACTGACGAGGTCGCCCTGTGCTCACCGGGATAGGGTAGTAAGGGGAGGCCACCCGGGGTCCTAGTGCTTGGATCCCCGGTGTCTCCTCCCCAGTTGTGTGCTATACACAACTTTTGCTGAAATCTATAGGCAATAGAGTGTATTCCAGATAGTAATGCCATCGGTAATGTATTTTGAAAAAACAAATGTACATATAGTGGCATGGAAAGGGTTAAAGGTGATCCCTCATGGCTGTCACCAAAAACAGGCTCTGCTGTGCTCTTTAACCCGTTTAGTAGGAGATGGATCGACTATGATATAAAGGGTAGTACCAGATTAGCTTGGCACCACAAGGTGCCAAGCTAATCTGGCCCAGCACTGCAGGTGCCATGCTAATCTGGCACTAGCCTTGAATCATCATGGTTGATTCAGCTCCTGGAATTGGTGCACAGTTGTTAAGTGACACCTCTAAAATTAGGAAATGCAGCCTTGGGGTCTCATGGGTTGACTAGTCAGAAGGACTTCCTGGTCTGAACACAGGAAGGTGAAAAACAACAAATGCTTGAATACTATGGAGCTTGCTGGTCCGAACACTATGGTATGCACCGAAGAGAGTGAAAATCCTTGTTACCCATTTGTCTGTCAGTAGCGTTTTTGTCGTGATGATTCCTAACCCTTTGGCTGTCGGTAGTGTTTTTTGTCACGATGATTCCTGTAGGAATCACTACTGACAGCCAAAGGGATAACAGTAGGAAAATTCTTGTATATATCTGCTTTGGATCCTCAAGCAGTGAATTTTAGAGAAACACTGACACGCTAAACTCCGTATAGAATGAAATACCATGGGATTCAAAGTTATTTGTTGCCATATCAACAGTTTGTGATTAAGGGAAGTAATTACACAGGAAAGAGCTGTCTGGACCTACAAAAGATTTCATAGTGTTCGTCCTTACCCTTACCCAGCATACTTCCAAGGCCTTCCTTGCTGTCATCTGTGGCCTCCGGGTTGCCGGGCAACCCTGCGTCATTTATAGCACCAACAGCCCCTGCGTCTGTCCTGATGAGTGAAACAATATAAATAATATCACCACTGAACTTATTCCATTACTCTGAGACTGATTTAAAAGAAAAAAATCTGCTTAATGTCCTATTAAGGCAACATTACAGAGTAGGCTATAGATCAACTATTCTAGTTCAAGGGTGGTGCCATAATAGCTTGGCGCCTCAGGCGCCAAGCTATTCTGGCACCACCTTTGAACTATCATGGTCAAGTTTATTTCAAGCAGTAGTGCATCAGGATGGAAAGGGTTAACAATGTTTTTCACAACTTCTATGAAGGTGCATATTATCAAGACCGTGTACAGTGGAACCAATACTGAGCAACCACCTGTTTTGCAAGGAAAAGGTTGGTTGGCTGGTTGTACATTGCTTAATGTCCCGACAGCAACAAGACTTTCTCAGCAACAAGACTTTCTCAGGACGTGCCTGCACTACTTGTGAAAAAAACCCAACTAAACAGAATATTGAATTATGTCGCCAGCCGGTCTAATACATACGCTAAATAAACCTAAGACCATTTAGCAACACACATCCAATATCAAGAGCTACAGGCAGCGCAGACAGTAGGGAGAGTTTAAAAAAGGAAAATACAGGTGAATGGACCAAGGGTAGACAAAAACACATGCCTTAGAATAGAGGGGAAAACCCACCCTGTGGTGCTGACCAGGGTGACCCTGGGAACTAAAATGTGCAAGGAAAAGGTAATCTGTGTCAGACAAAAGCTCTCTCAAGAGATGACATGTCAAAAAGTGTCACCTGACACTAAAGACCACCGCTCAGGTGGCTAAAGGCACCCAAAGAATGGTCTTTAATGACAGGTGGCCTCATATAAAGGTTGTCACTCAAAACAGGCTCTGCTGTAATGACTTTCACGAGTGTCTACAAAGACTATACCAGCTGCAGGAGATGGATTGACCATGGTAGTTCAAGGGTTGTGTCAGGTGCCCTTCCAGGCATGAAGCTCTTAAAAGCACAACCCTTCAATTACCATGGAAGATGCATCTCCTGCTTTGGTCTCTTATTTTTAACCCTTTGGCTGTCAGCAGCGGGTTTTTGTCAAGGTGATTCCTGCAGAAATTATCTTGACAAAAACTGCTACCAACAGCCAAATTGGTTATGGGGAAATAAAAGTTAAACTTGTTTTCTTAAAAAAATTACAAGAATGACTTCTAATCGACTCTCTGCCATAGACTCCCAAAACACAAAATCATTAACCCATATCATACTGTGACTAAAAGCTTCAAATTTGTACAACACTGCCATATGCCAGCTACATTATAGTTTTTACAGATAAGGATATAGACCAATGGCTTTAGTTCAAGGGTGGTGCCAGAATAGCTTGGCGCCAAGCTATTCTGGCACTACTCTTGAACTATTTTAGTCAAACTTATTTCACACACTGGTGTATTCCGAATGACAAGGGTTAATCTCTCGACTGCTACTGATGATACTGTTGCGCGGGAAAAAGACACAATGTTATGCGTTTTTTCCTGCTAAACAGTATCCACAGTAGCAGTTAAAGGGTGATTCGTAGTGACTTGTCTGTACCGCCGAGCGGCATCATCAGCAGCAGTCAAAGGCTTACAGTTGACCACAGATGAAGATCAGACAGGGAACAGACAGACAACTGATGGTTCAATTACACAGGCTCACTTTGCTATCACGCACAACTGAAACCCTTTGCGGTTTTAGTAGGAATCATCGCGACAAAACCCGCTAAAGACACGCAAAGGGTTAAACTGAAATCATTTTTGTCCATTAAATGCTGCCCATGGAAAAGACATATTACCTCATTCAGCCCAACGCACATATTTCCCAGATTTTGGAGGCGTCATCTAACAACTATGCACCTGTTGCAGGAGATGGATCAACCATAATTCAAGGGTAGTGCCAGATTAGCTTGGCGCTGACAGGCGCCAAGCTAATCTGGCATTACCCTTGAATTATCGTGGTCGACCCATCTCCTGCTGAAGTGCATCAGGGCTGAAAGGGTTAGTAGCTTTCAGCAAACGGATAATGCACGACAAATTTTACAACAAACCTTTCTGCCCAAGGATCATGGGAAGCACTGCGGCCATCCTCGTTGCCACGCTGACTGTTCCTGCTGCCGACACTTGAGCTGCGAGGCCGGCGCGCACCCCTGTCGGCCACGACGGGGATCGACACAGGCGTGGGAGACATTCTGGGCACATTCTGGGGATCAAGCTGTTCAACTTCCCCCAGCTTGGGTATGTTCTGGAAAAAGAATAAATCGGCGCGTCGTGTTACGAACGAACGTGGATCTCCCTTGCTTTCATTTTAACCCTTTAAATGCCAGTGGTCGCAGACTGTGTCCGCAATCTTTGTTAATTTAGTGCCGAAGCATCCAAGGAACATGGATGCAAAGCAGCGTCAGCAAGAGACATGGATCCTCCTGAGCCCCCGCAAGTGCAGGGGCTCAGGAGGATCCGTGTCTCTTGCAGTCACTCCCCTGGCTGAGAAGGGGATAATAAACGAACAGTTCAAGGAGTCAACAGACCGACTGACAGCTGTGTGACCATCAACGAGTCAGTTAACCCATTTAGCCCCGAGTCCCTACAGCAGGAGATGGATTGACCATGACAATTCAAGGAAAGTGCCAGATTAGCTTGGCACTACCCTTGAATTATCATGGTCAATCCGTGTCCTGCAACTGGTACATGGTCATCAGGCAACACCTGGAAAATTTGAGAAATGTGACCTTGGGGCTAAAAGGGTTAACAGTGTCACTGCCCGGACATAGCTTCCAGCAGCCAGAGACCCACATCCTCATGTGCACCCACACACGCTCGGGGCACGTGTGTAATCAGACAGTTCCTGATGTCTTTTAGTTTAAAAAAAAAAAAAAGCCAGTCAAATTATTACTGCGTAGAACTCATTCAGCATTCTAGTTTATCAATTTTATATTAGTTTGTAACCAGTAATAATTCTGCAAGCACTAATTCAAAACTAAAAATAACGACAACAAAAAATGAACAGATACCAGACTCAAGTGTGTCCTTGTATGCTGCTACTATTTTCCATTTCCTTTTTACACAGGCCAGCTTCAGTATACCTATTACGTGCATCAGGATATTGTGAAATAGGATATGACATAGTTGGGCATGTGGCTCCCAAGTACATACCTAATAAGCAAAAGGTGCTCTGGCCAACTCCAGCCTAAGCTGGCCCACGCACAGTTGTCAACTAACGCTGGAGTCGGCCAGAGGAGTTTTTGCTTACTAATACTAGTGATTTTTTTAAACATAAGTCAATGTAAGTTTAGCACCACATTAACACATTCACAGCCAGCTGCATCGGATCCGGATGCGGCTGGCAGCGAATGAGTTAATGTGAAAGCCAACAACAAGGTATTATTTTATGGTTCCCAGGTACTGTAACAGAATAAGGCAGACCTGTCTTTCAATTTAAAACTTGCTTACCTGGCGGCCAGGGTCCATGTCTCCATTATCGCCCCACCCCTCTGGTGCCTCACCAGGTTTGCCGTCTGTACAACAAAGATAAATATTGCTATCCCAATTGCATGGTAACGAATACATACTGCAGATCTCTTCCATTGTGACAAGATAATGTGGCACTACCCTTGAGCACTACCCTTGACATGGGTGACAGTGACTTGAATGAAAATGGTCCATGGACTAACTATGCCCCACAATCCATGGCCAGCAAGAGACATACCTTCTCATGAGCCCCTGCATCTGCAAGGGCTCAAAAGAATTTATGCCTCTTGCAAATGGAACAGGCTGGCTGAAATTGGCTTTCTGAGATTTTGAAAAAGATGAATCAATCTCCAGGACTGATGACTGCCACCCATGCTTCGGTCAAGGACGATCCATCTACTGCTGAGCTGTCCTAACCCTTTTTTATCCTGAGACACTACTGCCTGAAATAAATCTGACTGACAGTTCGAGGGTGATGCCAAAATAGCTTGGCGCCTGAGGAGCCAATCTATTCTGGCATCACTCTTGAAACTAAAACGGCTGATCTATTTCCTAATTTGCAACATAACCTTCATAGGACAATAAACAAATTTAAAAAAAGAAAAAGAAAAAAAAAAATCAGCCTCAGTGTGTAATAGGTTAACAATGCTTTTTCAGAATTTGATACCACGTTTACTTTTTGCTTCATTTCATGTATACTTTGGATATAACAAGAACAAGTATGGGTGCCCTGGCATGTTTTTACATCCAGAGTTGTCCACCTGAAATAATGGTGTAATGGGTTAACCCTTTTAGCCCCAAGGTCCCACATGTCAAATTTGGGAGGTGTTGCCTAATGACTATGTACCAGTTGCAGGAGATGGACTGACCATGATAATTCAAGGGTAGTGCCATATTAGCTTGGTGCCTGAAGGCGCCAAGCTAATCTGGCACTACCCTTGAATTACCATCGTCAATCCATCTCCTGCTGTAGGCACTCAGGGCTAAAAGGGTTATGGATGAATTTGTTTACAAACTTAAGTCGCAGTGCTGCCGATGTTAGAAACACCCTTTCTGATACCAGCCAGAAATAATGCCAAATCAAATTCACACAACGGTAAAAGTAAGAAAAAGACGAGTCGAGAAGGAAGTCCTCTGTACCTGGCCCTCTCCATCTTTTCCTCTCCCCGCTGTCTGCGTGAGACCAACCCGGTGATCGGCCGCGTTTTCTGTCCGCTTCGTCCCTGCCACTCTCTCCACCAGGCCTCTGCGATGTAAACAATGAGTGTCGCTAGTGGTCTTAGTCGTGATGATTCGGGCCGGAATCATCGCAACTAAAACCGCTACCGACACACAAAGGGTTAACCCTCCAACGGTCCATAGCAGTTTTTGTCATGAAGATGACTGCTGGAATCATCATGACAAAACACACTACCAACAGGCACAAGGGTTACAAATAACTGCGCTGGCCTGTGACTTTCCACCATACAGCTACCATCATGACCCCGGATGTAAACAATGAGTTAACCCTCTAGTTGCCAGCAGCAGCTTTTGTGATGATGATGACTGCTGGAGTCATCGTGACAAAACACGCTACCGACAGGCAAAGGGCTAAAAATAACTGTGCTGTGCTGCGACATTCGACCACACAGCTACCATTATAAGCCCTAAGGCCCGAAATCACAGGCAAGCACACAAAATGTACCCTGTGAACCTGCAAGTTCACCCTTTTCATCCTGATACACTACTACTTGAAATTAATTTGACTATTAGTATTATATATAGTTCAAGGGTGGTGTCAGAATAGCTTGGCGCCTGAGGTGCCAAGCTATTCTGGCACCACCCTTGAACTAAAATGGTTGATCTATCTCCTAGTCTGTAATGCAGCCTTCGTAGGACAATAAGCAAATTAAAAAAAAAAAAAAAAAAATCAGCTTTAGGATGTAATGGGTTACAATGCACCAAAATAATATTTGAAATTGGGTTGAGCTGACTTCATTATCTGAGCCATAAAGAATGTTCACTGATCACGTAAAACTGAAGAAGTGTTAACCCTTTGCATGTCAGTAGTGGTTTTCACAAATTTGTCAACCCTCTGTAACCTGTGACCTTTGCAAGGGGTCAACTAATTTAGAATGCATAGTAAGGTCATTTTGTCACCTACCTTTGTGCCAAGTTTGCTTGAAAAGTTTGCAAAAATGCTGATGAAAACTAAAATCCTACACACACAATAATTGTCATTTTTTTCACACATTTGCTGAGATCTTGTGACCCTTGACCTCTTTGATGGGTCATCCAAATTAGTATGCCTAGAAAGGTCTTACAATCTAGTATCTGTGTACCAAGTTTGGGCTTGAAGTTGAAAACTGTTGTCAAAATATGGTTAATTTGGACCTATTTCTGGCCCCATGTGACCTTGACCTTTCAGAAATGTCACTGAATTTGACATGTTTGGAAAGGTATTTTCACAAAGTATCATTGGACCAAATTTGAAGACTGTGGCTTGAATAGCCTCCCAGAAAATGCAAATGTTAACGTTTAGCATGGATGCGGGACGGACACTGCCGGACCAACCACTTTTGCTTCACTTGTGACCCCAAAAGACAGGCAAGAACAGAAAAAAATCTAACCTCTGGTCTGTTATCTTTGTCTCGGTCGCGTCGAGCAGGACTGTCCCGATTTTGAGATGAGAATCGTCCATCCTGATGTGAGCTCCCAGGACGCCTGCGTCGCTCAGCACTTGTGTGGCTACCCCAGCTGTGATGTGACCCTGCCGGAGATGGCTGTCGGCTTGACTTTCTCCCCGGCGACCTAGACTCTTCCCTGAGTCGCTTAGCAACAGGTGATTTTGTATCATCCTTGGTGTTTCTGGAACCACCCGGTGACTTTGACCTGTCATCGAGTTTTCGTTTTACTCCAGCAGGAGATCGCGATCGTGCCCTACGGCCGCCTCTCAAGGGGGAGGGTGCAGCATCAGCATCCCCACGTCTTTCTGCAGACGAACGCGATTTTGCAGACGGTGACCTCAGTTTGTCAATGACATCCTTGGAAGTTGAAGACGTGGCTGGAGGGGTCATCTTGCGTTGCTTGGGAGATAAAGAGCGAGCTTTCTTGGGCTGGTGTCTGTCAGCTGAGGATGATCTGGCAAACGGAAGAGGCGATCTGTCTCTGCCAAGAGTTCTGCCTGGGGACCTGCACAGAAGATTTCCAGAAATCAGAATTGTCAAAACAGTGGATTAACCCTTTCCCTGCCACTGTAGTACACTAATACATGTTTGTTTCTGAAACCTTGGTTCATTCAATGACCAAAAGCCAACATCATCCAAGAAACATAGATACAAATGGTCACAGCAAGAGGGATAAATCCTGATGAGCCCCTCCTGCAGTTGCGGGGGACGCATAAGGATAGATGCATTGGCGGATCCAGAGGGTATCTCGACGGGATGGGGGGGAGGGGGGGGGGGCACAACAGCCCCCCCCCCCCCCTTTTCCACACTGTCATACATGATTGATTGATTGTACATTGCTTAACGTCCCGACAGCAACAAGGCTTTCTCAGGACGTGCCCGCACTGCTTGTGAAAAAATAAAAAAGAAACAGAACATTGAATGTATGTCGCCAGCCGGTCAAATACGTTAAATAAACCTAACACATGGGGCCTAAATAAAGCTAAGACCATTTAGCAACACACATCCAATATCAAGAGCTACAGGCAGTGCAGACAGTAGGGAGAGTTTTAAAAAGGCAAATACAGGCGAATGGACAAAGGGTAGACAGAAACACATGCCCCAGAATAGAGAGAAAAACCCACCCTGTGGGGCTGACCAGGGTGACCCTGGGAACTAAAAAATACCTAACCCCACCCAAGTCCCCAAGGGCAGACCCGGGTGGGGTCACTGTCATACAAAAGAAATCCAGACCAATACAGTGACTATCAGTCGAGCATAAAATCATAACAAAGAAATAAACATGCTTTGAAAGAACAATTACAAATAAGTTGTGTTGAAATTATTCTTTCTTGGTGCTTTTCTTCTTGTGATTTTCTTTAAAATTGTACTATCGTGTTGTAACCATTCTCTCTACGCGTGTCTCTTTTATTTCTTGGGGTTTTCTCAGACATACCTAGAGTTCTCAGAGGTGATGATTTTATTTGTTAAAACTTTTCTTCTTTTATCTCGGGACAGAGATATTTATTTTGGCACTTTATAAAAGGAAGGGCTGATCATATCTACATGCACTTGTCCTCCTCCCTGCCTCCGCCCACCTCCCTAACAAAACAAGATTAATCGGGCACTTCTGATTCTTATATGGTGTTAATTTTTGTTATTGACAAGAATGTTCTACCTGTAGTTTTTGCAGGAGCAATCACCTTGTGTTTGACAACAACACTACACTACCAATTACTCCTCCGTCTGACAAACAACATAGCCACTTGTGAAAATTGTGATATTACTCTATACAATGCACCCACAAACCTCCTCCATATGAGGAACACAGAATCAGATCACAGAAATAGTCATAATCATCTGTGATGTATACCTCTTACACTGGCTGATGATTACTTAAAGGGTTAGTTAGTGATCAAAATCAAGACATTTCACACCTCCCCTCCGCTGACATGCATCAATGACTACATCGCTACTCTGAAAGTGATGTGTGATGGGATTAGGGGATTAGCAATCATCTGTGACACCCGGGCCAGTCGGCTGCTCACCCTGGGGAAAACACTCACAGCGCAGTTGATTTCTCACTTTCTGATCACAGTTGGCGTTTCCACAGTCGTAGACTTAAACCTAGGTGACTGCCACATATGAGGATGCAATGAGATTTGTATCGCACAGAAAGAGGTAATGCTTCTCATGAGCCCCTGTAACTGAAGGGGCTCATAAAACTCTATGGCTGGCTGAGGGATTGAGTTGGGCCCCAGATCAACAAAGATCGGACACTTTCTCACCGCTGGGGTTGACCAGCAGTCAGGGGCTTATTGCCAGATGGCTCCCTCAGTCTGAGGATGCAATGAGGATTGTATCGCACAGCAAGAGGCATTGATTTACATGAGCCCCTGTGAGTGCGGGGCACATGGCACTCTATGTCTGGGTGAAAGACTGTGACAGGTGCAGGTCAGGAGTGCCAAGTGAGGATACTTGACTATAGGTCCATAAACACACTAGGCCCACCCACCGACCCAATGAGATAATTGTGAAATACACCCTACAAGAAAAGAAGAACTATCGAATAGTAAAACACAACTTCCACAAATAACTATCAAAAAACATTTTTTTTTTTTTTTGGGGGGGGGAGGGGGGTCAGGGCTGACAGGCCCCCGGCCCTTCCCCCTGCCCCCCCCCCCTGGATCCGCCACTGAGATGTCTCTTGCTGTTAGATGATGTGGCAGTTGAGGGTTAAACGCCCAGACAAACATGCAATATCGCATATTATGCTTTTAACCCATTTAACCAAAAGATCGCATCTCCCAAAATTGAGAGGTGTGGCCTACTGACCTAACAACTATGTACCAGCTGCAGGAGGTGATGGCATCAAGCTAATCTGGCACTACCCTTGAATCATGGTCGATCCATTGATAGCATGTTGGAGCTAAATGGGTTAATCCACCAGTCTATATGTTCAAGCACCAACTGCTGGACAAGTACACTGGTCTGGGAGTTTGGATGCTACAGCCTAGACTCGCAGAGCGTAGAGCCACAAGGTGCAAATCCACAGACCAGCACACACAGTACTTTTACTTTGTTTTAGAACTGTTAACCCCTTTTATCCTGATACACTTTTGCCTGAAATAAATTTGACTATGATAGTTCAAGAGTGGTGCCGGAATAGCTTGGTGCCAGGAGGCGCCAAGCTATTCTGGCACCACCCTTGAACTAAAATGGATGATCTAGCTTCTAATCTGTAATGCAGCCTTCATCATATGACAATAAGCAAATTAAAAAAAAAAAATCAGCCTCAGGCTGTGATGGGTTAAAGACTGTCCAAAAATCAAATAGTTGGGGCAAATGCTGGTAGAAATAGAATGCATACAAGAAATTACTCTGCGCTGGTCAAACGGTTGGATACCCTGCCCCCTCCTATCAGGCACCCAACTGGCAGTCCACAGAAAAACACGCAGATAAATAGCAAGATGACACCTTAACCCATTCAGCCCCAAAGCAGGAGATGTACTGACCATGATAATTCAAGGGTAGTGCCAGATGAGATCGTTAGGTAGCACCTTCACCTTCAGTTCCAAAGTTTGGAATTATGTGGCTGTGAGGTGAAATGGGTTAAGGGATGTGTATGACTGTCTTGCTACTTACATGTATCTGCTTATTTTTCTGTGGGCTGGTGATTGGGTGGCCGATAGGGGGAACTAACCGTTAGTTTCTCCAGCTCCAAGTAATTCCTCACACCATACTGTTAACTCATTTTGTTGTCGGGGAGGGCTGTCCGATGTATCCGTTGTTGGTTTTATGGTACACGTGCGTCTTTTTGTGTGCGAGCATTTTTTGTTGGTGTGTTCTTTTTGTTATTCTCATTTTTCTTGTGAATATCCTGTTGAGTGAGCGTGTATATAATATGTGTTGTAGGATGCAAGGTGTATATGTTAATATGTCATTTGTACAGCGCCTAGAGCTTTTCTATCGAAAGTATAGGCGCCTTAAATTATTATTATTATTATTTGAGATGAATGGCATCTGGATACGCGGCTTCAGACGCGTATCCAGATGTCGTTTGTCTTGAATGAGTTAAGGCTAGTACCCTACAACTGAGTACAAATGTATTAGCAGCGCGATCAGGCCTGTCGTGAGCAACCAACACTGTTAGCAAGGAAAGAAAGCAGTGGTCTAAAAGACAGGTACTCTCTCAAGAGAAGTCTTGAAGGGCAAAAAGTGTCACCTGTCATTAAATACCATCATTTGATTTAGTGCATGTAGCCACCTAAATGATGGTCATTAATGGCAGGTGATCTCTTACAGACGTGGTTGCTCAAAACAGGTCTGCTGTACAAAAACTATAAAGCATAGCACATTGTGCCCTAAGCTTTCATTTCAAAATGTTGAGCCATACTCTGAAGACTACAGTTCCAGAGACAGATCAACCATGACAGTTCAAGGGTGGTGCCAGAGTAGCTTGGCGCCTGAGGCGCCAAGCTATTCTGGCACCACCCTTGGACTAAAATGGCTGATCTATCTCCTGATTTGTAATGCAGCCTTCTTAGGACTATAACTAAGCAAATTTACAGTTGATGAGGACTGAACTGAATGAGACACATACACATAAGCACTAACCTCTTTCCATCAGACTGGGAATCCCTGTCGCGTGCATCTCTCAATCCACCCGGCCTGCCGGTCTCTGCACCTGACCGCCGAACATCGTCTGCAGATCGTGTGCTGCGTGCATCGCTTGTCTCCCCTCTGTCCTTCAAGATGTCTTTACCATGTTCATCCTCCACTCTCTTGCCAGGGTCCAAATCCTGTGTAGGCACACCATCGTGGGGTTTGCCGACATCCCTCCTGTGGTCATCTCGGGCCCGAACTCTGTCTCGACTTCTGTCAGGTTCTGATGCCGTCTCACTGCGTCTAATGTCTGAAGGCCTGCCAATCTGGCCAAGGTCTCTGGGCGGAAGGTTTCTACCTGCATCTCTGGGTTCTTTTCCGAGATCTCTCTCCCTGTTTCTGTCCCAGGGCTCACGGCCATCTCTTGGCAAATCACGTCCACCACCCCGTCCAGGATCCACAAAGTCTGGTTCACGCTGCTCCCGCCTCCCACGATCATCACGGCCGTCTCTGGCAGCATCGCGGGCGCCACGATCCTCATAACCACCTCGCCGTGCCTGCTCTTCAGCTGGTGTTGGCAGTAGTCCACCTCGCCTCTGTGCCAGTCGGGCATCAACAGGGATATCTGGAACAGCGCTGACAGGTGGGGGTCGCTGGTCGAATTCAAACAGCCCTCCCCTACGCTGGCCACGTTCCCTGCCGAGTCTGTCCTCATTAGGGTCTCTCCCGACCATTCTGTCATCTCTGGGGTCCTCAAAACTGCGATTACCTCCGCGACGAGCATCCCTTCCCTCCAGGGGGTCAAATCTCTCCAGCTGGTCCCCACGACGATCACGCATCAAGTTGGGGTCCTGAAACTCCTCCCGGAATCCACGTTCATCCCTCATTAGTGGGAATTCAGGTTGTGGTTCATTGTATCGGTCGCGACCAGGCGGTCGGGAGAGGGCGCCAAGAGGCATGGGAGGTATGCCTATGCCTGGTGGTTCCCTCTCTCGATCCCTCTCCATGCGAACGTCTCGTTCACCAGGTCGCCCCATGGGTCCATCTCTACCCCCGCGGCGACTGAAATCAAAGCCACGATTATCCACTGGGCTCCTGTCCTCCATTCTGCGCATCCCGCCCCGACCATCAGGCCCTGGGGGACCATCACGCCCACCTCGGAACCCTCGCTGGTCGAAGGGCGGGGGGATGGCTGGATCACCCCTCCTCCTGTCCATCCGGTTATCACCTCGCTCTATTCTGTTATCCGGTCTGTCCATCCTGTTATCAGGCCTATCCATCCTGTTATCTGGCCTATCGATTCTGTCAGGTCTATCCATCCCTGGCCTGTCCATTCGGTTATCTGGCCTATCCATTCTAGCATCTGGTCTATCCATCCTGTCAGGTCTATCCATCACTGGCCTATCAAGCCTCATATCTGGTCTATCTATCCTAGCCTCCGGCCGATCCATTCCTGGTCTGTCAATCCTGTCTGGTCGATCCATTCCTGGTCTGTCCATCCTGTTATCGGGTCTATCCATCCTGTCTGGTCTGTCCATCCTGTTATCCACTCTCTCCATCTTGTCTCGTTCCAGTCTACTGTCTCCTCTCTCCAGGCGGCTGTCACTTCTGTCCAAACTGCGCTCACCTCGGTCCATCCGACCATCCCCTCTGTCCAGGCTGCGATCTCCACGCTCCAGACGAACTTCCACTCTTTCCATCCCACGATCCATGCGACCTTCAATGCGACCCTCCAATCTGTCCGAACGCCCATCACCCCTGTCCATTCTACCTTCCCCTCGGTCCAAGCGAGGAGGGTCGATTGGTGGGCGTACTTCTGGGGGCACATCTCTCCCGCTTCGCCGATCACTGCCTCTCAGAGATTCTCGTGAGTCATCCCTGAACATTCTGCCACCACCAGTACCACTAACACCACCACCCCGACCCTCTCTCCCCCGTTCATCCACACGACCTCCATCTCTGCCCAAGTCACGAGGAGGTTCTCCCCTTTCGCCAACCCACTCTGCCGGCCTTCCGCCTTGCTCCCATTGTCCGCTGCGACGCTGAGGGTCCGCAGGGAATCCACCCACAGCAAACTTCACTCCTGGAACAACAGAAATTTCATAAAATGAACTTTTCCATCCTACCTGATATTTTTTCCTGCAGTGTCTGTTTAGCTCATTGAAAGTTTTATTGTACTTTATTATCCCAGTACAAGTTTCTTTCATGAAACTGACTGCTGCCATGAATCTTCAGTGTCTTCAATAAGATGTTTCGTTTACAATATGGGCCTGGGGCCAGTTGCATGAGTGAGCTTAGTCCTGCGCCAGTCACTAAGCAAAGTGCTCCGCAAAAGTGGAGCACCTTGCTTAGTGGCTGGCGCAGGACTGAGCTCACTCGTTCAATGGACCCCAGGTTCTAGACAGGGCTGCTCGCAAGGAGCTTACCTGTGTGCCTAATATCTTTATCCTCTTAGAATAAAGTTTCAGTTCAGTTCAGTACCTCTAAATACAAGAGATGAAAGCTGAAAACAAGTGACGTCTGAAAACCAACTGCTCAAACTGAACTGAGCTAGACTACAAAATTGTAAAGTAACACTGGAATATAATAAACCTCCTCTTTGCTAGCATAATGCAAACACCACCCTACCCTCTACTGCAGGCGGAAAAGAGCTTAAAGAGCATCCCTCCCACGTGGGGCTCACGACAGTCTTGGCGGACTCTTGCTGGACGTGTCTGTGACTCAGTCCCCATATTTTGGATGGATGGGACTATTTGGCGTTGAATTTGCAATGGGTACATGTTCACTGCTGGGAAATGCAAACACCAGCCAACCGCAAGAGGCAAAGAACCTCATACGCTCTCACAGATGCAGGGGGGCTCACGAGGTTCTTTGCCTCTTGCCAGTCCTGTGTGTATCCATGTTCCTGGTTCCACGATAATCTGAAAAATGCAAACAACACCCCACTGCAAGAGGCAAAGAAGCTCATGAGCCCCCAAAGATGCGGCGCCTCATGAGGTTCTGCGCCTCTTGCTAGCCCTGTACACATCTATGTTTTTGGTTCCTAGATAAACTGTGTTGCTGGCCGTGAGGGGTGTTACCTCTTTAACCCATTTAGCCCTGAGTCCCTGCAGCAGGAGATGGAATGACCATGATAATTCAAGGGTAGTGCCAGATTAGCGTGGCGCCTGACGGTGCCACGCTAATCTGGCACTACCCTGGAATTATCATGGTCAATCCATCTCCTGCAACTGGTACATGGTCATTAGGCAACACCTCCAAAATCTGAGGAATGGGACCTTGGGGCTGAAAGGGTTAATCATGCAGCCGCCGGTAAACAGTGCCCATGGCTGTGTGAACTAGGGGGTTAATGCTGTTTGTTTTTACCTTCGGCAGGTCCACCTCTGATGCCGTCTCTCTCTCTACGCTCTCGGCTGTCTCCCCTGTTCCTGGTGAGTGACCTCCCTTGCTCACTGCCTGTTTCACGAGTGTCTCGTCCCTCACGACTCTGATCTCGGGAACCTGCACCTCGTACTGATTCCTGCTGTCGATCAAAGCTGGCGTCTCGACCTGGCACATCCATTTTACGGCCGCCACGACCAGCCTGGTCTCGGGTGAAGCGATCAGGCCTGCGACCTCTTTCGCGGTCAGCCTCTGGCTCCTGGCCTCGACCTTCACGGAAATCACCACGGTTTCGTTCAGGGTCGAAGCGACTTCGATCCTGAGAGTACTGGTCGAAGCTGTCTGCTTCTCCACGACGACTATACCTGTCGACAGCTGGGTGTTCCACAGGTGGAGTTGGAGGTATGGCATCTCCCCTGCGACTGTCTCGCTCGGTGTGACGGCTATCATCACGAACAAACTCTCTCTCCCCTCGGGCAGTGTCAACAACTGGTACCCCCGGGCGTGCTCTGCCAGACAACTGGTCTCTGTCTCTGTACGGGGACTCTCGGTCTAGCTGGGAAGGAGAATACATTTCTGTCTGCCGAGGAGGAGTGGTGGGGCGTTTACGTCTATCATCACCAACTCCTTTCCTGGACTCTTTTTCTTGTTCACTTGCCCACTTGCCACGGTCGAACGAACTGTCACGTTTAGCATCACCCTTCTTTCTGCTTGTTTTATCTGAACTTTGAGCTCGTGGTGACTTTGACCTCTTACCTTTGGTCTTTTTTGACTGTTTTTCCAAACTACGACCCCTCTGTTGTGCTAAGTCCCACTCCCGTGTCCCTGCTCTTGACGGAGGCATTGGATCCTCCGCCAAAAACTCTCTACTTTGTGATCGTCTTTTCAGAAGGGGTGATGGAGATCTCTTTTTGGCCGCTTCCTGAACCTCAGCAATATCTTTTAAGTCCACAACACTGCTACCGCTCTTGGCTTTTTTCAGCTTGAGGGTTTTAGTCAGTGGAGACAACCATTTCTTGGACTTGGCTGGTGAATCGTCTGAAAGGTTGCCAACCTCCTTGCGACTTTTCTTCTTTTTGGCCTTGCTCTTGCTCTTGTCCCGGCCATCCTTGGACCGTGGCGGGGAGCTGGACCCATGTGACGACACGGACCCCAAACGTTTGGAACGGGAGGGCAGTGTTGGTGTTGGGACCCCCCTATCTAGAGCAGAGCTGCTTGTCAGAACCCTGCACAACAAAAAAGAAATATGAATTTTTTCTAAAATGTATTTTTAAAAAAAATACTTACCGATGGCATTACTATATGGAATACAGTCTATAGCCTAGCGATTTCAGCCCAAAGTTGTGTCCCCTACACAACTGGGGGAGGAGACACCGGGGATCCAAGAATAGGAGCCCGGGTGGCCTCCCCTTACCAACCTATCCCGGCATGCGTGTGGAGAACTCACCTCAGTTTCACGCTTAGCCAAAAACACTTAGCCAAGGAGGCAAGCGGGGCAGGTGGGAGGGCCATCCGAGTAATGCCATTGGTAAGTATTTTTGAAAAAAATACATTTTAGAAAAAAAATTCATTTGTTTTTTCAAAATACATTACCGATGGCATTACTATATGGAAGAATAGCAAAGAGGAGGAGGGTGCCGACACCCAACCCCCTGTATCTAACACCCTCCGCCGGCCCACAAGGAGCACTCCCGACGATTTCAGTTAAGAAGTGCCTATGGCGCGTGTGGCGCGCGGAGGGAGTGCTGGGCCGCTGAGATGTCGCCCACCATGGCCAGGGAGTCACGCTGGCCGGATAGGTCGCGGAGGTAGAAGAGGGCAAAGGAGGAGACTGCACGCCCGCCTACCACCGTCACAATGACTTTAACCGAGCTGTAGCGGTCAAAGGCCACTCTGGGGGCTACTGCTAGAACTTCATGCGCCCGGATCTGTAACCATCTATCCCCGTCTGGGGAGAGGTCTTGGAAGGCCAACGAGTCACCCACCCCAGTCAGGGCGAACTGTCTAGGCTGAGACCCGGCCTGCCTGGAGAAGGAGGTAGGAAGAGGCGGGTACGCCTCCGATGGCGTGACTGAGCGACGCAGGAATTCTGCAGTGCCCGGGCTGGGTCCTGTGGGGTCGGTCGTCCCTCTGAACGGACGTAAGGTCAGCGTCTGGAGTGCAGCCGAGGAAGGCCGGCTCTTGGCCTGAAGGACGGGTCTGTGAGAAGATGCGCTGAGCCAAAGGCTCAACTGCCAACCTGCGGGGCGTACCGAGAGCGCAAGCAGCTCGCTCACGCGGAAGCCATGGCGAGCGCCAGGAGGAAACACGTGTCCGGGCCAGATCGGCGAACCGTGCCAAAGGCAGGGGTTCGAAGCGGGCTGTATCTAGCCACGTCAGTGCCCAAGTGAGGTCCCACCGAGGTATGGGAGAACAGGAGAGAGGACATCTGAGTTCAATTGAGCCAACAGGTCCGAAGGTCTTTTCAAGGGCCGAATCCGACAGGCCCAGGTGGCGGTTAGTGTGTGCGATCACGGAACGGAACCCTTGACGGTAATAGGTGCTAATCCTTGGTCGTCGAAGAGCCAAATGAGGAATTCCGACAGTAGGGGGTAGTGAGACTTGTGGGGGCGGGAGCCGCTGGGCGGCGCCCCACGACTGAGAGATCCTCCACTTGCCTTCGCACACATTCCTGGTAGACAGTCTGCGGGCTGCGGCCAACGCCGCATCCGAAAATCTCTAGCGATGAGGACTCGCTTGGCAACTTCCAGGCGTGAAGGTGGAGGAGCTCCAGGCACGGGTGGAAAAGAGCCGGGCGGAGCTGCTCGAGCGTCGTGGTCGGGGTGGGGAGCTCTAGGGCCGGGTCCGTTGCTAGAATGAGCCGATCCATGGTCCAGCTCTTGGTCCAATGAAGGGGTGGTCACCAGGAAGAGAACCGCGGAGCAATCAAGCAGATTCCGCAGGATCTTCGGCACCAGCACCGACGGGGGGAATGTAAACGAGATCAGTCCATACCCAGGAAGGAGAGCGCGTCTACCGCCCAGGTGAGAGGGTCCGGGACTAGAGAGGCAAGCAGCGGTAGCTGGATGTTCCATCTGGCGGCAAAGGTCAACTAGCGGCGTCTCCCATCTCGAGCGGATCAGACGAAAGACGTCTGGGCGCAGGGACCACTCTGGGAAAAGGCAGGCTCGAAGAGCAATGTCCGGGTCCTTGCACCAGAGCAGGAAAGGAAAGGAGGAAGCCCCGGGAGGGCCAGCGAGTGCCTCCTTGTACTGTATTAGGGCCGCCACTGTCGAGTTGTCTGGCAGACGAGGACCTCCTGGTTGGTCAGAGTCTCTGGCCAGGCGTTGAGGGCCATCCCAACTGCTATAACTCCCAGTTGATGTGACTGTCTGCGAAGTCCCCAGGCAACAGGTCCGAGGTAAGGTCCGGGAACAGTAGTGCGCCCCAGCAGGACTGGCTCGCGTCGGTCCAGAGAGATCACCGGGTCGGAGGGGAGTACAGGGACACGCCCGACGCCCAGCACGCCAGATCCGCCCGCGTCCGAGGCGGGGGCGAGAAGTGGGGTAACAGAAACGGATCCGTCCAGGTGCCAACGAAGCGCCAGCATAGGAGGAGGTGTAGTAGCCACGGCGAGCCTTCTCACTTTGTATCCTCTAGCGCCGGCCGAAGGGGAAAGATTCCGCTGCCGCTCCGAGCAGTCCCAGGAGCTGAAGCCAGACACAGTCCTAGAAGGAGACCCCTAACTCCAACCGCTGTGCAAGGTCGACGATCTTCTGCAGCCGAGCCAAGACAGGCGGAACAGGTTGAAGTCGGTCAGGAGTTCCGTCCCTACGAGCAGAAAGGCTCGAAAGGGTGAGAACGGACTTTCCCGGGGGGGACTAAGAACCCGAGGCAGCGAAGGAGAGAATGTTGGGCGTCTCTGTCCTCTCTGAGAGTCGCGGCGACTAGGTTGTGCAGCATCAAGTCGTCCAGGAAGTGAAGGACGGATTCAGCGACCGCTGGCGTAAGCTGGCCATCACCGAGTCGAGAATCCTCATGAAGACCCAAGGACTGATGTTGAGGCCGACAGGGAGGGCTCGGAACTGATGGAACTGATGGACGATCCCGCCAAGGCAAGTAGGTACCGGTGCGAAGACGGATGAATCGGCACGTGAAGAACGTGCCTGAAGATCAAGGCTGAAAGCGAGATTCATCGGCCGGACTGCTGAGTGAAGAGTCTGGCTGTCTCCATCCGAACGGGCGGCTCCCAAAGAAGACTTGTAAAGCGCGGATGACTGGGTGCCGCCTGCCCAAAGGAACGGGGACGATAGGAGGCGGACGTAGAACGTCGGCGAGTTGCGTCGGGAGACCACTACTGTCGATGTTTTGTTGAGCCAGGCCTTCAACTCTCTGTGCAGAGTTGAGATTGGTCGACTTTTAGAGATGATCCAAAGGTCGTCTGGGAACAGCAATCTCCTATGGTCGCTGTAGAAGGCCAGCTGCCCACCGACTGGAGACCCAAGAACTGTCGACGGTGGTGGAGAAGGGGAAAGTCAGAGGGCCTGAGCGAAGCGAGACGCAGCGGGGGCGGAGGCAGCAGCAACCAAAAAGGAATGTACGTCACGGATTGATTGTACATTGCTTAACGTCCCGACAGCAACAAGGCTTTCTCAGGACGTGCCTGCACTGCTTGTGAAAAAAAAAAATAAACAGAACATTGAATGTATGTCGCCAGCCGGTCAAATACATTAAATAAACCTAACACATGGGGCCCAAATAAAGCCAAGACCATTTAGCAACACACATCCAATATCAAGAGCTACAGGCAGTGCAGACAGTAGGGAGAGTTTTAAAAAGGCAAATACAGGTGAATGGACAAAGGGTAGACAGAAACACATGCCCCAGAATAGAGAGAAAACCCCACCCTGTGGGGCTGACCAGGGTGACCCTGGGAACTAAAAAATACCTAACCCCACCCAAGTCCCCCAGGGCAGACCCGGGTGGGGGGTACGTCACGGAGCAGGGACGAAGCTTCCAGGTCCCAAGAGTCCTCCAGGTAAAGAAGAACCGCTTGCGTCGCCAATTCCGATCTAAGGAAGCGAATCCGTCAAGAGGGCGAGGACAAGCATTCTGGAGTAGCCGGAGCCCACCCGCCTGGATGACGGCTGCCGCATCCACCGAAGGAACAGGGACGGTGAAGGCTTGAGAGTGTCCAGCGTACCAAGCCTGGCGAACGCATAGCTGCGAAAAATTCCTGGTCGCCGAAGGAGTCCTGGCGAAGCCGGGCCGAGAAGCATCGACGAGATCCCGGAACCCGTGTGGCTGAGGGAGAGACTTGCGACCTTAGCCTGTCACAAAGCAACAACCTAGCGGAAGCCTGTCTCTTTAGAGGAGGTGAAGGTGGTCATAAATCAGGAGGGAGGAAGTAGGTGAACAGACGGGGGCCTCTTCCAAGGCACAAACCGTCTGTGAGCTGAGCGAAGGGCCGAAATCCTAGACGAGGAGGAGGCCGACGAAACAGCTGAGAAGCGGGAGGGATAGCCAGAGGGCGAATCCCGGAAGAAGATGGCTGAAGCCGAATCCGCTGAAAGCAGGCTTAGTATGTCAGGGTCCACCTCCACCGTCCGCCTACCAAGCAAAGCCACAAAAGGGCGACCGGCTCCGAAAGCGCGGGACCGCCGAAGGCGACTGGCGAGGGCGAGCCCGAAGGGAAGGAGGCGGCGACCGCGAAACCCGCAAGTCGGGGCGTCGCGAGGTAGCAGGGACCGCGGCCAAAGGTGAAAAAGGTTCTGTAAGCCCCCGACTCGCTGAAGTGCGAGGGAAGGGGGGCTACTAGTGACGGGAATAGCGCGCTCAGGAAAAGCTAAGCGGGGAGGGGACAAATGGGTCGAGCGAAACCGCACCTGTGAGTAAATGTCTGAGTCACACCGAGCCCGCCTGGAGATTTCGGGGCGGGGAGGGGGGGGGGGGGGACAGAAAGGAGTCATGCCAAGCCCGCTCAGGAAAAGCGAAGCGGGGAGGGGACAAATGGGGCGCGCGAAACCGCACCAGTGAGTAAATGTATGAGTCACACCGGGCCCGCCTGGAAAGTACGGGGCGGGGGGGGGGGGGGGGGGGGGGGACAGAAAGGTGTTACGCCAAGCCCGCTCAGGAAAAGTGGAGCGGGGAGGGGACAAATGGGGTGCGCGAATCCGCACCTGTGAGTAAATGTCTGAGTCATACCGGGCCCGCCTGGAAAGTTCGGGGCGGGGCGGGGGGGGGGGGGAGGACAGAAAGGTGTCACGCCAAGCCCGCTCAGGAAGGCGGAGTGGGGAGGGGACAATTTTGGGCGCGCGACCCCCGCTCCGAAGCCTCGGAGCGTGGGGTGCGCGTGACAAGGCCACACCGGCCCGCCTGGTCGAAACGGGGCAGAGGGGGGGGGGGGGGGGGGGGGGGGGGGGAACGTAAACGTAGTGCAAACTGAACCACATGACTGAGCTACAAAAACCCTTGTAGCGACTGATGGCGGACTTTTTGTAGCCCTCTTTGTGACCCATCTTGAATGCCAGTTTTGTTCTATAAAATACCACCAAAACGTTCTAAAATACAAAGTTTGCTTTGTGTTGTTCGAAATAACAGGAATACTACTGGAGATGGCAACGTCATAAAAGATTTTAAATTACGTCATAAGTCTATTATGTATTATTAATGTATATTCATTTGACGTCAGTCATGTCTGTCGTGATCCAGGTCTAAAGATTTCTTCTTGATTTCTTTTAGGAAAATAGTGGAGAAATAAAAACAAATGCGTTATTGGTAGCAGGGGCTTGCTGCACTGACCCTTGTAGACCTTTGGGAAATCGAAGGAACCATTGTACCCCTCAGGCCTTCAGGGTACAATGGTTCCTTTGACATTCATCAGGCCTACAAGGGTCCATGTAGCAAACCCCTGCGACGAATAACTTATAAAAATAAAATAACAGTAGCACATAAAATGACCCTTTGTGCGCTGAATTTAGAACCTACAATAAACAAAGGACTTTTTCCACACATTTTCCAACCTCTTGTGATCCTTGATTTTTCTGAGGGTCATCCAAATTATTATGCATAGAAAGTTCTTACAATCAGCTATCTCTGTACTAAGTTTGGTTCTGAAGTTGAAAATAGTATTTGAGCAACAAAAACAACAACAAAAACAGTCAAAATATGGCTATGACCTTGACCTTTGAGAGAGTTCACTGAATTCTTACGTTAAGAAAGGCTTTGCCACAAAGTATTCATGGGCCACGTATAAAGATTGCGGCTTAAATAACCTCTGAGAAAATGCCACGGTTAAAGTTTACCATGGATGATGGACATCACACAGCTGATGGCAATGGTAGATGACAAACAAGACAATGGATAGTCAAAAACATATTCACTTTTGCTATTACATACGAGAACTAGAAACTTACCTTGGTGTATCCACATCTACATCTCTCTTCCTGCTTCTGGGTGGCTCAGGTGGGGGTGTGAGCAATCGATGCTTCTCTTTCTTGTTTTTCTTGTGTTTCTTGTGGCCACTGTCCTCCTCATCATACCTGTATCAAATCGCAAAATACCACACACACGTCACCCAGTAAGCAAAGATCGTCAGGCCCATGACGGCTGTTGTGGGCCTGTGCACGGCTGTGCGCGGGCCCACTTCGGTCGTCGTGGGCCTGAAGATGTTTAGCCACTGGGGCAAGAGCAGGTCAAGCCAGAAGACAAAACATCTTCTTCTTCTTAGCCCTGGTACCCTGCAGCAGGAGATGGATTGATCCTAATTCAAGGGTAGTGCCAGATGAGCTTGGCGCCTGAAGGCGCCAAGCTCATCTGGCACTACCCTTGAGTTATCATGATCAATCCATCTCCTACAATTGGTACACAGTCGTTAGGTAACACCTCCAAAATTTGAGAAATGGGACCTTGGGCTACAAGAGGCTAACCCTTGAACTCTGAGCGGAGCACAGGTTATTCACAACTAAGTGCAACGCTCTGCAATCTCCCTCTGTCACTGGATATAAAAAGTATAGCGAACACCACACAAATTGTTTTTGTCATGTCGTATGCTAAGTTTATTACAACAGAAGTAAATGAAGCAGAAAAAAGTGTAACAGAGATCTCTGAAAAATGATTTTTTTTTCTAAAATGTATTTTTTTGAAAAATACTTACCGATGGCATTACTCGAATGGCCCTCCCACCGGCCCCGCTTGCCTTCTCTTGGCTAAGTGTGAAACTGATTAGGTCGCCCGGTGAACGCCGGGAGTTCGCCACACGCATGCCGGGATAGGGTAGTAAGGGGAGGCCACCCGGGGCCCTAGTACATGGATCCCCGGTGTCTCCTCCCCAGTTGTGCCTTATACACAACTTTTGCTGAAATCGATAAGCAATAGAGTGTATTCCCAGATAGTAATGCCATCGGTAAGTATTTTTCAAAAAAATACATTTTAGAAAAAAAATTCATTTGTTTTTTCAAAATACATTACCGATGGCATTACTATCTGGGAGAATGGCGAACAGGTGGAGGGTGCCGTACCTAACGGAAGCTAACCACCCCGCGGGCCCAGAGAGAAGCACTCCCGACGATTTCAGCTATGACGTACCTAAGGTGCCGAAGGCGCTCGGAGGGAGTGCTGGGCCGCGGAGATGTCGCCCACACGAGCCAGTGAGTCACGCTGGCCGGATAGGTCCCTGAGGTAGAAGCGTGCGAAAGTGGAGTCTGAGCGCCAGCCGCCCGCGGCGACAATATCAGAGACCGAGCAGTTGCGGTCCAGGGCTAGACTGGTGGCTACCGCTCTCACTTCATGGGCCCGGATTTTTAAGAGCTTATCGCCGCTTGGGGAGAGGTCCTGGTAAGCGGACCTAATCACCCAACGCAGCCAGGAAGACACGGTCTGGGACGAGATGTCTTGTCTGCCCGCGGACAAAGGTAGAAAGAGACGTGTGCGTCCTTGGCGACGCGGCTTAGAGCGGCGTAGGTAAATCCTGAGGGCCCGCACCGGGCCCTGCTGCCGCGAAACAGGAGAAAGGTCCGCTCCCCGGAGGGGCCGTATAGTCAGTAACTGAGGGGCCGCCGTAGGGGGACGGTTCTTGGCCATGAAGGAAGGGTCAGGGAGAAGCTGTGCAGAGCCGTCTGCCCGAAACTGAAGACAGGCTGGAAGCGTCGAGAGTGCGTGAAGCTCGCTCACTCGGGAGGCCGAGGCGAGAGCTAGAAGAAAACACGTCTTCCGGGTCAAATCCGAGAACCGCGCCAAGGGAAGAGGTTCAAACCTGTTCGTATTCAGCCACGTAAGTACCCAGGCGAGATCCCACCGAGGTACCAGGGAACGGGAGACCGGCCGTCGCAGCTCAAAGTGAGACAGCAAATCCGAAAGGTCCCTGCAGGCGCCTGGGTCCGGGAGACGCAGGTGACGGTAGGTGTCTGCGATCATAGCGCGGTAGCCCTTGATGGTGATCGGGGCCAAGCCTTGGTCCTCGAAGAGCCACAGGAAGAACTCAGCCAGTTGGTGGGAGGCTAGGTTAGCGGGAGGAAGCCCCTGGGAGGCGCACCAGGGCTGGAAGACTCTCCACTTGCCCTCGTACACCTTCCGTGTGGAGGGTCTGCGGGCTGCTGCAATCGCCGCCACTGCTGCATCCGAGAAACCTCTATCAGTGAGGGCTTGCTGGACAACCTCCAAGCGTGAAGGCGCAGGCGCTCCGGGCACGGATGGAAGAGCTGCTGACGGGGCTGCTTGAGCATCGTGGGTGGGGTAGGAAGCTCTAAAGGAGGGTCCGTCGCCAGCGCTAGGAGGTCCGTGGTCCAACTCTTGGTCCAGTTGAAGGGGGCCACCAGCAACAGGATCGCCGAGGAATCGCGAAGCTTCTGCAACACCTTCGGAACGAGCACCGACGGGGGGTAGGCGTACGCAATCAGGCCGTCCCAAGGGATGGAGAGGGCGTCCACCGCCCAAGCTAGCGGATCCGGGACTGGAGAGACGAAGACTGGGAGCTGGTTGTTCCACCTGGTGGCAAACAGATCTAGTAGCGGCGTCTCCCACTGCGAGCAGATCAGGCGAAAAATGTCCGGGCGTAGAGACCATTCTGTGTGGAGCAGCTGTCCGCGGCGGGACAGGGCGGCCGCAATCACGTTGAGATGGCCGGGGATGTGGCGGGCTCGAAGAGTAATGCCCCGAACCCTGCACCAGAGGAGAAGGTGATACAGGAGGATGCAGAGGGAGGGCGAATGAGTGCCCCCCTGATTCTGAATGTAAGCCACCACCGTCGAGTTGTCGGAGAGAACGAGGACTTGCTGGTTGGCCAAGGTCTCCTGCCAATGGTCGAGGGCCAACCCCACTGCCTTCAATTCTAGCCAGTTGATGTGTTTCCCTACGAGGTCCCGGGGCCAAAAGCCCGAGGCCGAGAGAAAATCCGGTAACAGGTGAGCGCCCCAGCCGGACTGGCTCGCATCCGTACAAAGGGACCACCGGGGTGGTGGGGAGTGAAGAGGAACTCCCGAAGCCAGCCAAGCGAGGTCCGTCCATCTCTCGAGGTGAGGGCGAGCCAGCGGAGTAACCGGAACCAGATCCGACAGAGAGCCCGAGGAGGGTCGCCAGTGGAGTAGGAGATGTAGTTGTAGAGGCCGAGCGTAAAGTCTGCCCAAAGGAAGTAGGTCCGCAGCCGCACTGAGGAGGCCCAGGAGTTGCAGCCAGACCCTGGCGGTGAAGGAGGACCCCCCCGCCATGGAAGTCGCTAAGTCGGCGATCTTCTGCCGCCTGGGCAAGGGTAGGCGGACGAGGTTGAGATCGGTCAGGAACTCCATCCCCAGATGAATGAACCGTCGAGAGGGGGAAAGGTCCGATTTCCCCAGGTTGAGGAGGAAGCCGAGCCGCCGCAGAAGGGACAGAAGGGCATCTCTGTCCGCCTGGAGCGTAGCGGGGACCAAATTGCGCAGTAGAAGGTCGTCCAAGTAATTGGAGGCCGGACTCAGGGAACGTCGTCGAAAGTAGGCCATTACCGCATCGAGCAGTCTCGTGAACACCCAAGGACTGATGTTGAGTCCGAAAGGGCGCAGAACTGGTATACTATCCCTCCAAAGGCAAACCGAAGGTAGCGACGGGACGACGGATGAATCGGGACGTGAAGATAGGCGTCGGACAGATCGAGGCTGATTGCGAAGTCCATCGGACGAACGGACGCACGGAGAGACCGGGCCGTCTCCATCCTGAAGCGAGGGGCCAAAATGAACTTGTTTAGCGCCGATATGCCACTTGCCGCCTGGTTTGGGGACCACAAAGAGGCGGCTGTAGAAGGCAGGAGAGTCGTGCCTCGAAACTACCTCTGTCGCCGCTTTGTCGAGAAGGGCCTCCACTTCCCCGCGAAGCGCGTCCGCCTGGGTGACGTCTGGCGGCTCCTGGGTCCACATGGGTGACCTGCGAAGAGGCGGAGGGGACAGGAACGAGAGGAGTAGGCCGGAAGTAATCGTGGAACGAATCCAAGGGTCGTCTGGGAACAGCGAGCCCCAAAGGTCGCTGAAGAGGGACAGCCGCCCGCCGACAGGAGACCCGAGAACTGACGGCGGGGGCGGAGAGGAGTCAACGAGCCCGGCCGCGGCCTGCCGAACGGGCGCCGCGGGGCCAAGCGGGGCGAGGGGTGGGGCCCGGCTGCGGAGTCTGGGCTGGGCGGGCCCGCCCTCGCGACGATCCGGCTGGGAAGGAGGGTCTGAAGGACCACCGGGCGCGACCCTTGGCCGAGCGGGGGGTGCGAAAGCGGAGCGAGGCGGAAGTAGAAGACGGCTTGGGCCATAAGTCCTTGGACGCCTCCTTAACTGTCTGCCAAGTGTCGCCAAACAGAAGGGAACCGCCAAGAGGAGCTTGGCGGAGCTGGTTTTTCACTGCCAAGGGAAGGTCCGAGCAGAGGCGCAAAAGGGTGTCCCGCCTCCAGAGGTCGCAATTGGCAGCCGCAGCCATGGCATTGGCGGAGGAATGGTAGGCGGCCCGGTTGGCCGCTATCAGAATGGACTGCACATCACGGAGCGGGGACTGCACCTCCAGGTCCCAAGTATCCTGGAGACAATGTAAGGCCGCCTGGTAGCCAGCTCTAAGGAGCCCGAGCACGCTAGCGAGTTCCGGGCTAAGGAGGCGATCCTGTCAATGGGCCGGGGCCAAGCGCTCTGCACCGGTCTGCGGCCGCCCACCTGCACTAAGGCCGCCGTATCTATCGCTGGTAGAGGAATAGCGAAGGCTTGTGAGTGTCCCGCGTACCAGGCCTGGCGGAAGCTCAGGTTGATCCCCGGAGGCCAACGTGAGGCGGTAAAAAAACCAGAGTCGCCGAAAGAGTCGTTCTTCAGTTGGGTGGAGAAGGCCTCAGAAAGGTCCCGAAAGGCCGCTGGTTGCGGGAGGGACTTGCGGCGCTTGACTGGTCTCTGCGCGTCGACCATGGCCGACGCCTGTCTCTTCGGAGGGGGTGACGGCGGACATAACTCGGGTGGTAAGTACTTGACGATCAGGCGTGAAGCCTCTTCCAGGGCGTGGGCCGTCTGCGACCTGAGCGAGGGGCCTGCGACGTCTGACGAGGCGGAGGCGGACGAGACCGCGGAAAGGCGGGACGGAGAACCAGCCGCCGAATCCTGCAGAAAGATCGCCGAGGCCGAATCCGTAGGGTGAAGGCTGAGGACGTCCGGTTCTAGAAACCGATCCTCCCGCGAAAAAGACAAAAGGGGCGAGCGGCTCCGAGAGCGGCGCTCCGCCACACGAGAGGAAGACGTAACCACCCGCGACTCCCGCCGAGAGGCGCGCCGTGGGGACGGAGGGACCGCGGCAAAGCGGCGGTCAACCTCAAAATCAATAACCGCGCGCGGATGCCGCGTAGGGTTAGGAACCCGCGAACGGCTCAAATACGAAATGGCATGGTCACCCCTGGCCCGCCGGGGAGAGCCGTAGCGGTGGGGGGAACGCAAGGAGTCGCACCAAGCCCGCTCAGGAAAGGCGGAGCGGGGAGGGGACAGAAACCGGGCGCGCTGTGCCTCGCCTGAAGGTTTGGAGCATAGGTCACGCGCAACGTTGTCACACCGGGCCCGCCTGGTCGATACGAGGCGGGGGGGGGGGGACAGTCTAGGGTCACACCAAGCCCGCTCAGGAAAGGCGGAGCGGGGAGGGGACGATTTCCGAGCCCGCGACCTGAGCTCTGCTTCAGAGCGAGGAGGCCGCGGGTCCGAGTCACACCGGGCCCGTCCAGTCGATACGAGACGGGGGGGGGAGGGGGGGGGGGGGGGACAGACTATGGTCACGCCGCGTCCGCTCCGGCGAAGCGAAGCGGGGCGGAGACCGTTTATGTACACGAGCCCGCCGTTCCGAAGAACCGGAGGGTGAGGGGCGAGAGACAAAATCCACCCGGGCCGGCCCGGGCGTGGCGGGACGGGGGGGGGGGGGGGGGGGGGGGGGGGGGGGGACGGAAGTGGTGCTGGCCTAGTCCGCTCAGGCGGAACGGAGCGGGGAGGTAGCAGGGCGCGATGTCTCGAATCCCGTTCCGAGGTCTCGGAGCGTGAGTGAGAGCTTCTATCATGACGCCTTTTCTCTTTCTTGTGTTTGCGCTCAGTCCCCCGCCCTCGCTCCGGAGACCTAGAGCTGGGGGTGGGTGACGAGCGCTCCGCCCTCTCAGACCGCTCGCGCGAAGCAGAGCGGGGAGAGGGAAAGGTAACGGGGCTCAAGCCACGCGCTAAAGGCGCAGAGCGTGGGGAGCGAGACTCCGAGGCTCGCCTACCCTGTTCCGACGACTCGGAGAGGTGAGGGCGAGCCTGCGAAGTAATGGTACAAGAAGGGGACTTACCTGTGGGCCGGACAGCCCGAACGACGGAGCGGAGAGGAGCCCGAGGCGTCGAGGGAAGGCCGTCCACCAGTGGAGGGTCCCGAGGAGGCTGAAACGAGCGAGGGGCCCGGTCGTGTCTGTAGAAGTCCCACAAGCGTGACCACCGGTCTTCCGTCCAAGCGGCGCAAACGTCACACGTACTGTCCGACGAACAGCCCGAACACGGTAAGCAAGAGGCGTGAGCATCGTCCGGCCATTGGAAGTCCCCACAAAGGAGGCAAGTCTTCAACACTGAAGAAGCCATAACCGGAGGTGAAGAGTCGTCAACCGGTCACAACTCACTACCAGGCACAAAGCACGTGGGCCGGCTGAACCAAGGTTGGAGAAAGTCACAAAGTCAGCCGGAATTCGGTTGGCGCACAAGACATAAGCTGTCGAAAGCCCAAGAAGCGAGAGCAAGTAACAACCGTCCAACCAGAGTTCCTAATTCAACTTTCACTGAAGATCAGAGTCCAAAAGGAGGAGGCAAAAAACTCGACCGTCCTCGGTCGAGCTATGAGTGAAACTGATTAGGTCGCCCGGTGAACGCCGGGAGTTCGCCACACGCATGCCGGGATAGGGTAGTAAGGGGAGGCCACCCGGGGCCCTAGTACATGGATCCCCGGTGTCTCCTCCCCAGTTGTGCCTTATACACAACTTTTGCTGAAATCGATAGGCAATAGAGTGTATTCCCAGATAGTAATGCCATCGGTAATGTATTTTGAAAAAACAAATGCGCCGTTATATCTGAATCCTGCTACATCTGACCTTGCTGAAACGATGATTACCGTATACCTCAAAGCTATGTCAGACGACTACCCAATCCAAAGGACTGTCAAAAAGTGATTGACTTTCATAGAAAGGTGGTCTCCTAAAGGTAATGCTGGTAGCAGAAAGAAGATTGCAGGACCAAAATGGGTGCTCTGCACTGACAGGTGGTAGCCTTATATAGTTTTTATACAGGTGGTCACCTCAACAGTTTGATTGTATAGTTTTGCACACAGAAAAACAGCAGAATACCTGTCGATTAACCCTTTTAGCCCCAAGGTCCCATTTCTCAAATTTTGGAGGTGTTGCCTAACGACTATGTACCAGTTGCAGGAGATTGCTTGACCATGATAATTCGAGGGTAGTGGCAGATTAGCTAATCTGGCAATATCCTTGAATTATCATGGTCAAGCCATCTCCTGCTGTAGGGATCCGGGGCTAAAAGGGTTAACCTATTAGGCCCAAACACACCATAGCATTAGAAAGGTCAACCAAGTTAGTTCAAGGGTGGTGCCAGAACAGCTTGGCCCCCTCCTCCTCTACACACACAAAAGAATGTGCAAGAACACACACACACACACAAAAAAAGTATTTATGTTTACTTTTTCTTGTGTTCCCTGGGTTTATCAGCAAGCAGATCCACAGGCAAAGTGTGCAGCTTCTTGTCTTTGTCATGTTCCACAGGGGATTTGATGCGATGTTTCTTCTTATCCTTTTTCCTCCTGCAGTTAATGAAAATAAAAAGCTGATCTCAAGTCATACAAAGTGTCTTAAATCTTTGAGATCAATGAGAACTGAACGTTTTACAAATTTGAATTTGCATAACTGTCGTGATTAATCCATATCATACTGTGGCTAAAAGCTTCAAATTTGTACACTGCCATTTGCAAGGCTACATTATAGTACTTAACAGCTAAGGATACAGACCAATGGCTTTAGTTCAAGGGTGGTGCCAGAATAGCTTGGTGCCTAGAGGCACCAAGCTATTCTGGCACTACCCTTGAACTATTGTAGTCAAACTTATTTCACACGTTGGTGAATTCCAAATGATAAGGGTTAACAAAAAACTTGTTTGATTGACCTATGGAAATGGTCAAGGCCACAGAAGCTCAGAGACTCAATGTGAAATCAGTCCTTCACATGAGCCATGATGGCTTTGACAATGCCATTCGTCATTTGGTAGATCCTTCCTTTTTTGCATTACCATCATTTGTTTGCTCAATTATTAACACTTAATAACAGTAAGAACATTCTGTCATTACTCCTGTTACCCTGTTAATGTTTCCTGCAAAAATCCCTAAAACCAAAAGAAGACATCATCAATCGTACACACCCTTCTTCTTCACAGCCGCCAGTACCGTTTACAGTACTGGTGGCTGCGTGCACAAGGGGATTAATATTTGGTTCTAAAAATGTATTACCCAGGGAGTGAAGGAGATCGTCTCTCGTGAGGTGATGGTCTTCGTACAGTTGCAGATCGCACAAGGTCAGGGCTACTATCTGATCCAGAGAGAGCCAGTGCTGCCTGCAAAACCCAGTGGAGAATAATGCGATGAGTAGTGAAGTAAGTAGAGCCACCTTCTTTGCAAGAAAAAAAGTGGTCTTGAAAAACAGACGCTTTCTAAACAGAAGTCCTAAATTAACTTAACCCCCTGCATGTCAGTAGCGGTTTTTGTCATGATGATTCATATAGGAATCATCACGACAAAAATCGCTACCTACATGCAAAGGGTTAAACTAAGTTAAAGAGCAAAATGCATCACCTGTCATTAAAAGACCACCACTTAACCCATTACATCCTGAGACTGATTTTTTAAAAAATTTGCTTATTGCCTTATGAAGGTTACATTACAGATTGGGAGACAGACCCACCATTTTAGTTCAAGGGTGGTACCAGAATAGCTCGGCGCCCTATTTAGTGATGCATGTTAAGTAACAGCGACCTGACATGCATGAAAGACTTTTTTTCCCAAGTTTATGGTCATCTGTCCGTGTCACTATTTTTGTCACCAGGCATTATGATACATGTGACACAGTGTCGTCAAATCCATAAAACAGTAGTCCATCCAATGGCAAATCAGCACATATATATACTTTTATGGGCATATCTGTTGTTTTACAGTGCACACCCATTTTCAACAGAAATTTTGCAGTTAGGGCTGAAGGGTATATAGACTTCTTATTTACTCAGGGCTGAAAGGGTTAAGATGCAAGAACTTGGTGATGTCCACTTCGCGAAGTGAACTTCAGCTATGTGAACGTCAGAAACTTTGCGATATTAGTATGCCTCCAAGTTAACCCTTTTAGCCCCAGGACCCGGCAGCAGGAGATGGATTGATCATGATAATTCAAGGGTAGTGCTAGATGAGCTTGGTGCCTGAAAGTGCCAAGCTCATCTGGCACTACCCTTGAATTATCATGATCACTCAATCTCCTGCAACTGGTACACATTCGATAGACAATGCCTCCACCAGCCCAGAATACTTGTCCTCTTTGCTGCATGTGTATACACCTCTCGTTTGCTCCGCTCCTCTTCTGATAAACGGAAGTTGTGTGTACCTTCTGTCCAACCTAAAACATTTGGTCAGCGCACTTTTGTTTATCAAGCCCCAGTGTTATGGAATACACTTCCTCTTGAGGTCAGAAACAGTGAGTCTGTCTCCGACTTCAAGAGGTTGTTGAAAACTCACTTCTTCAAGCTTTACTTTGAATAACTGCCAGTGTTTGATGCCTTAGTTGTAGTTCTGCAATCCTCCTTGTTTAGACTGTATGTTAATTAGAATATAAATTATTATGTATGTATTGTTGTTTAGTTTATTGTAAAAGTGGTGTGTTCGGGCATTGTGTTTTGTTTGTTATGTGCATATGTCATTGTATTTTTAGTTTTGTGTACAGATTGTATAGTGCATAGAGCTTTTGAGCAAGATTAAGCGCTATATAAATAATCATTATTATTATTATTATTCAGTTGCCTTCAGGCGCCAAGCTCATCTGGCAGTACCCTTGAATTATCATGATCAATCCACCTCCGACAACTGGTACATCGTTGTTAGACTAAACCTCCAAAAGTTTGAAAATGCGGCTGTGGGGTTAATAGGGTTCACTCTTTCCCATCAAAACGGTTCCGGTTTAGTGTTAGCCCAAACAAACACTTACGTTATAGCGTTGTGCTCGTTGCCGTCTATAGACGAGTGTTGCTAGTATTCTAGGGTTGGGTTTGTACAAAAATCGCATGAAGCACAGCTATCGGTCTAAGGGAAGCAACCACTATGTTTCACCAACCATTTCTAAAATAATTATCTGAAAGTGAATGACCTTGTCGGATGGTGTCGGAACAAGGCCAAAGTAGCCAACAATGTGCCTTGGCTCGTCTCCGACGATGAGCTTGTTCGATCCTCATGAGCGCGGTTTTAACGCTGATTCTTTGCTCGTAAAATTGCGATTCAAGAAGGGACAGATCTCTTGTGTGATTTCTTTGCTTGTGGAATACAATTTTCTGCCAGGTTGGTGAGTAAATCTGGGTTTTTCGTTGCATGTGCTTACACTGTTGCTACCAAAACCACGTTTCTCATTTTTTGCTCCGCCATGTTTCTTCTGTTGCATAATAATCAAATTGGTTCGACTTCCCACTAAACTGATACACAAACATGCGCAGTTTTGGAAACTACTTTTAATGCTCTTTCCAATGATGCCCAATTTATCTATAGGAGCTTGGGAGGCTGTGAAAATTAATTCAATCTACCCCAAAAATGTACGTCACCAGGGAAAACACGTCCTTTATTTCATCAAAAACATTACCGATGACATGACAAATGGGAGTGTCTACTACGTGCTCAAATTCTAGCCTACGAACCCGTTGTGTGCACACACAACCCGGGAGGCACTCGGGGAACCCTCCAGAGGGGCCAAGAGTTGTCTCCCGGACCTGCCTATCCGGTTCCGAGTCACCTGACTCGCCAGTCAGCTACGTAGGCTCACGACCTTCGGACGTGTTCTAGCCTCGCGCTCCCTTCGACCGGTCGGTCTTGGTGCTCGAGTTCACCGTGACTTTGGCTTCGCCTGTTGCTTCGCTTCTGCTTCGCTTCTTGCTTCGCTGCAGCTTCGCTTGCGCTTCTTCGCTTGGCGTCCTCCTTGGTTGGCTTCGCTTGGCGGACCTGCTGCTTCCCGCCATTTCGCCGGTGGCGACATGGACGTCTCTTCTCCCGCTACCGCTTCGGCAGAGAGGTAGGATAGTTAGTTGGGCCCGGAGCCGGTCCCCGGGCGGGGTACCGGCCTGTGCCTTTGGACTCTACCTTGTTCGGGTTGTGTGGGTTTTGTTGAGCGGGGACTCTTAGCTCGGCGGGGCCCTGGTGCCCTCGCCTTTCCCCTTTGGGGTGAAATTACTGGCTTCCCCTGGTAGCCTTCGGGGAGCATTGTTTAAACCAGCTGCGGCGCGTGGCTCATGTTGCATCTCCGGCCTGGCTGGGGTATGCTTGTTTCGAGAGCGCACTCTTAGCTTAGAGCGCTACAGCATTATTGCCGGGGGACACGGCCTTTCGTCCCTATTGTCGTTTGGCCCGCCGTGTGATGGCCTTAGTCCCCTGCGCGACGTTGAACCCAAATAACTAAACTAAACTAAACCTATTGTCGTTTGGCGCACATTCCTCTCCAGCCTGGCTGGGGTAGGCTTTGTTCTAAAGACGCAAGCTTAGCTTCGGGCGCTATAGCAGTATAGCCTGGGGGCACAGCCCGTTTGTCCATATCGTTCGATACGGTTCCCCTTGGTAGGACGAGCCCTGTTGGTCTCGACCACGTACCGGCACGTTGTTTGTTTGGTGTGTTGCAGTGCCCTCCTGATGACCTGCACGCAGTGTGGAGGTTTCCAGTGGCCCTCGGATACGCACAAGGTCTGCCTGCCGTGTGTCGGCTGTACATCTGAGCGTTCTTGTGACGTTTGCGCCGTCTGGCCGGAGCTCCGCTGGGTCCAACTTTGGAGCTTCTACCGACGTGAACGCCCGACACCTGTGCCTGTTGCAAGACCTGCGGAAGTGCCGGCTGTCATCTCAGACACACCGACCGCTCTTGCCCCCGATGGCCCCAGTCTGGAAAGATCTCCACAGCGGACACAGCAAGGTAGTGTGCGGAGTCGGGAGTTCGAGGCGCGGGTTCCCAGGAGGGATCGCGCTTGGACCAAGCCTTACGACAGGCAGAGAACCCATCTCGACACAGAGGTCAGTTCGGAGAGACGTGCCTCGCGCCGTCCATGGTCAACCGGTCCCCACTCGTCTCCTAGGAAGGCCTTGGATCCCCCTCGGCCGCTGCGAGCCCGCCTCGCCACAGAGTCCAGCTCGCGGAGACATTCGCGCACACTCACCACACCTCTACCTGTGTCCAGTTCCTCCTTGCGATCAAAGTCTGACCACCACTCTCGCGCTCCTTCGTGTGAGCGTCGTAAAGTTCGGGATTCTTCTCGTCATCTGGACCATGGACCTTCGCGCTCTACCTCTTCGCGGCGTTCGTCCCACGTTCCCCGCCGTCTGCCTCGTCCCGCCCGTTCCCCTTCCCCTCGCCCATGAGCTTCGGGATGTGTTCTCGGCCCACCTGTTGTCTGACTCAAGGGACAGTAATTTCTTCTCGGACCACAGATGGCCTCCGGACCTCGATATGTACTTCCGCCAGCAGTGGTACGCCGGCCATTCCCAGGCCTTCCTCTGCCCTCTCCCTCCGGTGGATCCAGCCGCCGTGGTTCAGGCGGGTGGGGCCTCTGCACTCAGACGCGCGCTACCCGCGGGTTTGGACAAGACGGCTTCGCTTGTCAGGAATTCCTTGGCCTGCGCCGGCTTCATGGAGCTCCTTACGCAAGCCTTCCTCCGGCGCGTGGAAGACTCGTGGCACCCGTCCCTGACCCCCCTTCTTGGCGACCTCCTCGTCCTCGCTGAAGCGGCCAGCCGCGCCGCGTATCACTCTTCGGTCAACGCTATGGCTGCAGCCGCCAATTGTGATTTACTCCGCCGCGACGCTGTCCTGCAGGCCTGCCGGGGAATGCCTGCCGACCTGAAGACCCAGCTGCGTCGGGCCCCCCTCGGGGGACCCCTTCTCTTTGGTGACACCTGGCAAGCCGTCAAGGATTCCAATGCGGACAGGTGGCCTCCCAAGTCTGTTCCTCGGCGCTTTCAGTCAGCCCGCAAGGCCGTGGGTCGCCCCCTGCGGATCTCCAGACCCTTCGGCCTCAACCTCAGCCCCTGGGTTTTCACCCGCTTGATGGATGCAGTTATGGCCAAGGCACGGCAGTCGTCTCTCAGCCCTATGTCCAACTACCTCGACGATCTCTTCCTGAGAAACCACGTCGAGTCCGTCTTGGAAGAGGACAGGGATACTCTGATGCGTCTGCTGTCGCGACTGGGGTTCCTCCTCAACGTCGGGAAGTCAGATCTCACGCCCTCGCGCCGCTTCATTCATCTCGGAATGGATTTTGCCACCGATCTCAACGTTGTTCGCCTCCCGGATCCCCGGATTCGGAAGTTGGCCACCTTCGCCAACCAGCTAGCTCAGCAGGAAGCAGCTCCCGCCCGAGTTTGGCTTCAACTCCTCGGACTGATCAACGCAGCGGCGGACCTTCTCCCCCTGGGTCGCCTCTACGCCCGCCCCCTTCAGCTGCACCTCCTGCTTCTCTGGAGACCCTCTTCTGGCGACCTTGCCCACCTGGTCCCGGTTTCCCCCCTGGTTCGCCCTCACCTTCTACGCTGGACCGACACGGCTTGGTTGGCTTCGGGAGTCCCTTTGTCCTCCCCTCCCCCGCACCTCTCCCTGTGTGTCGACGCGAGCCTCTCGGGGTGGGGAGCCCACCTGCTTCCTCAATTCTCCTCGGCTTCCGGCCTCTGGCCCCCGGAGTTTGCGGACAAGCACAGCAATTGGTTAGAGCTGCAGGCAGTCTGGCAAGCCCTCTTCGTTTGGGAGAACCAGCTCAGGAACCAACGGCTTCTCGTCCTCTCCGACAACTCGACGGTGGTGGCCTACATCCAGAGACAGGGGGGCACCCGATCTCCCGACCTCTGTATGCTCCTCTTCCGTTTGATGCGCTGGGCCGAGGAACGCGACATTACACTCCTCGCACGACACATTCCGGGCCACTTGAATGTGTTGGCGGACTCGCTCTCTCGCCGCGGCCAGTTGCTCCACACAGAATGGACGTTGCGCCCGGACATCTTCCAGATGATCTGCGCCCGTTGGGAGACTCCCTTAATCGACCTCTTTGCTACGAGGTGGAATCGCCAGCTTCCCCTCTTCGTCTCCCCGATTCCAGACCCGCTGGCCTGGGCAGTCGATGCCCTCTCGATTCCTTGGGACGGCCTCATCGCTTACGCGTACCCCCCAACAGTCCTCATTCCCAAGGTCCTCCACAAACTTCGAGGGAGCAACGCAGTCCTGCTTCTGGTCGCCCCGCTGGCTTGGACCCGGTCCTGGACCACCGACTTACTCAACCTCGCCACCTCTCCTCCCCTGCGCCTTCCCACGCCCCGTTCCATGCTCAAGCAGCCCAGGCAGGCTCTCTTCCACCCTTGTCCCGAACGCCTGTCTCTTCACGCCTGGAGGTTGTGCAGCGCGCCCTCACCGCTCGAGGCTTCTCTGGTGCAGCAGTGGAGGCAATCGCTGCAGCCCGCAAGCCTTCCACCCGGCGTGTTTACGAAGGGAAGTGGCGCGTCTTGTGTGCCTGGTGCGACGCCCGTCGCCTCCTACCCACCGGCCTGACTAACCCACAGCTAGCGGACTTTCTCCTATGGCTCTTCGAGGTCCAAGGTTTGGCGCCCATCACCATCAGGGGATACTTATCCATGGTCGCCGACACGTACCGTCATCTCGGCCTTCCAGACCCCGGCGCCTGTAAGGACCTTTCCGACCTCATGTCCAGCTTCAGCCTCCAACGTCCGACTCAGCGTTCTCTCATTCCTCGCTGGGACCTACCTTGGGTCCTGACGTGGCTGAATTCTTCCCAGTTCGAGCCACTCGCTCTAGCCCCTCTGGCAAATGTGACACGCAAGACCTGCTTCCTTCTAGCCTTGGCCACCGCGTCCAGAGTTAGTGAGCTACACGCTCTTTCTACCCGCCCAGACTGCCTCCAGTTCAGGGCAGATCGCTCCGTGCAGCTCTTAACGGACCCCAGCTTTATTGCCAAAACAAGGTCGCCCCTAACTGCTCCACAGATCATCACCTTGCGGCCCCTGGGAGGGCCTGCCTGCTCTCCGGAGACTCGGCGACAGGATCCCGTGCGTGCCCTACGCATCTACCTGCGCCGTACCAAAGTTACCCGTAGAGGGCGCTCCCGCCTCTTCCTGCCCATACGCCAGGGCAAGACTGATATCACAGCCCAGACGATCTCCTCCTGGCTGCGCTGGGTAATACGATCGGCATACATGGATCTCTCCCCACGCGTAGCGCAGAGACTGAAGATCCGCGCACACGAAGTACGCGCCATGGCCACGAGCGTCGCATTCGATCGGAACTGCGCTGTCAAGGACATCGTGGCCGCGGTGGGCTGGCGAGCAGAATCTACCTTCGCTCGTTTCTACCTTCGGGATCTGGCGGGACAGCGAGACAACCTCGCCTTGTTGGGGGACCTCACGGTGGCACAGCACTCCCTCCCGGCGCAGCAGGCGCCGTAGGTACGCACCTAGCTCGTTACCTGGGAATTAGCAATGGGAGGACGGTCTTGGTCTCCGGTAGTACCGGGGCGGCACCCTCCTCCTATTCGTGATTCTCCCATTTGTCATGTCATCGGTAATGTTTTTGATGAAATAAATGCATTTTTCTTTAAAAGGTATTTTTTCGAAAAATACTTACCGATGACATGACACGGAGGACCCTCCCACCTGCCCCGCTTGCCGCTGGTGAGCCTAGTATCTGACTGGCGAGTCAGGTGACTCGGAACCGGATAGGCAGGTCCGGGAGACAACTCTTGGCCCCTCTGGAGGGTTCCCCGAGTGCCTCCCGGGTTGTGTGTGCACACAACGGGTTCGTAGGCTAGAATTTGAGCACGTAGTAGACACTCCCATTTGTCATGTCATCGGTAAGTATTTTTCGAAAAAATACCTTTTAAAGAAAAATGCATTTTTCCTGCTACGTCTGCAAGGATCTGACTTGCTGAAAATTTTACGATGGAAAAGAGTTAAACCCTGAAGGTTAAAACACTGGAACTGTCACCTTCTTCTGTACAGCAACGTTGTCTCCTCCCTCTTCCTCCTGACTGAGCTGACTGAGTTCCCTCTGCAGCTGCTGTAACTTCTGCTCCAGCTCCGGCTCTTTCTTGTGCTCCAGGCCTGCATCAGAACAAGCAACTACAACAATGCATGTTAACTTTTCTTAAGCCGCTCACAGGCGGTTCAAGTTTTGGGCTTGAAATGCTTTAAACAGCGCTTAGCAGGGATTGAAATGAAGTTGAACGCCCCTCCGAGAGTTGAATTCAACTCCATATTCACTTTCAACCCAAATAGAACTGGTCCTATTTTCTTTCAAGGCTCTTTCAAGTTGAAACACACTAGCCAATTTGCCTGCAGCGTTAGGGCTCATGAGGTGTGGCTATGCAAACAATGCTACTAGCGAAGCCGATTATGGACTGGACGAGTGTGCGAGGCGCGCGTTGAAGTTGATCGGACTGAAGGCAAATTAACTGTTGAACGTGCTCGAGACATTGAAGCGTCTGCTATCACCTTTACTAAATCCTGGCATACTTAACTCATTCTACCCCATCACCGAAATCCCCAAATTTTGCTGTTCTCCTCTGAAGACTGCATTAGCAGTGCAGGACACAGTCGATCGACCATGATAGTTCAAGGGTGATGCCAGAATAGCTTGGCGCCCATAGGCGCCAAGCTATTCTGGCATCACCCTTGGACTATCATGGTCGATCCTTATCTTGCTGTGGTGTGTCTGGGGTAGAATGAGTTAAGTCAACCCTTTGCGGTTTGGTAGCAGTTTTTGTCGCAATGATTCCTGTAGGAATCATTGCGACAAAGACCACTTCCAAACCGCAAAGGGTTAATCATCACAACTAAAAAGCTACCCAAGAAGCACCAGGTTAATTCAAGGTTTACTTCATCTTGGCATACCAAAGTTAAAGGCACAACATCTGACATGGTTGCAACTTGATGCTTACACACTTACAGCCAGGCACCAAATATGCAGCTCTTGGCTTACAAATGCTTTACATAGTTGCAGGTTTAACTCTTTCCAATCGTAGCGCTTCGGGTTTAGCGTTTGCCCAAACAAACCCTTAGCCATCGAAACGCTTACGTTACAGTGTTATGCTCGTGCCGTCTATAGACAAGTCGCTAGTATTCTAGGGTTGCATTTTCTTAAAAAAAGTTGAATGAAGCAGAGCTATCGATCTAAGGGAAGCAACCACTATACTATATTTCAATAACCATTTCTAAAATATCTGAAAGTGAATGACCTTGTTGGATGGTGTCGGAACAAGGCCAAAGTAGCCGACAACGTGCCTTGGATCGTCTCAGACGATGAGCTTGTTCGATCCTCATTAGCGCGGTTTCAACAGTGATTTTTAGCTTGTAAAATTGTGATTCAAGAAGGGACAGATCTCTTGTGTGATTTCTTTGCTTGTGGAATACAATTTTCTGCCATGTTGGTGAGTAAATCTGTGTTTTTCGTTGCATGTGCTTACACTGTTGCTACCAAAACCATGTTTCTCATCTTTTGCTCCGTCATGTTTGTTCTGTTGCATAATAATCAAATTGGTTTGACTTCCCACTAAACTGATGCACGAACACGTGTAGTTTTGAAAGGTACTTTTAATGCTCTTTCCAACGATACAAAATTTATCAATGGTTGTTAGCTTGGGAGGCTGTGAAAATTAATTCAATCTATCCCAAAAATGTACGTCACCAGGGAACAGACGTCCTTTTCCTGCTACATCTGCAGGGAACTGACTGGCTGAGAATGTTACGATGGGAAAGAGTTAATCCTCTCGTGCCTGCAGCCACCAATACTGTTTACGATACTGGTCTCTGCATGCACAAGGAAGTTGATGAAAGGATCAAAATAACCTGGTGCAGAGTATGTTTCTGCCTTTCAGTTATTGGTGCCGTAACACACAGGTTGTCTCCCTTGATTCACCACTGCTGCAGAGGTAGTGAATCAGATGAGACCAGTGTGAGTACATAAGTTTACACATGAATTTTCCCTCTAAAACACAAATTCAAGAGCACCTGAGTGCAAGCAAAGAACCTCTTGTACTTGTAGTTGCACATGCGTACTTACTCATTTTCATTCTGATGGGCACAACTGCTTGAAATTAATTTGACTGTGATAGTTTAAGGGTGGTGCCAGAATAGCTTGGCACCTGAGGCGCCAAGCTATTCTGGCAGCACCTTGAACTAAAATGGTTGATCTCTCTCCTAATCTGTAATGTAGCCTGCACAGCACAATAAGCAAATCCCCCCCCCCCCCCCCCCCCAATCAGCCTCAGTGCACAAGGGGGTAAAGCATAGCGCAGAGAGACTGACAGTTATCCACCAGGGAGAACCAAATCTGCTTGCCTGTTATTAAATGCCAATAGATTTCTTGTCGGGCAAGGAAATGTCATGTTTCTGGGAGCCCAAATTCCTAATGTAAATTTCACAATGTGTACATACACAAAAGTGTTTCAGCCCACCGGAAACAATTTGGGCTCCCACATTTAACGTGGATGGTAGTCCAAATGGCCAATACGGCACTAGAACATTGGGTCCTCCCTGGTCATCCACCAAGTCACATCACTTGTCACTCACTTTCAAACCAGCTTTCCTCATTGGAAGCATCACTATCATCGCTGCCAGCATTCCCTGACTTCTTCACAACCACCTGTGACCTGATCTTCATGTCTTTATCCCGACGCGACCTATCGTGTGACTTGTCGCGACCCTCTGCATCTTTGTCCCGCCTGGAGCGACCTGCAGATTTGTCAGCTGTTTCTAAGTCACTGTCTCGGGACTGTTTCTCTGCAGGACGATCTGGTTGTTGACCTTTCAGTTTTAGACGCAGATTTTCTGGGCTGCCTTCACGGTCACCATCCCTGGAAAAGAACTTATATTAAATTATGTGCTTTTACTCATCAAATCAGCATACAGGACATGTGCTTTTTCACTTCAAAATTATCCAGATTTTTTTTTTTTTTGAAATATAAAAATAACATGTGCACTAGGGGTGGGGTGTGGAGAAGGAAAAGAGGAATTTACCATTATCATCCCTCATTCCCCCCTTTTTTTTTTTGGGGGGGGGGGGTCTTCCCCCATTTTTTGGGCCCCCCCCCCCCCCTACATCCGCGGATCCTTTCTGCGTTTAAAGTGGTTGTTAATGTTATTGAGATTGTAGGCAAAATACTGAATTACCCCATTATGTCCCGGGTATGAAGTCCACATATTTTGGAGTTGTCCTCTGAGGACTGCATTACAATTCAGGAGACAGAGCGACCATGATAGTTCTGGTCAACCCACATCTTGCTGTGGTGTGTCGGGAATGAATGAGTTAATCATAATGAATTTTCTCACATACCTGGATTTACTTTTTCTGGACAGCTGCACATGCCTGTACTTGCAGGTTGCTCCAAATGGGCACTCCCCCGTCAAAAGAAATGGTCGGCATTTTTTCTCACGTTCACGCTGAAATAAAAACCACTTTAAACCAAATCATAATATGGTTCCTATATATAATAATCACGATGGTGCAATAAAATGCAGACTGTTCAGTTTGGTATGGTGGCAATGGTCGCGGGCCGTGGCACCCTATACTATGCAATCACGACACTACATACTCTCGGTACGCTTTGCTCTCAACTCCAACAATGTAACACAATTATATTTTGCAAACCCTGAAACAAACAAGAAATACGTACATCGCCGGACGATCCAGTTTCGTACTCCGAGTACTTGCGCTGTCCTCCTCCAGGACCGAGCCTCTCAAAAACACTAGGTTTTCTCTTCTCTGGATCTTCCGGCATTGCATTCCCTGTGTCAACAGTCACCCGCCTTTTGGACTTGCTGCTCATTTGGATAAAATCGTCGGAGAACCATGCACAGATTAAGTAAACGTATATTTGGGGATGTCAATTTGGCGTTGATGTTAGGCGGCCATATTGAAATAATAAAAGGAAGTTAAATATGGCATTACAGTTACTTCCCCTGTACGTTAGGAAGTGTCATCTCTTTAACTGTAATTTTAACAACTACGGCGGAGATACATTAGGTATAAAGGGAAGTTACTCAGATAAAGTTATAGATTTTCGAGAGGTCCGTCGGGCGGCTCGCGTTTTCTTTTGCTCCCGTCATTTGTCCTCGACTTTCCTATACGAGCCATAAGATCATCCGGTACCTCTGCCGCGGTACCGGACCTCTAACTCCTTCACTGTTCTATCCTCACCATCTAGGTAGAACTACCGGCCGGCCAGCTTTCTCTTGCTCGCCACCCGAACCTCATGCTCTACCCCCCCCCCCCTCCCCTCATTATCCCATCCCAAAATTGGACTGATCGCGGGCGGGCTCACCTGCTAAATCTGCAGTTACCGCGTGGTCGAGACGTCCGGCGCGCTGCCCGGACCCTCGACCGGCGGTATAGTCTTGTCCATAAAATTTAATAGACACCCCTGACAGCAACAAACTACAATAGAGCGCCCGGCTGAAGGAACGTTCAGTTTGATCGGTCCAGCCGCGCGCTTCTATATCCTTTAACTCACCCTTGAATTAGACTATACTAAAACTAAAAATCATGAACTATAACATTATTAAATGAACTTACCTAGCCTGGGCACCCACCGTATCATTATTCATGGTAACAATTGGGGGCACCCACTACTGACCTACTAGTCTGTCCGCTTTGTTCTATTTGGTAGGCGACTAATGCACGCGTACTTGTTCTTCGCTCTCAACCAATCATTAATCGACAGTCACGGCGTGGCAGCCACAAACTGTATGGCGACTGCTCGCTCTGACTGCCGTATCCATATTATAGATTACGCCAATCCTGGCGCGCTTCTCGGCTGCGCCTTATACCATAGGCGTCGGGCTAGCGCTGGCTGGCACAACTAAACTTTTAACGTGACAAGACTTATGTACAGGAATAGACTTCATTATTTTTCTTAAACATATCTTAACCCTAGCTTATAACCTAGATGTAAATACATTAATGTTAGCGGTAGCAAATCAAATTCTTAACCTGTAAATAAGGTCTTTTTAACATACGTTATAATGGTATTTAAATAAAGATATATACATTTTAAAATCCAAAAGGACCCTTGTTTTTTGGAAGGATAAAGGAGTGGCCTTGACCCCCAATATCGAAGTAAGAGACCAAACACCATTTATTGGCCGTATGGCTTTGTCCATCGGCCCTCTTAACCAAATTTTATTCTGGCCTATTTCCCCCGCCTATCCCCCCAAGTAAAGTCAAACCAGCTAGTCCTTTATGCTAGTCTAGTAAATAGGGACGATAAGCCAAATTCATTCAAAGTTATAGAAGAGCAAGAGGCATTCTCAATAGACCTACTTCGGAATTCCGCGCCTACTCTCTAACCACATGATTTAAAGAGTTAACTCCCATGTTACTGGGATCAAAATGGTGGAGAAGAAAGCATGGCGATTGAGCGAGCTACAAAGGTTTTTGCAAGAAAGAGGAGTTTGTGTTGGCCAAAGCAGAAAAGCAGAGCTTTTTGATCTCGTACAAAAGGCTCTTGACATTGGACTACCCGTTGATCCCGAGTGCTGTGCTGAAGATCGGGTAGAAGTGATCGGAGCAAAGCTCAAAGATGGGAACATCGAACTGTCGAACCCTGCTTTGTTATCTGGGACTACAGACCTGAATATTTTGCCAGAGTTCTCTATATTCGACATCTGTACATATTTACTAAATCAGAACATGAACTTATCAGCCATAAGGGACTACAGACGATCAGAAGCCTATAGCCTGATGCAAGATGGTTATGTGAACAGCTTGGAAACAATCCAAATGACTGATGGCTATTTCGCAGTGAAGGCCTCAGTCAAACCAAGGACAAGAGACAGGGATCCTGTTACCAAAGCCCCATTTTATTTTACATGGTCTATCCTGACAAAAGTGGATGTTGACACGAGAAGCTGCATTTTATCTGCATTTTGCACCTGCAAGGGGGGGGGGGGGGGGTGAGTCAATTATTTTTTAAAATAATTTATGTAGTGTATTTTTACGGATACTAGTCTATGCAAGCAACCGGTCCGTTACTTTTACATTTTTTTGTTTCACTTGTTCGTTTGTGTTAAATCGGATCGTGGCAGAAAATAACCAAAAATGATGGGTCTTGCTATTCTACACTAGAGGTAGAACCTCAGTAGTAGTATGTTGTGTAGATTCAAGATGGTATTGATCGTGCTGGTAAAATCTATACATGTATCACAGTATTGTATGGTATTTATTTTTAAAACCTTTTACCCTCATGTTAAATCTTAATGAGGGTCACCGGACCCATGGCAACGGTTTCCGTGCCTACCAATTCTGAGTACTTTTTGTGCTCTTAGTAAGTACTGTGTGTTTTGTTGCGCAATTTAAATAAGTACATGCACGTGTTCATGTGATATATGGAATTTTACTCCAATGCAGCGTTCAGGATATCTGCTGTCTGTTTTGCATTCTCCCCAAGCGCAACGTTTGACTGAAGGCATTTTGTTAAAAATGGCATTGTGTGTTCCCTGTAACAGGGGAGTTAACTCTCGAAATCATGGGGTTAGAGAGTAGCATCGGAATTCCGGATAATGTCCATTGAGGCCACACAGGGCAATTAGGTTACGCCCCCTTTTCACACACTGTTATCTGTTAGCCTCTTGCAGCATAAAACTATGAACGAAGAACTTTTCTGCCAAAACAAAAAATCCACGCGGAGCACGTCACGGAGAAACATTTTCAGCAATTCTTAAAAAAAAAGAGTTAGCGTTTTTCACAACATTCAAATGTACTAAGTACCCCATGACAAAACTGTCGTCTGCAAGCCTGCATACAACCGTGCACATGCCCCAATTAGGCTCCCATGAACACACTAGGTCGACTAAAATTACCCAGATTTTGCTCTTTTTCACACCACCTGTCATGCCTTTTGTTGCTCAAAACGCCAAAAAAGGCACACAATTGAAGTTTTACACCCTAAAACAATTCGGCAAAAAGCGAGGAAATTTTTTAAAAGTTACTACATGCACCGGAAGCAATTGCCCTGTGTGGCCTGAAACCAAAACCAAGCAGGGTTGGTTTGTAATGTATGTAATCGTTTCGCGCACTTGATATGAGGATATGAGCTGTAGAACAAGCGCATCGCATGGAGTCCTTACCAAGGGCGGATCTGGAGGGGGAGAGGGGTTCCGCAAAAATTGTTTAAAAAGATCCCCTTGCTCCCCCCTTAACTACCATACCCCCTCCCCCCCCCCCCCTTTTTTTTTTTTTTTTTTTTTTTACACACACAAACACTCACGCTCCTCAGTTTGATGTTTCTGTGAGTGGTGCGAGAGTCCTGATGCCCCCCCCCCCCCCCCCCCCCCCCCCCCCGCCCCAAACCGAGGTAACATCCGCTTCTGCCTAAAAAACGCGTAGGGGTTGTGCCATGTACCTTCCTGCCCACCGCTCCCCTCCCCCTAACACACACAAACACGCACACTCTTCTGTTTGATCCCCCTCCCTCCCCCCCCCCCCCCACAACCGAGGTAACTGATCCGCTTCTGCCTACCATGTTAACAACGTGTAAGGGTTGTGACATGGCACTAGATGAGAAAAATAACAAAATAATCATGGGAAGAACCCAGAGGAGAAAGAAACATGCTTATAACGACAGTTACAATACAATTTATTAATATTTCAAAATAGACAAACAAATATACACAATTCAGTTGCTACTTGTCTTGTCAGGGTGAAGAACCAAAGTGGCACCTGGAGGATGTGACACAGTACATGAATGAAACAAAAGATGAAGAAAAATAGTGTGTAATAAAAGAAGTAATAACTAACATTAAAGTGCAAGGTCATTGTGACAAAAACTGCTACCGACAACCAAAAAAGCTATTATTATTTTTTTTTTTTTAAAATTAAACCCCTTGTGCATGCAGACGTTGCTACTGTAAATTTGAGTGTAAACAGCACCAACACCTGCATGCACAATAATAACCCTTTTTGTCCTGATACACTAGTGACTAAATTTGACTTTGATAGTTTAAGGCAACATTACAGATTAGGAGATCGATAAAAAATATTACTTTTTAGTTAAAGGGTTGTGCCAGAATAGCTTTTTAAAAAAAAGTATTAGCTTGGTGCCTCTGGGTGCCAAGCTATTTTGGCACCACCCTTGAGCCAAACTTGTTGATCTATCTCCTAGCTGTAATGTAATCTCCCTATAACAATACGCAAATTTGAGAAAAAATTAGCATCAGGAAGTAATTGGTTAAGAGCAGCTATTAATCCTTTCCATAGTTATACACCTTTGCATACAATAAATTTGAATTTGATAGTTCAAGGGTAGTGCCAGAATAGCTTAGCACCCAGAGGCACCAAGCTAATAGTTTTTTTTAAAAGCTATTCTGGCACAACCCTTTAACTAAAAAGTAATATTTTTTATCGATCTCCTAATCTGTAATGTTGCCTTCATAGGGCAATACACAAATTTGAACAATTTCAGCATCAGGACTTAATGACTGAAACAAAATCTTTATTTTTATTGTATGTATTTCTTTTGTCTTAACCCATATCATACCGAGGCTAAAAGCTTGAAATTTGTACACAGCAATATGCAAGCTACATTATAGTACTTACAGATAGGGATATAGACCAATGGCTTTAGTTCAAGAGTGGTGCCATAATAGCTTGGCGCCTAGAGGCGCCATCTATTCTGGCACTATCCTTGAACTATTTTACACAGCACTGCTTGCTCCATACGGACAGGGGCCCAGAAAAGGTGGCCTAACCAAAGCCGCTCATCCCCTCGTAACCCAAGTTGGCTAGCCGCGATCAACGGGCATCTTCTCCTGCGGTCAGAAAACAAGAAAGAACAACGGATCCACTCTCATGACGACCACGACCTTACTCAGCGTAGCATGCTGGAACATCCGAACCATGCTCGACACAGCAGACAGCGGACGCCTTGAACGTCGCTCCGCCCGATTTGCCCATGAATTGCGGAGGTTAAACATCGACATCGCCGCGCTCAGCTAAGTACGCCTCCCGGAGGAAGGCAGCCTCCAAGAACTTGGCGCTGGCTACACCCTCTATTGGTCAGGCAGGCCTGCATCAGACAGACGGCTCTCAGGCGTGGGCTTCCTGGTCAAGACCCCCATTGCGACTAAGCTGGAAAACCTACCAACGGGTCACTCCGACCGCATCATGTCCATGCGCCTCCCACTGAGACACAAGCAATACGTCACCCTTCTCAGTGTGTACTCACCAACCCTCCTGGCAGAGCCTGCAGAAAAAGACAAGTTCTACTCTGACCTGCGCAGCCTCCTACAGAGCACCCCTGCAGACGACAAAGTCATCATCCTTGGCGACTTTAACGCCAGAGTGGGCCAAGACTCTGAAGCCTGGAAAGGAGTCCTCGGCAAGCATGGCGTTGTGAACTGCAAAGACAATGGCCGCCTACTGTTGGAGTTCTGTGCAGAGCAGCAACTTGTCATCACCAACACTACGTTCCAGCAAAATGACAGTCGAAAGACCACCTGGATGCATCCTCGCTCCAAGCACTGGCACCTTATCGACTATGTCCTAGTGCGTCAGAGGGACCTCAGTGACATCCTCCTCACCAGAGTGATGCCCAGCGCAGAGTGCCACACTGATCACGCCTTGTCCGCTGCAAACTCAAGCTCCGCCTCAAGCTGAAACCCAAGAAAGCCCCCCCCCCCCCCCCCCCCCCCCCCAAGAAAAAGCTTGATGTTTCCAGCCTTCAGCGTGAAGACAAGAAAGCTGCCCTTCAGACAGATTTACAGCGCATGCTCAAAGACACAGTTGATCCAGCAGACTCCTCCCGTAAAACACTCTGGGAACAATAATAATAAATAATAATAATACCGTTATGAAAACTGAAAACTGCTATTGTAAAATCTTCTGTGGAAGTCTTGTGCTATGTTAGAAAGAGGAACAAAGACTGGTTTGACGAAAATGACGTAGAGATCCAGGAACTTCTAGCAAAAAAAAAAAAAAAAAAAAAAAGAGCCGCCCACCAGGCCCACCTAGCCCAGCCTTCCTGCCCTGTGAAGAAGTCTGCCTTCCGCCTCATCTGCAGCAGTCTCCAGCGCAAGCTTAGAGAGCTCCAGAACGAGTGGTGGTCCAGACTCGCACAGAGGACCCAGCTTTGCGCTGACAACGGTGACTACAGGGGCATTGAAGGCAGTGTATGGCCCCAGGCACCTGGTACAAAGTCCCCTGCGATGCGCTGATGGACAGGCACTCCTCACAGATAATACCTCCATCTTGAACCGTTGGTCGGAATACTTTCAGGAACTCTTCAGCGCTGAGCAGACTGTTCAAGAAACAGTCATCCTCCAAATCCCACACCTCCCACTAAAGGTTGAATTGGACGAACCGCCCACAGCCGAAGAGACCCTCACAGCCATCCACCAGCTCAAGAGTGACAAAGCAGCAGGCATTGACGGAATCCCGCCAGAGATATGGAAACATGGAGGCCCAGCACTGCACAGCAAGCTCCACGACCTCTTTCTCTGCTGCTGGGAGAAAGGAACACTACCAAAGGATCTCCGTGATGCAGTCATCATCACCCTGTACAAGAACAAAGGAGAGAAGTCTGCCTGCTCTAATTATCGTGGAATTACCCTGCTGTCCATTGCCGGGAAAATTCTCGCAAGGCTGCTCCTGAATCGACTGGTACCTGCCATCGCTGAAGACCACCTCCCAGAGGGCCAGTGTGGCTTCAGAGCCAACAGGAGTACCACCGACATGGTCTTTGTGCTGAGGCAGCTTCAGGAGAAGTGCCGCGAGCAGAACAAAGGGCTGTATGTAACGTTTGTCAACCTAACAAAAGCGTTCGACACTGTGAGCAGGCAGGGCATGTGGCAGATCCTGGAGCGACTTGGCTGTCCCCCAAAGTTCCTCAGCATGATCGGCCAGCTGCACAAGGACCAGCAAGGCCAGGTCAGACTCAACAGTGACCTCTCAGAACCATTCCCCATTCTCAACGGCGTGAAGCAGGGCTGCGTGCTGGCACCGACCCTCTTCACCATCTTCTTTAGCATGATGTTAAAGCAGGCTACAGTGGACCTCGACGATGACGATGCAGTGTACATCAGGTATCGTCTCGATGGCAGCCTGTTCAACCTCAGACGACTGCAGGCCCACACCAAAACCCTAAACCGACTGATTCATGAGCTGCTCTTTGCTGATGACGCTGCCCTCGTTGTACACACAGAGAGAGCATTGCAGCGCATCACGTCCTGCTTCACAGATGCTGCCCAGCTCTTTGGACTCGAGGTCAGTTTGAAAAAGACAGAGGTCTTTCATCAGGCGGCACCCAAGGAAGAGCATCGCCCTCCCCACATCACCATCGGCGAGTCCGAACTGAAGTCTGTACACCAGTTTACCTACCTTGGCTGCATCATCACGTCAGACACCAAGCTGGACAAGGAGCTGGACAACAGGCTGGCAAAAGCGAACCGTGCTTTCGGGCGACTATTCAAGCGGGTGTGGCACAATCAACAGCTGAATAAAGGCACCAAAATCAGCGTGTACAGAGCTGTCGTCCTCACCACCCTGCTGTATGGTTCCGAGTCATGGGCCCTCTACCGCAGCCAACTACGACTCCTCGAACGCTTTCACCAGCGCTGTCTGCGTACCATCCTCAGCATTCAATGGAGTGACTATGTCACCAATGTCGAGGTCCTTGAACAGACGGAAACTGTGAGCATCGAGGCTTTGCTGCTGCGGACACAGCTTCGCTGGGCGGGGCACGTCTCCAGGATGGAGGATCATCGCCTACCCAAGATCACTCTGTTCGGCGAGCTCGCCACTCGACACCGAGACAGAGGGGCACCAAAGAAGAGATACAAAGACGGTCTCAAGAAGTCACTTAGTGCCTGCCAAATCGACCACCGCCAGTGGTCTTCGCTTGCTGCGGACTGCGACACCTGGCGCTCCACCATTTACAAGGCAGCCGTCTCCTTTGAGGACTCTCGCAGAGCTAACCTTAAGGACAAGCGGCTCAGGAGGAAAAAAACAGAGTTGTCGTAACTCAGAACCCTAACCAGACCTTCCCCTGCAGCCACTGCGGTCGAACCTGCCTGTCCCGGATTGGCCTCCGCAGCCACGAACATGCCTGCAGACGACGTGGGCAAGCCCTATAGGATCTTCGTTCGCGAAGTCAAGCCAAGCCAACCCTTGAACTATTTTAGTCAAACTTATTTCACACACTGGTGTATTCCGAATGATAAGGGTTAACAACAGATGAAGCATAATTATGTCTGGTCCGAGCACATCAACAATTCTCACAGCTGTGGAGAAATTTAACATACCTATGTTCTCCAATGGCATTACTGCATTATGGATAATAGTGATCTACCAGATGTGTGAAGTAGTGAGTGAAATTGTCACTAGTGTCAGTTGTTTACCCCTTCACTGCCAGAACACCATGAACAGCACATGTCTGCAAGAGGCACAGATCCTCATGAACCCCCACATGAATGCAAGCACCCTAGAAGATCCTCATGGGCCCTGTATTCTAACAACTCCTGAAAAGACTGTGAAGAAGAGGGTCATGAGAATCAGCAGCCCATTAAGATATAAAACTGCAGGGTCTCATGAAGATCCTGAGCACAAGCTGGGCTCACAAGAATCTCTCATTGTGCCCAAAGATACACCTCTTTTCATGCTGGGAGTTCATGTGGAGACTGTTCGCTTTGCCATCTCATAATGGTCTGGCCACATGCTCTTCGTATCTACCGTATAACACAAGACACTGTAAGTGAAATACACTGTATTACCCCTTTTCATCCTGATACACCCATTGCTTGAAATAAATTTGACTGATAGTGCAAGGGTGGTGCTAGAATAGCTTTGCGCCTGAGGCGCAAAGCTATTCTGGCACTACCCTTGAACTAAATGCTTTATCCATCTCCTAATCTGTAATGTAGCCCTCATAGGACAATAAGGGATTAAAAAAAAAAAAAATTAGTTTCAGGATGTAATGGGTTAGACTCTGTGTGTGATGCGCTGTAACTGAAGACACTGAATGTGGCATACAGTGTCGAAAAAAAATATTTGATAGTATCACTAAGCCCTAAACAGTAAACAGTACCAGTTGGTTCATGCATCTATGGGGTTAATATTAGAGGGTTATTATAGCTATTTAATCCCTTAACTGCTGGGGAAAATTTGAACTATACCCATCTGCAAGAGACATAAACCATCATGAGGTCGTGGGGGCTCATGAGGATTTATGTCTCTTGTTAGTTTTATGTTATTTATGCCTATATTTGTCCCATTTGAATCTGTGTTCTTCACATGAATGTTGGTCAATGTGCAATCCGTTCAGATGCATAATTCATGATCACTTGCAGCGAAGGGCTTAATAATAATATTATTATTATTGTTATTATATGGTTAATAATATGTTTGGTTAATAATAATAATGATAATAATGAAACGTAAACCTGATTATTTCAAACAGTTCTTAGCACTGGGATGAGAACAAGATTTATATAATTTAGCCCCGAGACACTACAGTAGGAAATGGATTGACCATGATAATTCAAGGGTAGTGCCAGATTAGCCTGGTGCCTGATGGCACCAAGCTAATCTGGCACTACCCTTCAATTATCGTGGTCGATCCAACTCCTGCAACTGGTATATTGTCATTCGGTGACACCTGCAAAGTTTTTTATGCGTTCATGGGGTTAAATGGGTTAAGATGTGCTGGTTTGATTTTGGGGTCCAGAACAACACACATCATGGATTCATATCAGGCAGACAAACACACAGTACCAAAATGGTGATGAGAACAGTAGAGCCTCCTTTGAGCAACCACCGTTTTCACAAGAAAAAAGCCGGCAGTTTACAAGACAGGTACTCAGATTTCAAAATAAATCTTGAAGGGCAAAATGTGTCACCTGTCATTAAAGACAATTATTCTTGTGGTTACAGTCACCCTAATGATGATTTTTTACTCTTTGCCTAAGAAGTAACTTCTGTATTATGTACTCTGCCACTAAGTAATTCTGTCGAGTTCATTTCTGGATTTATTGCGCTTGCCAAGTAACTGCTTGTAACGACACATTCAGCATGATATTAATAGCCAAGCACATGCACTGCAAGCGAACTGGCTTGGCTGGGCGGATCTCGCCGTCCATAGTGTGTTACGGGAAGTTGTCTCTAGGCGGCTGGAGCCGTCAGCCGTAGGCAAAGAGTTAATGGCAAGTGATCTTTCATATGGGTAGTCGCTGACAACAGGTTCTGATGTAATACTGGATTGGCTGTTGAAAAATCTGAGATATCATAATACTGAAGCATTGTAAAAATGGTACTTAGTTATAATCGTTATATGGTAATTTAAAATATTATTCATGACTATTACTGAATTCAATCCAAGTGTATTCATGGTAACTTAACTAAACATATATATGTGAAACTCCCTTGACCTTTACGAGTCAACTAAATTAGGATTCATAGAAAGGTCTTATCAGCTACCATATGCTAAATTTGATTGAAAAGTTTGCAAAAATGTTGGCAACAACAATTATTGGCATTTTAGACACATTTGTCGACAACCCTTGACCTTTTCTGAGGGGTCATCCAAATAAGTATGCATAGATAGGTTTTACCATCAGGTACAGTATCTCTGTAGCAAGTTTGGGTTTGAAGTTGTGAACCTTCTTCTTCTTGAACGCTGTCACACTTGTAGTTTGGTGAAGTTGTGAATAGTATTTGAGAAAAAAAACCATCTTTTGTCAAAATATGGCGATTTTGGACCCATTTCTTCAGCTCTTGTGACCCTTGACCTTTCCGAGGGATCAACCAAATTATAATGCATAGAAAGGGCTTACCTTCAGGGTTTTTTTTTTTAAAATCAAGTTTGGGTTTGAAGTTGTGAATAGTATTTGAGAAAAAAAAAACATCTTTTGTAAAAATATCACTATTTTGGACCTATTCCCTGAGCTAGTGACCCTTGACCTTTCAGAGGGATCAACCAAATTTGTGTGCATATAAAGGTCTTACCACCAGGTATCTATGTACCAAGTTTGGGTTTGAAGTTGAGAACAGTATTTGAGGAATGTCCAAAAATAGCTATTTTTGATATTTCCTGATCCCCTGTGACCTTTACCTTTTGTGAGAGGTCACTGAAATTGGTATGTTCAGAAAGGTCTTGCCACAAAGTATCCTTGGGCCAAGTTTGAAGACCAAGACTGTAGCTTGAATAGTCTCCAAGAAAATGCCAACGTTAAAGTTACAGATGACCACCGACCCAGAACATAACTCACTTTTGCTTCACACGGGAGCCAATAGCCCCCCCCCCACCCCCCCCTCTCCCATTTGCCAATCTCTTGTGACCCATGAACTTGTCTCATGTCTGTCATCAATATTACTTATCAGTATGGCTAAGTAGGTCTTACCATCAAGTATAACTATAAGAGTTAGGGTTTTAATTGTTAAATTCTTACAATATGGCTCTTTTGTGTGGTATTCCGGAAAACAAATTGTCAAATATGACTATTTTTAACCTATTTCCTGATCTCTCATGACCCTTGATTATTGATATTTCTGACAGGTCACCCAAATTAGCATTCAAAGGAAGGTCTAACCATCAAGAATCTTTTCTAGCTTTTGGGGTTTGACCCTGATGAGGTCACTGATGGCAGTAAGTGTCCTTGAGCCAAGTTTGATGATTTTGAGCAATGACAACACTAATGCTTACCATGAATGAAGGATAAGATGACCACTGACCCATCACAATCATGGACTCACTTTTTCTTTCACACGTGAACCAATAAAAACATAATTTTGCCTCTAATAACTCTCAACAAAAACATATAAGAAAACATGTTCAGAATTCAGTTGTATGCTAAATGACTAAGTGCCAAAAGGTGGGACACAGAAGGGGTGCTGATATGATTTCCAATAAAATCATGTATATTTACATCTGAAAACTGAATTATTGTTTTATCTGTGTGAAAGAGTGAATGTGTGAATACTATAAATACTTTCAAGCAGTAATTTCGAGTATTTTGCGCAATATTGTCCTAAATGTGTGATATTCAGCCATAAATCATGGCGCCCAAAATGGACACTTGGCAGTCTGCTTCAGATGATGGGCATGTACTCAGTCTCAGTTCAACAAAGACGCTTGAAATCTAGCAAGTAGATTAATAAGACATTATTCTATGCTCATAGGTTTGTCATATCAATCAATGTTTCTGAATCCGTGCGAATATATGGTCGTTGAATTTTACCGTGTCGTACGTCAAACGTGTTGTAAGGCCGTCCCCGAAACTTTGTCTTTGTTTACCATCCGAACGAGTTGCGTTAGAGATTATCCAAAAACGCCACTGTATACTCTGGGAATAACTATTCATTGACATTCATTTCCAATGTTTGAGCTCAACGTTATCACGTGTAAAACTGTGATCTATTCAATCGCCAACAATTGTTGTAATGTTTGACGTCACGACACCAAGCCAAATATTTCCTTTCACAAGCATTTTTTTTTTCCAACGTGTCTGTGGGTCACTTCCGGTACACGTGGTGTTTCCTCTTGACCGACTTTTCGCGGGATTCATTCCTTTGTTGACGAACAGCAAGGATCGAAATGTATGTTGTAAGACTTTTCCTTCTTTGACGTATGACACTGTTTTGACGAACGACACTAATATCTGAAGCTTTTTGTGTAAAATTATGTAAACAAGCATAGGTTGTTTGTTTTCATTAGATCTTTTGGGTAGAATGCATTTAGGAAAATCGATTTACCACAACTTGGAAATACGTAGTTACGTTAGAGTGACAAAATGGCGGTGTTACTTTAGTACAACAGAGGCGGCATGTGTAGAAATGTTGACGTATGACCCGACTCTGTTGTAAATTTGACGCTCGACATTATAGATGGCTGTTGCAGTATCTCCGAGCTGTGCTAGTGAAATTTTCTTGCAAGAAGAGAATGTTGCAAGTTTAGCTCAGCTTGCCAAAATGCTCGTACTTTGATTTGATTCCTCTTTTTTTTGGCCAGGACCTTTTACAGCATGTTTATGGTCCAGTCAGTGTCAAACGTCAACATTACAACATCAGCAGGAAATGCACTATTTTCTAAATATTAATGAATCTCTGTTTGCAAATACCAATACACCTGGTCTTGTTTTGTTTGTATGGATGTGGTACAATGTTATTTTACGAATAAAAAGTTAAAATAGACTTGCAGACAAATTGTAAACAATTTAGTCGGTGTCGTGTGTCAAATCTTACAACACTGAATATGCAATAAAGTATTTTAGAATGTGAACATCACAACAAAATATGATTATAATGTAGATGCAGGCCAGTCTTTAAAGGAAAAAAAATGTTTTGTTGCCAACATCCCTTGAATTGTCTACTTGATCAACTATTTGTGTTGTAATGTTTGACACGCGACATGACAGGCATTTTACCATTTAAACTACAATATCTCACAAACCAAACCTTCAATTATCTTTTCCTATTGCAGAATCTTGCTTGGTATTGAAAGATATCTGATGGTAAAAAAGACAACTCTGTGAGACAAACTTGAATTATTTACCCCTTTGTCCCAAATCAGGAGACCACCTTTTGGCACTTAGTCAAATTCATGAATATTATTTAATTCATGCCAGTTGTATTTTTCTATAAAAACCTGATTCATAAATCGAAATCACGAGTGTCCTTATGGTGTCTTGATGGTAATCTCATGTTGGCATGGTCATATTAGCAAAATATGCAAAACTTTGACCAAGAATTTATATTCGTTGTCAAAGCTTAAAGGGCCTACTGATGAAACAGCACAAAAATTATATTACAGCACTCACATACAGCCCCACGTGGACTATGCCTTAACTGTGTCGGATGGTGCTAGTGAAGCTAATTTCAAAAGGCTGAATTCACTTCATAGAAGGGCAGTGAAGCTGAAAGCTAATAGAGCTAGATGCGCAGTTAGCACTGATGACAAATTTAAGCAGCTTTTAATAATAATAATAATAATACATAGTTTTTATATAGCGCCCTTCCCCACGAACAGCAAGCTCGGAGCGCTTTACAGCACAAAAAAAATATTAAAAAGGAGAAAAATTAGAACGCACTCACTCTTTAAATAAACATCTGCTCGCACCATGTAGGCGCATTCCTAACACGAAACACACACACACACACACACACACACACACACACACACACACACACACACACAGCCTATCAACATGGGGAAACAACCAACATTTCCAGGCAGCACATCCAGACGGTAAGCTAATCTTGATATGCTACCTGGAAAAGATGGGTCTTCAAATTTGTTTTGAAGGTCAACAGGGTAGGGGAAAGACGGACATGCAGTGGAAGTGAGTTCCAGACGTGAGGGGCCTGATAACTGAAAGAACGGGCACCAGCAGTTTTTAGGCTGACTCTGGGCTGAACAAGCAGTTTTTGTGATCTTGAGCGTAGACTTCTACTAGGATTGTGTGATGCAAGGGAAGAAGACATATGCAGGAAGCGTATTGTCATAGTGTTTGTATGCCAAAGTGGCCAGCTTGTACTCTATTCTCTGTTTGACAGGTAGCCAGTGGAGATGCTTTAGCAGTGGTGTGACATGATCAGTACGTTTTTTGCGAAGGACTAACCGGGCTGCATTATTCTGGATACGCTGAATGCGAGTGAGTTGATCAGATGAGATACTAGCAAGGAGGGAATTACAGTAATCTAGAGGGGATAGAATGCGAGAGCATACGAGCTGGGCAGTAGCCTTTTCTGTCAAAAAGCATCTGATCATGCCTATTCTGCGGAGCTCCAGGTAGGCAGTGCGGCAAATGCACAAGCAGCTCACTTGTAATAAATTAGTGCTCATGCGCAAGGTAACGCTTGTTAAAACACCAAATTACCTTAATTCACTTTTTCATCTCACCCAGCGACAGAGTCGAGCGCTTAGGAACGATCTTATGATTACGATAAAGCCCCGTCTATCTATCTATCTATATATATATATATATATATATATTATATATATATATATATATTATATATATATATATATATATATATAAATAACATACTTTTCATATTCAGGTGCTAAACTTTAGAACTCACTTCCAAATGATTTAAAATGAATACGTTCCATACAGTTGTTCAAGACCCAGGTACACAAGCATATTCAGGACAGTTAGTACACAAAAGGGTTTGCATAGTTCTTTGCCACAGTCTTAGTACACGTGTATTTTGGTTTTTGTTTTCTTTGCTTTCCAATATCCCACTTAGATTTCATATTGTGAACATCTTCCTAGTGTTAATACCAACGGTCTTCAAGAATATCATAAACAAGATCATTAATTTTGTGATCACATGTGCATTCGCGTACACGTGTATGTATTATGTGACCCCTTGCTTCACTGTATTTCGTTTGTTTTTTGTTTTTGTTTTATAATAAATTTTACCTGTTGCCTGCGCTGCATGTAGGCCTTGATATTGAATGCGTGTTTGTTAAATGGCTTGCCGTACATAAACATAATAAGTGTGTGTTTGTCTCCGTGCAGCAACACTAACACTTCTCCCCCTGCATGCAGCGCAGGCCAGTGTGTGTGTGTGTGTGTGTGTGTGTGTGTGTGTGTGTGTGTGTGTGTGTGTGTGCGTGTGTGTGTTTGTGTGTGTGTGTGGTAGGGGGTGGGGGGTGGCGGGGGGGGGGGGGGGGGGGGGGGGGAGTGGGTAGAGAGATAAAGAGTCATTTATGATTATTTTGTGAGTGTACTGCTTTGATGTGTTTTATTTGTTAGTAGATTTAGCACGGACATGATTGAAAAAAGGACTTTGTACCTATATCATTTATCCTTGAAAAATGAAGTGTCGTTATCGTTATCTCAATTGGTATTTGATTTATAATAACTTTGCTTCATAAAAAAAGATTATTTCCTCAATTTCATTATGGATAATACTAAATTCACACCTGTAGTAAAGAGAATTGGACATTATGATTATGGCCCCATTGAACTTACTCTTAAACTTCCAGAACTAAATGACTTCTATTCTATATAATGGAAGTCATTTAGTTCTGGGATTTGATGAGTTAATTGTTTTCACACTTTCCTCCTTTCACACGCTTTGTTATCATCTATATCTATATTATTATGTTAACTGGAAATGTGTAATTTTCCATATCATTTTCACAGCTGCTTGAAGGATGTACTTGCTGTGTAGGTGACACACTCACAAGCCCATGATGAGATTCCATGGGAAAGAGTTTTGTGAAAAAGGTGTTTTCCAAGTTTTTTCATAGAAAATTGCCTTGTTTTTCCAAGCGTTCTAAGTCTACATGAGATAACTTTTTTTTGTCAGAGCGGTACCCTTTACAGGACCGGATTGACGGGGTGGGGGGGGGGGGGGGGGGGGGGGGGGGGGTTGCTTTGGTACTACAGCACCATCCCTCCCCCCCCCCTCCCCCCTCGGCTGGCATCAAACTAGAAATGTGTTTAAAATTGAATTGTAACGCTTGTGTTTCAGTGCCGTACGTAACACCAGTTAGAAACTTTCAAAAACGTCAGAGGAACAGTTTCGGTTGTGGTGTTTTGATATATACTAGACCCTGGCAATAGGAAAACTATAAGTTGAGCCCCCCCCCCCCCCCCCCCCCCCCCCCCCCCCCCCCTCTTGAAAACTGATTGATCCGGCGCTGCCTTATGATGAGGAACAATGCACTGTGCAAAGCATGGGTTAACACATGTTATTCTCCCTTTTCTTCTTCATATTCTTTGGAAGAACTATTCTTATTATTCTTATTCGTAGTATTCTTATTATTGTTGTTTTTGTTATTGTTTTCCCAGTGGATTATGTTTTGAATTAATTAATAATAAATATTTTCACTCTCAAACTCACTGGACTAAATGACTTCCATTCTATAGAATGGAAGTCATTACGTTCTGGGAGTTTAACCCATTACATCCTGAGGCTGATTTTCGTTTTTAAATGGCTTTGTGGCCGATGAAGGCTACATTACAGATCAGGAGACAGATCAACCATTTGAGTTCAAGGATAGTGCCAGAATAGCTTGGCGCCTGAGGCGCCAAGCTATTCTGGCACCACCCTTGAACTATCATAGTCAAATTAATTTCAAGCAGTAGTGTATCAAAATAAAAAGGGTTAAGAGATAACTCATTCATTCAGCAGTACAGGAAATATCCACATGAGCCCATGTGACTGCAGGAGCTGATGAGACTCTGTGCCCCTTGCTGACATCCCATTATAATGCAGGCTGTAGCGGAGAAAACGTAAACACAGCCCAACAGCAAGAGACATAGATCGTTCTGAGCCCTTGCAGTTGCGCCGGGGCTTATATGGATCTGTGTCTTTTACTGACCTCACTTTGAATACATGCTTCTTGGACGGATGAGATTCCTTGGCTTTGAATTAACCCATTACATCCCGAGGCTGATTTTTAACAAATTTGCTTACTGCCCTACAAAGGCTGCATTACAGAAATGAAATGAAATGAAACTTTATTTTCCAAGGATAAAAGAATAGGTGCTCAGACCTTTTTTCATTCTTGTCCTTGCTACAAACTACATGAAAACACACACACACACACACACACACACACACACACACACACACACACACACGCACACACGCTGGCATGCACACGCGCTTGCACACACACGCACACACACACACACACATACATGCACGAAAACACACGGAAGTACGTAAATCAGAGGTAGGTCAGACCCCGCTACGGCTCAAACATTGGATTAAAGGCCCGGACAAACGTGGTATCGTGATGTATGTCCGGGGCCTTCAACCAACGCCCGCGTCAGACGAAGCACAGTCCCGACCTAAGCCTGGCTAACATGCATTACACACGGTACATGAAAAACAAATACATAATAAACACATACATATACATTGCACACTGTTAAGACATATTAGGAGATAGATCAAGCATTTTAGTTCAAGGGTGGTGCCAGAATAGCTTGGCGCCTCCGGCGCCATGCTATTCTGGCACCACCCTTGAACTATCACAGTCAATTTATTTAAAGCAGTGGGTGTATCAGGATGAAAAGGGTTATTAAAACTTTCAGATATACAGGATAATCTGAGTCCACTGGCAGGGAAGGGGTTAAACAAATGACCCTAGACTATTAACCCTTATCATTCGGAATACACCAGTGTGTGAAATAAGTTTGACTAAAATATTTCAAGGGTAGTGCCAGAATAGCTTGGCGCCTCTAGGCGCCAAGCTATTCTGGCACCACCCTTGAACTAAAGCCATTGGTCTCTATCCTTATCTGTAAGTACTATAATGTAGCTTACATAATGGCAGTGTACAAATTTGAAGCTTTTAGCCTCAGTATGATATGGGTTAAACACCTGGCATGTTGGTAATTAGATGAAATTCATGAATCAGTCATTTTACTGACTCATTTCAAGATATTATCACTTCAAACTCTTAGATTTATGGCAGACCTACCGCATAATAATGATAAATGCAGGTCTGTTAGAAATTGACCCTTTGGCATCCAAGGAAAACTGCACACAATCCAGCTGGAAGAGACCATAGGGGCTCGATGACAGTAGCTTTGACTAATGCAAATCCACTGGCGCAGTGGATTTGCACTAGTCAAAGCTACTGTCATCGAGCCCTTATGTAAGAGACATAGCCTCATGATCCCCCACAGTTGCAGGAGGCTGATGAGGATCTATGCCCGGGTCTTGCTGACACCACATACTTTATATCCATCTTCCTTCGACAGCTGGGACTATGGCGAAGATAGAATTTTTTTTGGGTGTGAAACGCAATCTGCATCCGCTGGCAGTAAAGGCCGAGTTAAAGAGTTTGATGTGAAATGTCTTTTGTTTGCAGCTGTCTAGTAAAGCATTTAACCCCTTCCCTGCCAATGGACGTACATTTTGTTTCTGAAATATTTGTGTATTTCCCGGACCAAACACCAGAACGCCCCAAAGAGCATGGATACAAACTGGTCAACTCTAAGCAAGAGACATCGATCCTCATGAGCCCCGCGACTGCGGGGGCTCATGAGGACCGATGTCACTTGCAGGTGGGCCGTGTTCCCTTTTTCTCCTCGGCAGTGAAGGGGTTAAGAGTTTGATGCCACGTCTTTATCTGCAGCTGTCTAGAGGAACCCTGCAGTGCGCTATTGTAACCACACTGTACAGCGGTAGCAGATCGAGAGAGAAAACGCGTGTGGTTAAATGTATACGGACATATTCTTGCTCTTGTGACATTTTGTGGCTCAAGCAAAATAGTGTTGCAATTTTCTGCACATTTTTAGACATTTTGGGGTTGTGTATTGAATGAAAAAAAAAAGAATTCTGGTGATTTAGAAATCTGTTAATCTTGTCGGACATAAATGCACACTGGTTGTCAACATTAGTTCGCAATGGCTGATGTCAGTATAGACCGTTTGAGCAAAGATTGCCTCGTGTTTTTTTCAAATTAACTTTTCAATGAACAAGACATGTTTCAGGACAACAGTAAAAACAAAAAGTGATCACCAGACTTGATCCTGATGTATTTTTAAATTTAATTGACATTAAACCCAACGGTTTAAACATTACTCTCGGGAAATCATGGAGAGGACATACATAAAAGTTGAAATATATACCCAGTTCAGGCCTCAGTGACTACTGACGTGCATCAGTGACTGAAACTGTGACAGGCTATGCACGGATCAGACGTCTCGCAAGACAAAGCTATCAAACATTCAACATGAGTTGCATGCAGTTTCCTGTAGTGTAATAAATATATGTGTCAGTATTGCTGAGTGGGGCTCGATCAAGGTATCTTGTAGCAGGTTAATTAGGCTGAGTTGAAAATTTCCAAAGGGCAGCAGCTAAACCATTTTTGTCAGGACTAAAGGAAAAGTTAAAATAAGTTACATGTACAACCAAAGTTGGTGATCATCATATTTTCTTCTTAGAGTTGTCTTGAAATTATTTGCGTTCAAGCGTTATTTGTGAAAAACATGCGGCAAGCTTTGCTCAAAGAGACTATAACACCTTGCAAACTACAGTTGTTGTCTTTCTCTATTTGTCTCCCTCTGTAAGTCATGAAAAGTGCTACAAACAGTGTGACATACATGTTGACATTTGTTTACATTTATATTTGACTTGAAGGATATCCAGAATTCTTCTGACATTCTGCTGTACTTGCGACTTCCTGTCAGTTCTTTGCTCGAATGCATTTAGAGGTTGTAACCAACAAATCAATCCATACAGTTTCAATTCCTACAGTTGTCTTCTGAAGAATAAGATTGCAGTTTGGGAGACGAATTGACCATTATAGTTCAAGGGTTGTATCGGAATAGCTTGGCGCCGCTAGGCGCCAAGCTTTTCTGGCACAGCCCTTAAACCCCTGAATTGTATATATCATTTCCTAGTACATATTTTGTAATTGTAATGTTTTGTACTTTTTTTTGTTGTTGTTGTAAACTAGGGTATGACAAAGTAGCATGAAGATGCAGTATCCCTAGCATGTCTTAGAATTTATTTAGCACATTAAACCATCTGGCGACATGAATATATAATATTCTGTTTAGTTTTTTTTTAATAAACCGAAAGCAGCTCAGGCAGGTTCTGTAAAAGTCTTGTTGCTGTTGGGACGTTAAGTACTGTACAACCAATTGAACTATCATGTTCAATCATATTATGTTAGTCCTGAATGGATGAAAACATTTTTTTTTTCAACTGCACAGTTTTCAAAAATATACTGTAGAGCATACAGCCACTTAAGTGATGATCTTTATTGACAGGTAATCTTTCATGAGAGTAGTGAAATCGCTCACAAGTTCTGTTGTACGGAGACAGGCGATTCACCACAATGCAGATGATACATTCCTACTGCACCTTCTGTCTTCTTGCCTTTGTCGGTTTCAACTGTGAGTAAAGGGCCTTTTATGTCACTCGCTGCATTTGTTGAGTTCATCCTTTCACTGCCAGTGTTTTGGAAATCATTGTAAATTCAGGGTCAAATAGCCCCGGCTGTCAAAGCGGTTTCAACAAGAGACGTAGATCCTCATGAGCCCCCGCAACTGCGGGGGCTCATGAGGATCTATGCCTCTTGCAATTTTTCTTAGCAGTAGAGAGGGATTAATATATACCACTGGGCTGACTTATTTGACCATCTGCTTGACCAACACATGCACAAAACACATAGCACAAAACTTACGTCTATATACATACACGTCACTGCATACATTCGCATTCACTCGTGCTTGCTGCCGCTCACGTACACGCACACACACACACACACACACACACACACACACACACACACACACACACACACACACACACACACACACACACACTCACTCAACGGTAGCATCCAGTATCAACAATGAGGTCAAGTCTGGCACCATCTATCCATCAGGCCGAGCATACATCCCTAAGGGCGAATGTTCAAGCCGCGCGGATCGTAAGTGCCAAGCCTGTCCGCGAAAAAGGATTCTGTCATTTTGCGGCGGATGAAGTGGGATGTATTTTGCCAAAGGATGCGTATGCTGAAATGTGTGTGGCTATGAGGAGGTTCGTTGAAATGACGTCCAACCTGGTTGTTGTATACGAGGCGGTGGGTCAAATGGTTGTTGTGATGCGTCTAGTGTGGTAGTGTAGCGTCTGTGCTTGTCGCTCTCGCTTTCAACTCCCACCGCTGGCTAGCAGTTTTGCGAAAAGGGGAGCAGAGTATGTCAGTCTCTCCCTACCAGTACACAGCCTCTCCAACAACAAGCCTCATGTAGTGTCTCCTCGGGGCGACTCACGGTAACTGAGCACCTTACGGACTCGGGCTGAACTACAGAGGACTCGGAGGAGGTCTGGCCCCCAGACATGCGGCACGCAGGCCCATCGATATGTGGACAAGCCCTGATGCCCATGAACCAGATCCCCAGCTATGGGTAAATAGCCCCACTGCCTTGTGGGTGCCTTGCGAGAGGCAAAGGCTAGGGGAGTAAACCCTATACAAATCCGGGCAGGGATGCTCGATAGCCTTGGTTGGCAGATCTCCTTCGAGAAGGAAAACTCCGAGGAAACACCTGAGTAGACGGGACTCGTAAGCCTTGGTCGGCAACCCATCTAGGAGAAGGACACTCCAAAACCAAACCATCCTGTGCTCCCAGGAAAGGCCTTTTGACCAGGAGTTAAGGGTGAGGTAACCCCGACAGAAACCCCGAGTGCTGAAGACGGAGGTACTGGGCTGCACAGCGCACTCTAATAAACCACAGTACGACGCATATGCACCCATGCCAAAAGGCGTGGGAGAAGAAGAAGAAGTATCCGAGGCGGATCGAACGAACATGCTCCTCGCAGCGTTCAGGGAGTGTACGGTATGTCTCCCCCACATACAACATCTTTGGGCAGTGAGAACGGCATGAGATGACATAGACAATATTGGATGACTGGCATGTGAATGATCGGTGGACATTGAAAGATGTAGACGTAAGTTTTGTGCTACGTGTTTTGTGCATGTGTATTTGCATCATTATGTGTGTGTGTGTGGTTGTCTTTTTTTTTTTAAATAATTTTTTATTACGTCATTCTAAATTCTCTCTATACAGGATGACGTCTTTTCTTTCTATCGTGTTCTTTTCTGTTTTACGTTTGTTTCCATGTCACCTGAAGAAGGATCTTTGATCCGAAACGTCGTTCCTTGTTTCTATTTTAAAGGGTTTTCTACCACTATCTTCTGTTTTTCTTTCACATGAAACCCTATCGGCAACAGTTTTACTACGTTTTTTAGTCTTTATTTTATTTCTTTGAGATGTCCTCAAGCATGCCTCCAAGGGTATTGGAATTGGATTACTCATTAACGAGAAAATGGCCGTTGTATGAAAAACAGTTGATCCACATATCGGTCCACAATTTTTGTTTTACTTACTAGGTATAACTAGGCAGAAGGAAAGCATTGAATTCGTTTGTTAACCAGCTTTGTACCTCTGCAACCTTTTGAATTAAAGATAAAGGTAAAGCATTTGCAATTTTTGGAACCAAATTTAGAGAGATTGTTTGTAAAAGAAATTGTGAATCATTTCAGAAAAATGCAATTTTCCATTTAATACCCAAATGACTTTTCACAAACAGTATTTACATAAGCCTGCTGTTTGTACCGGCTCTGATTAGGTCAGGTTGTGCCCTAAAAGTTGTGTGAAAATCGTTTAGAAAATTACCAAGTTTGATCCTCTCATTTGTTTTCCTCCCTACGTCACACGACCAGTCACTTTAGCGCAAACCGTACCATGTGACCGTGATATAAAAAACCCTGTAGCGAAAAATGGTGGACGTTTTGTAGCCCACTCGATGTAGTATCTTGGATGCCAGCTTTGTTCTATTAAAGATCGCCAAACGTTCTAAAGTACAAAGTTACTTGGTGTTGTTCGAAACAACAAGCACACTCAGTACTGGAGACGGCAACGTCATAACATATTTTAAATTACGTCATAAGTCTATTATTTAAATGTATATTCCTTTGACGTCAGTCATGTCTGGCGTGATCCAGGTCGCAAGATGTCTTCTTGATTTCTTTTACAAAAATAGTGGAGGAATGAAAACAAATACGTTATTGGTCGGAGGGGTTCGCTGCACGGACACTTGTAGACCTTCGGGAGGTCAAAGGAATCATTGTACCCCTCAATCATTGTGCCTTCGGCCTTCGGGGTACAATGATTCCTTTGACATCCCTCAGACCTACAAAGGTCCGTGTAGCGAACCCCTCCGACCAATAACTTATAATATAGAATTATAGTGCTACAATGAGTGACATGAAACATCGATTTCATCACTGTGTATATGGCGTCGTGGGACTAACGATGTTATGACGTGAAGCTTGTAGTGACTTAGTATCGCTGCTCGTGCTGTTCTTCGTCAGAATGGCTGCCGCTACGCCAGCCCTCAGAGTATTCAACTATGGTAAAGTGCCATGTGTCTGTGTTTGTGTGTGCCACTGTGTCTGGATCAGAGAATAGGATGAGTTTAGAGTGGAGAGAGATAGACCTCACGGTTGACCCATTTAATAATTAATACTAATTACGGTATTTATAATGCGCTTATCTAATAATTATAACTCTAAGCGCGCACTCACAACTCGCGCACGCATGCGCACGCTTTAGACAATGACTCACGTACCACAAATAGTGAAATACATTACGACGGTCAGCTTGGGGTGGGGAGGGTGGTGATATAGTGCTAAAACTGTTGAAAGAGGTGAGTTTTGAGGGCGGACTGGAAGGAGGAGAGAGAGTGTTTCTGACGGAGAGAGAGTGGGAGAGTGTTCCAGGTGGATGGACCGTAGACGGAGAAGGAGCCGGGGCCGAAAGTGTTGAGTTTGGTGCGAGGAATGTGGAGGCGGAGAGGGTCGGAGGCAGAGCGGAGGGAGCGGGAAAGTGTGTAGGGGTGAAGTAAGTTGGAGAGATAGGCAGGAGCGTAGTTGTTCAGGGATTTGTAGGAGAGAGACAGGATTTTGTATTGGATGCGTTGGGGGATGGGGAGCCAGTGAAGGAGTTTGAGCAGGTGAGTGATGTGGTCGGATTTTTTCTTTCTGAGGACGAGGCGGGCAGCGTTGTTCTGGACGCGTTGGAGAGTAAAGAAGTACCCAACGGAGAAAGAAACACGCTTAGAAAAGACGGGTACAACAACAACGTTGGAGAGTGTAAGTGGTGGAGTGAGGGAGGCCGGAAAGGAGAGAGTTGCAGTAGTCGATGCGAGATAAGATGAGAGAGACAGCAAGTTTGGTGGCAGCTTCGGTAGTGAGGTATTTTCTGATCTGACTGATGCGGCGGAGGTGGAAATAGCATGCCTGGGCCGTGGCGGAGACGAAGCTGGTCATGGACAGAGAGGAATCGAGGATGACGCCGAGGTTCTTGGCCGAGTCAGAGAGGGAGATCGGGGTGCTATCGAGTTGAAGGTGGAGAGAGGGAGGGAGCTGGGAGAGTTTCTGGCGAGTGCCTACCATTTAGCCCCAAGTCCCTACAGCAGAGATTGATTGACTATGATAATTCATGGATAGTGTCAGATTAGCTTGGCGCCCAAAGGCGCCAAGCTAATCTGACACTACCCTTGAATTATCATGGTCAATCCATCTCCTGCAACTGGTACATAGTCATTAGGCAACACCTCCAAAATTTGAAAAATGGAACCTTGAGGCTAACAGAGTTAAGTGGGGAAAAAACCTAGAATATCACTGTGGGCTGCCATCTTATTTCCAGTGGAGTGATGAATCAAAAGTTAGATCTACCCTGTCAGTTGCGTTTCGTGCCCATACGCCCATGCGTTTTTTGTTGGGATGTGCGCCCATGCATACCAGTCTGAGAGTGAATGTTCCATAAAGTCAAAAAATATACGCGGAAAATGCATACGTGAGCTCAAAATCATACAGTAGTCTTGGGGATGAAATCCTTATCTTCTTGTATTATGGGCAGTTCATTTTCAATATCCAGTTATCTTTGTTAATCACTTCACTGCCATTTGATGCAGTTTGTCTTTCTATTTATAGAAGGGACTTTTTAGGACGGGTCGCCGATTTGATAGCATGTCCATGATGTCAAAGGTGGGCAGGCTAAACCTCTAACAATTGAAGTAACAAGATAAAAATTACGTCATGTCTAGTTACGCTAACCTCGCTGCTGAACGTACATTTGGCGCGAAGCGCCGTTTGTGCGTATGTATGTATGTGTGTGCGTATGTATGTAAACAAGAGAATCTCCGATATTTGTGTATACACACGCTTGAAACGTGGCGAAATACTTTCTTAAGTGGGTGGCTAAGAGAGCCTCCGAGCATACTGTAGAATGTCTCATTGAAGACATAAACAACCGTTTATATTGGAAGTCGGTTGACCCAGATTAGAGATCATAGCTAGCTTGGAGAAAGACATTGGATGTGTTCGTTAGCCAGCTTTGTATCCTTTCAACTTATTTAGTAAAAATTATTTTTTTTCACAAAATAATTAAAACACTAAAAAACCTTTACTTCTAGAGAAAGCCAGACAGTGGCGGTGACGTAAAAGAGGCAACTCCGTCACCACGCAGACACTGCCATAATACTCTAAATATGACGTCATTCTCTTTCGCGCGCGCCCCTCTCTCTCTCTCTCTCTCTCTCTCTCTCTCTCACACACACACACACACACACACACACACACACACACACACACACACACACACACACACACACACACACACACACACACACAAACATGCGCGCACCCCCAGGAGGAATAGATCATCATTCGCCCTCCAGGTACATGAGGATCTCTGCCTCTTGGAGATGTTTGGAGCTCGCGCATGCAAGCACACACACATCGTCGCGCTTTCAGAAGAGCATGCAGGTGACCCGTGTACTTAGTATATCATGTAGCTAGGTAAAGTCAACCTCCTTTCACACAAATTATAGCAAGACTGAAATTGTACAGTAAAGTTCTAGTTTTGTCACAATTTTCTCAAGCCCATGAAGCGAAAGTGAAACTCATATAACGTAAAATATAAAATTACGTAAAAACTAAAACATGCGTCATGACAAATGACGTTTGACAAATCAATGACGCGTATGTCTTGCGCCCCTTATAGAACTCACTGACGCATTGGCAGATTAAAGACAAAAGGTAGAGACCATTGACAGCGAGGACAGCTCTCATATAGAAGGGACTTTGTGGGTTATGGTTCATCCCATCTTGTTAACCTTATGGCTGTTGGCAGCAGTTTTGCTGTGATGATTCCTGTAAAAATCATCGTGACAAAAAACGCTATTGACAGCCAAAGGGTTATTCAATGGCAGAGAGCCTCAGCTGTCCCAGAAAAATGATCCAAAGTAGTGTCAGCAAGAGGCACAGATCCTCATGAGCCACATTAACTCTATGCCTATTGCAGGTACTTGTGGGTTATGTTCTCTTTTCTCAGCAGTAAAGGGGTTAACACATTAGCCCCAGCACCCTACAGCAGGAGGTGGATTGACCATAATAATTCAAGGGTAGTGCCAGATGTGCTTGGCGCCTGAAGGCGCCAAGCTCATCTGGCACTTCCCTTGAATTATCATGGTCGAACCGTCGCATGCAACAGGTACGTAGTCCTGAAGTAGCACCTCCAAAATTTTGGAAATGAGGTCTTGGATTTAAATGGGTTAATTATAATATCTGGAGCTTTGTTTTGGACAGGGGCGGAAGGTTTTCAGCTTGTGGAAAAGCCGCCAATATCAGGCCTCACAGTTTGCCTGGGTGCAGAGGCTATCTTCACTGCGACATTCACCTTGGACGCAGATGAAGTTCCTTTTAGAAGACGATTATTAAATGCAAGCGTAAGTACACAACAAGTAGTAAGGATAATGATAACAACAACAATAATGATAACACCAATAACAATAGTTGAAAGCTAGACCGTGGCAATATACGACACCCACCCATCCCCTCCTACCTTTCGGGGGGTTTCCATATTCACTACTTTCAGTAGCGCACCCTTCTTTCCTATCTTTTTTGTTTTGTTTTCAAACTTGATCTATGATCATTGGTCGATACTGCACAATTCTCTCCCCTGACAGTGCTTTTACCTATAGTACTTTGTAATCTTCCTAAAATATTAACACTGGCAGTCTCCCCTTTTCTTTTCACCAATAATAATAATAGAAACAACAATACATGTAATGACAACAATACAAGTAAGCCTAAGTATTTCGCGCATCAGAAGCAGAATATCAGAATTGGATATAGTGCGGTCAGGTGTGTGGCCCCTAAGTAGATAGCCCCATTGACCAAGCAGCCCTTAGGATAACTCGGGCCATAGTGCCTGTGCACTGCTGTGTGCGGGCCAGTGAAAGGATTGTTTACATAATTATAGTGGCACAGCAGCGACGTAAGCAATGGTGACAGCATTGAGGACGTAGAAATAAAGAATGTGCGTTACCTGTACCTGCACGGCATGATTGCGGTGTGACAGGTGACACTATTATATCATTCCATGGAGCAATTTAGCTGCACTTTAATCCTAGATTTCACTGTGAAGGGAGTGTAGCTTTCATTACACGACAGCAACTCTCAACAATTCTAAACAGCTTAACCCATTTAGCCCAGAGTCCCTACAGCAGGAGATTGACTGATCGTGATAATTGAAGGATAGTGCCAGATTAGCTTGGCGCTTGAAGGCGCCAAGCTAATCTGGCACTACCCTTGAATTACCATGGTCAATCCACCTCCTGCAACTGGTACCCTTGAATTACCATGGTCAATCCAACTCCTGCAACCGGTACATAATATAGTCAATCAGTAACACTTCCAAAATTTGGGAAAAGCACCTGTGGGGCAGAGAACGTTGATGGGCGTTGGGCCAAGAATTATCACAGCAGCTTTAGAACCAAGAAAAAGATCAAGCTCAACGTCATCCAGTGTTATGCGCCCACTAATGACAGTGACGAGGAAGAGCAACAAGAGTTCTACGACCGACTTCAGAGTGCTGTGGACAAATGTGCGGAGCGAGACATCACCATCGTCATGGGCGATTTTAATGCCAAAATAGGGGAGGACAACACCGGATACGAAGAGGTGATGGGGAGACAGGGACTAGGGGAGATGAGTGAGAACGGGGAGAGGTTTGTAGACTTTTGTGCTCTAAACAGACTTGTCATTGGAGGCAGCATCTTCCCACACAGAAGAACACACAAAGTAACTTGGGTCTCACCTGACCATACTATAGAGAACCAAATAGACCATATCTGCATTAGCAAGAAATTTAGAAGATCCCTTCAAGATGTTCGAGTGAGGAGGGGAGCAGATGTCGCGTCAGACCACCATCTGCTTACCTTAAGAATAAAGCTCAAGTTAAAGAAAAGCCGCACAGAGACAACAAGAAGATAGCGCTATAATGTAGGCCTCCTGAGAGAGACTGGAGTGAGAGAAGAGTTCAAACTGGTGCTGTCCAACCGGTTTCAAGCGCTACATGAGCTAGTAAATGAAGAGGAGGCGGTCACCACGGAGCAGCAGTGGAAGGCAGTTAGAGAGGCGCTGAACTCAACCTGAAAAGACACTGTAGGGTTCAGGAAACACCATCAAAAGGACTGGCTGTCGGCACAGACCTTGAAGAAGATAGAAGTGAGGAAGCAGAAGAAAGCAGTTGTCAACAGTCGCACGAGAGCAGCCAAAGCAAGGGCACAGGAGGAATACTCGGAAGCCAACCGCGAGGTGAAGAAGGAGTATCAGGGCAGACAAGAGGGCCTACACAGACAGCCTGGCAGCCGAGGCAGAAAAGGCAGCAGGCAGCGGCAACATGAAACAGCTCTACGACATTACCAGAAGATTGTCGGGCAAGTATGGCCATACAGAAAGACCAGTAAAAGACAAAGAAGGCAAACCTATTGCAGACAGAGCAGACCAACTCGACAGATGGGCCGAGTATTTTGAAGAGTTACTGAACAGACCCAGCCCACCCGAACCCCCAGACATTCAGCCAGCAGAGACCGACCTACCCATCAGCTGTGACAGACCCAGCCGGGAAGAGATCAGAAGAGCAGTGGCATTTTTGAAGAACGGCAAGGCAGCAGGGCCAGATGGCATCCCAGCGGAGTCTCTGAAAGCAGACCTAGAGACAACAGTAGAACTGCTGTACCCACTGTTTGGAAAGATCTGGGAAGAGGAGGTGATGCCGGCTGACTGGAAGGAGGGGTACCTAATCAAGCTTCCCAAGAAAGGCGACCTCAGCAAGTGTTCCAACTACAGAGGAATCACCTTGCTGTCAGTATCAGGAAAGGTCTCCAACAGGATCATCCTGGAGAGAATGAAGAGCTCCGTTGACCCCCAGCTGAGAGACCAGCAAGCAGGATTCAAGAAAAACCGATCATGTATAGACCAGATCGCCACTCTCTGCATCATCGTGGGACAGTCTTCTTCTTCTTCTCGAACGCCATAACATTTGGAGTTTGGCTCTCAAAATGAAATCTGTGGTCTTCTGTAGCGCCTCCACAAGCCCGTACAGTTTCTCTTGTAGGGTGGCGGGCTTCGGCCATATCTCCTCCCTCAGCAACTGGTGGTTCCTACAGTCCTGGAGGATGTGCTCTGTGGTCTGCTCTGCTTCTCCACAAGGGCACAGGGGAGATGGCACGAGGTGGAAGCGTCTGTGCAGGGGGAAAATGAGTCGGTTGTGCCCGGTCCTCAGACGGAAGATGGTCACCTGCTCTTGTCTGGACAGCTGATGGTAACTGTCTAGGGGCCGTTGTGGTGGTCTGTACACAGACTTAATGATGGTCTTCATCTCTGTGAAGCTGACTCCATTTTCGTCTTGTTCTTTCTCTGCGCCCACTTTTGCCATTCTGTCAGCTTCTTCATTGCCGTAGATGCCACAGTGTGAAGGGATCCACTGCAGCACCAGCCTGGTGCACTTGATGCTTTGCAGTGCCTCTTGTAGACGTGGCAGTTTGCTTGCTGTTGCTGCCTCAAGAACAGACATGGCATCAGTCAGGAAGCCAGTCTGGGCATCAGGGTCTGCAGTGCCACTAAGGGTGTTTGCAGCATGGACCAGGGCTTCCACCTCAGCTCTGTAATTTGTACAGTGAAGGCCTGTTGGTATTTCCTCTGCCTGCCATTTTTGGTTTGGATACTGAATATACACCCCAGCCCCTCCATTCTGAACTGCACCTGTGGCTGATCCATCGGTGTATGCCCGTATCCATGCCTCCTGGGGATACTTTTCTTCGAGCATGGCCAGTTTCAGGGCTTTCTTGCTCACAGTGCTGTGATCATCTTTGGTGGTGATGTAGGGTACCGTGGAAGAGATGGTGATGTTTTCTGGCTTACTTTCCTAGGGTGGAAGGTCACTAGTAGGATTCAGAGCCTCTACCTGCGCAGGGAGCTTTGCCTGGTGTTTTCTCTGCAGAGCTCTCGTCTCCTTCACAAAGCTTGATCTTTTCAGTCTCCCTGAGGTTGGCTGTTTCATCCTGGCATTCATAGGAGGGTCTTTGGAAGACTTAACCTTTGTGGACTTTATCAAGGCTTTGCAATCTCTTCTCATGCGCAGGGGTGGGATGCCTGTTGTCTCTTCCATCTTTTCAATTGGTGTGGATCTCATTGCGCCGGTGATGATACGCAGTGCTTGGTTCTGAACTCTGTCAATGGTCTGCTGGTGTGACTGGGCTGCCGTCAACCATGCATTGGATACATACTCAAGGTGTGGTCTCACTGTGCCTTGATATACATTTTTGAGGATCTTTTCATTGGCTCCCCATTGTGTTCCAGCCAGCTTCCTCATGATGTTCAGCTTTCTTCTAGCTTTCGCTTCTGCGTTCCAAATGTGCGGCTTCCACGTCAGCCTCTTGTCAAGGGTGATGCCCAGGTATGTCTGTTGGTCTTCATACCGCAGTGGGGTGATGCCCAGTGTTAGGCTGCCAGCCTTTGCTTTGTTGGAGCGAGAGAAGAGTGTGGCTGATGATTTTTCTGTGTTGATGGTCACACACCAGTTGTTGGTCCAGTCTGTCAGTCTGTGGGACAGTCTCTGGAGTGGAGCTCCCCGCTGTACGTCAACTTTGTGGATTATGAGAAAGCATTTGACAGCGTGGACCGAGAGACTCTGTGGAAACTCCTACGACACTACGTGTACCCACAAAGCTCGTTTGCCTGATCAAGAGCAGCTACGATCGCATGACATGTCGCGTGATCCACGAAGGGCAGTTCACCAGGGAGCTCCAGGTCAGAACCGGTGTCAAGCAGGGTTGTTTGCTGTCTCCGTTCCTCTTCCTACTGGCCATAGACTGGGTCATGAAGAGGACCACAGAGCACAGATGAAGTGGAATACAGTGGACACTGTGGACACAGCTTGACGACCTCGATTTTGCAGACGACTTGGCTTTACTGTCCCACATTCATCAACAAATGCAGGACAAGACCACGAAGCTTGCTGACATCTCGTCCCAAGTGGGCCTCACCATCCACAAACAGAAAACAAAGACAATGAGACTGAACGCAACCAGGGAAGAACCAGTCTTGCTTGCTGGCACCCCGTTGGAGCACCTATTTCGGGAGCATCATAGACAAAAAAGGCGGCACTGATGCAGATGTCAGAGCACGAATCGGTAAAGCCAGAGCAGCCTTTCTCCAGTTGAAAAAAGTGTGGAGTTCCAGAAAGCTGTCACAACACACCAAAGTCCGGATTTTCAACTCCAACGTAAAAGCAGTTTTCCTATAAGGAGCAGAGACTTGGAGATTGACAAAAACCACAGTCAACAGAGTACAGATCTTCATAAACAGTTGCCTTAGAAGAATTTTGAAAATCCACTGGCCAGAGAAGATCAGCAACGTCAGACTCTGGGAGAGAACAGAGCAGATAACAGCAGAGAGTGAAATTGGGCGAAGAAGATGGGGATGGATTGGTCACAGTCTGAGAAAGCCAGCTTCCAGTATCACTAGGCAGGCATTGTCATGGAACCCCCAGGGAAAGAGGAAAAGAGGCAGGCCGAGAAACACCTGGCGTCGAGACCTCCAAGCAGACATCAAGAGACTGAGAACCACCTGGAGTAAAATCGAAAGAGAAGCACAGGACAGGAGTCGCTGGAGGTCTCTCGTCGACGGCCTATACCCGGGGAGGGGTGACAGGCGTAAGTAAGTAAGTTTACGATAGTGCCAGTGCGCAAAAGGTCTTTGAGCTTAAGTCTGCCTTGCTTTTGGCCTGTGCTGAGTCATGTGTGAGCTAAAGCTGTATTACATTGACCTTAAGATCTTTTATATACTTGGATAGTTTTTTTTTTAAATCTATATTTTTACCACACTTTAGCAGTGTAAAGATTAAGAAAAAACGGACTCTTTTGTGTAATTCACATACCGATACTGTAAACATGCGGTACCTGTGGCTGCATGCGCCAGTGGGATAAATTTATAACCATTATCAGAAAGTTTTATTGAACAATCACACATGCAATAGCAAAATTGAGTCTATGCACTGGGCCATCTATCTGTTATTCAGCATCTATTGCCCGTCTGTCGTCCTTGGTACACTTTATCATTTAATTGTTCAAGCCAGTCTTCAAACTTGGCCCAAGGATACATTGTGCCATGGCTTTTATACACATACCGGTACCAATTTCAGTAACCTCTCTAAACCCATTTAGCCCCACATTTCATAAATTTTGGAGGTGACACTTAACAATTATGTACCAGTTGCAGGAGATGGATGGACCATGACAATTCAAGGGTAGTGCCAGATTAGCTTGGTGCCTGAAGGCGCCAAACTAATCTGGCACTACCCTTGAATTATCATGGTCCGTCTATTTCCTTCTTTAGGGTTTCGGAGCTAAACGGGTTAAAGTTCAAGGTCACTGGTGATGCTGAAATATGTCAAAAATAGCTATATATTTTGCTTTCTTTCTCAAATATTTTTCCAACTTCAAACCAACACTTGGTACAGAAATACCTGATGTTAAGACCTTTCTCAGCATACTAATTTTGATTACCTCTAAGAAAAGTCAAGAGTCGCAAGAGGTGAGCAAATGTATGAAAAGAAAAGGGGAGACTGCCAGTGCTAATATTTTAGGAAGGTTACAAAGTAAAGTAGATAATAGCACTGTCAGGGGAGAGAAGTGTGCATGATCGACCAGTGTGATCATAGATCTACCGTGGCCAAAGCACAAAAAAAAAAAAAAAAAAAAAAAAAAAAAAAAAGAGATAGGAAAGAAGGGGCGCTAAAAAAGTGACTGAAAGCAATGCAATGCATATGGAAGCCCCCCCCCCCCCCCCCCCCCCCCCCCCCGAAGGGGGGCGTATCACATATCCCACTGTTCCAGCCACTCAGTGCATGGAAATTTAATATATGGTGCAATGAAAACAAAGAAATGAAATATGATCACTGGTCGATCATGCACACTTCTCTCCCCTGACAGTGCTATTATCTACTTTACTTTGTAACCTTCCTAAAATATTAGCACTGGCAGTCTCCCCTTTTCTTTTCATTTACTACTACAATATCGACTGCAACCCCTTCCCCCCTTTTGGTAGGTTCTCTTTTAGGGTGCATGGAAATTTAGCTCTAGGTGGTGGCATGGAATGTATGCCCCTGCAAACACCACAGTAAAATGTGGTTGTCTTTGCAGGTAGGAAGAAATTCCTGCCTCCTCCAGTATCGCCGATGGTGTGCTGATAAGGTCGCCAAGACCGAAACAGCTGTCCACACCGGCTAAATATCTGGACCCCCCTTAAAGATTGAAATTTCCATGCACTGAGTGGCTGGAACAGTGGGATATGATACGCCCCCTTCGGGGTGGGGGGGTGGGGGGGCTTCCATATGCATTGCTTTCAATCACTTTTTTTAGCGCCCCCTCTTTCCTATCTTTTTTTTTTGTGTGCTTTGGCCACGGTAGATCTATGATCACTGGTCGATCATGCACACTTTTCTCCCCTGACAGTGCTATTATCTACTGAGCAAATGTATATAAAATCCCAAGTTTTGATAGATTTTTAGTTATTATCGAATTTTTTGCAATTCGATCATATTTGGCCCAAAGGTATCTGATAATATAAGTTATTGTTCGGAGGGGTTTGCTACACGAACATTTGTAGCCTGAGGGAGGTCGAAAGAAACATTGTACCCCGAAGGCCTGATGGGTACAATGGTTCCATTGACCTCCCGAAGGCCTACAAGGGTCAGTGCAGCAAGCCCCTGCTACCAATAACGTATTTGTTTTCATTGCACCTCATAAAGTAAATCAAGTAGAAATCTTCTGACCTGGATCACGCCAGATATGACTGATGACAAAGGAATATATACATTCATACATAATTGAATTATGAGGAAATTTAAAATCTTTCATGACGTTGCCGTCTCCAGCAGTGTGCCTGTTGTTTCGAACAATACTAAGTAAGCACTACTGGACACAGCAACATCATGCAAGATTTTACCCCCACCCGGGTCTGCCCTGGGGGACTTGGGTGGGGTTAACTACTTTTTAGTTCCCAGGGTCACCCTGGTCAGCCCCACAGGGTGGGTTTCACTTCTATTCTGGGGCATGTGTTTCTGTCTACCCTTGGTTCATTCACCTGTATTTTCCTTTTTTAAACTCTCCCTACTGTCTGCACTGTCTGTAGCTCTTGATGTTGGATGTGTGTTGCGAAATGGTCTTAGCTTTATTTAGGCCCCATGTCGTAAGTTTATTTAACGTTTTGGACCGGCTGGCGACAAACATTCAATATTCTGTTTAGGTTTTTTTTCACAAGCAGTGCAGGCACGTCCTGAGAAAGTCTTGTTGCTGTCGGGACGTTAAGCAATGTGCAATCAATCAGTCATGCAAGATTTTAAATTACGTTATAAATCTATTATGTATAAATGTATATTCCTTTTACGTCAGTCATATCTGGCGTGATCCATGTCGGAAGAGTTCATCTTGATTATGAAAATAGTGGAGGAATGAAAACAAATACGTTATTGGTAGCAGAGGCTTGCTGCACGGACCCTTGTAAGCCTTTGGGAGGTTAAAGGAACCATTGTACCCTTCGGGCCTTCGGCCTTTGGGGTACAATGGTTCCTTTGACCTCCTTCAGGCCTGCAAGGGTCCATGTAGCAACCCCTGCGACCAATAGCGTATATTGATGCATACTAATTTAGTTGATCCCCGCAATGGTCAAAGGTCTGTGAGGTGTCAAGAAACAGGTAAAACATATCCCTATTTTAACAAAACCTGTTTGTTTCTTGAATACTGTTTTCAACTTCAAGCCCAGACTTTATTCAGAGATACCAGATGGTAAGAACGTTTTGTGCATACTAATTTGGATGACTCCTCGGACAGGTCAAGGGACACAAGAGGTGGGTAAATGTGTGAAAAATATCAATTCTTGATAGAATTTTAGTTTTTGGTTCACGTGCGAAGCTAGACTGGTGCCAGCCAGTGCTGAATAACAATAGTCGATATGAGACAACATCTGAGAGCACACAAGTTGTGAAGCAGCCTTGTCAGTAATGTAGGGACGGACTGAGGCAACCCTTTTCAGCCCTAGATAAGTGGAACGGCAGACATGGTCTGCCATGGTGAGGTTAGAGTCAAGTTTGACGCCAAGACTCAGTACTTGAAGGGAATATGATGTCCACAAAGCTCCAGATGGCTGGTTGATTTTGGAGCGCATGCCTAACAGCGTTGCCTCAGTCTGTCCCTCATTTAGTTTAAGCTCGTTTGCATCCATCCAGGACTTGGTGGACTCCACACAGCTCCCCAGTGCGCAAAGGCCATCGGGCCGACGTCGGCTGCCATTGGCCCGCGATCGGCAGTGGCCGGGTCAGTGGCGGGCGACGTCCGCCCAATGGTCTTTTGAACATTGGGTCTCCACCTCATGGATAGTAGAAGACAACTGGTCAGGTTAGTTAGTTGCTTACTTACTTATTAAGGTTTAACGACGAGCAGGCGACAAGGGGCATTGCTAAAAGTAAAAGACTGAGAGAAAGGTATTAAAACATGATGTAAAGACAGTTTAAAAGCATTCTTGGTTTAAAAGGTGCACAGTTCAATCGTAGATGTCTACAGACTTTTGAAGTTCATAAGAACAATCAGATTTATACAGACTACAGAGACTCACATTTTGTAAAACAAATTGGCTTCCTTTAGAAAGCTGAAGATTTTGTCGCGGTGAACGTCCCGAAGCAAAACCTTCAGAGAGTCTGCTTATTACGTGGTAGTCGTTGTTGCAGTATGATGCAATCACACAAGACGCACGCACGTAGGCTTCTTGTAAAGAAACTTCACTCAGCTGCAACTCGTCACACGTGGCACAAGGTTGTAGACCACACTGGAGTAACAGTTCCAACAATATTTTATTGCAGCGATGCGATCTCCGCACAATGCATCCACAAATGCACCAACACTGATACACTTTCTCCTCTACAATGCATCAACTCATTTGACACACTGCGTCTCTCATACAATGTACACACATACTTCCTAACATGGTCTTTTGTTTTCATCCCTACGTCACACGACCAATCTCTTTAGCGCAAACCGTGCCACATGACCGAGCTACAAAACCCTTGTAGCGACAAATGGCGGACTTTGTCAGTGTAGCCCTCTTTCTGACTCGTCTTGGATGGCAGTTTTGTTCTATAAAAGATCACCAAACGTAAATCTGAAATAGAATAATATAAGTTATTGGTCGCAGGGGTTTGCTACACGAACCCATGTTGGCCTGAGGGAGGTCAAAGAAACCATTGTACCCCGAAGGCCGAAGGCCTGTGGGGTACAATGGTTCCTCTTGACTTCCCGTCTCAGCCTCACAGGTATGATCGAAGCGGGCACTATTGGCCGCAGAATCCGCGATTATGTTGCCTTCAGTGCCCACATGACCAGGAACCCAGATGAAAATGATATAGTAATCTGCCATGAGCTCTGCATACAGTTCTCTGATCTGGACTAGGAGCTGGTGCATTTAAGGGCTGGCAAGGAGGTGTTTGAGCTGTGTGTCGTCAGCGTATGTTTATGATGCAAACACTGGATAATTTGTGAGAGTGGCTGTGAGTATGAGTTGAGCAATACAGGATACAGTACTGATCCCTAGGGGCACCGATCTCAGTTCCCGCTTTCTGATCTAGATCTAGTTAACCCTTTTCATCCTGATACACCCATTGCTTGAAATATGTTTGACAATGATAATTCAAGGGTGGTGCCAGAATAGTTTGGTGCCTCAGGCGCCAAGCTATTCTGGCACCACCCTTGAACTAAATGCTTGATTAATATTGCGTGTGTGGTTGTGTTATTCATTTTAGGGCATGTGTGTGTTGATCATAGGAAAAGATCCAATGTTCAGTTGAGTTATTTTAGATTAGAATCTCGTACCTTTTTCGTATGATTCGTTTCCTTTTGCATGGATGCGATGGATTTGTGTGTGTGTGAGAGAGAGAGACTAAAATGTTCCGCATTTCGCTAACTTGTAGCAAAGACCAACCTGGAATGTTCTTGAAAAGGCGGATTGCTCTAGTGACCTCAGACATGACGTCAAAGTTTTGTAGTACACATGTTGGTTACATTTTCATGATTACTTATGTAATTCACCTAGATTTTAGTGGAAGATTGTAGACAAATCTAGAGTGTTCTTTTTAATGAATATTAATGATTTTGGTTACATTTTTCTTTTCTAGTTAGTTGAGTTGTTTAATTTGCGGGATTGTTCTGGAAATCTGTGATAGTATAAAAGAGAGTGTTAGAAAGTATACATGTACATGCATTGTAAGAGACAGTGTATCAAAATGAGGTGGCATTTGATTTGTGAGAGATAGCGCACCAAAGTGTGGATGCATTGTGCTGAGAGTGTATCGTGAGAATAAATTATAAAGTACTGTTGAAACTGTTACTGACTCCAGTGTGGTCTACAACCTTGTGCCATGTGTGACAAGTTGCAACTGACTGGGGTTTTTCTACAAAGAACCCTACCTGAGTGTGTCTGGTGTGATTGCATCATATTATGACCACTACCACATAACAATCTCCTAAGCTGTAATGTAACGCACGCAGACTTACTCACAGTCGCACATAAAGACTCTCGCACAACAGACGCATACACCGCCACTGACTCAGACGGGCGCATTCACGCGGTAAAACACAACTCACGAGCTTTCTTTCTAACGGAAACTTTTATACAGGATAACTAAAGAAAACGCTCAAAAGATTATCAACTATTTACACCACACCTTCCCCACTATCAGCATCTCAACATCACATCCACATACGCACAATATCAATGCCAGGCTAGGTAGTAGTATCTCACACTCCAATCTGTTAGGTGTTCTCGCCCGGTTACGTTCAGTCCTTTTAACGTCTAGGCGTGCAAGTCCTTTGTTGTACGCTCTCTAGTCGTACCGTATAGCGCAGTCCTCGCTGTGACCCGGGTGTCTCGGCACCGGTCACTCACTCCCTGAGTGGAGAGATGACCTCGCATTAGGTCCCTGGTGGCTGACGTCTCGGCGTCCGTCGCTCCACTCTCGACAAGCACTCTGAATTCTAGGTTTCAGAGTCTTGGAATACGGGCCAAGGTATCTCACACACGTCTGTCCTCACTGACAGTAAAGCTCCGTACTAACTTATTTCACCCTCTGACAGACTGAGCTCTCGCCTAAACTCACTAAATCTCCCCGTGCCAAACGTTCCTTAAAGATTCCACGTGGGTCTCGTGCCACACCCAATAGTTGTCACAAGACAAGCCCTACAAAACTGTACCGTATTAAACCTACTGTGTGAATCCTTTGCGTGAGCATAAAGTTTCATCACATATGACCACTACCACATAACAATCTCCTAAGCTGTAATGTAGCCCGCATAAAACAATAAGTAATTTTTGTTTAAACTCAGCCTCAGGATGTAATGGGTTAACAATCACAGACTGATGACAGCTCGTCAGATAAGATGAAAACTAATCTAGTACATGGCCAGACAGTCCAAACAAAATGCTCGGTCGTTTGATGAAGATCTGGTGATAAAGCGTGTCAAATGCAGGAGACAGACCAAGGAGCGACAATGACACATGACCGTCATCATTACTTTTAAGCGTGCTGTTATTGTCATGCAGCAGTGACACATGACCGTCATCAGCACTTTTAAGCGTGCTGTTATTGTCATGCAGCAGTGTAGGCTCGGTGCTGTGGTTTATAGAATATGCAGACTGAAAACTTTCATTCAGATCATTTTTGGCACAAGTGTGAAGCAAAAGTGGGTCAGTGTTCTGGGCCAGTGGACGTCCATCCGTCCGCCGTCATCCAGGCTGTATTTTGTTTTGATTTTTTTGTCTTTTAATGAAAGGTGTCACAACAGCTTGCTTAAACAGTGCAGGTACCATGCCAGTGGACACTGACAAGTTAATAATTCAGGTGATAGGAGGAATTAGATCACTAGACATTATAAGAAGTGCAGTTGGTGCAGAATCGAAACAGCAACTTCTGCTTGAAGATCGGGGAATGAGATCTCTGCCATGTTCATCAGTCACCATATGAAACTCACGAAGTACGGCACCAGTGAAAAGTCTAAAAGACATATCACTTGGCCGTGCATCTAAGTTTTCATGGATCTGCACTATCATCTGTTTTTTAAAAAAAAAAAAAAAAAAAAAAAAAAAAAAAAAAAAAAAAAACGTCGGCAAGAGCATCGGGCGGATCAGCAATATTTATGCTGGTGGGTAAAACACAGTCATTGATTTTACCCAGCAACTCATTGCAGATGTGCATGCATCGACGTGCATGCGTCCAATTTGCATGCGTAAAATTCGCCAAAAGCAAATTTTACTCATGCAAACTGGATGCATGTACATCGATGCATGCACATCTGCAGTAATATACCCGTTAATTTGGTGCAAAGGTATATGATGATAAGACCTTTCTATGCATACTAATTTAGCTGACCAAGGGCAAGGGTCATCATGAGGTGGACAGATGTTTGAAAAATGCTTAAATTATAAAAACAAACAAACATGGATTTCCCTGGTACAAAAGCCAACACTTCACTTAAGTTATGGCACTTTAACACATGCTCATTTCAGTGACCTGTTGAAAAGGTCAAGGAAAGGACAAGATCACAAAAGTCACACTTTTGTGGATTGGTGATACACATGAGCTATAAGGGTTTTGCCTTTCTTGTATCTTTTTTTCAGCAGAATACCAGTAATACTTTTCGTTGTTTTTGTTTTTTTCTGACCAGCAAACGCTTTTAAATAACCCAGACTTCATTCGTCCAACGGAAATGTATTTTAATGAAACCAGGCTCGTGGAAAAGGAAATACCTTTAGGCAATATCACTGTGCTCACAATGGTTCAAGAAACCTTCCAAGAGAGGAGGCCGAAGGGAAATATACCAACTGCAGGGGTACGCACTGAAGACCCGACGTACAGAATTGAGTGGATCAACGCCTCCAACCCGTATGATGCATCTGTCAGGTCAAGCAGCTCTTTCTTTTTTTAGTCACTTGCAAAGCAAAAGTGAGCCTATGTTCTGGGCCAGTGATCGTCTGTCCGTCATCAGTCTGCCATCGTCTGTGGTAGACTTTAACGTTGGTATTTTATCGGAGACTATTCAAGCCACAGTCTTCAAACTTGACTCGGTGATACTATGTGGCAAGACCTTTCTAAAAATACCAATTTGAGTGACCTCTTCCAAAGGTCAAGGTCATAGAGATCAGGAAATAGGTAAAACATAGTCATTTTGACAAAAATAATTTTTTTCTCAAATAATATTTCACAACTTCAGACCCAAACTTGGCACAAAGATGCTTGATGGTAAGACCTTTTTATGCATATTAATTTGATTGATCTTGGGAAAGGTCAAGAGTAACGAAGAGATCAGAAAAAAGATGTTTTGTTTTTTCTCAAAGACTTTTCACAACTTCAAACCCAAACTTGGTACAGAGATACCTGATGGTAAGACCTATCTATGCATACTAATTTGGATGACACCTCGAACAGGTCGCGGGTCACAAGAGGTTGGCAACGTAGCAGATAAGACCTTCCTATGCATACTAATTTCGTTGACCCATCATGGGATGATCCAAAATAGGTTAAAAAAAAGCCATTTTTGACAAAAAAATGTTTTATCTTAAATACTATTTTCAACTTAAACCCAAACTTGATACAGAGATACCTGATAGTAAGACCTATCTATGTATACTTTTAATACTTTTTGTAAATTGCGTTTTTGTAATTAGTTATTTTTGTACAGTTAGTTTTGTTAAGCGCCTAGAGATCTAATCCGAGGTTAGGCGCTATACAAGTAGTCACTATTATTATTATTATTATTATACTAATTTTAATGACCCCTCGGAAAGGTCCAGGGGCATACGAGGTCGGTATATGTGTGAAAAATGCAAATTTTAGTTAGAAGTTTTTAACAAAGTTTTGGAAAACTTTTCAATCTAATTTGGCGTGAAGTTTGCTGATGGCAAGACATTTCTATGCATACTAATTTAGTTGACTCATCGCAAGGGTCACAGGGTTTGAGAGATATGTATAAAATGCTAAAATTTTGAGAAAAAGTGGATTTCGCTGGTCCTGAAGCCAGCCCTTTACTTATTGTCACAAAGGTAACACATACGGGCATCGGTCATACACGTGAGCCATAAGGGCTTTGCCTTTCTTGTTTTGAATTGTAGTGTAGGGAAACAACAGTGGGTGGGGGAGGGTGGTGGGGAGGGAGGGGGGTTGTACGGGGGATTGATTTTTGGCATGCCTTTGTGTGAATAATAACATTTTCTGTTCTATACTGACGAGCAAAAGAAGTGCGACGTTTTCAGAATCTAAAGTGTGTCTGATGATTCCAAAAACATCGCATTTCTTTTGCTCGTCAATATACAACCACATTCAACAACCGCACTGATCATTTTGACCGGTGGACACTGGATATTACTGAAACCATGCAAGAGAAACAAGCAACTCTGGGCTAGCAATGTATTCCACTACTATGGAGTTCATTTACTGCTTATTCATTTTAGCTACTCCTTAAATTTATCTACTCTATTTTTTTTAACATAATATCCGTTATGATAACTTGACCACGCAAAATCGCATAATCTTAACAATTTTTTGCCCTGAATGCACCATATATTTAGTCTTTTTCCTATGCCACTCTCATGTCAAACTTGTTTAACTACACCGCCACATTTCCCAAAATTTGGAAGTGTTACCTAATGACTATGAACCAGTTGCAGGAGATGGATCAACCATGATAATTCAAGGGTAATGCCAGATTAGCTTGGCGCCTTTCAGGCGCCAAGCTAATCTAGCACTATCCTTGAATTATCATGATCAATCCATCTCCTGCAACTGGTTCATAGTCATTAGGCAACACTTCCAAAATTTGAGAAATGGGACCCAGGTTGGCGCTAATCTGGCACTACCCTTCAATTGGCATGGTCGATCCATCTCCTGCTGTAGTGCGTATGGGCTAAATGGGTTAAGAGACTGCCAATAAAGACAGTGCGATCGTGTGATGGTTCTAGGCATCGATTTAAAGGCCCACTACCGCCGTATCTGTTCAGAAATACTCATCTGTAACAGATGGTTACAAAACGTTACACACAGGTCTAGTCATGGTTCATTTAGCCACAGGAGAATCCAGTTCAGTACACGTCGTCTTAATATCAAGTAACCTGACGATGACTCCAATCCGTTCTATAAATACATCGGTATCAGTACGAGAAATAGCTAAATATAGATCGACACGCTAACGACTGCGCAGAATACTTAAGTGCGATTACGCGTGTGTGTTTGTTACATGTCCAAACTGCCGTTAAGGTTCATTAGCTGTGTTGACAAGGCATAATGGACACAAATGGTACTGAAATGTGTCTTCAGGTTTACGCGTAATGGTACTTTAACTCATTTAGTCCTAAGTATAAAAAAGTATGCATAGATAGGTCTTACTACCAGGTATCTCTGTATCAAGTTTGGGTTTAAGTTGAAAGTAGTAATAATAATAAAAATAATTACGGTATTTATAATGCGCTTATCTTATAATAATTATAATTCTAAGCGCGCACTCACAACTGACTCGCGCACGCATGCGCACGCTTTACACAATGACTCACGTACCACACATACATTACGACAGTCAGCTTGGGGTGGGGAGTGTGGTGATATAGTGCTAGAACTGTTGAAAGAGGTGAGTTTTGAGGGCGGACTAGAAGGAGGAGAGAGTGTTTCTGACGGAGAGAGAGTGGGAAAGTGTTCCAGGTGGATGGACCGTAGACGGAGAAGGAGCGGGGGCCAAAAGTGCTGAGTTTGGTGCGGGGGATGTGGAGGCGGAGAGGGTCGGAGGCGGAGCGGAGGGAGCGGGAAGGAGTGTAGGGGTGAAGTAAGTTGGAGAGATAGGTAGGAGCGTAGTTGTTCAGGGATTTGTAGCAGAGAGACAGAATCTTGTATTTGATGCGTTGGGGGATGGGGAGCCAGTGAAGGAGTTTGAGCAGGGGAGTGATGTGGTCGCCTCGCGCTGGGACCATACGGCGTTGAGGCGCGTCCCCTGGGTGGTGGATAGGGGGTCCCTCGTGAGAGGGGTGCACCGAATGAAATAAGGTGCCGTGAACCAACATGGTCTAAGGGAAGGTGACCCCGACAGAAAACCCCTGGTCCTCCTAGTAAGGGGGTTGGGCGTGGGGGTAGCTTCCCCACCCTGCAAAAAAGGAAATAGCTACAAAAACGCCGACGAAAAGACTAACAGTAATTCCTTTCCTGGAGGAGGAAGGTTCTTCTACTAGAAGACTTATGACGTCCTGTGGTGAAAGCCGGAAGTCTTCGGAAGCCACAGGACCGAGCCGCCTCTCTCTATCCAGGGATACAACCATGGGCACATGGAACGTCAAGACCATGTACCAGAGCGGCAAGGCCGCCCAGATAGCAGCGGAAATGCAAAAGTACAACCTTTCCCTGCTAGGCATCAGTGAAGCCAGATGGACGCAGTCTGGCCAGAAAAGGCTGTTAAGTGGGGAGATGATTCTGTATTCAGGTCATGAAGAGGAGAATGCCCCCCATACAGAAGGAGTAGCACTCATGCTGTCACCAGTGGCACAGAGAGCGCTGATGGGCTGGGAACCTCTTGGGCCAAGAATTATAACAGCAGCCTTTAGAACCAAGAAAAAGCTCAAGCTGAACGTCATCCAGTGTTATGCGCCCACCAATGACAGTGACGAGGAAGAGAAACAAGAGTTCTACGACCGACTCCAGAGTGCCGTGGACAAATGTGCGGAGCGAGACATCACCATCGTCATGGGCGATTTTAATGCCAAAATAGGGGAGGACAACACCGGATACGAAGAGGTGATGGGGAGACAGGGACTAGGCTCGGAGATGAGTGAGAACGGGGAGAGGTTTGTAGACTTTTGTGCTCTAAACCGACTTGTCATTGGAGGCAGCATCTTCCCACACAGAAGAATACACAAAGCAACTTGGGTCTCACCTGACCATACAACAGAGAACCAAATAGACCATATCTGCATTAGCAAGAAATTTAGAAGATCCCTTCAAGATGTTCGAGTGAGGAGGGGAGCAGATGTCGCCTCAGACCACCATCTGCTTACCTTAAGAATGAAGCTCAAGCTAAAGAAAAGCCGCACAGAGACAACAAGAAGACAGCGCTATAATGTAGGCCTCCTGAGAGAAACTGGAGTTAGAGAAGAGTTCAAACTGGTGCTGTCCAACC